>CAUIJX010000001.1:0-1200000 GCA_960531455.1 Urophora cardui | reverse complement strand
TTTATGACCATATTTTATCATTTTCTTACGGATTGTTGTATTACTTCTTGTCTTAAAACCATATTATCTATAAGGCTTGTAGAGTTTTGGCGGACGGACTATATATGGAACAGAAAGGCAACAAATGCATATGAAATCACGAGAAGAGTTTTTAATCATGAGAAAAACATCTTGCTAAATCCAGAATATAAGAAAAAATATGAAGAACAACAAAAGTTAAAAAATTTAACAGAAGCATACATTTAGATTTTAAATATCTGTAAGATTAAATCTTGTATCTTAGTATTGTCTTTAGTAAACAACTATAAGATACTTAAGGGCACTTAAGTAAGAAGACTAATATGCCGTATTAAATCTTAGGGCTATGTAACCCTGTAGTTGAGATCAAACAATTAGTCTTCACATACTCATTAAAGATCGGACGGTATTCTTAGGTCTTGAAATTAATCAATGAACCTGTATTTACAAGGTTGATCTTTGGGTATTCTACTTATTATTAACATAGAAGGTCAAATATGAGTAGCATTATTTTGGGTATAGATATTTCTAAAGCAACATTTGACGTAGCTTTATTAAATGATAATAAAATCAAAACCAAAAAGTTTAATAATACTGCAAAAGGCTTTGCTGCACTAAAACAATGGTTAGAAAAAAAGGGAATAGATACTGCTCACGCTTGTATGGAATCAACAGGTGGTTACGAAGTTAGGTTAGCTCAATATCTTTATGATAATACATTTAAAGTTAGTGTCGTAAATCCAGCTCGCATCAAGGGCTTTGCAATGAGCAAGCTTTCAAGAGTTAAAACTGACAAATCTGATTGTGAATTGATAGCTTCTTTTTGCAAGGCTATGCAACCTGATCTTTGGCAACCAACCCCTATACATATTAAAGAATTACAACAATGGGTAAGACGCTTGGATAGTTTGATTGCTAATAAAAATCAAGAAAATAATAGATTGAGCGGAGCAAGTAAAGCAGTTGCCATTAACATTATGATTCATATTGAATTTCTGGATAAGCAAATTAAGGAAGTAGAAGAACTTATCTCTAATCATATTAAAGGACACAAAGACTTACATGATAAAAGTAAACTTCTTGATTCAATCCCTGGTATAGGAGAAAAAACAATAGGAGTGATACTTGCTTTTCTTGTTGTAGAAAATTTTAATTCTGCAAAACAACTAGCTGCGTTTGTTGGTCTTAACCCAAAGCCAAAACAATCAGGCACTTCTGTCCATGGAATAGGAAAAATATCAAAAACAGGAGATGCTAATTTACGTAAAGCTTTTTATATGCCTGCCATAGTTGCTATAAAACATAATCCGATTATTAAGGATTTTAGTCAACGTTTGAGCAATGTTGGAAAATCTAAAATGGTTATAGTGATTGCTGCTATGCGTAAGTTGCTTCACATAATTTATGGTGTTCTTAATAACAAAACATCTTTTAGTGCAAATATAAAAACCCTGTGAAATAAAATTGAGGTAAAATAATGAAAAAGTTGTTGACACTCAAGACGGTATCTTAACTTCTACAGACCGATATTTTAGTTTTTTCTTAAGGACCATTCAATGAAAATAATTTTTATTATTCAAAATCCTACATTTAATTTATTTGAAAGTTTTTATAATGAAATTAAACAGGATAAATTCTTTGATGTACAATTTATACTTATCCCATGTGAAAATAAAAACTATGTATTCAATAATATCGAAGAGCTAGCTAATTATTTTGACGAAAGAAACATAACGTATGTAATGGGATATAACTCATGTTCAAAAGAGTATATAGACATTGAATCTTTTTCTCCTGATCTTGTTATATATCAAATTTTATACGATGACTATAGGAAATCCGAATTGTTTCATTCTACTCATGTTGCTCAGTACGCTCGTATTGCACATATTTCTTACGGTCTTAATATGATAAAACATACAGGTCTTTATGAGGGATTGTTAGAAAAAAATCCTTTTACAAAAGTAATGTGGAAAATTTTTGTAGAAAATCAATATATAGAAAAAGAAATCAATCAAAAAATGCCTGAAAAGGCAAAAGCTATAGGATACTTAAAATGCGAAAAATATTTACAAAATTATGAAGATTTCCCAAAACGTTGGAGTCTTTCGAGAGAAAAATCTTTCAGAATAGTCTGGAAACCTAGATGGACGGGAACATCAGAGAGTTCTAATTTTTTAAAATATCTTGATTACTTTATTACTCTTGTTAAAATTGATAGTAATATTGACTTTGTATTTTATAGTCATCCATTGTTAGAATGGCAATTGGTCGAAAATACAAAAATTATGAAGCGTCATTCTTATAATATGCTTATTAAGGAATTATTGTGTTTAAAAAATTTTAGGATTGAAGATAGTGGAGATTTCTTAGATACTATAATGACTGCAGATTTGTACATAGGTGATTTTAGCTCTACTATGGCAGAGTTCTTTTTGACAGGAAGACCTATCATCTATACTCCTGTTAAAAGTTCTTTAAATGAAATTGGAAAAATGATGCAGCAAGGTATGTATACTGCGAATAATAAAGAAGAATTACATGGTTATATTATGAATATAAAAAATAAAAATGATCCTTTATCTGCCATTAGAAAGGATATTAAAAATATTGTAAGTTTGCCAGTTCAAAATAACCAATTTGCTCGCTATTTAGCAGATTATTTAAAACTGAAGTTTTGACAAAAAGATAACCAAACTTATAAAGTATAGCTTAATGCGATAAGATAGTGACTTTTTTAAGAACATAGTAAACAGCATCATAGAATGTTTCAAAGTCCGTCCGCCAAAACTCTACAAGCCTTATAGATAATATGGTTTTAAGACAAGAAGTAATACAACAATCCGTAAGAAAATGATAAAATATGGTCATAAACCTTATGGATTTCAGTCAATGCCAATAGACAACATTATCAAATCGCAAGAACAAGGGAAACTGTTTGGTTATAAATTAAAAGAAGAATTAAACCCAAATAATAAGCTATATAAATTAAGAGAATTAATAAATTGGTCTAGGCTCGAAGAGTGGTTATCAAAAAATGTTTGTATTAAGAAATTTGGTAGAAATAGAAAATGTCATAGAGTGATGCTTGGCATAACGATGCTACAAGCAATGTATAATTTTTCAGATTCATTATCAGAGGAAGAGCTAAAAGAGAATATGTATTGGCAGTATTTCTGCGGGTGGGAATATATAGAAAAAGACATAGCTATCTCGGAAACTAGTATACGACGGTTTCGTAGTGTATTAGGTGAAGCTGGATATAATGAGATATTATCGGAGTTGATCAGGGTTGGGATAAAAACTAACACAATTAAAAAAAAAGATTTGGAATTAATCATCGCTGATACGACTGTACAAATTAAGAATATCAAACACCCACACGATGTTTATTTAATGGATAAAGCTAGGCTTAGCATAGTAAAGCTTTGCAACAGTTTGGGTATACATTTGAATGAAACATACGCTAGAACCTATAAACGCGATATAGTAAAGCTATGGAAATATAAAGAACATAGTAAAGCCAAGAAGCGTTGGAAAATAATGAAGCATTTAAAAATATTACTGGGTCGTTTGATTAGAGTATGTGAGCGTGAGATCAAAAATAAGCAATTAAACTTGTCTCTCAAAAATCAAGAAGTATTGCAAAAAATAAAACAAATACATAACCAATCTGTTTTAAAAAGAGAAGCTAAAAAGCAATATAAAGAAGATAACAAAGTATTATATAGTTTTCATGCCCCTGAAGTAGAGTGTATAGGAAAGGGAAAACGCAACAAGCCATATGAGTTTGGCAATAAAGTAGCGGTAGTAGTAAGTGGTCGTAGAAATTTTGTTTTATCCGCAAAATCGTTTCATAATAATCCTTATGATGGTCATACATTGCATCAGAGCTTTGAAGCAGTAGAGAGTGTCACTGGAATCAAGATAAAGAAATCATTTGTTGATCTTGGGTATAGTGGTAGCAATGTAAAGGAGAAGAGTAAGGTATATACCCCAAAAACGCGGAAGAAGTTGTTACAAGAGGACAAGTCTATGATCAAGAGACGCAGTGCCATAGAACCAATAATAGGTCACTTAAAGCAATATGGTCGGATGGGTAGAAACTTCTTGAAAGGTATGATAGGAGATATTATCAATCCAATAATCTCTGCTATTGGTTTGAATTTACGATGCATTGCAAATCATTTACAAATCGTGTCTAACTCCACATAAATCAAAAATATCATCATGCAAAAACTAGATGAACGATAAAAAATCGTTAACAATAGCTCCATATCAAAATTAGACCAACACAGAAATGTATCAGTAAAAATTAACATAACTTATTAATTTTTATTGAAAATCTTAGCAATTTGTTGTCAAAACTCTATCCCATTACAAATGATCAGGATTTGAAGTGTTTTTGGCGGATAGACTTCAAAATCTCCTGCAACTTTCCTAATTGCATTCTTGATTTTAAACCAGTAATGCTCAATAGGATTTAAATCAGGAGAATAAGTTGGTAAAAATAAAATACTGCAACCAACAGATTCAATTAACGTTTTCACTTTTGTACTTTTATGAAAATTAATATTATCCATTACGACTATCTGACTAGGCTTTAATTCCTTGATCAATATCTCTTGTACATAAGTTTCAAAAATGTTCTTATTACATGTTCCATCAAATATTATCGGGGCAATCATATCTTTGACACACGGCTTTGTTGCATAAATAAGCTTTTGAATATACTGCCCCTAACCCCGCAATGCTAGCCTAGCCAACAGGCACAGAGATAGGTTTACCAATTTCAAACATTTTGTTTAATAAGTGGCATTTAATAGACATTTCTTTTGTCATATTTTGATCATGTCTTGATAGAAACTTACTACCAAAAGAAGTTTTAAATCGAAAGAACGTGTTCTCTACACGCTCCCTTCTACCATAATTATTCTTTACCCTCCATGCTTGGTATAGCTAACACGGAAATGTTTCTACCACAGATTAGGAAAAACTTAGGCATTGATCAATAATTTTACGTAAACAGTTTTTAAAGTTAGTCCAGCAATGTTTAATAGGATTTAGATCTGGTGAATATGTGAGTAAATACAAAAACTATGGTAAAAACCTTTCCGCGTTAGCTATATCCTTTGTTTTGTTGATATATAACAGCTGCATCTCTCTCAGTTTTATCCCTAAGCGATTGAACTTTTACTGAAGAGTTTGGGGGTCTAATAACTGGTTTTATCTTCTTCTTTCTCAACAATTGATATGTAGATTCACCGTCATACCCTCGATCTCCCAGAAAATCCTTGGCTCTGACATTAGCTATTAGTAGTCCAATCTGTGATCTATCATCTATAGTATGCTCTGTGGTACTATCGGCAAGTATCATACCTTGATCTTCTATAACGATATGTAGCTTTTTCCATATGCGACGCTTATATTGCTTACCATGCTTATTTTCTAGCCATTCGTTCCCTGTGTAGGCTTGTATCCCTGTACTATCCATTGAAATACAACTAAATTCTTTATCTTGATTTCCATGTAAATACCTAAGATCTAATGACTTCATACGCTTACTTAATGTTGTATAGTCTGGACATCTAATAGATAAACCCGATATTTCAAAGAGCCAGTTTATAAAGCCTTGGGTTTGGCGTAACTTAAGACCGAATAAGCATCTGATCTTCAAACACTGTAATATAGCGTGATCACTATAGCGTCTAGGTCTTCCTCGTTTCATTTCCTCTCTGTAATCAGCATACCAGCCAATCGCCAAATCACTGGCAATCATAAAATCTATGCGACCCCTATTGCGTAAAAAATTATTATATTCTGACCAATTCGTTATTTTATATTTAGAATACTTGCGTGATTTACTAAAAGGGGCTTTCTTCCGAGATCTCATATAATCTGGATTATTTTTAATTCAGGACATCTTACCAGATTATCACCACTCTTGCTCTACAAATCTTATTTATGCAACAAAGCCAGGGGCAGTATATTCAAAAGCTTATTTATGCAACAAAGCCGTGGAGCGTTATACTTACTGAGAGCTTGTTTCAAGACATCAGTTACAAGAGATGCATCCATAGAATTTGACAGTTTATAGCTCAATATGGCCTTGCTATGCCAATCTATAATAGCTGCCATATACATAAAGCCACCATTAGTTCTAATGTAAGTAATGTCACCACTCCAAACCTCATTCACATTAGGCACATACACTTGCTTTGTTGAGCCAGATTTAGTCCAATATTGATCAAGTAAGTAGCTATAGATCTTATGCTCACTATCGTTTCGAGAAGTAGATTTTTTCTTATGTGGGTAAATAGCTTCTATACCCATCATCCTCATATATTTCAGTACTCGATCTTTACCGACAATAAAACCATCTTCTAGTAACTGTTGATGAATATAGCGATAACCAAATTCAGGATTATCTGTATATATTTCATCTATTCTATTTAAAATACTTAATTTATTTATACTCATCTCCTTGGATTTATAGTAGGCTGTAGATCGACTAATCTTTAATAGTTCACACTGTCTTGATTTTGAGAGTTGATTTAGCTTGGAGTGTACAAGATATAATGGACTGAAAAAATTGGACAAAAAAATGAAGGAGTGTGTTTCCGCAATAAGTTAGAATAAATAGCAATAAACTTAAGAGGAAAGATGAAGAAAAATAAAGTAAAAATTTTCAGTGCTTCAGAAAAAACGGGGATAGTATTAGAATTAATAAAAGAGGAGTCGACACTTGGTCAGTTAGCTTCAAAATATGCAATAAGTGTTAAAACAATTCAAAATTGGAAAAAACAGTTTTTAGGTAATGCGGCATTAGCTTTTGAACCAGCTAAAGTTTTGAGTGAATATCAAGAACAAATAAATCATTTACAAGAGCAAAATGATGAACTTGCTAAAGCTCTTGGTAGAATCACAGTTGAGAGGGACTGGGCCGTGGGAAAGCTCAAAAGCTTGGATTTATCAAATAAAAAGAGTCTTGTACACTCCAAGCTAAATCAACTCTCAAAATCAAGACAGTGTGAACTATTAAAGATTAGTCGATCTACAGCCTACTATAAATCCAAGGAGATGAGTATAAATAAATTAAGTATTTTAAATAGAATAGATGAAATATATACAGATAATCCTGAATTTGGTTATCGCTATATTCATCAACAGTTACTAGAAGATGGTTTTATTGTCGGTAAAGATCGAGTACTGAAATATATGAGGATGATGGGTATAGAAGCTATTTACCCACATAAGAAAAAATCTACTTCTCGAAACGATAGTGAGCATAAGATCTATAGCTACTTACTTGATCAATATTGGACTAAATCTGGCTCAACAAAGCAAGTGTATGTGCCTAATGTGAATGAGGTTTGGAGTGGTGACATTACTTACATTAGAACTAATGGTGGCTTTATGTATATGGCAGCTATTATAGATTGGCATAGCAAGGCCATATTGAGCTATAAACTGTCAAATTCTATGGATGCATCTCTTGTAACTGATGTCTTGAAACAAGCTCTCAGTAAGTATAACGCTCCACAGATATTTAATAGTGATCAAGGTAGCCAATATACCAGTTATGACCACATAAATATTCTCAAGGAGCATGATATCCAAATTTCAATGAATGGCAAAGGTAGAAGTATTGATAATATAGTAATAGAAAGGTTTTTTAGAACTTTAAAATATAATTGTATCTTTATTAATGATTTTAACAATGTTAAAGAGTTAAAAGATGGGATTGATCATTATCTGAATAAATATAATTATCACAGATTTCATTCAAGTATTGGTTATAAAAAGCCTATGAATGTATATCTGAATTATATGCAAAATTATCAGCAAATTGCTGCCTGATAATCGAAAAATTAGGAAAACATACTACTCATTTTTTTGTCTTGATTTTTCATGTATGGACCTCCTGTAGAATGCAAGAAAAAAATAACATCAATAATAAAAACAAACAAATGCAGTCATGTATCCGGCTTATAGCTGATAAATCAACCTAATTTATTCTACAGCCCTGATGGAATTCGCTGGCTTACAAACTATATACTTATCAGTCCATCGGCTTCTAAAAGAGCCACTGAAAAACGCAGTTTTTTTGTAAGCTAAGGTTTGTCTTATTTACCATCAATATTAATTATCTCAAGCATATTTCGGGTTGGAATCTCTTACATATTGTTTTGCTTTTACCTATTCATTATATAAATCACCATTTATTTTACTTATAAGTGCTATGCTACACACTCTTTAGCTACAAACTTTACTCTCTACATAATCATCTCCTGATCTTAGTACAGCAAACACCACTCTTGCCAACTTATTAGCTATGGCAACTGTCGTTTTATTATGGCTACTTCGCTCAGATAAATTAAACATCCATTTCGTAAATTGGCTAAAATCTTTTTTAGATTTCTGTTCTTCCGATGTAAATCTTATCTTGGCATTTAGTACAGCTCTAGCCCCTTGAATTAATAAAGTGCGTAAGTATACATCACCTCGCTTGCTAATTCCCAGCAGCTTATCCTTCCCACCACTTGAATGTTGTCTTGGCACTAATCCTAGCCATGCCGATAATTGCCTGCCATTCTCAAAACTTGTAGCATTACCTATTGATGCTATTAAAGCAGTAGCAGTAATTAAACCAAGACCAGGTATAGCTCTTAATCGTTGATATTGAGTTAGGTTACTTGCTATCATTGTTAATCGTTTTTCTATCTCTTTTATTTTTCTGTTATTATCTAAGAATTCTTCTTTTAGTTCACTAAATGTTTGATAACTTAACTGGCTTAATTTCCCTGCATCTAAAATCTCAATTAATTTTGTGATAACCTTATTAATGCCTTGAGGAACAATAAAACCAAACTCATGTAGTAGCCCCCTAATTTCATTAGCAAGTGCTGTACGATTTTTTACCAATCTCTCTCTTACCCTATGTATTGATAAAATTTCTTGTTGCTCTATAGTTTTAATTGCAACAAATCTCATATTAGGTCTTGTCACGGCTTCACATATCGCTTCAGCATCTGCTTGATCATTTTTATTAGTTTTAACATATGGTTTGACAAATTGCGGTGCCATTAGTTTTACTTCATGCCCTAATTTAGTTATTTCTCTTGCCCAATAACTAGAACCACCACAAGCTTCCATCCCTACTAAACATTGTGGTAAATTAGCCATAAATGTCAAAACCTGATCTCTCATCAATTTTTTCTTTAATACTGTCTTGCCATTTTTATCTACACCATGAATTTGAAAAATTCTTTTTGCAATATCTATACCAATTGTAGTAACCTCCATATGGACCTCCTTAATTGTTGTTTTAATATGTTAAATATTAACCCTAGAAGATTAGCAACTGCTTTTCATTCTCTATATCAGGAGGTCCATACCATTAGTCCACTATCGAAGAAGTTGTTACAAGAGGACAAGTCTATGATCAAGAGACGCAGTGCCATAGAACCAATAATAGGTCACTTAAAGCAATATGGTCGGATGGGTAGAAACTTCTTGAAAGGTATGATAGGAGATATTATCAATCCAATAATCTCTGCTATTGGTTTGAATTTACGATGCATTGCAAATCATTTACAAATCGTGTCTAACTCCACATAAATCAAAAATATCATCATGCAAAAACTAGATGAACGATAAAAAATCGTTAACAATAGCTCCATATCAAAATTAGACCAACACAGAAATGTATCAGTAAAAATTAACATAACTTATTAATTTTTATTGAAAATCTTAGCAATTTGTTGTCAAAACTCTATCCCATTACAAATGATCAGGATTTGAAGTGTTTTTGGCGGATAGACTATCTAAAAAAGTTTTAGTTGTTTCTTATGATATCACGAAGCAGAGCTTCGGGGAATTAAACCCTGAGAGATTAATACTGGAATTTACCGGTGATTATCGAAACCGGCGCTCTATCCTCTACATTACCAGGCGTTAGTTTTAGACCTTGAATCTCACCTTTTTCGTTAATAACCAAATGTAATTTTAGACCAAAAAACCAACTTTTTGTTGTTTTACCCAAAGCAGCAATACCGGCAAAGACTTTATTACGAGAGATTCTTTTTCGATGACAAACCTCTAAAGATGTGGCGTCAATATAAGAAACTCCCGTAGATTGAGCTGCCTGCATATACCATTCAAGTAATAAAACTAAATAACTCAGAACTCTTGGTTTGAGAGCTATAAAACGAGTATATGATGGAAGAGTTACAAAGTCTGATTTATATAATTGTAGATAGGACATATAAAAATATTTAAAGTTTTTACAAGGTGATTGATGGTATAAAAGCACTATTGTTAACAGCTCAGAATAGCTTATTTCAGGCTTTCTTGTAGGGTTTTTATTAATTAATGGTAGAAATGATTTATTAATCCACTGCTCGCTAATTTTACAAAAATCATCGACAAAACAAAATAATGCAGTAATATCTTTCTTCATGGGGATACTCTTGTTTTTTTGCTAAAAATTATATAGAGTATCTTCTATCCCTTGTAAATACTTACTTCCAAACCTAGATTAATCCAGAATTCAGGTTTCTAATATAGGCTCAACAAAAATTTACACAATCATTGCAAAAGACTCATTTAAAACTTCTTTTGGTAGTAAGTTTCTATCAAGACATGATCAAAATATGACAAAAGAAATGTCTATTAAATGCCACTTATTAAACAAAATGTTTGAAATTGGTAAACCTATTTCTGTGCCTGTTGGCTAGGCTAGCATTGCGGGGTTAGGGGCAGTATATTCAAAAGCTTATTTATGCAACAAAGCCACATTTTCCACCCTCAATAATACAAAAACCCCAGCTATTACAAATAACCCACTACAAACAAATATAATTTTCTTTATGTAATTTTTCATTTTACTTTTAACCTTTTTAAAATATTTTCTTTCCCTAAAATTTCAGCAATTTCAAATATGCTAGGTGAGCCAACCATACCTGTAATTAAAGCTCTCACAGGCTTCATAACTTCATTCATATTTAAACTATTTGCTGCCACTATTTTCTTAAATTCAGACTGCACTGATTCTTTATCAAACTGCTCAAGTTTTTCTAGGCTTTCTATAACATTGCTAAGCAAATTTTTATCGCAATTTTCTATAATTTCCTTTGCATCATTTTCATAAGCAATAGGAGTATCTATTAAATAAATTTTTGCAAGATTTGCTAAATCTAGTAAGGTTTCGCTTCTAACTAATAAACCTTGCAGACCAAGTTTTATATAATTTACTTCCTGCTCGCTGACCTTATAATTTCGATTTAATATCTCTAAAATTTTAGTAATTAAACTGTTCTCATCAAGCATTCTTAAATAATGGCTATTTAAGCTGTTCATTTTAGTAAAATCAAGCCTTGCAGGTGATTTACCGAGTGAATCTAGGTTAAACCATTCGATAGCTTGATCCATCTGGATAATCTCATCATCCCCATGACTCCAACCAAGACGCAATAGATAATTACATAAGCTTTCCGGCAAATACCCCATATCCTTATAAGATTCAACACCTAAAGCCCCATGCCTTTTAGACAATTTAGCACCATCTGCTCCATGAATTAGCGGTATATGAGTCATGCTTGGAACCTGGTAACCAAAAGCGTTATATATAGCGATTTGCCTTGCAGCATTTGTTAAATGATCATCACCTCTAATAATATGAGTTATGCCTATATCGTGATCATCCACCACCACGGCTAACATGTAAGTAGCAGTGCCATCACTACGCAGCAGTACCATATCATCAATGTGAGAGTTCTCAATTACCACATCACCTTGTAGCGTGTCATGAATTGTTATGCTACCTGATCTCGGAGTTTTTAAACGTATAACCGGCTTTATGTCTTTTGGGTAAGTATCAGAAGTTTTATCACGCCACCTACTATTAAAAATAAAATGCTGCTTATTTTCTAGAGCTTCTTGTCTTTGCTTTTCTATTTCTTCCTGAGGTGTAAAACAATAATATGCCTTACCCTCTGCAAGCAACTTTAATGCTGCTTCCTTATAAAGATCATTGCGTTTAGATTGGAATACAACTTCATCATCCCAATTAAGCCCTAGCCATTTCAGTCCTGAAAATATGGCTTCTACCGCTGCTTCTGTTGATCTTTCTTTATCAGTATCTTCAATACGTAATAAGAATTTGCCGTTATTATGCTTAGCAAATAAATAATTGAATAAAGCCGTTCTTGCTGAACCTATATGTAAAAACCCCGTCGGTGACGGAGCAAATCTAGTAATCACGTTGTTAGTCATTTTTTTATACATAGATGTCATTGCGAGAAGAAACTATAAGTTTTGTACGTGCACAATCTCAGGATGTTTAATAAGATTGCTTCGTCGCTACGCTCCTCGCAATGATGGGTTATCATTTTTCTTCAAATATACAAAATAGTTTACATCTATATCATCATCACTTAAATGCCATTTGTCTTCTGCCATGTTATATACCAAACCTTTTAGCTCCTCAATTTCTACATTAGTATTTTCTAGCATCTCATAAATTTCAGATGGTTTTATAAACTTACTATAATCATGGGTATTTTTTGGCACCCATCCGAGTATATATTCAGCTGCTATTATCCCAAGTAAATAAGCTTTTTTGGTGCGGTTAATCGTAGAAATTATAGCCATACCTTTTGGCTTAATACGCTTTACTAAATTCAGCATAAATTCTTGAACATTTTCCACATGCTCAATAACTTCAAGACAAATCACTACATCATATTGCTTATCGTTTTCTAATTCTTCTATAGTGCTTTTTGAATAATTTACCTTAATATTATTTTCTGTAGCATAAGCCAAAGCAGTATCAATATTACTTTGCAAAGCATCAATAGCCGTAACGTTAAAACCTTGCATCGCAAGATTAGTAGCAATTAAACCACCACCACAACCTACATCTAATACTTCCAAATCAGAAATATCGTTGTAATGCGATTTTATCTTCTCTATTATATAGTTAAGGCGAATAGGATTTATGCGGTGTAAAATACCGAATTCCCCATCCTTATTCCACCAACTATGAGAGATTTTCTCAAATTTTTCTAATTCGTTTTTATTAACTGAAGACATAGCTATAATATACTTATATGGTACTAATAATACTAGCCTTAATTTTAATTAGCTGCATATTTGCTCCTATTGGCTGCATAGCATTATGGAAAAGATATGTTTACTTCGGCGACGGGCTTGCTCATAGTAGTTTTCTAGCAGTCAGCATTAGTATTATTGCTCATTTTCCATTAATATATTCAGGACTAATTGTTGCAATTCTTTTTTCAATTTTTGTGTTTATTTTCCAAAATAATTCTGAGAAAAATGCAGTTATTAATTTAATTTCTAGCTCTATGCTGGCTATTGCTTTAATTATTAATTATTTTTCTTCTGCTCAAAACAATATAGTTAATTTACTGTTTGGCGATATTTTATCTGTAGCTTTTGATGATTTAATTGTGCTAGCAATAATGCTTATAGCTATTATATGTTTTATTGCATATTTTTATAATAAAATTCTTCTTATAATTATTAACAGAGATATTGCCATAATTAAAGGCGTAAAAGTTAATATTATAGAACTACTATTTTTACTTATTTTATCTATATCAGTATTTTCTGCAATTAAAATAGTTGGGGTTCTTATGGTGACGGCTGTGTTACTTATTCCTGCTATGATTGCAAGATTTATGGTAGGCAGCCCTGCTATGATGATTATAATATCAATTTTTATTTCGCTATTTATTAATTTCTGTGCTGCTACTGCCTCTTTTTATTGTGATCTACCTCTAACACCCTTAGTTATTATTATTGGTTCATTGATTTATGGGGGGTTGTATTTCTCTGTCATTGCGAGGAACAATTGGAATTTTTGAGTGGCTTTTATGTCATTCCCGTATGAGGGATCGGTTTTCCAATTGTCATCCCGTGATTTATTCACGGGATCCAGTTAAAAAATGCTAACTTATAACCTCTGAAGTTTTGACAAAAAATTTTTAATGGAAAGTTCTATAATTAATTAAGCCAGATATAATCAATTTTTAATCTCTCAGGGTTTAATTCCCCGAAGCTCTGCTTCGTGATATCATAAGAAACAACTAAAACTTTTTTAGATACCTCGTAGCTCTGCTGCGAGGAGCATCATTTAAATATAGATATATCATGGCTCATTTAACGATAGATGAAAGATTTAAAATATACGAAATGAATAAGAGTGGTTATAGCTCGCGATATATAGGGACAAAGATTGGCCGTGATAAAAGCACTATATGTTATGAACTCAAGAGAATGAGGCATAATTATAGACCAGATAGGGCTAACACACTTGCTTGCAGTTTAAGGCAAGGTAAGAGAAAAAGAAAATTAGATATTGATAATAATTTACGAGCAGAAATAATAAAGCAGTTAACACAGGGTATTTCACCAGATATAATTTCAGGTAGACGTAAACTATCACGAGATACTGTCAATATTTCTACAGAGAGTATATACCAGTTTATTTATACATCTCCTATAGCACAAAGGCAAAAATTATATTTATCTTTAGCAAGAAAAAGGAAAAATAGGTTGCATCATGGTACAAGAATCAGAAACAAAAGAATTACAATACCAAATCGAGTTTCCATTACTGAAAGACCAGAGATAAATAGAAAGATAGCAGCAATAGGTCATTTAGAAGGTGATTTAACTTTTAACAAAGGTAATCAAAGTCGTAATATAGGCGCTCTTGTGGATATCAGAACACAAAAAGTGTTTCTCACTTTAAACCGTTCAAAAAGAACACAAGATGTGATTGGTAACATGAATAAAAAACTTAAACAATTGTCGCATATAATCAAAAGCATAACGTTAGATAATGGCAAAGAATTTACCAATCATGAACAACTATTGCCAAAATCTGAACGAAAAGTATATTTTTGCAATCCTTATTCTCCATGGCAAAAACCATTGATAGAGAAGATTAACTCAATGGTGCACAGAGTATACTCTAAATCTTTAGATATAAAAAAATTAACAATAAAGCAATTACAAGAAATTGAGGATTTTTTAAATAATTTACCAAGAAAAGTGCTCGGTTATAAAACACCCAATGAGGTATGGGAAGAAAATATAAATCTGGCTTAATTAATACTGGAATTTACCGTCCATCAGATCAGGAATAGCCTCAAATATGTATCATATAAAGATAGAAAGCAATTAGCAGCGGATTTGAAACTAATCTATACTTCTGCTACTGAAAAAGAAGCAGAATTAGCTCTTGAGTCATTTGATCAAAAAGGGAGTAAGCAATATCCGCATATAGCTAAATCTTGGTATAATAATTGGGATAATTTGATAATTTTCTTGCAATATCCAAAGGAGATTCGTAAGATTATTTACACTACAAATGCGATAGAATCGCTGAATAGCCAATTGAGAAAAGTTACTAAGAATAAACGCATCTTTCCAAATGATGACGCAGTATTTAAGGTTTTATATCTGACAATTGATTATATTACCAAAAAATGGTCTATGCCTATCCCCAATTGGAATGAAGCTATGGCTCATTTTATGATCAAATTTGATGGTAGAATTTAATGGTTCACGAAATTTACACAATTGATGAGACAGAGCCTAACATATAATCAATAAGCCCTTTAAATACATAGCAAATTAATTATGATTCATATCTTTCTAATTATTATTTCTTTATTTATTTCTTTAATAACCTATCTATTTATCAGAAAAACGGATATTTTCACTAAGCTATTAATCCTAAACAGTTTAACTAGTGTGGTGAGTTTATTTATTTACTGCTTGGGTTTTTATCTAGGCAATAGCTCATATTTAGATATAGCAATTATTTATTTTTTATTGAGCTTTATAGCAACAAACGGTTATTTAAAATATTTTGTATATGAATCAGATAAAAACAAAGCAGATTGATAAAGTGATTTTGGGATGTGGTTTGAGTGGTATGTTAACCGCTCTTGCTTTTGCCAAAAAAGGTGTAGAAACTACTATATTTGAAAGTAAATCTGTAAAAAGTCCTGGCTTTTTTAACGATATTAGAACCACTGCTTTGACGCCTTATTCTAAGGATTTTTTATCTTCCATTGATATACGGCAAGAGCTGGAAGAGTTTGTAAGCCACATGAAAGATGTTTATGTAGTTGATAATAAAGCTCCTGAAATATTGGAACTAAAAAATGATAGTTCTTTAGGGTATGTAGTTCAGAATAACGATTTTAAGAAAATATTATTATCAAAAATAATTAATAATCCGCTGATGACATTAGTCGATAATAAAGAATATCAAGAGGTTATAAGCCATGATGAACATTCTATTATTAAGTTTAATGATGAAATCCACGTTAAATCTAATTTACTAATTATATGTGATGGTACAAATTCGAAGGTTAGATCACATTATTTTGCAAATGAAATAGAAAAACCATATCAAACTGCTGTAGTGTTTAACATTAAGCATGAAAAGCCGCATGAAAATTGTGCTATGGAGCATTTTCTGCCTCTAGGTCCTTTTGCATTATTGCCTATGAAAGATCAACATAGTTCTTCTGTGATATGGTCAACTTCTTCTGATCAAGCTGCGTTAATTATGCAGTTGCCTATTGAAGAGGTAAGATTCTTAACGCAAAGAAATGCTGGTAATTCACTTGGAAAAATCACTGTAGATAGCGAGGTAAACGGCTTTCCTCTCAAAGCTCGTATAGCAAATAGATATTTTCACAACAAGATAGTACTTATTGCCGATAGTGCTCACGTGGTGCATCCATTAGCCGGGCAGGGGCTTAATCAAGGTATAAAAGATATTGAATCCTTAATTAGCGTAGTAAGTAATAATTTACCGCTATCAGAATACCAAAAATCAAGACAAACAGATAATTTTATCATGTATAAGCTAACTGATGAGCTTAATAATATTTTTTTAAATCATTCAAAAAGTTTAAGGCATTTAAGACAAATAGGGTTTAAAGCGATAAATAACTTTAAGCCTATTAAAAATCTGATTACTAGTTACGCAATGGGTAAAAGGTAGAGTATACTCGATAAACTTGAAAAATTGGCTACGTCGTCTTATAAGATCTGTGGTGCTCACGTGGCTCTGTCTCATCAATTGTGTAAATTTCGTGAACCATTAAATTCTACCATCAAATTTGATCATAAAATGAGCCATAGCTTCATTCCAATTGGGGATAGGCATAGACCATTTTTTGGTAATATAATCAATTGTCAGATATAAAACCTTAAATACTGCGTCATCATTTGGAAAGATGCGTTTATTCTTAGTAACTTTTCTCAATTGGCTATTCAGCGATTCTATCGCATTTGTAGTGTAAATAATCTTACGAATCTCCTTTGGATATTGCAAGAAAATTATCAAATTATCCCAATTATTATACCAAGATTTAGCTATATGCGGATATTGCTTACTCCATTTTTGATCAAATGACTCAAGAGCTAATTCTGCTTCTTTTTCAGTAGCAGAAGTATAGATTAGTTTCAAATCCGCTGCTAATTGCTTTCTATCTTTATATGATATAGCTAACGCGGAAAGGGTTTTACCATAGTTTTTGTATTTACTCACATATTCACCAGATCTCAATCCTATTAAACATTGCTGGACTAACTTTAAAAACTGTTTACGTAAAATTATTGATCAATGCCTAAGTTTTTCCTAATCTGTGGTAGAAACATTTCCGTGTTAGCTATACATATTTGAGGCTATTCCTGATCTGATGGACAATACAAATTTGATGTTCAGTTTTCGGATATACTGATGCAATAGCATCAGACATACCAGTTAGATTATCACTACAAGCAATTAAGATATCTTTTATTCCTCGATTCTTCATTTCAGTAAAATTACCAAGCCAAAATTTAGCTCCTTCATGCTCACTTATCCATAAGCCTAAAATATCCTGTCTGCCAGATAAATCTATTCCTAAAGCTACATATACTGATTTATTAATCTCTCAGGGTTTAATTCCCCGAAGCTCTGCTTCGTGATATCATAAGAAACAACTAAAACTTTTTTAGATACCTCGTAGCTCTGCTGCGAGGAGCATCATTTACTAGCAATTTAGTTTTTGCAAAAGGTAAATTCCAGTATTAATTAAGCCAGATTTATATTTTCTTCCCATACCTCATGGGGTGTTTTATAACCGAGCACTTTTCTTGGTAAATTATTTAAAAAATCCTCAATTTCTTGTAATTGCTTTATTGTTAATTTTTTTATATCTAAAGATTTAGAGTATACTCTGTGCACCATTGAGTTAATCTTCTCTATCAATGGTTTTTGCCATGGAGAATAAGGATTGCAAAAATATACTTTTCGTTCAGATTTTGGCAATAGTTGTTCATGATTGGTAAATTCTTTGCCATTATCTAACGTTATGCTTTTGATTATATGCGACAATTGTTTAAGTTTTTTATTCATGTTACCAATCACATCTTGTGTTCTTTTTGAACGGTTTAAAGTGAGAAACACTTTTTGTGTTCTGATATCCACAAGAGCGCCTATATTACGACTTTGATTACCTTTGTTAAAAGTTAAATCACCTTCTAAATGACCTATTGCTGCTATCTTTCTATTTATCTCTGGTCTTTCAGTAATGGAAACTCGATTTGGTATTGTAATTCTTTTGTTTCTGATTCTTGTACCATGATGCAACCTATTTTTCCTTTTTCTTGCTAAAGATAAATATAATTTTTGCCTTTGTGCTATAGGAGATGTATAAATAAACTGGTATATACTCTCTGTAGAAATATTGACAGTATCTCGTGATAGTTTACGTCTACCTGAAATTATATCTGGTGAAATACCCTGTGTTAACTGCTTTATTATTTCTGCTCGTAAATTATTATCAATATCTCATTTTCTTTTTCTCTTACCTTGCCTTAAACTGCAAGCAAGTGTGTTAGCCCTATCTGGTCTATAATTATGCCTCATTCTCTTGAGTTCATAACATATAGTGCTTTTATCACGGCCAATCTTTGTCCCTATATATCGCGAGCTATAACCACTCTTATTCATTTCGTATATTTTAAATCTTTCATCTATCGTTAAATGAGCCATGATATATCTATATTTAAATGATGCTCCTCGCAGCAGAACTACGAGGTATCTAAAAAAGTTTTAGTTGTTTCTTATGATATCACGAAGCAGAGCTTCGGGGAATTAAACCCTGAGAGATTAAAAATTGATTATATCTGGCTTAATTAATTATAGAACTTTCCAAGTATTACTTCTAAGAAAATGTTTGAGAAATATCCAAATCTTAAAGAAAAATTATGGGGAAGTGAGTTTTGGAGTAAAGGATATTTTATGAGCACAGTAGGTAAACATGGTGATGAGCAGAAATTACGTAATTATGTACAGAATCAAGGTTCAGGCAAACCTTCTTATAAAGCATTTCAACAAAAACAGTTAAAGCTTTTTGGGTAGATACCTCGTAGCTCTGCTGCGAGGAGCATCATTTAAAAAGCTAGCATTACCCAATAATATTAGTGAGTATAAACCAGCAATATTAGACAAAATTGCTACAGTTTTTGATACATTATGTACCCAAATAGAATAAATAAATTTTGTTATTACTAAAAAAGTATAAAAAAATTGGAATACATTTCTCCTTATGGAAAGGATTTTGTCAAAACTTCAGTAGTTTGTATTCTTTACATTTTAAGGGTTTTGTGATATAATTGATTAAATATTAGATGAAAAAATATGTCAATACTGCCTATCGTTACAGCACCTGATGAAAGGTTAAAACAAAAATCTCAAGCCGTTCCAGAGGTTAATGACCAAATCCGAAAATTTATGGATGATATGGTCGAGACTATGTACCATGAAGATGGAGGAGGACTTGCTGCTGTGCAGGTTGGGGTACTAAAACGTATCATGGTAATTGATATAAAAGATCATGATCCGATTAAAAGACCAAAAGATTTTTATCCGTTATTTATAGTAAATCCTGAAATAATAGAAAAATCAGGAGAGCTTGTTATAGCTAATGAAGGATGTATCTCAGTACCTGAACAACGTTATGAGATAGCAAGATCAGAATCTATAAAAATCAGATATTTAGATTATCATAACAAACCGCAAGAACTTGAAGCTAATGATTGGCTTGCAAGAGTAATTCAACATGAGTATGATCATTTGGAAGGAAAGCTAATGATCGATTATCTAAGTAGTATGAAACGCGATATAGCTCTTCGTAAGCTTAAGAAACTCAAAAAAAATATAGTGTGAAGATAATATTCATGGGGACGCCTGAGTTCGTTGTTCCTGCTCTTACCAAATTAATAAGTTCAAATCATAAAGTTGTTGCAGCTTTTACGCAACCGCCTAAAGCTAAGGGTAGGGGGCTTAGTGAAACTAAATCTCCTATACATCAATTAGCTGATGAGGCTCAAATTCCTGTCTATACTCCTACAACGCTTCGTAATGAAGAAGCTGCAAACCTAATTAATAATATTGATGCTGACATAATAGTCGTTATTGCATATGGTTTTATCATTCCGCAAAATATTTTAGATGCTAAGAAATATGGTTGCCTTAATATTCATCCGTCTGATTTACCTCGTCATAGAGGAGCAGCTCCCTTACAGCGTACTATTATAGAGGGCGATAAAACAAGCAGTGTATGTATTATGCAGATGGATGCAGGGCTTGATACGGGTGATATATTGATGAAAGAGGATTTTGAGTTAGAAGATAGGATAACCTTACAAGAGCTTCATGATAAATGTGCTAGTTTGGGTGCAGAACTGTTAATTAAAACGCTTGCAAATATCGATAAGATAGTGCCGAAACCTCAATCTAATGAGGGTGTTACTTACGCTCATAAATTAACTAAAGAAGAGGGTAGAGTTAATTGGCAAGATTCTGCCTATGCTATTAATTGCAAAGTTCGAGGTATGAATCCATGGCCAGGAGTATATTTTAAATATAATGATAAAACGATCAAAATTCTTGAAGCAGAATATTCAGATGAAGAACATAATTTTACTCCGGGGACAATTATTAACAAAAAATTAGAAATAGCTTGTGGAAAAGGAATATTAACGATAAAAAAACTTCAACAAGAGGGTAAAAAAGTCTTAAATACTGAAGAATTTTTAAGAGGAGTTAAAACCCCTATCATTAATAAAGTACAATAATAAAAATGTTAAATTTTACAAAATATTTTATATTTATAGTTTTTTATTTTTTCTATGCTAGCAATATTTATGCAATAAATAATAAGCATCAATTTATTGCGGTAGAATCATTCAATAGGTAAAGAGTCTTTGGCAATGATTGTGTAAATTTTTGTTGAGCCTATATTAGAAGTAATTAAAAATATAGGTAACAGAAATGCAAATAGAGAAGAATAAAAAAATAAATGAAGCAATAGATTTGCTGATAGAAGGCGGAGTAGATTTAAAAACAGTACTAAGTCAGAATGGATTAATGTCCCCCTTCGGGGATCAAAAATCCCTCGCCTTTAGGCGAAGGGAAGATATAATGAAATTGCTTTAGCAATGAATTTATATCAAGAAATATGAGAAGTTATAGAAAGAATAGTCATAGTCAGTATGATTTAAAAGTGCATCTTATATGGATACCAAAATATAGGAAGAGAATATTGATACCTGAATTCTGGATTAGCTAATTTTGAGATATACAGGTTTGTTAGGTTTCATACAGTATGCAATTAGGCTCTGTTTCATCAATTGTGTAAATTTCGTGAGCCATTAAATCCTACCATCAAATTTGATCATAAAATGAGCCATAGCTTCATTCCAATTGGGGATAGGCATAGACCATTTTTTGGTAATATAATCAATTGTCAGAGGAAAGTTCTATAATTAATCTCTCAGGGTTTAATTCCCCGAAGCTCTGCTTCGTGATATCATAAGAAACAACTAAAACTTTTTTAGATACCTCGTAGCTCTGCTGCGAGGAGCATCATTTAAATATAGATATATCATGGCTCATTTAACGATAGATGAAAGATTTAAAATATACGAAATGAATAAGAGTGGTTATAGCTCGCGATATATAGGGACAAAGATTGGCCGTGATAAAAGCACTATATGTTATGAACTCAAGAGAATGAGGCATAATTATAGACCAGATAGGGCTAACACACTTGCTTGCAGTTTAAGGCAAGGTAAGAGAAAAAGAAAATGAGATATTGATAATAATTTACGAGCAGAAATAATAAAGCAGTTAACACAGGGTATTTCACCAGATATAATTTCAGGTAGACGTAAACTATCACGAGATACTGTCAATATTTCTACAGAGAGTATATACCAGTTTATTTATACATCTCCTATAGCACAAAGGCAAAAATTATATTTATCTTTAGCAAGAAAAAGGAAAAATAGGTTGCATCATGGTACAAGAATCAGAAACAAAAGAATTACAATACCAAATCGAGTTTCCATTACTGAAAGACCAGAGATAAATAGAAAGATAGCAGCAATAGGTCATTTAGAAGGTGATTTAACTTTTAACAAAGGTAATCAAAGTCGTAATATAGGCGCTCTTGTGGATATCAGAACACAAAAAGTGTTTCTCACTTTAAACCGTTCAAAAAGAACACAAGATGTGATTGGTAACATGAATAAAAAACTTAAACAATTGTCGCATATAATCAAAAGCATAACGTTAGATAATGGCAAAGAATTTACCAATCATGAACAACTATTGCCAAAATCTGAACGAAAAGTATATTTTTGCAATCCTTATTCTCCATGGCAAAAACCATTGATAGAGAAGATTAACTCAATGGTGGAGTCTTTTGCAATGATTGTGTAAATTTTTGTTGAGCCTATATTAGAAGTAATTAAAAATATAGGTAACAGAAATGCAAATAGAGAAGAATAAAAAAATAAATGAAGCAATAGATTTGCTGATAGAAGGCGGAGTAGATTTAAAAACAGTACTAAGTCAGAATGGATTAAATGATGCTCCTCGCAGCAGAGCTACGAGGTATCTAAAAAAGTTTTAGTTGTTTCTTATGATATCACGAAGCAGAGCTTCGGGGAATTAAACCCTGAGAGATTAAGGAATTAACCAAGGGTATTTTAGAGCGAGCACTGCGGCTTTGTTGCATAAATAAAATTTGTAGAGCAAGAGTGGTGATAATCTGGTAAGATGTCCTGAATTAAAAAATAATCCAGATTATATGAGATCTCGGAAGAAAGCCCCTTTTAGTAAATCACGCAAGTATTCTAAATATAAAATAACGAATTGGTCAGAATATAATAATTTTTTACGCAATAGGGGTCGCATAGATTTTATGATTGCCAGTGATTTGGCGATTGGCTGGTATGCTGATTACAGAGAGGAAATGAAACGAGGAAGACCTAGACGCTATAGTGATCACGCTATATTACAGTGTTTGAAGATCAGATGCTTATTCGGTCTTAAGTTACGCCAAACCCAAGGCTTTATAAACTGGCTCTTTGAAATATCGGGTTTATCTATTAGATGTCCAGACTATACAACATTAAGTAAGCGTATGAAGTCATTAGATCTTAGGTATTTACATGGAAATCAAGATAAAGAATTTAGTTGTATTTCAATGGATAGTACAGGGATACAAGCCTACACAGGGAACGAATGGCTAGAAAATAAGCATGGTAAGCAATATAAGCGTCGCATATGGAAAAAGCTACATATCGTTATAGAAGATCAAGGTATGATACTTGCCGATAGTACCACAGAGCATACTATAGATGATAGATCACAGATTGGACTACTAATAGCTAATGTCAGAGCCAAGGATTTTCTGGGAGATCGAGGGTATGACGGTGAATCTACATATCAATTGTTGAGAAAGAAGAAGATAAAACCAGTTATTAGACCCCCAAACTCTTCAGTAAAAGTTCAATCGCTTAGGGATAAAACTGAGAGAGATGCAGCTGTTATATATCAACAAAACAAAGGATACCAAGCATGGAGGGTAAAGAATAATTATGGTAGAAGGGAGCGTGTAGAGAACACGTTCTTTCGATTTAAAACTTCTTTTGGTAGTAAGTTTCTATCAAGACATGATCAAAATATGACAAAAGAAATGTCTATTAAATGCCACTTATTAAACAAAATGTTTGAAATTGGTAAACCTATCTCTGTGCCTGTTGGCTAGGCTAGCATTGCGGGGTTAGGGGCAGTATATTCAAAAGCTTATTTATGCAACAAAGCCATGCCTTGTATGCTCTAGGTTCATTCTATTTTTTAGTATAATGATGCTCCTCGCAGCAGAGCTACGAGGTATCTAAAAAAGTTTTAGTTGTTTCTTATGATATCACGAAGCAGAGCTTCGGGGAATTAAACCCTGAGAACGCTAATTTAGGATAAGGGATAGATAGAAAGCTTATAGAGAAAGGGTTTAAAGGAGATTAATGTTGAGTTATGATAGATTTTTTTAATAAAAGATCAGTAACTCAACATGAAAAGATGTATCATAACTGTATATTATTTAGTAGCTAATTTTTGTAAAATATATGAAGAATGGATAGAACACCGTCTATTATCAACAAATCAGCAAAGGCATAGAATAGGAAAATTAAGTCTTGCAGAATTGATGACAATAGTCATATATTTTTATCTATCGCCTTGCAAGGACTTTAAAAACTATTATTTATACTACTTACCGCATAAATATAAGGGTTACTTTAATTTACCATGTTATAGTAGAATAGTACAATTATGGCCAAGGTTAATATTGCCATTGTCAATAATGTTGCAATTACTACGAGGTGAAGATACAGGAATATATTTTATTGATTCAACAAAACTATCTATTTGTCATGCTAAGCGCACTTCTAGTAATAGAGTTTTTGGTAAAATTGCCAAAGTTGGGATGAGTAGTTATGGTTGGTTTATGGGATTTAAATTACATTTAATCATTAATCATAAAGCAGAGATTATAGCTGTTAAAATAACAAAAGCAAATAGAGCTGATTTATCTGTTCTTGAATCTATAACTCAGAAGATAACAGGTAAGGTATTTGGTGATAAAGCATATATTTGTAAAGAGTTATGGTTTAAACTCTATTCTAGAAATTTAAGAATGATAACTAATATTCGCAAGGATATGAAGAATTATTTACTAGAATTAGAAGATAAAGCTATGTTACGTAAACGATCATTAATTGAATCAGTATTTAATATACTAAAAAATAGAATGAACCTAGAGCATACAAGGCATAGATCTCCTGTTAATTAATGGTAGAAATGATTTATTAATCCACTGCTCGCTAATTTTACAAAAATCATCGACAAAACAAAATAATGCAGTAATATCTTTCTTCATGGGGATACTCTTGTTTTTTTGCTAAAAATTATATAGAGTATCTTCTATCCCTTGTAAATACTTACTTCCAAACCTAGATTAATCCAGAATTCAGGTTACTAAGTCAGAATGGATTAACTAAACAACCCTCAGCTATAAGCTGAGGGGTTATAAAGTGGAATCGATTAGAAATCGATCATCATTCACAGGTTCACCTTCCTGTTCATCAATATAGTGCTGTATCATTTCATCAGTTATATTACCTGAACTGACTGCCATATAGCCCCTAGCCCACAAATGATTGCCCCAAAATTGTTTTCGTAAATGAGTAAATTCTTGCAATAAAATTCTTGAGCTAATGCCTTTTAAATACTGTACTAACTTGCTAAGAGATATTTGCGGCTTATATGAGATAAACATATGTACGTGATCACATGATATTTTCCCTGAAATTATATGTACTTCATGTTCCATGCAAATCTGCCTCAGTAAATCTCTAGTCCTTTCCGATACTTTGCCTATCAATATTCTCTTCCTATATTTTGGTATCCATATAAGATGCACTTTTAAATCATACTGACTATGACTATTCTTTCTATAACTTCTCATATTTCTTGATATAAATTCATTGCTAAAGCAATTTCATTATATCTTCCCTTCGCCTAAAGGCGAGGGATTTTTGATCCCCGAAGGGGGACATTAAGGAATTAACCAAGGGTATTTTAGAGCGAGCACTGCATGCTGAGATGTCAGAACATTTAGGTTATAGCAAGTATGATAGAGCTGAAACTGAGAATGCGAGGAATGGTAGTTTTAGTAAGAATCTGATTAGTGAGAATGGTACTATAGAGCTAAATGTTCCAAGAGACAGACAAGGTAAATTTGAACCTATAATAGTCTCAAAGAAACAAACAAGAATAGATGGCTTAGACCAAAAGATAATATCCTTATATGCGAAGGGTATGAGTGTGTCTGATATTAAAACACAATTGCAAGAATTATATGGAGCTGAGATCAGTGAGAGCCTAATCAGCAGGATTACAGATGAAGTAATAGATGAGGTCAAGATTTGGCAGAGTAGACCTCTTGAATCAGTATACCCTATAGTATATTTTGACTGTTTAGTAGTGAAAGTAAGACAAGATAAACTTATTATTAATAAATCAGTATATGTAGCTTTAGGAATAGATTTATCTGGCAGAAAGGATATTTTAGGCTTATGGATAAGTGAGAATGAAGGAGCTAAATTTTGGCTTGGTAATTTTACTGAAATGAAGAATCGAGGAGTAAAAGATATCTTAATTGCTTGTAGTGATAATCTAACTGGTATGTCTGATGCTATTGCATCAGTATATCCGAAAACTGAACATCAAATTTGTATTGTCCATCAGATCAGGAATAGCCTCAAATATGTATCATATAAAGATAGAAAGCAATTAGCAGCGGATTTGAAACTAATCTATACTTCTGCTACTGAAAAAGAAGCAGAATTAGCTCTTGAGTCATTTGATCAAAAATGGAGTAAGCAATATCCGCATATAGCTAAATCTTGGTATAATAATTGGGATAATTTGATAATTTTCTTGCAATATCCAAAGGAGATTCGTAAGATTATTTACACTACAAATGCGATAGAATCGCTGAATAGCCAATTGAGAAAAGTTACTAAGAATAAACGCATCTTTCCAAATGATGACGCAGTATTTAAGGTTTTATATCTGACAATTGATTATATTACCAAAAAATGGTCTATGCCTATCCCCCAATTGGAATGAAGCTATGGCTCATTTTATGATCAAATTTGATGGTAGGATTTAATGGTTCACGAAATTTACACAATTGATGAGACAGAGCCAATAAATCACGGGATGGCTAACCTTAGGGCGTTTTTCGATCCATGAGGGCAATCCTAGCCACGAGGTGACGCCACCACACAAAGGAGTAATTTAGTGAAAAACATTATATATTTTGTTTTACTATTTTTTAGTTTTAATAGCTATGCTATTGAGACAATCAATATTGAATATGGAACGGCTGACCCAACTCCGATAGCGGTGAATAATTTTGAGGCTGATTCTGCTTCGGATAATACAGTAGGTCATGAAATAGTGAAAGTTATATCTAATGATTTAAAGCTTTGTGGGTTGTTTCGTCCTATTTCTTCTGCTTCTTTTATAGAAGAAAAAACTGGTATTGGATATAAACCGCTTTTTGCGGCATGGCGTCAAATTAATGCTAGTTTATTAGTTAATGGGGCAGTAAAAAAGCTTGAAAATGGTAAGCTTAGAATCAGTTTTATATTATGGGATACATTACTTGAAAAACAGCTCGGCGGTGAAGTACTTGAACTGCCTGAAAATTTATGGCGAAGAGCAGCCCATAAAATTGCTGATAAAATCTATGAAAAAATCACAGGTGATACTGGTTATTTTGATAGTAAGATAATATATGTAGCTGAAAGCGGTCCTGATTTAAAAAAAGTAAAAAGAATTGCTTTAATGGATTATGATGGTGCTAATAACCGATATATTACCGATGGTAAATCGTTAGTTTTAACTCCAAGGTTTTCTGGTTCAGCAGATAAGATTTTTTATGTTTCCTATGCTACTAAAAGACGTACTCTTGTTTATGAAAAGGATTTAAAAACAGGTAAAGAAAGCATAGTTGGTGATTTTGCTGGAATATCCTTTGCTCCAAGATTTGCACCTGATGGTAGAAAAGCTGTAATGTCCATAGCTAAGAACGGCTCAACTCATATTTATGAAATTGACCTTGCAACCAAAAGGCTTCATAAACTAACTGATGGTTTTGGCATTAATACTTCCCCAAGCTACTCACCGGACGGACGCAGAATTGTTTTTAATTCTGATAGAAATGGTGTGCCTCAACTGTATATAATGAATTCTGATGGTAGCAATGTCCAGCGTATTAGTTTCGGTGGTGGTTCTTATATGGCTCCCAGCTGGTCGCCTCGAGGGGATTATATAGCATTTACTAAAATTATTAGAGGTTCAGAAGGTAAAACTTTTCATATCGGTGTTATGACGCCATATCCGCAAGATGATGAAAATAGTGAAAGAGTAATAGCAAGTGGTTATTTAGTTGAAAGCCCTTGTTGGTCGCCTAATGGACGGGTTATTATGTTTGCTAAGGGTGGGCCATCAAACGGCAAATCTTCCGGTAAAAATAGAATTTATGCAATTGACTTGACTGGTCATAACGAGCGAGAAATCCAAACTCCTGGTGATGCGTCCGATCCTGAATGGTCAAATTTACTAAAATGATGCTCCTCGCAGCAGGGCTTTGTTGCATAAATAAGCTTTTGAATATACTGCCCCTAACCCCGCAATGCTAGCCTAGCCAACAGGCACAGAGATAGGTTTACCAATTTCAAACATTTTGTTTAATAAGTGGCATTTAATAGACATTTCTTTTGTCATATTTTGATCATGTCTTGATAGAAACTTACTACCAAAAGAAGTTTTAAATCGAAAGAACGTGTTCTCTACACGCTCCCTTCTACCATAATTATTCTTTACCCTCCATGCTTGGTATCCTTTGTTTTGTTGATATATAACAGCTGCATCTCTCTCAGTTTTATCCCTAAGCGATTGAACTTTTACTGAAGAGTTTGGGGGTCTAATAACTGGTTTTATCTTCTTCTTTCTCAACAATTGATATGTAGATTCACCGTCATACCCTCGATCTCCCAGAAAATCCTTGGCTCTGACATTAGCTATTAGTAGTCCAATCTGTGATCTATCATCTATAGTATGCTCTGTGGTACTATCGGCAAGTATCATACCTTGATCTTCTATAACGATATGTAGCTTTTTCCATATGCGACGCTTATATTGCTTACCATGCTTATTTTCTAGCCATTCGTTCCCTGTGTAGGCTTGTATCCCTGTACTATCCATTGAAATACAACTAAATTCTTTATCTTGATTTCCATGTAAATACCTAAGATCTAATGACTTCATACGCTTACTTAATGTTGTATAGTCTGGACATCTAATAGATAAACCCGATATTTCAAAGAGCCAGTTTATAAAGCCTTGGGTTTGGCGTAACTTAAGACCGAATAAGCATCTGATCTTCAAACACTGTAATATAGCGTGATCACTATAGCGTCTAGGTCTTCCTCGTTTCATTTCCTCTCTGTAATCAGCATACCAGCCAATCGCCAAATCACTGGCAATCATAAAATCTATGCGACCCCTATTGCGTAAAAAATTATTATATTCTGACCAATTCGTTATTTTATATTTAGAATACTTGCGTGATTTACTAAAAGGGGCTTTCTTCCGAGATCTCATATAATCTGGATTATTTTTAATTCAGGACATCTTACCAGATTATCACCACTCTTGCTCTACAAATCTTATTTATGCAACAAAGCCGTACTAAATGCCAAGATAAGATTTACATCGGAAGAACAGAAATCTAAAAAAGATTTTAGCCAATTTACGAAATGGATGTTTAATTTATCTGAGCGAAGTAGCCATAATAAAACGACAGTTGCCATAGCTAATAAGTTGGCAAGAGTGGTGTTTGCTGTACTAAGATCAGGAGATGATTATGTAGAGAGTAAAGTTTGTAGCTAAAGAGTGTGTAGCATAGCACTTATAAGTAAAATAAATGGTGATTTATATAGTCCGTCCGCCAAAACTCTACAAGCCTTATAGATAATATGGTTTTAAGACAAGAAGTAATACAACAATCCGTAAGAAAATGATAAAATATGGTCATAAACCTTATGGATTTCAGTCAATGCCAATAGACAACATTATCAAATCGCAAGAACAAGGGAAACTGTTTGGTTATAAATTAAAAGAAGAATTAAACCCAAATAATAAGCTATATAAATTAAGAGAATTAATAAATTGGTCTAGGCTCGAAGAGTGGTTATCAAAAAATGTTTGTATTAAGAAATTTGGTAGAAATAGAAAATGTCATAGAGTGATGCTTGGCATAACGATGCTACAAGCAATGTATAATTTTTCAGATTCATTATCAGAGGAAGAGCTAAAAGAGAATATGTATTGGCAGTATTTCTGCGGGTGGGAATATATAGAAAAAGACATAGCTATCTCGGAAACTAGTATACGACGGTTTCGTAGTGTATTAGGTGAAGCTGGATATAATGAGATATTATCGGAGTTGATCAGGGTTGGGATAAAAACTAACACAATTAAAAAAAAAGATTTGGAATTAATCATCGCTGATACGACTGTACAAATTAAGAATATCAAACACCCACACGATGTTTATTTAATGGATAAAGCTAGGCTTAGCATAGTAAAGCTTTGCAACAGTTTGGGTATACATTTGAATGAAACATACGCTAGAACCTATAAACGCGATATAGTAAAGCTATGGAAATATAAAGAACATAGTAAAGCCAAGAAGCGTTGGAAAATAATGAAGCATTTAAAAATATTACTGGGTCGTTTGATTAGAGTATGTGAGCGTGAGATCAAAAATAAGCAATTAAACTTGTCTCTCAAAAATCAAGAAGTATTGCAAAAAATAAAACAAATACATAACCAATCTGTTTTAAAAAGAGAAGCTAAAAAGCAATATAAAGAAGATAACAAAGTATTATATAGTTTTCATGCCCCTGAAGTAGAGTGTATAGGAAAGGGAAAACGCAACAAGCCATATGAGTTTGGCAATAAAGTAGCGGTAGTAGTAAGTGGTCGTAGAAATTTTGTTTTATCCGCAAAATCGTTTCATAATAATCCTTATGATGGTCATACATTGCATCAGAGCTTTGAAGCAGTAGAGAGTGTCACTGGAATCAAGATAAAGAAATCATTTGTTGATCTTGGGTATAGTGGTAGCAATGTAAAGGAGAAGAGTAAGGTATATACCCCAAAAACGCGGAAGAAGTTGTTACAAGAGGACAAGTCTATGATCAAGAGACGCAGTGCCATAGAACCAATAATAGGTCACTTAAAGCAATATGGTCGGATGGGTAGAAACTTCTTGAAAGGTATGATAGGAGATATTATCAATCCAATAATCTCTGCTATTGGTTTGAATTTACGATGCATTGCAAATCATTTACAAATCGTGTCTAACTCCACATAAATCAAAAATATCATCATGCAAAAACTAGATGAACGATAAAAAATCGTTAACAATAGCTCCATATCAAAATTAGACCAACACAGAAATGTATCAGTAAAAATTAACATAACTTATTAATTTTTATTGAAAATCTTAGCAATTTGTTGTCAAAACTCTATCCCATTACAAATGATCAGGATTTGAAGTGTTTTTGGCGGATAGACTATATAATGAATAGGTAAAAGCAAAACAATATGTAAGAGATTCCAACCCGAAATATGCTTGAGATAATTAATATTGATGGTAAATAAGACAAACCTTAGCTTACAAAAAAACTGCGTTTTTCAGTGGCTCTTTTAGAAGCCGATGGACTGATAAGTATATAGTTTGTAAGCCAGCGAATTCCATCAGGGCTGTAGAATAAATTAGGTTGATTTATCAGCTATAAGCCGGATACATGACTGCATTTGTTTGTTTTTATTATTGATGTTATTTTTTTCTTGCATTCTACAGGAGGTCCATACATGAAAAATCAAGACAAAAAAATGAGTAGTATGTTTTCCTAATTTTTCGATTATCAGGCAGCAATTTGCTGATAATTTTGCATATAATTCAGATATACATTCATAGGCTTTTTATAACCAATACTTGAATGAAATCTGTGATAATTATATTTATTCAGATAATGATCAATCCCCTCTTTTAACTCTTTAACATTGTTAAAATCATTAATAAAGATACAATTATATTTTAAAGTTCTAAAAAACCTTTCTATTACTATATTATCAATACTTCTACCTTTGCCATTCATTGAAATTTGGATATCATGCTCCTTGAGAATATTTATGTGGTCATAACTGGTATATTGGCTACCTTGATCACTATTAAATATCTGTGGAGCGTTATACTTACTGAGAGCTTGTTTCAAGACATCAGTTACAAGAGATGCATCCATAGAATTTGACAGTTTATAGCTCAATATGGCCTTGCTATGCCAATCTATAATAGCTGCCATATACATAAAGCCACCATTAGTTCTAATGTAAGTAATGTCACCACTCCAAACCTCATTCACATTAGGCACATACACTTGCTTTGTTGAGCCAGATTTAGTCCAATATTGATCAAGTAAGTAGCTATAGATCTTATGCTCACTATCGTTTCGAGAAGTAGATTTTTTCTTATGTGGGTAAATAGCTTCTATACCCATCATCCTCATATATTTCAGTACTCGATCTTTACCGACAATAAAACCATCTTCTAGTAACTGTTGATGAATATAGCGATAACCAAATTCAGGATTATCTGTATATATTTCATCTATTCTATTTAAAATACTTAATTTATTTATACTCATCTCCTTGGATTTATAGTAGGCTGTAGATCGACTAATCTTTAATAGTTCACACTCAGGAGTTTCGCACTTAGCAAATAATATGCTAATCTAGAGAAAAATAGTTTTAGATAAAAATGACAAGATCAAAATGTAGCAAAGATTTATATAAATCATTCTTACAAGCAAGTAGTGTAAGATATACTAGCAAAGCATTATCTGAAGTAAGTCCATTAGATCTATCGCACGATAGTGCAAGTCGATGGTTAAAGAGTAAGGATTTTCGCCCTAGCGAAATCTATAGCAAAGTGTCAAAATATATTGATCTGGAAGATCCTTGTTTATTAGTGGGAGATGACACCTTATTGTCAAAGCAATACAGTAAGAGGATCGAGCTTGTAAATTATCAATATTCTGGGGCTGTACATGATGTTATACCTGGTATAGGAATGGTAAACTTACTGCATTACAATACTCAAATTGATCAATCTACTCCTGTAGATTATAGAATATATGATAAAGAAACTGATGGTAAAACAAAGAACGAGCATTTTCGTGATATGCTTACTTTAGCTAAAGAAAGAGGTATAGCTAACGCGAAAAGGTTTTTACCATAGTTTTTGTATTTACTCACATATTCACCAGATCTAAATACTATTAAACATTGCTGGACTAACTTTAAAAACTGTTTACATAAAATTATTGATCAATGCCTAAGTTTTTCCTAATATGTGGTAGAAACATTTCCGTGTTAGCTATATCAAGCCTGATGCTATAGTTATGGATGCTTGGTATAGTGGTTTGGATAATTTAAAACATATACGTAATTTAGGTTGGATATGGGTTACCAACCTAAGAAAAAATAGAAAAGTTAATCGTAATGTTAGCTTGGAAACTTTAGAGATTCCCGATGAAGGGCTAAAAATTCACCTACGTGGATACGGTTGGGTTACGGTATTTAAGTTTGTGGCAAAAAATGGTCGCATTGATTACATAACAACTAATTTAGAGAATCCTACACGTGAGCAAATAGAGAAAATTGTTAAGGCGCGTTGGTCTATAGAAGTTTATCATCGAGAATTGAAACAAACTTGTGGTATTGAATGCTGTCAGGCACGCACGGGTCGAGCTCAAAGAAATCATATTTGCCTTGCTGTATTGGCCTGGCTTGATATGAACAAAAGGAGGATAAATGAAAACATTACTTTATATCAACAAACTTGGGAAGTTATAAAAACATCAATTCAGAACAACATTAAATGGCTTCTAACTAATACACAATTTTGCTAAGTGCGAAACTCCTGACACTGTCTTGATTTTGAGAGTTGATTTAGCTTGGAGTGTACAAGACTCTTTTTATTTGATAAATCCAAGCTTTTGAGCTTTCCCACGGCCCAGTCCCTCTCAACTGTGATTCTACCAAGAGCTTTAGCAAGTTCATCATTTTGCTCTTGTAAATGATTTATTTGTTCTTGATATTCACAGGAGTTTCGCACTTAGCAAATAATATGCTAATCTAGAGAAAAATAGTTTTAGATAAAAATGACAAGATCAGAATGTAGCAAAGATTTATATAAATCATTCTTACAAGCAAGTAGTGTAAGATATACTAGCAAAGCATTATCTGAAGTAAGTCCATTAGATCTATCGCACGATAGTGCAAGTCGATGGTTAAAGAGTAAGGATTTTCGCCCTAGCGAAATCTATAGCAAAGTGTCAAAATATATTGATCTGGAAGATCCTTGTTTATTAGTGGGAGATGACACCTTATTGTCAAAGCAATACAGTAAGAGGATCGAGCTTGTAAATTATCAATATTCTGGGGCTGTACATGATGTTATACCTGGTATAGGAATGGTAAACTTACTGCATTACAATACTCAAATTGATCAATCTACTCCTGTAGATTATAGAATATATGATAAAGAAACTGATGGTAAAACAAAGAACGAGCATTTTTGTGATATGCTTACTTTAGCTAAAGAAAGAGGTATCAAGCCTGATGCTATAGTTATGGATGCTTGGTATAGTGGTTTGGATAATTTAAAACATATACGTAATTTAGGTTGGATATGGGTTACCAACCTAAGAAAAAATAGAAAAGTTAATCGTAATGTTAGCTTGGAAACTTTAGAGATTCCCGATGAAGGGCTAAAAATTCACCTACGTGGATACGGTTGGGTTACGGTATTTAAGTTTGTGGCAAAAAATGGTCGCATTGATTACATAACAACTAATTTAGAGAATCCTACACGTGAGCAAATAGAGAAAATTGTTAAGGCGCGTTGGTCTATAGAAGTTTATCATCGAGAATTGAAACAAACTTGTGGTATTGAATGCTGTCAGGCACGCACGGGTCGAGCTCAAAGAAATCATATTTGCCTTGCTGTATTGGCCTGGCTTGATATGAACAAAAGGAGGATAAATGAAAACATTACTTTATATCAACAAACTTGGGAAGTTATAAAAACATCAATTCAGAACAACATTAAATTGTAATAGTTGAGATACCGTCTTGAGTGTCAACAACTTTTTCATTATTTTACCTCAATTTTATTTTACAGGGTTTTTATATTTGCACTAAAAGATGTTTTGTTATTAAGAACACCATAAATTATGTGAAGCAACTTACGCATAGCAGCAATCACTATAACCATTTTAGATTTTCCAACATTGCTCAAACGTTGACTAAAATCCTTAATAATCGGATTATGTTTTATAGCAACTATGGCAGGCATATAAAAAGCTTTACGTAAATTAGCATCTCCTGTTTTTGATATTTTTCCTATTCCATGGACAGAAGTGCCTGATTGTTTTGGCTTTGGGTTAAGACCAACAAACGCAGCTAGTTGTTTTGCAGAATTAAAATTTTCTACAACAAGAAAAGCAAGTATCACTCCTATTGTTTTTTCTCCTATACCAGGGATTGAATCAAGAAGTTTACTTTTATCATGTAAGTCTTTGTGTCCTTTAATATGATTAGAGATAAGTTCTTCTACTTCCTTAATTTGCTTATCCAGAAATTCAATATGAATCATAATGTTAATGGCAACTGCTTTACTTGCTCCGCTCAATCTATTATTTTCTTGATTTTTATTAGCAATCAAACTATCCAAGCGTCTTACCCATTGTTGTAATTCTTTAATATGTATAGGGGTTGGTTGCCAAAGATCAGGTTGCATAGCCTTGCAAAAAGAAGCTATCAATTCACAATCAGATTTGTCAGTTTTAACTCTTGAAAGCTTGCTCATTGCAAAGCCCTTGATGCGAGCTGGATTTACGACACTAACTTTAAATGTATTATCATAAAGATATTGAGCTAACCTAACTTCGTAACCACCTGTTGATTCCATACAAGCGTGAGCAGTATCTATTCCCTTTTTTTCTAACCATTGTTTTAGTGCAGCAAAGCCTTTTGCAGTATTATTAAACTTTTTGGTTTTGATTTTATTATCATTTAATAAAGCTACGTCAAATGTTGCTTTAGAAATATCTATACCCAAAATAATGCTACTCATATTTGACCTTCTATGTTAATAATAAGTAGAATACCCAAAGATCAACCTTGTAAATACAGGTTCATTGATTAATTTCAAGACCTAAGAATACCGTCCGATCTTTAATGAGTATGTGAAGACTAATTGTTTGATCTCAACTACAGGGTTACATAGCCCTAAGATTTAATACGGCATATTAGTCTTCTTACTTAAGTGCCCTTAAGTATCTTATAGTTGTTTACTAAAGACAATACTAAGATACAAGATTATATCTTACATTTAGTAAAATAAATTAATTATTAAATGGAGATAAAGAATGAACTTAAATCAAAAAATAATAAAACCAAAATTAGGTTTACTTGAATTAGCTAAGAGCCTTGGTAGTATATCATCAGCATGTAAAGCGATGGGATATAGTAGAGATAGTTATTACAGATTTAAAGAACTGTATGAAACTGGTGGCGAAGAAGCGTTGTATGAAATTAGTCGAAGAAAGCCAATAATAGCGAATAGAGTTGATCCTGCTGTAGAGAAAGCAGTACTAGATATGGCAATAGAATATCCAGCATATGGTCAGCTAAGAGTATCAAATGAGCTTAAAAAAACTGGTGTACTTGTATCACCTGGGGGAGTAAGATCAATTTGGTTACGTAATGATTTAAACAACATCAGTAAAAGACTTAAAGCATTAGAAGCAAAAATGGCTCAAGATGGTATTGTGCTTACTGAGGCACAATTACAAGTGCTAGAGAAGCGTCGTAATGAAAAAGAAGCTCATGGAGAAATTGAGACACAGCATCCAGGGTATCTAGGATGCCAAGATACATATTATGTAGGCAACTTTAAGGGTATAGGTAAGGTTTATTCTCAGGTATTTATTGATAGCTACAGCAGAGTAGCTGATGTTAAACTATATACTGATAAAACAGCTTTAACTGCTGCTGATATGCTTAATGACCGAGTGTTACCATGGTATGAGACTCAAGGGATACCAATACTTCGTATTCTTACAGATCGTGGGTCAGAATATAAGGGGAATATAGAGCATCATGCTTTTGAATTATTTCTAAGTATCGAAGGTATAGAGCATACTACTACTAAAGCATATTCTCCTCAAACAAACGGTATGTGTGAGCGTTTTAATAAAACAATGAAACAAGAATTCTTTGATACAGCTATGCGGAAAAAGATTTATACAAATCTTGATGACCTACAATTAGATCTTGATATCTGGCTAGAGTATTTCAATAATGAAAGACCTCATTCTGGTAAATATTGTTATGGTAAAACTCCTATGCAAACTTTTAAGGATAGTAAGAAATTAGCTGTTGAAAAGAATAATGAAATCTTGTATCTTGAATATGTATCTGACAGTCAAAATTTAACTGACAATCAGGTACGAAATTTATAGTGTCTGTAAGATCAAATCTTGACTTCTACAGATAACTTAACTGGCTTAATTTCCCTGCATCTAAAATCTCAAATGATGCTCCTCGCAGCAGAGCTACGAGGTATCTAAAAAAGTTTTAGTTGTTTCTTATGATATCACGAAGCAGAGCTTCGGGGAATTAAACCCTGAGAGATTAATTTTGTGATAACCTTATTAATGCCTTGAGGAACAATAAAACCAAACTCATGTAGTAGCCCCCTAATTTCATTAGCAAGTGCTGTACGATTTTTTACCAATCTCTCTCTTACCCTATGTATTGATAAAATTTCTTGTTGCTCTATAGTTTTAATTGCAACAAATCTCATATTAGGTCTTGTCACGGCTTCACATATCGCTTCAGCATCTGCTTGATCATTTTTATTAGTTTTAACATATGGTTTGACAAATTGCGGTGCCATTAGTTTTACTTCATGCCCTAATTTAGTTATTTCTCTTGCCCAATAACTAGAACCACCACAAGCTTCCATCCCTACTAAACATTGTGGTAAATTAGCCATAAATGTCAAAACCTGATCTCTCATCAATTTTTTCTTTAATACTGTCTTGCCATTTTTATCTACACCATGAATTTGAAAAATTCTTTTTGCAATATCTATACCAATTGTAGTAACCTCCATATGGACCTCTTTAATTGTTGTTTTAATATGTTAAATATTAACCCTAGAAGATTAGCAACTGCTTTTCATTCTCTATATCAGGAGGTCCATACCATTAGTCCATTATATATTTTGAAATATTGATAATTGATGATATATCATATGTACCATATAATCGTGAAGAAACTGATGTTTTATTTACCTTATTAGCTGAACGTTATGAAATGCGTAGTGTATTAATTACTAGCAATTTAGTTTTTGCAAAATGGAATACTATTTTTAAAGATGAAATGACTACGTCAGCAGTTATTGACAGATTGGTTCACCATTCTTCAATTCTTGAACTCAATACTGAAAGTTATAGAATCGCTACAGCTAAAGGCAAAAAATTAACTATAAAATCGGAGGATAATAATGTAACACTTTAGACAATATTTTTTACTCAAAAATGGGTAATTTTAATATTCGTCATGGGTAATTCTAATGTTCGTTCATCAATTATTTGATATATAATACAAATTATAGATTGATACACTCGCCACTTTTTTTAATCTCTCAGGGTTTAATTCCCCGAAGCTCTGCTTCGTGATATACTACTTGAATGGAAGAAAGCAGTTATATACATAAGAGTCATAATGTCACAGTACTAATATATCATTTAGTAACGCCGGCAAAGTATAGAAGAGTAATATTCAATCAAGAACTAGATGATTATTTGTGTAAAATTTGTGAGCACATAGAAGATCGTTATGAAATTAGATTTTTAGAAATAGGAGTAGATAAAGATCACGTACATTTTTTATTACAGTCAATACCAATGTATAGCCCAACAACAATAACTCAAATCATAAAAAGTATTACTTCTAAGAAAATGTTTGAGAAATATCCAAATCTTAAAGAAAAATTATGGGGAAGTGAGTTTTGGAGTAAAGGATATTTTATGAGCACAGTAGGTAAACATGGTGATGAGCAGAAATTACGTAATTATGTACAGAATCAAGGTTCAGGCAAACCTTCTTATAAAGCATTTCAACAAAAACAGTTAAAGCTTTTTGGATAGATACCTCGCAGCTCTGCTGCGAGGAGCATCATTAAAAAAAGTGGCGGGTGTATCAATCTATAATTTGTATTATATATCAAATAATTTACTTTAAATTGTAGAAATATCGCTTTTAAACTGATAAAAGCACTAAATATTTAGTCCGTCCGCCAAAACTCTACAAGCCTTATAGATAATATGGTTTTAAGACAAGAAGTAATACAACAATCCGTAAGAAAATGATAAAATATGGTCATAAACCTTATGGATTTCAGTCAATGCCAATAGACAACATTATCAAATCGCAAGAACAAGGGAAACTGTTTGGTTATAAATTAAAAGAAGAATTAAACCCAAATAATAAGCTATATAAATTAAGAGAATTAATAAATTGGTCTAGGCTCGAAGAGTGGTTATCAAAAAATGTTTGTATTAAGAAATTTGGTAGAAATAGAAAATGTCATAGAGTGATGCTTGGCATAACGATGCTACAAGCAATGTATAATTTTTCAGATTCATTATCAGAGGAAGAGCTAAAAGAGAATATGTATTGGCAGTATTTCTGCGGGTGGGAATATATAGAAAAAGACATAGCTATCTCGGAAACTAGTATACGACGGTTTCGTAGTGTATTAGGTGAAGCTGGATATAATGAGATATTATCGGAGTTGATCAGGGTTGGGATAAAAACTAACACAATTAAAAAAAAAGATTTGGAATTAATCATCGCTGATACGACTGTACAAATTAAGAATATCAAACACCCACACGATGTTTATTTAATGGATAAAGCTAGGCTTAGCATAGTAAAGCTTTGCAACAGTTTGGGTATACATTTGAATGAAACATACGCTAGAACCTATAAACGCGATATAGTAAAGCTATGGAAATATAAAGAACATAGTAAAGCCAAGAAGCGTTGGAAAATAATGAAGCATTTAAAAATATTACTGGGTCGTTTGATTAGAGTATGTGAGCGTGAGATCAAAAATAAGCAATTAAACTTGTCTCTCAAAAATCAAGAAGTATTGCAAAAAATAAAACAAATACATAACCAATCTGTTTTAAAAAGAGAAGCTAAAAAGCAATATAAAGAAGATAACAAAGTATTATATAGTTTTCATGCCCCTGAAGTAGAGTGTATAGGAAAGGGAAAACGCAACAAGCCATATGAGTTTGGCAATAAAGTAGCGTTAGTAGTAAGTGGTCGTAGAAATTTTGTTTTATCCGCAAAATCGTTTCATAATAATCCTTATGATGGTCATACATTGCATCAGAGCTTTGAAGCAGTAGAGAGTGTCACTGGAATCAAGATAAAGAAATCATTTGTTGATCTTGGGTATAGTGGTAGCAATGTAAAGGAGAAGAGTAAGGTACAGGAGTTTCGCACTTAGCAAAATTGTGTATTAGTTAGAAGCCATTTAATGTTGTTCTGAATTGATGTTTTTATAACTTCCCAAGTTTGTTGATATAAAGTAATGTTTTCATTTATCCTCCTTTTGTTCATATCAAGCCAGGCCAATACAGCAAGGCAAATATGATTTCTTTGAGCTCGACCCGTGCGTGCCTGACAGCATTCAATACCACAAGTTTGTTTCAATTCTCGATGATAAACTTCTATAGACCAACGCGCCTTAACAATTTTCTCTATTTGCTCACGTGTAGGATTCTCTAAATTAGTTGTTATGTAATCAATGCGACCATTTTTTGCCACAAACTTAAATACCGTAACCCAACCGTATCCACGTAGGTGAATTTTTAGCCCTTCATCGGGAATCTCTAAAGTTTCCAAGCTAACATTACGATTAACTTTTCTATTTTTTCTTAGGTTGGTAACCCATATCCAACCTAAATTACGTATATGTTTTAAATTATCCAAACCACTATACCAAGCATCCATAACTATAGCATCAGGCTTGATACCTCTTTCTTTAGCTAAAGTAAGCATATCACAAAAATGCTCGTTCTTTGTTTTACCATCAGTTTCTTTATCATATATTCTATAATCTACAGGAGTAGATTGATCAATTTGAGTATTGTAATGCAGTAAGTTTACCATTCCTATACCAGGTATAACATCATGTACAGCCCCAGAATATTGATAATTTACAAGCTCGATCCTCTTACTGTATTGCTTTGACAATAAGGTGTCATCTCCCACTAATAAACAAGGATCTTCCAGATCAATATATTTTGACACTTTGCTATAGATTTCGCTAGGGCGAAAATCCTTACTCTTTAACCATCGACTTGCACTATCGTGCGATAGATCTAATGGACTTACTTCAGATAATGCTTTGCTAGTATATCTTACACTACTTGCTTGTAAGAATGATTTATATAAATCTTTGCTACATTTTGATCTTGTCATTTTTATCTAAAACTATTTTTCTCTAGATTAGCATATTATTTGCTAAGTGCGAAACTCCTGAGGTATATACCCCAAAAACGCGGAAGAAGTTGTTACAAGAGGACAAGTCTATGATCAAGAGACGCAGTGCCATAGAACCAATAATAGGTCACTTAAAGCAATATGGTCGGATGGGTAGAAACTTCTTGAAAGGTATGATAGGAGATATTATCAATCCAATAATCTCTGCTATTGGTTTGAATTTACGATGCATTGCAAATCATTTACAAATCGTGTCTAACTCCACATAAATCAAAAATATCATCATGCAAAAACTAGATGAACGATAAAAAATCGTTAACAATAGCTCCATATCAAAATTAGACCAACACAGAAATGTATCAGTAAAAATTAACATAACTTATTAATTTTTATTGAAAATCTTAGCAATTTGTTGTCAAAACTCTATCCCATTACAAATGATCAGGATTTGAAGTGTTTTTGGCGGATAGACTATTTAACTTTAAATACAAATTTTTACTTTAGTCAGAAAAATTAGAATTTTTGTCAAAACTTCAGTTATAACCTATCCTAGAAATTTACACACTTACTGAAACAGCGCCCTTATCTCTGCGGTTCGTCTAAATGATTTTTTTCATAATTTTCATGCTGCATTTGTGCTTCAATACATAATGTAGCTATTGGTCGTGCTTCTAACCTTTTTATACCTATAGGGTCGCCTGTTTCTTCACAATAACCATATTCACCCTCTTCAATACGCTTTAATGCTTGCTCTATTTTTTCGCATAACTTGCGATATCTGTCTCTAGTACGAAGTTCGAAAGCAGTTTCTGTTTCAGTAGTAGCACGATCATTAGGGTCTGATTCATTCCAATTTTCTTCTTTTAGATGATTTAAAGTTTCTTGAGATTCACTTAGTAAAGAATTTTTCCACTTTAAAAGTTTTTGCCTAAAATATTCTAAGTGATTTTTACACATATATTCTTCGTCTTTAGACGGCTTATATTCTTCAGGCAATGTAGTAATGTTAAACATATTCATAATCTCAATATTATCTATTTAGTACCTATACTTATAACGCCAATTTAGGATAAGAGAAGTTGTTCTGGAGCTAAAGCATCAAGTTTTATACGAGATTTAGTGATAGCATAAGAAGTAACACAAGCTAGAATATGCACCAAGAAATTAACAGGAGATCTATGCCTTGTATGCTCTAGGTTCATTCTATTTTTTAGTATATTAAATACTGATTCAATTAATGATCGTTTACGTAACATAGCTTTATCTTCTAATTCTAGTAAATAATTCTTCATATCCTTGCGAATATTAGTTATCATTCTTAAATTTCTAGAATAGAGTTTAAACCATAACTCTTTACAAATATATGCTTTATCACCAAATACCTTACCTGTTATCTTCTGAGTTATAGATTCAAGAACAGATAAATCAGCTCTATTTGCTTTTGTTATTTTAACAGCTATAATCTCTGCTTTATGATTAATGATTAAATGTAATTTAAATCCCATAAACCAACCATAACTACTCATCCCAACTTTGGCAATTTTACCAAAAACTCTATTACTAGAAGTGCGCTTAGCATGACAAATAGATAGTTTTGTTGAATCAATAAAATATATTCCTGTATCTTCACCTCGTAGTAATTGCAACATTATTGACAATGGCAATATTAACCTTGGCCATAATTGTACTATTCTACTATAACATGGTAAACTAAACAACCCTCAGCTATAAGCTGAGGGGTTATAAAGTGGAATCGATTAGAAATCGATCATCATTTACTGGCTCACCTTCTTGTTCATCAATATACTGCTGTATCATTTCGTCAGTAATATTACCTGAACTCACTGCCATATATCCTCTAGCCCAAAAATGATTACCCCAAAATTGTTTCCTTAAATGAGCAAATTCTTGCAATAATATTCTTGAGCTACTCCCTTTTAGATATTGTACAAGCTTACTTAAAGCCACTTGAGGACGGTATGAAATAAATATATGAACATGATCACAAGATACTTTACCTGAAATTATATATGCTTCATGTTCCATGCAAATTTGCCTTAATAAATCCCTGACTCTCTCAGCTACTTTTCCTACCAATGCTCTTTTTCTATACTTTGGTATCCATATAATATGTACTTTTAAATCATACTGGCTATGACTATTTTTTCTATAACTTCTCATATCTTTTTATAAATTCGTTGCTAAAGCAACTTCATTATATCTTCCCTTCGCCTGAAGGCGAGGGATTTTTTATCCCCGTAGGGGGACATTAAAGTAACCCTTATATTTATGCGGTAAGTAGTATAAATAATAGTTTTTAAAGTCCTTGCAAGGCGATAGATAAAAATATACGACTATTGTCATCAATTCTGCAAGACTTAATTTTCCTATTCTATGCCTTTGCTGATTTGTTGATAATAGACGGTGTTCTATCCATTCTTCATATATTTTACAAAAATTATCTACTAAATAATATACAGTTATGATACATCTTTTCATGTTGAGTTACTGATCTTTTAATGATGCTCCTCGCAGCAGAGCTACGAGGTATCTAAAAAAGTTTTAGTTGTTTCTTATGATATCACGAAGCAGAGCTTCGGGGAATTAAACCCTGAGAGATTAAAAAAATCTATCATAACTCAACATTAATCTCCTTTAAACCCTTTATCTATAAGCTTTCTATCTATCCCTTATCCTAAATTAGCGTTTATAAGGTTTTAAATTAATATAATATATAACTTAAAATTAACGCAAGAAGATTATTAAATAACATTTTATTTTTTGATTGGATGTGCGGTAACATATGCCGTTTCTAAATGCTTTATACTTGTTTTTGTATAGCTTTGTGTAGTTGAAAACTTTTATGTCCTAACAGCTCTTGAATAGAGCGTAAATCTGCCCCATTTTCTAGTAAATGCGAGGCAACACTATGCCTAAATCTGAAGTTTTGACAAAAAATTTTTATTAAAAAAAGTGGCGAGTGTATCAATCTATAATTTGTATTATATATCCAATAATTTACTTTAAATTGTAGAAATATCGCTTTTAAGCTGATAAAAGCACTAAATAGTCCGTCCGCCAAAACTCTACAAGCCTTATAGATAATATGGTTTTAAGACAAGAAGTAATACAACAATCCGTAAGAAAATGATAAAATATGGTCATAAACCTTATGGATTTCAGTCAATGCCAATAGACAACATTATCAAATCGCAAGAACAAGGGAAACTGTTTGGTTATAAATTAAAAGAAGAATTAAACCCAAATAATAAGCTATATAAATTAAGAGAATTAATAAATTGGTCTAGGCTCGAAGAGTGGTTATCAAAAAATGTTTGTATTAAGAAATTTGGTAGAAATAGAAAATGTCATAGAGTGATGCTTGGCATAACGATGCTACAAGCAATGTATAATTTTTCAGATTCATTATCAGAGGAAGAGCTAAAAGAGAATATGTATTGGCAGTATTTCTGCGGGTGGGAATATATAGAAAAAGACATAGCTATCTCGGAAACTAGTATACGACGGTTTCGTAGTGTATTAGGTGAAGCTGGATATAATGAGATATTATCGGAGTTGATCAGGGTTGGGATAAAAACTAACACAATTAAAAAAAAAGATTTGGAATTAATCATCGCTGATACGACTGTACAAATTAAGAATATCAAACACCCACACGATGTTTATTTAATGGATAAAGCTAGGCTTAGCATAGTAAAGCTTTGCAACAGTTTGGGTATACATTTGAATGAAACATACGCTAGAACCTATAAACGCGATATAGTAAAGCTATGGAAATATAAAGAACATAGTAAAGCCAAGAAGCGTTGGAAAATAATGAAGCATTTAAAAATATTACTGGGTCGTTTGATTAGAGTATGTGAGCGTGAGATCAAAAATAAGCAATTAAACTTGTCTCTCAAAAATCAAGAAGTATTGCAAAAAATAAAACAAATACATAACCAATCTGTTTTAAAAAGAGAAGCTAAAAAGCAATATAAAGAAGATAACAAAGTATTATATAGTTTTCATGCCCCTGAAGTAGAGTGTATAGGAAAGGGAAAACGCAACAAGCCATATGAGTTTGGCAATAAAGTAGCGGTAGTAGTAAGTGGTCGTAGAAATTTTGTTTTATCCGCAAAATCGTTTCATAATAATCCTTATGATGGTCATACATTGCATCAGAGCTTTGAAGCAGTAGAGAGTGTCACTGGAATCAAGATAAAGAAATCATTTGTTGATCTTGGGTATAGTGGTAGCAATGTAAAGGAGAAGAGTAAGGTATATACCCCAAAAACGCGGAAGAAGTTGTTACAAGAGGACAAGTCTATGATCAAGAGACGCAGTGCCATAGAACCAATAATAGGTCACTTAAAGCAATATGGTCGGATGGGTAGAAACTTCTTGAAAGGTATGATAGGAGATATTATCAATCCAATAATCTCTGCTATTGGTTTGAATTTACGATGCATTGCAAATCATTTACAAATCGTGTCTAACTCCACATAAATCAAAAATATCATCATGCAAAAACTAGATGAACGATAAAAAATCGTTAACAATAGCTCCATATCAAAATTAGACCAACACAGAAATGTATCAGTAAAAATTAACATAACTTATTAATTTTTATTGAAAATCTTAGCAATTTGTTGTCAAAACTCTATCCCATTACAAATGATCAGGATTTGAAGTGTTTTTGGCGGATAGACTAAATATTTAAAGATGAAGAACTCGGCCGCAAGCGACCGAGTTTCAAAACAGGTTAAACTGCTTTGTTTCTTTTTCAATTTTATCCATTGCGTTTAGTTGATTTTGGTATCCACACAAAGTGATACATTATTCTAAAAACATGATGACTATTACGCCTCAATTCCATTCTACTAAATTATAATATGCCAACGCTTATATTATAACGCTATCCATCTAGGGAGCAAGCTCCCTAGATTTTCGCTATGCGGTTAAATATTTAGTGCTTTTATCAGCTTAAAAGCGATATTTCTACAATTTAAAGTAAATTATTGGATATATAATACAAATTATAGATTGATACACTCGCCACTTTTTTTAATAAAAATTTTTTGTCAAAACTTCAGTTAATCATAAAGCAGAGATTATAGCTGTTAAAATAACAAAAGCAAATAGAGCTGATTTATCTGTTCTTGAATCTATAACTCAGAAGATAACAGGTAAGGTATTTGGTGATAAAGCATATATTTGTAAAGAGTTATGGTTTAAACTCTATTCTAGAAATTTAAGAATGATAACTAATATTAGCAAGGATATGAAGAATTATTTACTAGAATTAGAAGATAAAGCTATGTTACGTAAACGATCATTAATTGAATCAGTATTTAATATACTAAAAAATAGAATGAACCTAGAGCATATAAGGCATAGATCTCCTGTTAATTTCTTGGTGCATATTCTAGCTTGTGTTACTTCTTATGCTATCACTAAATCTCGTATAAAACTTGATGCTTTAGCTCCAGAACAACTTCTCTTATCCTAAATTGGCGTTATAAAAATTCTTTATGGCAGATAAAACACGGGCAATTGATGAAGTAACCAAATTATCACATTTTCTTTTAGCAAGCCAACTTCACATCAATCTTATATCTGCTGCCTTAATATAATCCATTGTGACGATATCCGAATTATAATAATTCATGAACTCAAGGAAATGTTTAAGATCATTATTATAGGAAATCATGGTATGATTAGAGTAATTTTTTTGCAAGCTGAGGTATTTTTGCCACTTAATTATTAATTCTTGTGTTTGTGTATCTAACTATTTATAAAGCTTAATTAATTTTAATATTAACTTACCATCTAACAATTATTGACTCGTAATTTTATAAATGTTAGCATGGACTAAGGGGTTAAGGGTTCTTAACAAACCCACAAAACACACAGTCACTTATATTTTACAAAGTTTAATTTATTTTTAGGAGAAAAATAATGTTAAATAATACACAATTTTTAGATTTTATGAAATCTTATATGAATCCTGAACTTTATATGAGTTCTTTAAAAAATATGCCTAATATAGATTTTTCATCTACCACCGGAACAATGCAAAGAGCTTTAAATATTTTAGTAACAACAAATCAAATGGCTACTGAAAGCATGCAAAATTTGCTTAAGAAAAACTCCGAAATGATACAACATAATGTTAATACCATTTTGAATTCTACTAAAGAAGCAATGGGTACTAATGATTTTAAGCAAGCTAGCGATTGTCACCAAAAATGTTTCAAATCTATTTATGAAACATCTATGAATAACGCTAAAGAAATTGCAAATATTGCCTATGAATCTTGGCTTTGTTGCATAAATAAGATTTGTAGAGCAAGAGTGGTGATAATCTGGTAAGATGTCCTGAATTAAAAATAATCCAGATTATATGAGATCTCGGAAGAAAGCCCCTTTTAGTAAATCACGCAAGTATTCTAAATATAAAATAACGAATTGGTCAGAATATAATAATTTTTTACGCAATAGGGGTCGCATAGATTTTATGATTGCCAGTGATTTGGCGATTGGCTGGTATGCTGTACAGAGAGGAAATGAAACGAGGAAGACCTAGACGCTATAGTGATCACGCTATATTACAGTGTTTGAAGATCAGATGCTTATTCGGTCTTAAGTTACGCCAAACCCAAGGCTTTATAAACTGGCTCTTTGAAATATCGGGTTTATCTATTAGATGTCCAGACTATACAACATTAAGTAAGCGTATGAAGTCATTAGATCTTAGGTATTTACATGGAAATCAAGATAAAGAATTTAGTTGTATTTCAATGGATAGTACAGGGATACAAGCCTACACAGGGAACGAATGGCTAGAAAATAAGCATGGTAAGCAATATAAGCGTCGCATATGGAAAAAGCTACATATCGTTATAGAAGATCAAGGTATGATACTTGCCGATAGTACCACAGAGCATACTATAGATGATAGATCACAGATTGGACTACTAATAGCTAATGTCAGAGCCAAGGATTTTCTGGGAGATCGAGGGTATGACGGTGAATCTACATATCAATTGTTGAGAAAGAAGAAGATAAAACCAGTTATTAGACCCCCAAACTCTTCAGTAAAAGTTCAATCGCTTAGGGATAAAACTGAGAGAGATGCAGCTGTTATATATCAACAAAACAAAGGATACCAAGCATGGAGGGTAAAGAATAATTATGGTAGAAGGGAGCGTGTAGAGAACACGTTCTTTCGATTTAAAACTTCTTTTGGTAGTAAGTTTCTATCAAGACATGATCAAAATATGACAAAAGAAATGTCTATTAAATGCCACTTATTAAACAAAATGTTTGAAATTGGTAAACCTATCTCTGTGCCTGTTGGCTAGGCTAGCATTGCGGGGTTAGGGGCAGTATATTCAAAAGCTTATTTATGCAACAAAGCCGTAACCCATAGCCAGCCTAAATTACGTATATGTTTTAAATTCTCCAACCCGCTATACCAAGCATCCATGACTATGGCATCAGGATTGAGACCTCTTTCTTTAGCTAAAGTAAGCATATCACAAAAATGCTCATTCTTTGTTTTACCATCAGTGTCTTTATCATATATTCTATAATCTACGGGAGTAGATTGAGCAATTTTAGTATTGTAATGTAGTAAGTTTACCATTCCTATACCAGGTATAACATCATGTACAGCTCCAGAATATTGATAACGTACAAGCTCAATCTTCTGACTGTATTGCTTTGATAATAAGGTGTCATCCCCCACTAATAAACACGGTGCTTCCCAATCTATATATTTTGACACTTCCTTATAGATTTCGCTAGGACGAAAATCCTTACTCTTTAACCATCGACTTGCACTATCGTGAGATAGATCTACTGGACTCACTTCAGATAATGCCTTGCTAGTATATCTGACACTACTTGCTTGTAAAAATGATTTATATAAGTCCTTGCTACATTTTGTTCTTGTCATTTTTATCTAAAACTATTTTTCTCTAGATTAACATACTTTTTGCTAAGTGCGAAACTCCTGCTATATTTACGTATTGTGCGTAATTCGCTTGGATACTTATTAATGTCAATACTTACGTGCCGTTTTTACACTCATACCTGCTTTTGCAGCAGAAATTATCTGATTATATTTTTTGATCTTTTGCATTAAAATACCTACCTGGTTATTTGTACATGTCATCAGTAATTCTCGAATAATATTTAAATATTTAAAAATAAATTTTTATTCGATTTTACTGTCCATAGTTACTTCTTTTTTATAGGTAATTTTAATGTTCGTTGAGGGTAATTCTAATATTCGTTAGTCAGCTGCCTGCATATACCATTCAAGTAATAAAACTAAATAACTCAGAACTCTTGGTTTTAGAGCTATAAAACGAGTATATGATGGAAGAGTTACAAAGTCTGATTTATATAATTGTAGATAGGACATATAAAAATATTTAAAGTTTTTACAAGGTGATTGATGGTATAAAAGCACTATTGTTAACAGCTCAGAATAGCTTATTTCAGGCTTTCTTGTAGGGTTTTTATTAATTAATGGTAGAAATGATTTATTAATCCACTGCTCGCTAATTTTACAAAAATCATCGACAAAACAAAATAATGCAGTAATATCTTTCTTCATGGGGATACTCTTGTTTTTTTGCTAAAAATTATATAGTCTATCCGCCAAAAACACTTCAAATCCTGATCATTTGTAATGGGATAGAGTTTTGACAACAAATTGCTAAGATTTTCAATAAAAATTAATAAGTTATGTTAATTTTTACTGATACATTTCTGTGTTGGTCTAATTTTGATATGGAGCTATTGTTAACGATTTTTTATCGTTCATCTAGTTTTTGCATGATGATATTTTTGATTTATGTGGAGTTAGACACGATTTGTAAATGATTTGCAATGCATCGTAAATTCAAACCAATAGCAGAGATTATTGGATTGATAATATCTCCTATCATACCTTTCAAGAAGTTTCTACCCATCCGACCATATTGCTTTAAGTGACCTATTATTGGTTCTATGGCACTGCGTCTCTTGATCATAGACTTGTCCTCTTGTAACAACTTCTTCCGCGTTTTTGGGGTATATACCTTACTCTTCTCCTTTACATTGCTACCACTATACCCAAGATCAACAAATGATTTCTTTATCTTGATTCCAGTGACACTCTCTACTGCTTCAAAGCTCTGATGCAATGTATGACCATCATAAGGATTATTATGAAACGATTTTGCGGATAAAACAAAATTTCTACGACCACTTACTACTACCGCTACTTTATTGCCAAACTCATATGGCTTGTTGCGTTTTCCCTTTCCTATACACTCTACTTCAGGGGCATGAAAACTATATAATACTTTGTTATCTTCTTTATATTGCTTTTTAGCTTCTCTTTTTAAAACAGATTGGTTATGTATTTGTTTTATTTTTTGCAATACTTCTTGATTTTTGAGCGACAAGTTTAATTGCTTATTTTTGATCTCACGCTCACATACTCTAATCAAACGACCCAGTAATATTTTTAAATGCTTCATTATTTTCCAACGCTTCTTGGCTTTACTATGTTCTTTATATTTCCATAGCTTTACTATATCGCGTTTATAGGTTCTAGCGTATGTTTCATTCAAATGTATACCCAAACTGTTGCAAAGCTTTACTATGCTAAGCCTAGCTTTATCCATTAAATAAACATCGTGTGGGTGTTTGATATTCTTAATTTGTACAGTCGTATCAGCGATGATTAATTCCAAATCTTTTTTTTTAATTGTGTTAGTTTTTATCCCAACCCTGATCAACTCCGATAATATCTCATTATATCCAGCTTCACCTAATACACTACGAAACCGTCGTATACTAGTTTCCGAGATAGCTATGTCTTTTTCTATATATTCCCACCCGCAGAAATACTGCCAATACATATTCTCTTTTAGCTCTTCCTCTGATAATGAATCTGAAAAATTATACATTGCTTGTAGCATCGTTATGCCAAGCATCACTCTATGACATTTTCTATTTCTACCAAATTTCTTAATACAAACATTTTTTGATAACCACTCTTCGAGCCTAGACCAATTTATTAATTCTCTTAATTTATATAGCTTATTATTTGGGTTTAATTCTTCTTTTAATTTATAACCAAACAGTTTCCCTTGTTCTTGCGATTTGATAATGTTGTCTATTGGCATTAACTGAAATCCATAAGGTTTATGACCATATTTTATCATTTTCTTACGGATTGTTGTATTACTTCTTGTCTTAAAACCATATTATCTATAAGGCTTGTAGAGTTTTGGCGGACGGACTATATAGAGTATCTTCTATCCCTTGTAAATACTTACTTCCAAACCTAGATTAATCCAGAATTCAGGTTAGAAGCAGTAAATAAGAATATTTCTGAAAATGTTCATCAAGCTTCTTCTAATATGCAAAATATGGCACAACAAGCACAAAAAAACGTATTTAATAAGAAAACCGTTTAGGTCTTGGCAGTCTATCCCAAACCATGCGGATCAACTCCGACCTTGTCATCCCGTGGCTTGTCCACGGGATCCAGTCGCTACATAACAATCCTATCCATTCCTCGCTTTTCTACTGAGCCAGTTTTGTAGATAAGAATCTGCAAGCTCAGTATCTTCTATAACGATTACATTTTCTGCATTACGTTTATCAGCAGCAGCAGTAAAATTAAATGAGCCGGTTATAACTTTCTTTTTATCGATAATTATAACTTTATTATGAGCAATACCCGGAACTTTATCTATTCCTACTTCAATTGTGGCTCGTTGTAATTCGTGTAATTTAGAAAATTTTTGCTTTAAATTACTACGATCAAGTAAGATTTTAACCTTTACACCACGTGCTTGAGCATCAATTAAAGCCGCAGTAATTAACGAATCGCTCATACCATATGCATGCATATAAATCGACTCTCTAGCTGTATCAATCTGATCTGCTATAAATTTAGTGCAACCTGATGGGGGAGTAAAACATGTACTAACTTTACTTCTAGAAAGCTGCGAAATATTGTAATGCTTTATTTTTGGAGGCGGTGTATGCGATATTTTGAACTGATTTATTAAATCAGTTCCATAATCTGAATATCCTAGAACACCTATTGCTATGCCTAAAATAAAGGCAATAAATATTTCCGTAAATTTTTTATTTTTTCTCTTCACAAACTTTTTTATTTTTTAACGTAACTTCCTGGTGCTGCTTCAATTGCTATTAAATTTTTATAATCTAAAGATTTTACTAGTTCAGTATTATTTTTGATAAGCCAATCAAGCCAGCATTCCCACCATGAGCCTTTATATTGTGTAGCTTTCAAAAGCCATTCTCTACTATTTAAACTTAATTAAGTCTATAATTATATTTAGTAGTTTTTGGAGGATTAACAACTCCTGCTACATGCCCTGAATCAGTTAAGCAAAAAATCTTATCACCATTTATTAATTTCATTCCATCATATATTGAACGCCAAGGTGCGATATGATCCTCCTTAGCTGCCACAAAGAAAGAATTACAATCAACTTTACCAAGATCTATCTTAGTTCCTAATACTTCTAAAATATTAGGCTCTTTTAGTAAATTACTATAATAAGTGTTTTGTAAATATTCTTGATACATTTTTGCCGGTAAATTTGTAGAATCAGCATTCCAATATAACAAATCAAACGGCATAGGATTTTTGCCAAGTAAATAATTATTTACAAAAAATGTCCAAATTAAATCGTTAGCTCTTAGTAAACTAAAGGTATTTGATAAATATTTTCCATCAAAATATCCTTTCAAATCCATATCCTCTTTAATATACTTCATCGTATTTTCATTAAAAAATACTCCAAGCTCACCAGGGCTAGTATAATCAAGCAAGATGGTAAAGAACGTAGCACTATTAGTACAATCTAGTTTTTTTACTTTTAACTGAAGTTTTGACAAAAAATTTTTATTAAAAAAAGTGGCGAGTGTATCAATCTATAATTTGTATTATATATCAAATAATTTACTTTCAATTGTAGAAATATCGCTTTTAAGCTGATAAAAGCACTAAATATTTAACTATGAAGAACTCGGCCGCAAGCGACCGAGTTTCAAAACAGGTTAAACTGCTTTGTTTCTTTTTCAATTTTATCCATTGCGTTTAGTTGATTTTGGTATCCACACAAAGTGATACATTATTCTAAAAACATGATGACTATTACGCCTCAATTCCATTCTACTAAATTATAATATGCCAACGCTTATATTATAACGCTATCCATCTAGGGAGCAAGCTCCCTAGATTTTCGCTATGCGGTTAAATATAAATTTTACTTTAGTCAGAAAAATTAGAATTTTTGTCAAAACTTCAGGTTCTTATCACTATTAATTAAATTTTGTGGTATTATACTACCCTTGCCCTGCATTAAATGCACGATCAGCTCTTGATATTTATCAGCTATTTCTTTGAAATTATTGATAATCGTTTCGTGTGGTATGTTGTACATAGTTCAGTTCCGGTGATGTTACTACGTCATTGCGAGGAGAAACTGTAAGTTTCGACGAAGCAATCTCAGGAATCTTATAACTCTATTTCATGAGATTGCCACGCTCCTTGCAGTCGCTCGCAATGACATATTATATCTCTAGACTATCCCACATATCATTTATTTTGTCGATAACTTCCTGATCCATTTCGATTTTTTTACCCCATTTTCTGTTTGTCTCAGGGTATATTTTATCTGTTGCATCTATTCCCATTTTGCTGCCAAGTCCTGACTCTGGTGATGCAAAATCTAAATAATCTATTGGAGAGTTTTCTATGAACGTTGTATCACGCTTTGGATCAACTCTTGTTGAGATTGCCCAAATTACTTCCTGCCAGTTACGAATATCGATATCATCATCGACAACAATAATAAATTTGCTATACATGAATTGCCGTAAATAAGACCAAACACCAAGCATTATTCTTTTAGCATGACCAGGATAAGATTTTTTAATTGATACTACCGCCACCCTATATGAACAACCTTCAGGGGGCAGCCAAAAATCAACAATTTCTGGATATTGTTGCTGAATAAGAGGGATAAAAATCTCATTTAATGCTTCACCAAGTATTGATGGCTCATCTGGCGGTTTGCCTGTATAAGTACTCAAATATACAGGATTTTTTTTCATCGTTATTGCTGTTACAGTAAATACTGGGAATTCTTCAACATCATTGTAATATCCGGTATGGTCGCCAAAAGGACCTTCGGGTAAATACTCATCTAGACTAACATACCCCTCAAGCACTATTTCGCTATGTGCTGGAACTTTTAAATCAATGGTTTTACACTTTACCAATTCTATTTTTTCATTACCAAGTAATCCAGCAAAATTATATTCCGAAATATTTTCCGGTATCGGCATTACTGCTGCCATAGTTACTGCCGGATTTGCCCCAATAACGATAGCAGCTGGAAAAGGCTCTCTTTTTACTCCTTTCCAACGTTTATGATGCTCTGCACCACCCCGCAGCTTAAGCCATCGCATCAATAATTTATTTTCCGAAATAACCTGCATTCTATATATGCCGAGATTATAATTATCAACCTTTTCATCGGTTGGTCCTTTAGTTACAACTATAGGCCAAGTAATTAAAGGTGAAACATCAAGAGACCAACATTTTTGGATTGGTAATATATTAAGGTCAGGCTTGTCGATAATAATCTCATGGCAAGCGGCTTTTGAAACTGTTTTAGGCGACATAGCAAAGATACGCTTTGCTAGCGGTAACATCGATAATGTTTCTTTAAAAGATGATGGTGGTTGCGGTTGTTTAAGAAATGCAAGTAAAACTCCTAGCTCTCTTAATTCCTGAATATTCTGAAGCTTAAGCCCCATATAAATACGATTGATACTAGCATAAAGGTTGGTTAAAACAGGTATTGTAGATTTACTGCCGTCAGATTTTATAACATTCTCAAAAAGTAAAGCAGGACCATTTTGCTCCAATGCTCTTCTGCTGATTTCAGTAATTTCTAGATCGGTTTTAACTTCAACAGAAATACGCTTTAATTCAACGTTTTTTTCTAACAATTTCAAAAACTCGGGTAAATCTCTAAAGCTCATATTTTATTCATAAGTAAATAAGGGGTTCTTACATAGCGAAGCTAATAAAGAGGAATTTGTAGGAAACACGGCACGCAGTACCAAAAGTACGTGAGGATACGAAGTTACCTTCTTGACGTCCAAATTACCTTTAGAAGCGAGTTATGTCTTCACTTTCATATCATTTTGCTTGATCGTATAGTTAATCAATTCATCAATTATAGAATTTTTAATAGTGTGTACTATATTTTTTTCTGAGTTAGTTCTAATATTTTTAGCCACCTGCTCATCTATATTTGTAGATTTAATATGGGCAAAATATAAGTCATCACCTACTTGAAATACAGGAGTATTAGCACCTATTTTAGTGTTAAAAATGGATAATAATATTTCAGGAGTTAGCATCTGATCATTTTCCATTTCTGATCTTATATAAGTTTTGTTACGTATTTTAGCATTTGATGCTTTATCTTCTGTATCAAAATTATCTTCTTTTGCTAAATCTTTCATAATTTTTATATTCAGATCGGCAAGATATTGCTTTATCCAAGTGCTATTTATCTGTTCTTTAATACTATCAAATTCAGGTATTTTTGCTGGATTTATAGATTTTAATTCAACAAGTACTAGATAGCTTTTATCTTCTGCCTCAATCGGATAAGATAATTCTCCCTCACTAAGCTCAAAAATACTATCGGCATTTTCGGCAATTATTTTGTCTTCGATCAAATCGGCATAGCTTATATTATTGATATTGTTAATAGGCAGCTCATATTTTTCTGCGATTTCAACTAAGCTAGAACCAGCTGCAACATCATCTTCTAAGTTTTTAGCAAGCTCCATATTTAGTATATCAATTTTTTGAGATTCTATTTGTTCATATAATTGCTTTTGTACATCCTCAAAACTTTGTTCTCCCAATTCCTCTTTATTCTCATTATAAAATTCTAATAATTCTTCTTTAGTAACTTGGATTTTCTTTTGTAAGTTTTCAGTAGTAACTTTTATATATGAAAAGCTACGCTTCTCTGGTATTTCAAATGAAGATTTGTTATTTTGATAAAAATCCTTTAATTCTTGATCAGAAGGAACTGGGATTTGTAAATCTTTTGGCTTGTTTTGTAGATTCATTTGTACTAATTCTACTTCTCTTTTTTCAGCCATATAATTTACTATATTATCAGTCATGGCTTTCGGAACATAAAAGCTATCTAAAAAAGTACCAGCAAAAATATTTTTTAAGGCTTTTTCTTTAAAATGTACTAAATATTTTTCTTCATCTGTATAAGAATTTCTAAAATAAGTTTTAAAAAGTTTTATATCGAAAATTCCTTGATCATTTTTAAAAACTGGTGATTCTTTTACTAAATTTTTTACAGTATCATCACTTATATCAAAATCATAATAGCTAACTAGATAATCTAAGATATTCTCAAAAACAAGCCTTTTTAAGATTCTATTATCTATATTTAATTGTGCTATTTCTTCTTCCGTTAGGCTCACTCCTACTTGTTTAGATATAGCGTTAATTTCTAAAGATTTTGCCCGCAGGAAATCTTCTTGCGATATGTTTTTCGCATGAGAAAAAGTTACGATATCGCCCCCACCTCCTCTTCCATGTAATACATCTTTAATGCCAAAGCCAACAAAGGCAAAAACGATCATTGCGAATAAAACCCGCATTATAAAACTATCGGCAGTTTTTCTAATATTATTTAACATAATTTTTTATTTAAAATTCTTAACGCCAATTTAGGATAAGAGAAGTTGTTCTGGAGCTAAAGCATCAAGTTTTATACGAGATTTAGTGATAGCATAAGAAGTAACACAAGCTAGAATATGCACCAAGAAATTAACAGGAGATCTATGCCTTGTATGCTCTAGGTTCATTCTATTTTTTAGTATATTAAATACTGATTCAAAAATGATGCTCCTCGCAGCAGAGCTACGAGGTATCTATCCAAACAGCTTTAACTGTTTTTGTTGAAACGCTTTATAAGAAGGTTTGCCTGAACCTTGATTCTGTACATAATTACGTAATTTCTGCTCATCACCATGTTTACCTACTGTGCTCATAAAATATCCTTTACTCCAAAACTCACTTCCCCATAATTTTTCTTTAAGATTTGGATATTTCTCAAACATTTTCTTAGTAAGTAATACTTTTTATGATTTGAGTTATTTTTGTTGGGCTATACATTGGTATTGACTGTAATAAAAAATGTACGTGATCTTTATCTACTCCTATTTCTAAAAATCTAATTTCATAACGATCTTCTATGTGCTCACAAATTTTACACAAATAATCATCTAGTTCTTGATTGAATATTACTCTTCTATACTTTGCCGGCGTTACTAAATGATATATTAGTACTGTGACATTATGACTCTTATGTATATAACTGCTTTCTGCCATTCAAGTAGTATATAACGAAGCAGAGCTTCGGGGAATTAAACCATGATAGATTAATGATCGTTTACGTAACATAGCTTTATCTTCTAATTCTAGTCAATAATTCTTCATATCCTTGCGAATATTAGTTATCATTCTTAAATTTCTAGAATAGAGTTTAAACCATAACTCTTTACAAATATATGCTTTATCACCAAATACCTTACCTGTTATCTTCTGAGTTATAGATTCAAGAACAGATAAATCAGCTCTATTTGCTTTTGTTATTTTAACAGCTATAATCTCTGCTTTATGATTAATGATTAAATGTAATTTAAATCCCATAAACCAACCATAACTACTCATCCCAACTTTGGCAATTTTACCAAAAACTCTATTACTAGAAGTGCGCTTAGCATGACAAATAGATAGTTTTGTTGAATCAATAAAATATATTCCTGTATCTTCACCTCGTAGTAATTGCAACATTATTGACAATGGCAATATTAACCTTGGCCATAATTGCACTATTCTACTATAACATGGTAAATTAAAGTAACCCTTATATTTATGCGGTAAGTAGTATAAATAATAGTTTTTAAAGTCCTTGCAAGGCGATAGATAAAAATATATGACTATTGTCATCAATTCTGCAAGACTTAATTTTCCTATCCTATGCCTTTGCTGATTTGTTGATAATAGACGGTGTTCTATCCATTCTTCATATATTTTACAAAAATTATCTACTAAATAATATACAGTTATGATACATCTTTTCATGTTGAGTTACTGATCTTTTATTAAAAAAATCTATCATAACTCAACATTAATCTCCTTTAAACCCTTTATCTATAAGCTTTCTATCTATCCCTTATCCTAAATTAGCGTTCTTAGTGTCATCTTGTACATTATAAAGCAAAAAAACCTACATAGTCAAACTATATAGTTGGTAAATTCTAGTATTAATTAAGCCAGATTTATATTTTCTTCCCATACCTCATTGGGTGTTTTATAACCGAGCACTTTTCTTGGTAAATTATTTAAAAAATCCTCAATTTCTTGTAATTGCTTTATTGTTAATTTTTTTATATCTAAAGATTTAGAGTATACTCTGTGCACCATTGAGTTAATCTTCTCTATCAATGGTTTTTGCCATGGAGAATAAGGATTGCAAAAATATACTTTTCGTTCAGATTTTGGCAATAGTTGTTCATGATTGGTAAATTCTTTGCCATTATCTAACGTTATGCTTTTGATTATATGCGACAATTGTTTAAGTTTTTTATTCATGTTACCAATCACATCTTGTGTTCTTTTTGAACGGTTTAAAGTGAGAAACACTTTTTGTGTTCTGATATCCACAAGAGCGCCTATATTACGACTTTGATTACCTTTGTTAAAAGTTAAATCACCTTCTAAATGACCTATTGCTGCTATCTTTCTATTTATCTCTGGTCTTTCAGTAATGGAAACTCGATTTGGTATTGTAATTCTTTTGTTTCTGATTCTTGTACCATGATGCAACCTATTTTTCCTTTTTCTTGCTAAAGATAAATATAATTTTTGCCTTTGTGCTATAGGAGATGTATAAATAAACTGGTATATACTCTCTGTAGAAATATTGACAGTATCTCGTGATAGTTTACGTCTACCTGAAATTATATCTGGTGAAATACCCTGTGTTAACTGCTTTATTATTTCTGCTCGTAAATTATTATCAATATCTAATTTTCTTTTTCTCTTACCTTGCCTTAAACTGCAAGCAAGTGTGTTAGCCCTATCTGGTCTATAATTATGCCTCATTCTCTTGAGTTCATAACATATAGTGCTTTTATCACGGCCAATCTTTGTCCCTATATATCGCGAGCTATAACCACTCTTATTCATTTCGTATATTTTAAATCTTTCATCTATCGTTAAATGAGCCATGATATATCTATATTTAAATGATGCTCCTCGCAGCAGAGCTACGAGGTATCTAAAAAAGTTTTAGTTGTTTCTTATGATATCACGAAGCAGAGCTTCGGGGAATTAAACCCTGAGAGATTAAAAATTGATTATATCTGGCTTAATTAATTATAGAACTTTCCGTTTTTTTATTACGTATGTGTCATGCCGTATGGATCAATTTTCCCGTCATTGCGAGGAAATTACGAAGTAACTTGTACGTACGCAATCTTAGGATGCTTGACAAGATTGCCACGTCGATACTTTGTATCTCCTCGCAATGACAGGGAAACCGATGCACACGAACAAGCCACCACGGGATGACATCATACTAGAAACTGAAGTTTTGACAAAAATTCTAATTTTTCTGACTAAAGTAAAAATTTATATTTAAAGTTAAATATTTAGTGCTTTTATCAGCTTAAAAGCGATATTTATACAATTTAAAGTAAATTATTTGATATATAATACAAATTATAGATTGATACACTCGCCACTTTTTTTAATCTCTCAGGGTTTAATTCCCCGAAGCTCTGCTTCGTGATATACTACTTGAATGGAAGAAAGCAGTTATATACATAAGAGTCATAATGTCACAGTACTCATATATCATTTAGTAACGCCGGCAAAGTATAGAAGAGTAATATTCAATCAAGAACTAGATGATTATTTGTGTAAAATTTGTGAGCACATAGAAGATCGTTATGAAATTAGATTTTTAGAAATAGGAGTAGATAAAGATCACGTACATTTTTTATTACAGTCAATACCAATGTATAGCCCAACAAAAATAACTCAAATCATAAAAAGTATTACTTCTAAGAAAATGTTTGAGAAATATCCAAATCTTAAAGAAAAATTATGGGGAAGTGAGTTTTGGAGTAAAGGATATTTTATGAGCACAGTAGGTAAACATGGTGATGAGCAGAAATTACGTAATTATGTACAGAATCAAGGTTCAGGCAAACCTTCTTATAAAGCATTTCAACAAAAACAGTTAAAGCTTTTTGGATAGATACCTCGTAGCTCTGCTGCGAGGAGCATCATTAAAAATTTTTTGTCAAAACTTCAGTTGTATGGATACTTAAATCGTCAGTGCAAGGAAAAAATGACGTTGTTGTATGACTTGAAAAATGCCGCCACGGGATGACGCCGAGAGCGTTTTTCGATACACGCAACAATACTTTTTCACAATAACGACTCTTGAGTCGCACAATAGTATTTTTAGTAAGGAATAATCGAGAAATAAGGACGGTGACCCCTACGGGACTCGAACCCGTGTTCCCACCGTGAAAGGGTGGTGTCCTAACCGCTAGACGAAGGGGCCTTTAAGAAACGTTATTATAATCTGTCATTCCCGCAAGGCATCGCCTGCGTGTATTAGCCCTATCTTTGTCATCCCATGAGCTTGTAGCGGAATCCAGTTAAAAATACTAATTTTAGTATTTTTCATTATTTTTTCTGGATGCCGCGATCAAGTCGCGGGATGACAGAGGAAAAACCGATCCACTTAAGCAAGCCTTACGGGGTGACAGATAATATAACAATGTACTTTAATTACAATAACTTCAAAGGTTTTATACAATATCTTTTTAAGTATTGCAAGCAAAATTATAGATTTACTTTAAGTTTAATACTATAGCTTATTTCACTAAGGTCCTTACATGGTGGTAATGTTTAATATTTCATATAATAAGGCATCCCACAAATTTAGTGTCAGTATCTTAATGGATTAAGCTATACCTTGATGGCTATGATAACGTTTATTCAAATAATAGTTATAATCCAACGAAATAATCGTATTCTTAACACTTCCTATAATTCCGCCACCTAAATTATAGGCTGTTTTTGCTTGTTTCGGTATTACTGAAGTTTTGACAAAAATTCTAATTTCTCTGACTAAAGTAAAAATTTATATTTAAAGTTAAATATTTAGTGCTTTTATCAGCTTAAAAGCGATATTTATACAATTTAAAGTAAATTATTTGATATATAATACAAATTATAGATTGATACACTCGCCACTTTTTTTAATCTCTCAGGGTTTAATTCCCCGAAGCTCTGCTTCGTGATATACTACTTGAATGGAAGAAAGCAGTTATATACATAAGAGTCATAATGTCACAGTACTAATATATCATTTAGTAACGCCGGCAAAGTATAGAAGAGTAATATTCAATCAAGAACTAGATGATTATTTGTGTAAAATTTGTGAGCACATAGAAGATCGTTATGAAATTAGATTTTTAGAAATAGGAGTAGATAAAGATCACGTACATTTTTTATTACAGTCAATACCAATGTATAGCCCAACAAAAATAACTCAAATCATAAAAAGTATTACTTCTAAGAAAATGTTTGAGAAATATCCAAATCTTAAAACCTGAATTCTGGATTAATCTAGGTTTGGAAGTAAGTATTTACAAGGGATAGAAGATACTCTATATAATTTTTAGCAAAAAAACAAGAGTATCCCCATGAAGAAAGATATTACTGCATTATTTTGTTTTGTCGATGATTTTTGTAAAATTAGTGACTAACGAATATTAGAATTACCCTCAACGAACATTAAAATTACCTATAAAAAAGAAGTAACTATGGACAGTAAAATCGAATAAAAATTTATTTTTAAATATTTAAATATTATTCGAGAATTACTGATGACATGTACAAATAACCAAGTAGGTATTTTAATGCAAAAGATCAAAAAATATAATCAGATAATTTCTGCTGCAAAAGCAGGTATGAGTGTAAAAACGGCACGTAAGTATTTACGTATTAATAAGTATCCAAGCGCATTACGCACAATACGTCAATATAGGACACGTAAGGATCCATTTGTGAAGCACTGGGATGAAATAGAATCAATGCTAGAATCAGCACCGGAGTTGCAAGCAACTACCATATTAGCATATTTGACAGAAAAGTATCATGGGAATTATAATGGGAAGCAATTACGCTGTTTGCAGAAAAGGTTGAAACAATGGAGAGCTGCACATGGTAAGGATAAGAACCTGAATTCTGGATTAGCTAATTTTGAGATATAGCAGGTTTGTTAGGTTTCATACAGTATGCAATTAGGGCGGATAAGATATGTACAAAGGCATTCCAAATTGATCTATGTCTTGTATGTTCGATCTCGAAAGCACCCTTCAGCTGTAATAGTTGAGATTATATCTTACATTTAGTAAAATAAATTAATTATTAAATGGAGATAAAGAATGAACTTAAATCAAAAAATAATAAAACCAAAATTAGGTTTACTTGAATTAGCTAAGAGCCTTGGTAGTATATCATCAGCATGTAAAGCGATGGGATATAGTAGAGATAGTTATTACAGATTTAAAGAACTGTATGAAACTGGTGGCGAAGAAGCGTTGTATGAAATTAGTCGAAGAAAGCCAATAATAGCGAATAGAGTTGATCCTGCTGTAGAGAAAGCAGTACTAGATATGGCAATAGAATATCCAGCATATGGTCAGCTAAGAGTATCAAATGAGCTTAAAAAGACAGGTGTACTTGTATCACCTGGGGGAGTAAGATCAATTTGGTTACGTAATGATTTAAACAACATCAGTAAAAGACTTAAAGCATTAGAAGCAAAAATGGCTCAAGATGGTATTGTGCTTACTGAGGCACAATTACAAGTGCTAGAGAAGCGTCGTAATGAAAAAGAAGCTCATGGAGAAATTGAGACACAGCATCCAGGGTATCTAGGATGCCAAGATACATATTATGTAGGCAACTTTAAGGGTATAGGTAAGGTTTATTCTCAGGTATTTATTGATAGCTACAGCAGAGTAGCTGATGTTAAACTATATACTGATAAAACAGCTTTAACTGCTGCTGATATGCTTAATGACCGAGTGTTACCATGGTATGAGACTCAAGGGATACCAATACTTCGTATTCTGACAGATCGTGGGTCAGAATATAAGGGGAATATAGAGCATCATGCTTTTGAATTATTTCTAAGTATCGAAGGTATAGAGCATACTACTACTAAAGCATATTCTCCTCAAACAAACGGTATGTGTGAGCGTTTTAATAAAACCATGAAACAAGAATTCTTTGATACAGCTATGCGGAAAAAGATTTATACAGCTCTTGATGACCTACAATTAGATCTTGATATCTGGCTAGAGTATTTCAATAATGAAAGACCTCATTCTGGTAAATATTGTTATGGAAAAACTCCTATGCAAACTTTTAAGGATAGTAAGAAATTAGCTGTTGAAAAGAATAATGAAATCTTGTATCTTGAATATGTATCTGACAGTCAAAATTTAACTGACAATCAGGGGCAAAATTTATAGTGTCTGTAAGATCAAATCTTAACTTCTACAAGATTCCAAGAAAGCAATTGATCGTACATATATTAGACAGAATGCTAATAACCGACCAGTTGCGGGTTATGAATATAGTGTAGTTTGCATCGGTGCTCAGCCTAAATGGTCTGTACCAATATCTATAAATAGAGTAAAATCAGATGAGAATAAGTATAGCAAAGGTAGCAAACAAATAATGAAAATTGTTAAGCAAATACCACAAAAGGCTCTAAATATAACAGTAGGTGATGCAGGTTATAGCGCTCTATCTTTCATTCACCCGCTGCACAATGAAGCAAATACGGTAACAATAACCCGCCAAAGAATTAATCGCAGTATTTACAAAATATATATAGAGGAGCAAAAAACAAGAGGTCGTAAAAGATCTTATGGAGCTAAGATTTCTTGTAGTAGTTCTGATAATTTACTGATTCCAGATACAGAAGAAACTGTAGTAAAGGCTACAAAAAATGGTGACATATCAATTAGTATTTCACTATTTAAGAATTATCTAATCAAGGGCAAGAAACAGCATATCATGTCTGATAAACCGCTGAATTTTATTCAGGTTAAGGTGTTAGATGCATCAGGAAATAGGAAATATAACAGAGATTTATGGTTATGTGTTTCTGGCCAACAAAAAGATAAAATCAGTGGTAAAGAAGTATATGAATACTATAGACAAAGGTTTGATATTGAGCATTTTTTTAAATTTGGTAAGTCAAAATTATTGATGGATAAATTTCAAACGAATGATCCAAATAAAGATGAGGATTATATGTTATTCGTAATGCTAGCGTACAACATATTGTATCATGCACAATCTTCAGTTAAGGCAAGAAAAGTAAGGGCATGGGATAAAAAAATCAATAGCAATATGTTGTCTCCAAGTGAAGTTTATAGATCTATGCCACAAATTGCCCTTGAAGAAATATTAGAAAAGTCTATATCCAGAGGGATACCAGATCATAGAAATATTAGAAATAATCATCAGGTCAAACCATTTGCACCAGTAATACGCAAAAGTAATAAACACGGTAAGTTGGAAATTACAATAAAATCAAGTTTTGATGGAAGTAACCAAATTACCAAAACCTCATTTAATAAAAAGCTAGAATTACCAAATAATATTAGTAAGTATAAACCAGCAATATTAGACAAAATTGCTACAGTTTTTGACACATTATGTACCCAAATAGAATAAATAAATTTTGTTATTACTAAAAAAGTATAAAAAAATTGGAATACATTTCTCCTTATGGAAAGGATTTTGTCAAAACTTCAGATTCTGAAGAAATAGAGCTTTACTATGGTAACAAATGTTTACAAAAAATGTCTAGAATCAGCAATGGCTATGTTATTGATTATAGACATATTATTGATAGTTTAGTACGTAAACCTGGAGCATTTGTTCAATATCAATATTATGAAGCTTTATTCCCAAGTGCTATATTTCGTCAGGTATATGACCAGCTTATCTCTATATATCCATATAAAGGGCATAAAATATATCTTAAAATATTACAATTAGCAAACATGTATGGAGAATTGAATGTAGTTACTGCATTAGAAGTGCTATTAGAAAAGAAGATTGAGCCAATAATTGATCATATTACAGATTTACTAAATAGCCAGACTCAAACTATTTGTTCAGTAAAAATTAATCAACCAATACTGTCTGAATATGATCAATTACATTGCTTTAAAACAATGGAGGTTGCATGAGTAAACAGATAATAACTCCGCAACCGCTAAATAATTTACTCAAGAACCTTTGCTTACCTACTTTTGCATCGTGCTATAAATCAGTTGCAGAAAGCTTTGAGCAAGAAAAGAAAACATATATAGATTATCTACAGGAGTTAGCCATACGTGAGTTAGAACATAGACAACAACAACGTATTGCCAGATTGCTGAAGCAAGCAAAACTCTCTCGAGATAAGTTATTAAGCAACTTTGATATTAAGCGTATCCCAGGATTATCGCCAACTAAGATCCAATATCTTGCACAAGGAGAATTTATGGATCGCTATGAAAATATACTCAGGAGTTTCGCACTTAGCAAATAATATGCTAATCTAGAGAAAAATAGTTTTAGATAAAAATGACAAGATCAAAATGTAGCAAAGATTTATATAAATCATTCTTACAAGCAAGTAGTGTAAGATATACTAGCAAAGCATTATCTGAAGTAAGTCCATTAGATCTATCGCACGATAGTGCAAGTCGATGGTTAAAGAGTAAGGATTTTCGCCCTAGCGAAATCTATAGCAAAGTGTCAAAATATATTGATCTGGAAGATCCTTGTTTATTAGTAGGAGATGACACCTTATTGTCAAAGCAATACAGTAAGAGGATCGAGCTTGTAAATTATCAATATTCTGGGGCTGTACATGATGTTATACCTGGTATAGGAATGGTAAACTTACTGCATTACAATACTCAAATTGATCAATCTACTCCTGTAGATTATAGAATATATGATAAAGAAACTGATGGTAAAACAAAGAACGAGCATTTTTGTGATATGCTTACTTTAGCTAAAGAAAGAGGTATCAAGCCTGATGCTATAGTTATGGATGCTTGGTATAGTGGTTTGGATAATTTAAAACATATACGTAATTTAGGTTGGATATGGGTTACCAACCTAAGAAAAAATAGAAAAGTTAATCGTAATGTTAGCTTGGAAACTTTAGAGATTCCCGATGAAGGGCTAAAAATTCACCTACGTGGATACGGTTGGGTTACGGTATTTAAGTTTGTGGCAAAAAATGGTCGCATTGATTACATAACAACTAATTTAGAGAATCCTACACGTGAGCAAATAGAGAAAATTGTTAAGGCGCGTTGGTCTATAGAAGTTTATCATCGAGAATTGAAACAAACTTGTGGTATTGAATGCTGTCAGGCACGCACGGGTCGAGCTCAAAGAAATCATATTTGCCTTGCTGTATTGGCCTGGCTTGATATGAACAAAAGGAGGATAAATGAAAACATTACTTTATATCAACAAACTTGGGAAGTTATAAAAACATCAATTCAGAACAACATTAAATGGCTTCTAACTAATACACAATTTTGCTAAGTGCGAAACTCCTGTATACTTATTTTTGGTAATCCTGGCACTGGCAAAAGTCATCTTAGTATAGGTGGAAAGTTCTATAATTAATTAAGCCAGATATAATCAATTTTTAATCTCTCAGGGTTTAATTCCCCGAAGCTCTGCTTCGTGATATCATAAGAAACAACTAAAACTTTTTTAGATACCTCGTAGCTCTGCTGCGAGGAGCATCATTAAATATAGATATATCATGGCTCATTTAACGATAGATGAAAGATTTAAAATATACGAAATGAATAAGAGTGGTTATAGCTCGCGATATATAGGGACAAAGATTGGCCGTGATAAAAGCACTATATGTTATGAACTCAAGAGAATGAGGCATAATTATAGACCAGATAGGGCTAACACACTTGCTTGCAGTTTAAGGCAAGGTAAGAGAAAAAGAAAATTAGATATTGATAATAATTTACGAGCAGAAATAATAAAGCAGTTAACACAGGGTATTTCACCAGATATAATTTCAGGTAGACGTAAACTATCACGAGATACTGTCAATATTTCTACAGAGAGCATATACCAGTTTATTTATACATCTCCTATAGCACAAAGGCAAAAATTATATTTATCTTTAGCAAGAAAAAGGAAAAATAGGTTGCATCATGGTACAAGAATCAGAAACAAAAGAATTACAATACCAAATCGAGTTTCCATTACTGAAAGACCAGAGATAAATAGAAAGATAGCAGCAATAGGTCATTTAGAAGGTGATTTAACTTTTAACAAAGGTAATCAAAGTCGTAATATAGGCGCTCTTGTGGATATCAGAACACAAAAAGTGTTTCTCACTTTAAACCGTTCAAAAAGAACACAAGATGTGATTGGTAACATGAATAAAAAACTTAAACAATTGTCGCATATAATCAAAAGCATAACGTTAGATAATGGCAAAGAATTTACCAATCATGAACAACTATTGCCAAAATCTGAACGAAAAGTATATTTTTGCAATCCTTATTCTCCATGGCAAAAACCATTGATAGAGAAGATTAACTCAATGGTGCACAGAGTATACTCTAAATCTTTAGATATAAAAAAATTAACAATAAAGCCATTACAAGAAATTGAGGATTTTTTAAATAATTTACCAAGAAAAGTGCTCGGTTATAAAACACCCAATGAGGTATGGGAAGAAAATATAAATCTGGCTTAATTAATACTGGAATTTACCGTTTCTTATGATATCACGAAGCAGAGCTTCGGGGAATTAAACCCTGAGAGATTAATAATATGTAATAGTTGAGATACCGTCTTGAGTGTCAACAACTTTTTCATTATTTTACCTCAATTTTATTTTACAGGGTTTTTATATTTGCACTAAAAGATGTTTTGTTATTAAGAACACCATAAATTATGTGAAGCAACTTACGCATAGCAGCAATCACTATAACCATTTTAGATTTTCCAACATTGCTCAAACGTTGACTAAAATCCTTAATAATCGGATTATGTTTTATAGCAACTATGGCAGGCATATAAAAAGCTTTACGTAAATTAGCATCTCCTGTTTTTGATATTTTTCCTATTCCATGGACAGAAGTGCCTGATTGTTTTGGCTTTGGGTTAAGACCAACAAACGCAGCTAGTTGTTTTGCAGAATTAAAATTTTCTACAACAAGAAAAGCAAGTATCACTCCTATTGTTTTTTCTCCTATACCAGGGATTGAATCAAGAAGTTTACTTTTATCATGTAAGTCTTTGTGTCCTTTAATATGATTAGAGATAAGTTCTTCTACTTCCTTAATTTGCTTATCCAGAAATTCAATATGAATCATAATGTTAATGGCAACTGCTTTACTTGCTCCGCTCAATCTATTATTTTCTTGATTTTTATTAGCAATCAAACTATCCAAGCGTCTTACCCATTGTTGTAATTCTTTAATATGTATAGGGGTTGGTTGCCAAAGACCAGGTTGCATAGCCTTGCAAAAAGAAGCTATCAATTCACAATCAGATTTGTCAGTTTTAACTCTTGAAAGCTTGCTCATTGCAAAGCCCTTGATGCGAGCTGGATTTACGACACTAACTTTAAATGTATTATCATAAAGATATTGAGCTAACCTAACTTCGTAACCACCTGTTGATTCCATACAAGCGTGAGCAGTATCTATTCCCTTTTTTTCTAACCATTGTTTTAGTGCAGCAAAGCCTTTTGCAGTATTATTAAACTTTTTGGTTTTGATTTTATTATCATTTAATAAAGCTACGTCAAATGTTGCTTTAGAAATATCTATACCCAAAATAATGCTACTCATATTTGACCTTCTATGTTAATAATAAGTAGAATACCCAAAGATCAACCTTGTAAATACAGGTTCATTGATTAATTTCAAGACCTAAGAATACCGTCCGATCTTTAATGAGTATGTGAAGACTAATTGTTTGATCTCAACTACAGGGTTACATAGCCCTAAGATTTAATACGGCATATTAGTCTTCTTACTTAAGTGCCCTTAAGTATCTTATAGTTGTTTACTAAAGACAATACTAAGATACAAGATTATATCTTACATTTAGTAAAATAAAATGATGCTCCTCGCAGCAGAGCTACGAGGTATCTAAAAAAGTTTTAGTTGTTTCTTATGATATCACGAAGCAGAGCTTCGGGGAATTAAACCCTGAGAGATTAATTATTAAATGGAGATAAAGAATGAACTTAAATCAAAAAATAATAAAACCAAAATTAGGTTTACTTGAATTAGCTAAGAGCCTTGGTAGTATATCATCAGCATGTAAAGCGATGGGATATAGTAGAGATAGTTATTACAGATTTAAAGAACTGTATGAAACTGGTGGCGAAGAAGCGTTGTATGAAATTAGTCGAAGAAAGCCAATAATAGCGAATAGAGTTGATCCTGCTGTAGAGAAAGCAGTACTAGATATGGCAATAGAATATCCAGCATATGGTCAGCTAAGAGTATCAAATGAGCTTAAAAAGACAGGTGTACTTGTATCACCTGGGGGAGTAAGATCAATTTGGTTACGTAATGATTTAAACAACATCAGTAAAAGACTTAAAGCATTAGAAGCAAAAATGGCTCAAGATGGTATTGTGCTTACTGAGGCACAATTACAAGTGCTAGAGAAGCGTCGTAATGAAAAAGAAGCTCATGGAGAAATTGAGACACAGCATCCAGGGTATCTAGGATGCCAAGATACATATTATGTAGGCAACTTTAAGGGTATAGGTAAGGTTTATTCTCAGGTATTTATTGATAGCTACAGCAGAGTAGCTGATGTTAAACTATATACTGATAAAACAGCTTTAACTGCTGCTGATATGCTTAATGACCGAGTGTTACCATGGTATGAGACTCAAGGGATACCAATACTTCGTATTCTGACAGATCGTGGGTCAGAATATAAGGGGAATATAGAGCATCATGCTTTTGAATTATTTCTAAGTATCGAAGGTATAGAGCATACTACTACTAAAGCATATTCTCCTCAAACAAACGGTATGTGTGAGCGTTTTAATAAAACCATGAAACAAGAATTCTTTGATACAGCTATGCGGAAAAAGATTTATACAGCTCTTGATGACCTACAATTAGATCTTGATATCTGGCTAGAGTATTTCAATAATGAAAGACCTCATTCTGGTAAATATTGTTATGGAAAAACTCCTATGCAAACTTTTAAGGATAGTAAGAAATTAGCTGTTGAAAAGAATAATGAAATCTTGTATCTTGAATATGTATCTGACAGTCAAAATTTAACTGACAATCAGGGGCAAAATTTATAGTGTCTGTAAGATCAAATCTTAACTTCTACAAATAATAAGTTTATCTTGTCTTACTTTCACTACTAAACAGTCAAAATATACTATAGGGTATACTGACTCAAGAGGTCTACTCTGCCAAATCTTGACCTCATCTATTACTTCATCTGTAATCCTGCTGATTAGGCTCTCACTGATCTCAGCTCCATATAATTCTTGCAATTGTGTTTTAATATCAGACACACTCATACCCTTCGCATATAAGGATATTATCTTTTGGTCTAAGCCATCTATTCTTGTTTGTTTCTTTGAGACTATTATAGGTTCAAATTTACCTTGTCTGTCTCTTGGAACATTTATCTCTATAGTACCATTCTCACTAATCAGATTCTTACTAAAACTACCATTCCTCGCATTCTCAGTTTCAGCTCTATCATACTTGCTATAACCTAAATGTTCTGACATCTCAGCATGCAGTGCTCGCTCTAAAATACCCTTGGTTAATTCCTTAATTAATCCATTCTGACTTAGTACTGTTTTTAAATCTACTCTGCCTTCTATCAGCAAATCTATTGCTTCATTTATTTTTTTATTCTTCTCTATTTGCATTTCTGTTACCTATATTTTTAATTACTTCTAATATAGGCTCAACAAAAATTTACACAATCATTGCAAAAGACTCAAATAATGCAGTAATATCTTTCTTCATGGGGATACTCTTGTTTTTTTGCTAAAAATTATATAGAGTATCTTCTATCCCTTGTAAATACTTACTTCCAAACCTAGATTAATCCAGAATTCAGGTATGAAGAACATTGCGTGCTTAAAGCTTGGCAGCAAAAATCATATGAGCAAGTTGTAATAGGCTATAAGGTTTATTCGGAACGTCAACAACGCCTAGAACAGACAAGATTCGCCGATATTGAAAGAGTAACAGAACGTAAGACCTTAGTGGCACATACGGATCAAATTAAAAATGAGATCTTGGTAGCAAAAACAGTATCCGAGGTATTTAGTGCTTTAGAGAAAGATCAGAAGTTTTTAGTAGCACAAAATGGCAATATCAAATACACAACCTTTAACTATGAATTTGTGGATCTAGTGGAACAAGCTCTTGAATACAGGGAACAAGAACTTTTACCTAAATTAAAAGATGTAGTGGCAGCAGTAGAGCGTAATAACGTCTTCGCCACTTCAGATATATTAGCAGAGCTGAAAGATAGTCAGGACTTAGAAGAGACTTATAAGCATTTTGATAGCAATTTAGAGCGTCATCAGTTAGAGACTCAGCATCAGCAGATCAGACAAGATAAAGTAGATGCCAAAACTATCGATGAGATGTTAACTGCAATTAGTCGTGAACATGAGTTCTTTAAGTCTCTTGATGGCAATCTTAAATATGCAGAGAAGTATGATAGTAGTATGTTATCTGCGATCTCAAATGCTAAGACCATAGAGCAAGACACGCTAATTATAAATATGCATAATATGGTAGTATATGCTAAGAAACATGGTATATTAAATGATCAAGAGATACTAAATCAATTTAACGCTAATGATAGTCGAAACGTGCTTAATAATTTAAGTAAGACATGTGAAAAATATTATATGGATTATCATAATGAGAATATTAAGCATCTATTAGATGATGAGCATGTAATGGTCGGACTTAAGAAATATACATGTCCGCTTAAATATATGAAGCATGAGATGCAGAATGATATACCAGGCTTCGTAGATGAGAGGTACGTCTCTAGCACCTTTGCAAAAGTAAAAGCAGAAGTTAAAGAGCTACGTCTAGAGAGAGAGTTAGAACATACAATGACGATGAGATTATAAGGGTTTGCAGGCATGACTAATGAAGAGCATAATCAGAGGCGACAGCAAACAGAAGTAAGTACAAATAGCGACGCTAATGATACTGCTTCCGAGCGTCCAAGGCATGATGAATTATTTAAAAAGGTTATGAGTGAGCCGGTCGCTGCTCGTGAGTTTCTAGAGCATTATTTGCCAGTGTCATTCAAGAACAAGATTAATCTAAATAGTGTTAAAATAGAAAAAGAAAGCTTTGTTACTGAAGATTTAAGGAAAAGATTAAGTGATGTTGTTTACTCTGTTTCTTTAAAACAAGATAATGTCGCAGCTGGTAATACAGACAGTACCAACAAAAACATTAATAATATAGAAGATATAGAACATAATAAAGCTTATGTCTACGTACTTATAGAACATCAGTCTAGTAGCGATTACTGGATCTCTTTTAGACTTTGGCAGTATATGCTTCTTTTATGTGAAAGACATAAGGATAATACAAAAGAAAAAAGTAAGTTGCCTCTAATATGTCCTATCGTAGTATATGCAAATGATAAACCTTATAATGCTCCAAGGAGCTTTTGGGAATTATTTGAAGATACTAAGACTGCTAAAGCTCTAATGTCAGATGAATACTTACTCGTAGATTTACAACAACAAAGTGATAATGAGATAGAGCAAAAGAAGCATCTTGGTATGATGGAGTATATGCTCAAACATATCAAAGCTCGTGATATCTTAAATCTATGGCAAAGTCTACTTGAGAAGTTTGAAAGTAGTATTGAAATAGATAAGGAAAATGGCTACATTTACATTAAATGGTTATTATGGTATAGTGATGCTAAAATAGCTGAAGATAAACAAGTGGAGCTTGCTAAAATCATAGCTAGCTACTTAAAAAAAGAAGATCAAGAGGGACTTATGAGAACTATTGCTGATAAATATATTGATGAGGGCGTTCAAAAAGGAATGGTCCAAGGCATGCAGATCGGAGAAGCTAAAGGAAAATATGAAGTAGCTAAAAATATGCTTGCTAATAATTACTCTATTCCTGAGGTTTCTCGTATTACCGGTTTGTCTATCGCTGAAATTAACGATCTCCTTAAATCTTAACTTCTACAGCTTTAGTTCTGATTTGTCCGATTGTTTTTCCTCTACTCTTCGGACAATACCTTATGCATACGCTTAAATGATGTATTATAAATTTGATAAATATCTTCATCGGTCATTTTTTCAGCATTGCGTACTCTATTCTCAATAACTAATTTTGTCATATCAATAGCTGTACTCATGACTTTAGGTAAAATATTTACTATTTGCTCTGCAAAATAATCACTTGTCTGCAACTCAATATCTTCGTATGCCATTGAGCTTAATATATCCATCATATCATCTTTTTGGCTCTTATTAGCAAACGGTATAATATTTCCCTTAGGAGGTTTCTTAGACATATCTAATTTTTAAAATAGTTGTGATCAAGGCTCTTAACATAAAAGATCATTGGGAGCAAATATTAACTGTTACATTTCAGTCCATAATTAATATATAATATTATTACCATTAAGATTTATCTTTTAGTATTTGGAAAGTTCTATAATTAATTAAGCCAGATATAATCAATTTTTAATCTCTCAGGGTTTAATTCCCCGAAGCTCTGCTTCGTGATATCATAAGAAACAACTAAAACTTTTTTAGATACCTCGTAGCTCTGCTGCGAGGAGCATCATTAAATCAAACGATAGGAGTAATTTAACCTTTTTGTGATAACTATTATCTGCTTCTCTTAATAACAACACACCTCCATCGCTACTAATATCACCTCCAGTAAAATTTATCTCTATTGTCCGATTTTTTACTTTGGAAAACTGGTAATTTAATGGTATACAATTTGTCATGACAAAATCCTTTGTATTATATTTATGAAATACCAGCTATGTAATGACAGTTTTCTTTGCCGAGGGGTGACAGTTTTTGTTTTCAATTATTAGTATCCTTGCTTAAATACTTGAACATTCATACTAGGGATATAGTTTTAATTAATATTGTTTACAGAGATAGCGGGGAGTTTGAGGGGCAGCAAGCCCTTCATAATTAGATATTAATTCCCCATTTTATATCACAATTGGAGTATATCCTATACACTGGTCTCATTTGCTATCTCAATTAGTCTATTAGTTGCAAAAGTATTTATTTGATAATTTACAAAAAACTGTCACCTCTCGGCAAAAAAAACTGTCGTTGCATAACCAGCATTATACAGCTTCGCGAGGATTTTGTCTCCTACTTCTCATGCAATATCCGGGCTAGAGTCTTTTTAAATCTATTTCTTTTTTGTCATTTTGTCCATCAGATTATCAGGATCTTTAGCTTTGCCTAAAACACTGACATTACAATCTTGTATTGTAACGTCATTTGCCCCTGTGACAGTCAAATATCTTGGGAATTTAGTAGTTACTAAATACGCAGTACCTCCTGCTATAGCTAACGCGGAAAGGTTTTTACCATAGTTTTTGTATTTACTCACATATTCACCAGATCTCAATCCTATTAAACATTGCTGGACTAACTTTAAAAACTGTTTACGTAAAATTATTGATCAATGCCTAAGTTTTTCCTAATCTGTGGTAGAAACATTTCCGTGTTAGCTATATTATCGCTGAAAATAATACCACTAAACACATGTTCTTCAAAAAACTATAATTGCTACACTCGACAACATAAGCAGCACTAGCAGATAGTTTTTTACTATATTCATCTAGTTTTTGGTCGACACTGCTTTTAAACTCTTGATGAGCAGATATAGTATTATTAAGCATATCATTCATAGATTGTACTTTGTCATGATATGCAGTATTAATCTCATGCACTACAATAGGCACTATTTGTTTTATTTCTTCCTTTGTTTTTTCCGGCAATACCGTTAAAACTCCAACTTCATTTTGCAGTATCTCATATTGATCTTTTTGGGTAGCAATAGTGCGGTTAAACGTTTTGATTGCATCATTAAGTTGTTCTGCACTACTAGATAACACTTTGCTCAATTCTTGCTGCTGCTTTTCCAGTGCTTTAGTAGAAAAACTTAATTGATTCTTTAATTTGTTCACTGTTTCATCATCAATACTAGGTTCTGTATTGATAGAAGTGGCTAATTGTGATGATACTAAACTATTGACGCTATTGTTAGCATTTTCCTCTGCTATATATTGTTTTTCTTCTAAATCTTGGTTTTGATTATTTGATTCTTTTTTCATATTGATTCCTCATTTTTAGTGTTAATATTTAAGTTTCAGGTCAATGTTAAAGCTATGTCGCTTGGACGCGTGTTTTCTAGTTCTTTTGCTGACTCTGCATCAGATATTTCATTAATAGGCCTGCAGCTAAGGAACTTGCGCTGTGACGCAAAATGATAAGAGTTATACAGCTCTATAGGCGTGATAGATGTTAAAAATTACCCTATGATATCGGATTTGGCCCACACTTGTCATATTACCCATTATTGTACAGTTCTTTAATATATAGCAAATCGGCAGTACGTGCTTTGATTTGTGTAGGCTTTGTAGATTGTGATAACTTTTTTAACAATGTTAATTTATATCTAGCGTATCGTCCTTCATCCTTTTTAGCAAATAAACTATCAAGCAAGGTTTTTGTTTCTTTGCTTAATTCTCGACGAATTACTACCGATAGCTCTTTTTTTCGTTGATTTAGTGCCGTTAAAATCAATTCTGAAATCATAAAATAAGGTAGGAATTTGAATACGGTTATAACTTAAGATATCAATACACCTCCAAAAAATTAATCTCTCAGGGTTTAATTCCCCGAAGCTCTGCTTCGTGATATCATAAGAAACAACTAAAACTTTTTTAGATACCTCGTAGCTCTGCTGCGAGGAGCATCATTAAAAATTTTTTGTCAAAACTTCAGTTTAAGAATTCTTGTCTAATGATTTCTGTAGCCAAATAAGATGGATATATGTTTGATTTAAACCCTAACTCTTGTAAAATCTTGTGACTTTCCGTTATTTGCTTATCAACTTCCTGAGGATTTAACAATAATTCTTTTAATTTATCACTAATAAGATTAGCTTCACAATTAAATTGAATAAATTCCGGAATTATTTCTCTATTCCCTATTATATTAATCAAAGTAACATATTTGATTTTTATCAATAACCTAATAATAATAAAACTAAAAATATTAACTTTGTACGCTACAATCATAGGAGTACCAGACGCTGCTATCTCTAAAGTATTAGTACCAGATTTGGCTAATGCTAAATCAGATACAGCATAGCTTTTCAATCTTTCATATGAGAATATATAATCAAACCTAACATTTTCTAAAAAAGGCTTTATGATTCTTTCATGATCAGGATTTGCAAGCGGAAATATCACCATAAGGTTTTTATGGTCATCATAAACTTTTTCAATAGCAGGGATAAAAATTGGTAGATGTCTTAAGATTTCCCCTTTTCTACTTCCAAGTGTAACGCATAAAATTTTTGTATCCTCATCTATTTTAAGTTCTTGTCGCAAAGCCACCTTATCACTATAAAATTCCTGCTCCATTATCGGGTGACCTATATACCTGCAATCAAGCCCAACTTTAGTAAAATATGGTGGCTCAAAAGGCAATAAAGCAAACAAGCAATTATAGATTTTTGCATATTTCGCTGCCCTGCCCTCTTTATAAGCCCAAACTGATGGTGCAACAATATGAATCATCTTAAGTTCTGGCAAACGCTCTCTTACCTTAGCTGCCACACGGTAAGTAAATCCTGGCGAATCAATGGTAATTAATATATCAGGTTTATGATTTATTATATCTTCAACTGTTTTATTAATTAATTTTTTTATCCTAAAAATATGAGGTATTACTTCAAAAAAACCCATCAAATTTATTTCAGATATTGGAAATAGGCTTTCAAAATTGCCAGCTTCTTCCATATTTCGTCCACCTATTCCGATAATCTTTAATTCTTTATCATCTTTTAGATTTCGAATTATCCGACCACCAGCAAAATCCCCCGACGCCTCACCTGCTATGAAGTAAAATTTTTTCATTTTGTTCAAAAGTTCTAAATTATTTCTTAACCTGAATTCTGGATTAGCTAATTTTGAGATATAGCAGGTTTGTTAGGTTTCATACAGTATGCAATTAGGGCGGATAAGATATGTACAAAGGCATTCCAAATGGCTTTGTTGCATAAATAAGATTTGTAGAGCAAGAGTGGTGATAATCTGGTAAGATGTCCTGAATTAAAAATAATCCAGATTATATGAGATCTCGGAAGAAAGCCCCTTTTAGTAAATCACGCAAGTATTCTAAATATAAAATAACGAATTGGTCAGAATATAATAATTTTTTACGCAATAGGGGTCGCATAGATTTTATGATTGCCAGTGATTTGGCGATTGGCTGGTATGCTGTACAGAGAGGAAATGAAACGAGGAAGACCTAGACGCTATAGTGATCACGCTATATTACAGTGTTTGAAGATCAGATGCTTATTCGGTCTTAAGTTACGCCAAACCCAAGGCTTTATAAACTGGCTCTTTGAAATATCGGGTTTATCTATTAGATGTCCAGACTATACAACATTAAGTAAGCGTATGAAGTCATTAGATCTTAGGTATTTACATGGAAATCAAGATAAAGAATTTAGTTGTATTTCAATGGATAGTACAGGGATACAAGCCTACACAGGGAACGAATGGCTAGAAAATAAGCATGGTAAGCAATATAAGCGTCGCATATGGAAAAAGCTACATATCGTTATAGAAGATCAAGGTATGATACTTGCCGATAGTACCACAGAGCATACTATAGATGATAGATCACAGATTGGACTACTAATAGCTAATGTCAGAGCCAAGGATTTTCTGGGAGATCGAGGGTATGACGGTGAATCTACATATCAATTGTTGAGAAAGAAGAAGATAAAACCAGTTATTAGACCCCCAAACTCTTCAGTAAAAGTTCAATCGCTTAGGGATAAAACTGAGAGAGATGCAGCTGTTATATATCAACAAAACAAAGGATACCAAGCATGGAGGGTAAAGAATAATTATGGTAGAAGGGAGCGTGTAGAGAACACGTTCTTTCGATTTAAAACTTCTTTTGGTAGTAAGTTTCTATCAAGACATGATCAAAATATGACAAAAGAAATGTCTATTAAATGCCACTTATTAAACAAAATGTTTGAAATTGGTAAACCTATCTCTGTGCCTGTTGGCTAGGCTAGCATTGCGGGGTTAGGGGCAGTATATTCAAAAGCTTATTTATGCAACAAAGCCATGCGGCATTAGCTTTTGAACCAGCTAAAGTTTTGAGTGAATATCAAGCACAAATAAATCATTTACAAGAGCAAAATGATGAACTTGCTAAAGCTCTTGGTAGAATCACAGTTGAGAGGGACTGGGCCGTGGGAAAGCTCAAAAGCTTGGATTTATCAAATAAAAAGAGTCTTGTACACTCCAAGCTAAATCAACTCTCAAAATCAAGACAGTGTGAACTATTAAAGATTAGTCGATCTACAGCCTACTATAAATCCAAGGAGATGAGTATAAATAAATTAAGTATTTTAAATAGAATAGATGAAATATATACAGATAATCCTGAATTTGGTTATCGCTATATTCATCAACAGTTACTAGAAGATGGTTTTATTGTCGGTAAAGATCGAGTACTGAAATATATGAGGATGATGGGTATAGAAGCTATTTACCCACATAAGAAAAAATCTACCAGGAGTTTCGCACTTAGCAAATAATATGCTAATCTAGAGAAAAATAGTTTTAGATAAAAATGACAAGATCAAAATGTAGCAAAGATTTATATAAATCATTCTTACAAGCAAGTAGTGTAAGATATACTAGCAAAGCATTATCTAAAGTAAGTCCATTAGATCTATCGCACGATAGTGCAAGTCGATGGTTAAAGAGTAAGGATTTTCGCCCTAGCGAAATCTATAGCAAAGTGTCAAAATATATTGATCTGGAAGATCCTTGTTTATTAGTGGGAGATGACACCTTATTGTCAAAGCAATACAGTAAGAGGATCGAGCTTGTAAATTATCAATATTCTGGGGCTGTACATGATGTTATACCTGGTATAGGAATGGTAAACTTACTGCATTACAATACTCAAATTGATCAATCTACTCCTGTAGATTATAGAATATATGATAAAGAAACTGATGGTAAAACAAAGAACGAGCATTTTTGTGATATGCTTACTTTAGCTAAAGAAAGAGGTATCAAGCCTGATGCTATAGTTATGGATGCTTGGTATAGTGGTTTGGATAATTTAAAACATATACGTAATTTAGGTTGGATATGGGTTACCAACCTAAGAAAAAATAGAAAAGTTAATCGTAATGTTAGCTTGGAAACTTTAGAGATTCCCGATGAAGGGCTAAAAATTCACCTACGTGGATACGGTTGGGTTACGGTATTTAAGTTTGTGGCAAAAAATGGTCGCATTGATTACATAACAACTAATTTAGAGAATCCTACACGTGAGCAAATAGAGAAAATTGTTAAGGCGCGTTGGTCTATAGAAGTTTATCATCGAGAATTGAAACAAACTTGTGGTATTGAATGCTGTCAGGCACGCACGGGTCGAGCTCAAAGAAATCATATTTGCCTTGCTGTATTGGCCTGGCTTGATATGAACAAAAGGAGGATAAATGAAAACATTACTTTATATCAACAAACTTGGGAAGTTATAAAAACATCAATTCAGAACAACATTAAATGGCTTCTAACTAATACACAATTTTGCTAAGTGCGAAACTCCTGTCTACTTCTCGAAACGATAGTGAGCATAAGATCTATAGCTACTTACTTGATCAATATTGGACTAAATCTGGCTCAACAAAGCAAGTGTATGTGCCTAATGTGAATGAGGTTTGGAGTGGTGACATTACTTACATTAGAACTAATGGTGGCTTTATGTATATGGCAGCTATTATAGATTGGCATAGCAAGGCCATATTGAGCTATAAACTGTCAAATTCTATGGATGCATCTCTTGTAACTGATGTCTTGAAACAAGCTCTCAGTAAGTATAACGCTCCACAGATATTTAATAGTGATCAAGGTAGCCAATATACCAGTTATGACCACATAAATATTCTCAAGGAGCATGATATCCAAATTTCAATGAATGGAAAGTTCTATAATTAATTAAGCCAGATATAATCAATTTTTAATCTCTCAGGGTTTAATTCCCCGAAGCTCTGCTTCGTGATATCATAAGAAACAACTAAAACTTTTTTAGATACCTCGTAGCTCTGCTGCGAGGAGCATCATTTAAATATAGATATATCATGGCTCATTTAACGATAGATGAAAGATTTAAAATATACGAAATGAATAAGAGTGGTTATAGCTCGCGATATATAGGGACAAAGATTGGCCGTGATAAAAGCACTATATGTTATGAACTCAAGAGAATGAGGCATAATTATAGACCAGATAGGGCTAACACACTTGCTTGCAGTTTAAGGCAAGGTAAGAGAAAAAGAAAATTAGATATTGATAATAATTTACGAGCAGAAATAATAAAGCAGTTAACACAGGGTATTTCACCAGATATAATTTCAGGTAGACGTAAACTATCACGAGATACTGTCAATATTTCTACAGAGAGTATATACCAGTTTATTTATACATCTCCTATAGCACAAAGGCAAAAATTATATTTATCTTTAGCAAGAAAAAGGAAAAATAGGTTGCATCATGGTACAAGAATCAGAAACAAAAGAATTACAATACCAAATCGAGTTTCCATTACTGAAAGACCAGAGATAAATAGAAAGATAGCAGCAATAGGTCATTTAGAAGGTGATTTAACTTTTAACAAAGGTAATCAAAGTCGTAATATAGGCGCTCTTGTGGATATCAGAACACAAAAAGTGTTTCTCACTTTAAACCGTTCAAAAAGAACACAAGATGTGATTGGTAGTCCGTCCGCCAAAACTCTACAAGCCTTATAGATAATATGGTTTTAAGACAAGAAGTAATACAACAATCCGTAAGAAAATGATAAAATATGGTCATAAACCTTATGGATTTCAGTCAATGCCAATAGACAACATTATCAAATCGCAAGAACAAGGGAAACTGTTTGGTTATAAATTAAAAGAAGAATTAAACCCAAATAATAAGCTATATAAATTAAGAGAATTAATAAATTGGTCTAGGCTCGAAGAGTGGTTATCAAAAAATGTTTGTATTAAGAAATTTGGTAGAAATAGAAAATGTCATAGAGTGATGCTTGGCATAACGATGCTACAAGCAATGTATAATTTTTCAGATTCATTATCAGAGGAAGAGCTAAAAGAGAATATGTATTGGCAGTATTTCTGCGGGTGGGAATATATAGAAAAAGACATAGCTATCTCGGAAACTAGTATACGACGGTTTCGTAGTGTATTAGGTGAAGCTGGATATAATGAGATATTATCGGAGTTGATCAGGGTTGGGATAAAAACTAACACAATTAAAAAAAAAGATTTGGAATTAATCATCGCTGATACGACTGTACAAATTAAGAATATCAAACACCCACACGATGTTTATTTAATGGATAAAGCTAGGCTTAGCATAGTAAAGCTTTGCAACAGTTTGGGTATACATTTGAATGAAACATACGCTAGAACCTATAAACGCGATATAGTAAAGCTATGGAAATATAAAGAACATAGTAAAGCCAAGAAGCGTTGGAAAATAATGAAGCATTTAAAAATATTACTGGGTCGTTTGATTAGAGTATGTGAGCGTGAGATCAAAAATAAGCAATTAAACTTGTCTCTCAAAAATCAAGAAGTATTGCAAAAAATAAAACAAATACATAACCAATCTGTTTTAAAAAGAGAAGCTAAAAAGCAATATAAAGAAGATAACAAAGTATTATATAGTTTTCATGCCCCTGAAGTAGAGTGTATAGGAAAGGGAAAACGCAACAAGCCATATGAGTTTGGCAATAAAGTAGCGGTAGTAGTAAGTGGTCGTAGAAATTTTGTTTTATCCGCAAAATCGTTTCATAATAATCCTTATGATGGTCATACATGGCTTTGTTGCATAAATAAGCTTTTGAATATACTGCCCCTAACCCCGCAATGCTAGCCTAGCCAACAGGCACAGAGATAGGTTTACCAATTTCAAACATTTTGTTTAATAAGTGGCATTTAATAGACATTTCTTTTGTCATATTTTGATCATGTCTTGATAGAAACTTACTACCAAAAGAAGTTTTAAATCGAAAGAACGTGTTCTCTACACGCTCCCTTCTACCGTAATTATTCTTTACCCTCCATGCTTGGTATCCTTTGTTTTGTTGATATATAACAGCTGCATCTCTCTCAGTTTTATCCCTAAGCGATTGAACTTTTACTGAAGAGTTTGGGGGTCTAATAACTGGTTTTATCTTCTTCTTTCTCAACAATTGATATGTAGATTCACCGTCATACCCTCGATCTCCCAGAAAATCCTTGGCTCTGACATTAGCTATTAGTAGTCCAATCTGTGATCTATCATCTATAGTATGCTCTGTGGTACTATCGGCAAGTATCATACCTTGATCTTCTATAACGATATGTAGCTTTTTCCATATGCGACGCTTATATTGCTTACCATGCTTATTTTCTAGCCATTCGTTCCCTGTGTAGGCTTGTATCCCTGTACTATCCATTGAAATACAACTAAATTCTTTATCTTGATTTCCATGTAAATACCTAAGATCTAATGACTTCATACGCTTACTTAATGTTGTATAGTCTGGACATCTAATAGATAAACCCGATATTTCAAAGAGCCAGTTTATAAAGCCTTGGGTTTGGCGTAACTTAAGACCGAATAAGCATCTGATCTTCAAACACTGTAATATAGCGTGATCACTATAGCGTCTAGGTCTTCCTCGTTTCATTTCCTCTCTGTAATCAGCATACCAGCCAATCGCCAAATCACTGGCAATCATAAAATCTATGCGACCCCTATTGCGTAAAAAATTATTATATTCTGACCAATTCGTTATTTTATATTTAGAATACTTGCGTGATTTACTAAAAGGGGCTTTCTTCCGAGATCTCATATAATCTGGATTATTTTTTAATTCAGGACATCTTACCAGATTATCACCACTCTTGCTCTACAAATTTTATTTATGCAACAAAGCCATGAATGTATATCTGAATTATATGCAAAATTATCAGCAAATTGCTGCCTGATAATCGAAAAATTAGGAAAACATACTACTCATTTTTTTGTCTTGATTTTTTAGTCCACTATCATTATTTTTATTAAATGTAGGATCAAATGTCAACTAATACAAATAATTATAATATTCGCTTTGATTTAGTTATTGTCAGTCCGTATAAATTTCCTATAATTATAAAGGACTGCTGGTAAATGGCTCATATGTCATCCCCGCATAGACATTGTTGCGTGGATCATTCTTCCCCTGGATCCCGTGATTTATTCACGGGATCCAGTTAAAAATACTAATAAAATTAGTATTTTTTATTATTTTCTGGATCTAGTTCCCAAGCCACGGTATGACCCCGAGGGTGTTTTTCGATCCACGCAACAATGCTTCCCGTGGCTTGGGAGGAAAGAATCCACGCAACAATACCACGCTGGGATAACACCGAAGATAGTTTTCATCGTGATACAAATATTTAATCCAACTATTTGGAGCATAACAATATGGCACTTGCTACTAAAGTAAAAGAATTTTTAGAAGAAAAGTTAAAACAAGAAACAATAGACCGTAAATATCTCGCTGAGGTTACCGATGTCCCTTACACTACCATTAGCAGAATTATGAGAGCGGAAGTAAATCGTGAATTTAATCCTGAAATAGATACAATTTTAAAAATAGCAAAATATTTTCGTTGTACTACGGATGAGGTAATAAAGAGAACTGTACCTAATACGAATAGTTAGTAAATATGACAAAAAATAAAGGGTTGATCATAATTTTATCTTCCCCATCTGGTGCAGGTAAATCAAGCTTAGCAAAGGCATTATTAGAAATCGATAATAATCTACGCTTATCAATTTCGGCAACTACTAGAAAACCACGACCAAATGAGCAAGATGGAGTAAATTACTATTTTAAAACTAAAGTTGAGTTTGAGAAATTAGTTAAACAAAATCAATTTCTTGAATATGCTAAAATATATGATCATTATTATGGCACTCCTAAAAAACATGTCGAAAATTTGCTAAATCAAGGGCTAGATGTTTTATTCGATATTGATTGGCAAGGTGCAAGGAGTATAAAACAAAATGCAGTTAATGCCGTTTCTATATTTATTTTACCTCCTAACCTTGAAGTACTGGAGCAACGTTTAAGAAATAGAGCTGCTGATAATGAAGAAGCAATCCAGCTACGTATGGCTTCAGCACAAGCAGAAATATCTCATGCTAACGAGTATGATCATATAATTACTAACGATGATTTTAACGATACTCTTCAACAAATACATACAATTATTTTACAAGAACGGAAGAAGCGGAATTAAATTGCCATTCGCTTTAAAGCTGTCATCTAGTTGCTTGTACCTGAGGCATCTAGAAAAATAATAAAAAATACTAATAACGCTAATTTAGTCCGTCCGCCAAAACTCTATAAGCCTTATAGATAATATGGTTTTAAGACAAGAAGTAATACAACAATCCGTAAGAAAATGATAAAATATGGTCATAAACCTTATGGATTTCAGTCAATGCCAATAGACAACATTATCAAATCGCAAGAACAAGGGAAACTGTTTGGTTATAAATTAAAAGAAGAATTAAACCCAAATAATAAGCTATATAAATTAAGAGAATTAATAAATTGGTCTAGGCTCGAAGAGTGGTTATCAAAAAATGTTTGTATTAAGAAATTTGGTAGAAATAGAAAATGTCATAGAGTGATGCTTGGCATAACGATGCTACAAGCAATGTATAATTTTTCAGATTCATTATCAGAGGAAGAGCTAAAAGAGAATATGTATTGGCAGTATTTCTGCGGGTGGGAATATATAGAAAAAGACATAGCTATCTCGGAAACTAGTATACGACGGTTTCGTAGTGTATTAGGTGAAGCTGGATATAATGAGATATTATCGGAGTTGATCAGGGTTGGGATAAAAACTAACACAATTAAAAAAAAAGATTTGGAATTAATCATCGCTGATACGACTGTACAAATTAAGAATATCAAACACCCACACGATGTTTATTTAATGGATAAAGCTAGGCTTAGCATAGTAAAGCTTTGCAACAGTTTGGGTATACATTTGAATGAAACATACGCTAGAACCTATAAACGCGATATAGTAAAGCTATGGAAATATAAAGAACATAGTAAAGCCAAGAAGCGTTGGAAAATAATGAAGCATTTAAAAATATTACTGGGTCGTTTGATTAGAGTATGTGAGCGTGAGATCAAAAATAAGCAATTAAACTTGTCTCTCAAAAATCAAGAAGTATTGCAAAAAATAAAACAAATACATAACCAATCTGTTTTAAAAAGAGAAGCTAAAAAGCAATATAAAGAAGATAACAAAGTATTATATAGTTTTCATGCCCCTGAAGTAGAGTGTATAGGAAAGGGAAAACGCAACAAGCCATATGAGTTTGGCAATAAAGTAGCGGTAGTAGTAAGTGGTCGTAGAAATTTTGTTTTATCCGCAAAATCGTTTCATAATAATCCTTATGATGGTCATACATTGCATCAGAGCTTTGAAGCAGTAGAGAGTGTCACTGGAATCAAGATAAAGAAATCATTTGTTGATCTTGGGTATAGTGGTAGCAATGTAAAGGAGAAGAGTAAGGTATATACCCCAAAAACGCGGAAGAAGTTGTTACAAGAGGACAAGTCTATGATCAAGAGACGCAGTGCCATAGAACCAATAATAGGTCACTTAAAGCAATATGGTCGGATGGGTAGAAACTTCTTGAAAGGTATGATAGGAGATATTATCAATCCAATAATCTCTGCTATTGGTTTGAATTTACGATGCATTGCAAATCATTTACAAATCGTGTCTAACTCCACATAAATCAAAAATATCATCATGCAAAAACTAGATGAACGATAAAAAATCGTTAACAATAGCTCCATATCAAAATTAGACCAACACAGAAATGTATCAGTAAAAATTAACATAACTTATTAATTTTTATTGAAAATCTTAGCAATTTGTTGTCAAAACTCTATCCCATTACAAATGATCAGGATTTGAAGTGTTTTTGGCGGATAGACTAATTTAGGATAAGGGATAGATAGAAAGCTTATAGATAAAGGGTTTAAAGGAGATTAATGTTGAGTTATGATAGATTTTTTTAATCTCTCAGGGTTTAATTCCCCGAAGCTCTGCTTCGTGATATCATAAGAAACAACTAAAACTTTTTTAGATACCTCGTAGCTCTGCTGCGAGGAGCATCATTTCCTTAATTAATCCATTCTGACTTAGTACTGTTTTTAAATCTACTCCACCTTCTATCAGCAAATCTATTGCTTCATTTATTTTTTTATTCTTCTCTATTTGCATTTCTGTTACCTATATTTTTAATTACTTCTAATATAGGCTCAACAAAAATTTACACAATCATTGCAAAAGACTCGATAAATAAGAGTACAACCCGCTTTTTCTATTAATTCCTTTACCAACGGTGACTTATGAATACTCGCATTATCCATTATTACACATTGTCCAGGTTTTAGTGATGGGCATAAACCTGAATTCTGGATTAATCTAGGTTTGGAAGTAAGTATTTACAAGGGATAGAAGATACTCTATATAATTTTTAGCAAAAAAACAAGAGTATCCCCATGAAGAAAGATATTACTGCATTATTTTGTTTTGTCGATGATTTTTGTAAAATTAGCGAGCAGTGGATTAATAAATCATTTCTACCATTAATTAAAAAGCTAGAATTACCCAATAATATTAGTGAGTATAAACCAGCAATATTAGACAAAATTGCTACAGTTTTTGATACATTATGTACCCAAATAGAATAAATAAATTTTGTTATTACTAAAAAAGTATAAAAAAATTGGAATACATTTCTCCTTATGGAAAGGATTTTGTCAAAACTTCAGATTCAAGTAATAAAACTAAATAATTCAGAACTCTTGGTTTTAGAGCTATAAAACGAGTATATGATGGAAGAGTTACAAAGTCTGATTTATATAATTGTAGATAGGACATATAAAAATATTTAAAGTTTTTACAAGGTGATTGATGGTATAAAAGCACTATTGTTAACAGCTCAGAATAGCTTATTTCAGGCTTTCTTGTAGGATTTTTATTAATGAATGGTATAGCTAACACGGAAATGTTTCTACCACAGATTAGGAAAAACTTAGGCATTGATCAATAATTTTATGTAAACAGTTTTTAAAGTTAGTCCAGCAATGTTTAATAGGATTTAGATCTGGTGAATATGTGAGTAAATACAAAAACTATGGTAAAAACCTTTTCGCGTTAGCTATAGAAATGATGCTCCTCGCAGCAGAGCTACGAGGTATCTAAAAAAGTTTTAGTTGTTTCTTATGATATCACGAAGCAGAGCTTCGGGGAATTAAACCCTGAGAGATTAATCCACTGCTCGCTAATGTTACAAAAATCATCGACAAAACAAAATAATGCAGTAATATCTTTCTTCATGGGGATACTCTTGTTTTTTTGCTAAAAATTATATAGAGTATCTTCTATCCCTTGTAAATACTTACTTCCAAACCTAGATTAATCCAGAATTCAGGTTTACTGGTAAATGACAAAACCCATAAATCAATATGAGGTCATATAATGAATATATCACACTATCCTAGTGATAGCAATAGAGCTACATTAGTTGCTGCTCATGTAGCAAATCAATCACAATACATAACCCCCGACTACTTTTTACCAACTGGTCATAGTGAGAGTTATTACAGCAAGCAGTATAGCGGCAATCATACCACTAATACCATAAACCATCACCACGCCGCTAATACTATCGCAGGCATTAGACCTATCTACCAATCAAAGTCTAGCAAGATATCTCGAGTAGCATCAGTAATGTTGCTATCATTTGGATTTCTTGCAACAGCTGTGGAAGTTAGAGCGCAACCTAGTCTTGGTACTTCAACACCAACATCATCATTCGCGGTGCAATCACCGCTCCAGCAGCAGGTACGCTTCCAATCATCACAGCAACAACCAAAGAAAAAGTCGTTACTTACAAGAGCAGCACACAAGACAGCAAAGCGTTTAGGATTTAGCAGCGGCAAGCCAAATTCTAATACAAGTACAAGCCCATATACGCAAACAACAGAATCACCATATCATAAGCAAGCTGAGATCAGCATGGAAGAGTGGAAAGAGCTATACACTGCTGAATATGGTGAGTCTATGGATGCAACTATTGGGAGAGGAGCTACTGGAGGAGACAAGACATCAGGACTTGCTGAAGCATTAAGGAAATCACTAGCGTTAAGAGAGAAGATATTAGAGAGCAGAAGAGCCGAGGATATTTTTTCTAAAGAGTCTATATACAGCAAGCCAATAGATGCTATTAGTATAGCAAGTAGTAGTACGCAGTATGAAGAGCCATGGCAAGATCCAGATGCTCTGATAGGTGAAGCTTTTGAGATTGAATTTAGCACATCAAAGAAGCAACAGAGATTTGAGCCATCAGCACCACCACTATCGGCGTACTCTAGTTTTTCATCAGGCGAAAGGATAGAGAGAAGAGATATTAAGCTCAGACAAGAAGAGCTAGAAGCAATAGAGCTGATAGATCAGGCAATAGAAGATAGCGGATATAGTAATTCTATCTCTAACAGTCCTACTAATGAAGTAGGGTTTCGTGGAGGAGATGACACAGATATTAGTAATTGTTTAAGCTCTGATACCAGTAGCACAGAATATGACAGGAGTTTCGCACTTAGCAAAATTGTGTATTAGTTAGAAGCCATTTAATGTTGTTCTGAATTGATGTTTTTATAACTTCCCAAGTTTGTTGATATAAAGTAATGTTTTCATTTATCCTCCTTTTGTTCATATCAAGCCAGGCCAATACAGCAAGGCAAATATGATTTCTTTGAGCTCGACCCGTGCGTGCCTGACAGCATTCAATACCACAAGTTTGTTTCAATTCTCGATGATAAACTTCTATAGACCAACGCGCCTTAACAATTTTCTCTATTTGCTCACGTGTAGGATTCTCTAAATTAGTTGTTATGTAATCAATGCGACCATTTTTTGCCACAAACTTAAATACCGTAACCCAACCGTATCCACGTAGGTGAATTTTTAGCCCTTCATCGGGAATCTCTAAAGTTTCCAAGCTAACATTACGATTAACTTTTCTATTTTTTCTTAGGTTGGTAACCCATATCCAACCTAAATTACGTATATGTTTTAAATTATCCAAACCACTATACCAAGCATCCATAACTATAGCATCAGGCTTGATACCTCTTTCTTTAGCTAAAGTAAGCATATCACAAAAATGCTCGTTCTTTGTTTTACCATCAGTTTCTTTATCATATATTCTATAATCTACAGGAGTAGATTGATCAATTTGAGTATTGTAATGCAGTAAGTTTACCATTCCTATACCAGGTATAACATCATGTACAGCCCCAGAATATTGATAATTTACAAGCTCGATCCTCTTACTGTATTGCTTTGACAATATAGCTAACGCGAAAAGGTTTTTACCATAGTTGTTGTATTTACTCACATATTCACCAGATCTAAATCCTATTAAACATTGCTGGACTAACTTTAAAAACTGTTTACATAAAATTATTGATCAATGCCTAAGTTTTTCCTAATCTGTGGTAGAAACATTTCCGTGTTAGCTATAAGGTGTCATCTCCCACTAATAAACAAGGATCTTCCAGATCAATATATTTTGACACTTTGCTATAGATTTCGCTAGGGCGAAAATCCTTACTCTTTAACCATCGACTTGCACTATCGTGCGATAGATCTAATGGACTTACTTCAGATAATGCTTTGCTAGTATATCTTACACTACTTGCTTGTAAGAATGATTTATATAAATCTTTGCTACATTTTGATCTTGTCATTTTTATCTAAAACTATTTTTCTCTAGATTAGCATATTATTTGCTAAGTGCGAAACTCCTGTATGATACAGAAGCAGAAATAAGAAGCTATGAGAATGTACCTTTAGCATCACAATCTAAAACACTAAGAACACGCAATGCAAGGAATGCAAGCTCAGTAGGAGCAGGAGCAAGATATAGCTACCGCGATATAGAACAAGGTTTAGCATCGTTACAGAGCGATACAGATTTCTCTGAAGAATGTAGCGATGAGGAAAGTGCTACCACCACTAACGGTTATGACACTGTATATACGAGTAGCAGCAGCGAATATTCTAACGATGATAACTCAGAATGGGACACGGACTTTTCTGACGATAGGAGCGACAAGGATGAGTTACCGACTCCTCCACCAGAAGAGGAGTGGGCAGCACTAGGGGCACTTGTTGAGCTAGACAATACTACAGAACCTACAGAGCTAAGTGCGTATTCCAAGGTATCAAATCCTGATGAAGCAGAAGCTACAGATATTTTAGAAGCATCAGATATACCTTTAAGCTTTACTAATCAAAAAATGACCAAAGAAGTCAGCGTTGTAGCAGACATCAAAGATATTACAGAAGATACACAAGATGAAAGTACTGCAGCAAGCGTTCTTGAGATACTAGATCAGAAAAACACAGAAGAAGATAACTTACCTCAAGATATATCTGCTAACTTAAGGAATACTGCAATCATCGAGCCACAAGAACAATCGACTGCTAGAGACCAAGAAGAGCTACTTAAAAAAGCATCTACTATAGCATCAAGTAGCACTCAAGCACGTCAGGCAAGTAAAATAGCAAGTAATCATATCAAACAGCGTATGTTTGTGCGGGACATGCTTGTTGCGGTTGCTAGCGGTGACGAAAGCGAATCAGATCAGTCTCAAATATTAGGTTACAGCGTATGGAGCAGCGGAGCATTTGGCTCGGCAAAACAAAAAGCAAGTAACACCTTGCATGGTTACAGGAGCAAAATATTAGGAGGTACTATTGGAGCGGATATTAATTTTGAGAATGATTTGCTTGTCGGTAGCAGTTTTAGCAAGATCAGAAGTAACATTAAGCATGCAAGTCAAAAAGTAACTAAAAAGCTTAATACCTATATAGCAAGCTTTTACGGCTCTAGTCTGGTTAAGGGAAATCTAACTTTTGGAGTAATAGGCTCAGCTGGGTTCAGTCCTAAACCAAGATCAAAGCTATTAAGTCTTGAGTCACACTTGCACTACAAAATAGCATTACCACAAAACGTTACATTAATACCTCACATAGGCTTTAAGTATGAGTATGAGAGATCAAAAACCTATCAAGAGCAAATTGGTGGCAATGTTTCCATAGCGCGTGCTAAGAAGAGCTATCAAGCCATAAGCGGTGAAATAGGCAGCAGAGTAATATTTGCTCCCATTAAGCTAGATGCAAATGGTACGTCTAACATCACACTATCTAAAACTACAGCATCAACAATATCAATAACACCAACTGCACATTTTTCAGTAGAGAGAAGAATAGGCAGCAGAGGAGTAAATAGTCCATATCATTTAACATATCAAGGCAATGGCGGAGTAGGTCAAGAGATAGGTGCTAGTACTTTGTCTATTAACCCGCAGCACCAAAAGACAAGTTTTAATACTGGGATTGGATTAATCGCAAGCCTCAAGAATATCAAGCTAGAGCTTCTATATGACCATACAAGGCAGAAGCGATTTAAGTCTCATCAAGGAGTGTTAAAACTAAAAGTAAATCTTTAAAGTAAGCGTCTTGTAAAGGCGGTCTAGACAAAATGTGACTATTCCAGTTTACTGAAGTTTTGACAAAATCCTTTGTAGAAGTTAAGATTTGATCTTACAGACACTATAAATTTTGCCCCTGATTGTCAGTTAAATTTTGACTGTCAGATACATATTCAAGATACAAGATTTCATTATTCTTTTCAACAGCTAATTTCTTACTATCCTTAAAAGTTTGCATAGGAGTTTTTCCATAACAATATTTACCAGAATGAGGTCTTTCATTATTGAAATACTCTAGCCAGATATCAAGATCTAATTGTAGGTCATCAAGAGCTGTATAAATCTTTTTCCGCATAGCTGTATCAAAGAATTCTTGTTTCATGGTTTTATTAAAACGCTCACACATACCGTTTGTTTGAGGAGAATATGCTTTAGTAGTAGTATGCTCTATACCTTCGATACTTAGAAATAATTCAAAAGCATGATGCTCTATATTCCCCTTATATTCTGACCCACGATCTGTCAGAATACGAAGTATTGGTATCCCTTGAGTCTCATACCATGGTAACACTCGGTCATTAAGCATATCAGCAGCAGTTAAAGCTGTTTTATCAGTATATAGTTTAACATCAGCTACTCTGCTGTAGCTATCAATAAATACCTGAGAATAAACCTTACCTATACCCTTAAAGTTGCCTACATAATATGTATCTTGGCATCCTAGATACCCTGGATGCTGTGTCTCAATTTCTCCATGAGCTTCTTTTTCATTACGACGCTTCTCTAGCACTTGTAATTGTGCCTCAGTAAGCACAATACCATCTTGAGCCATTTTTGCTTCTAATGCTTTAAGTCTTTTACTGATGTTGTTTAAATCATTACGTAACCAAATTGATCTTACTCCCCCAGGTGATACAAGTACACCTGTCTTTTTAAGCTCATTTGATACTCTTAGCTGACCATATGCTGGATATTCTATTGCCATATCTAGTACTGCTTTCTCTACAGCAGGATCAACTCTATTCGCTATTATTGGCTTTCTTCGACTAATTTCATACAACGCTTCTTCGCCACCAGTTTCATACAGTTCTTTAAATCTGTAATAACTATCTCTACTATATCCCATCGCTTTACATGCTGATGATATACTACCAAGGCTCTTAGCTAATTCAAGTAAACCTAATTTTGGTTTTATTATTTTTTGATTTAAGTTCATTCTTTATCTCCATTTAATAATTAATTTATTTTACTAAATGTAAGATATAATCTCAACTATTACAAATCCTTTCAATAAGGAGAAATGTATTCCAATTTTTTTATACTTTTTTAGTAATACTGAAGTTTTGACAAAATCCTTTCCATAAGGAGAAATGTATTCCAATTTTTTTATACTTTTTTAGTAATAACAAAATTTATTTATTCTATTTGGGTACATAATGTGTCAAAAACTGTAGCAATTTTGTCTAATATTGCTGGTTTATACTTACTAATATTATTTGGTAATTCTAGCTTTTTATTAAATGAGGTTTTGGTAATTTGGTTACTTCCATCAAAACTTGATTTTATTGTAATTTCCAACTTACCGTGTTTATTACTTTTGCGTATTACTGGTGCAAATGGTTTGACCTGATGATTATTTCTAATATTTCTATGATCTGGTATCCCTCTGGATATAGACTTTTCTAATATTTCTTCAAGGGCAATTTGTGGCATAGATCTATAAACTTCACTTGGAGACAACATATTGCTATTGATTTTTTTATCCCATGCCCTTACTTTTCTTGCCTTAACTGAAGATTGTGCATGATACAATATGTTGTACGCTAGCATTACGAATAACATATAATCCTCATCTTTATTTGGATCATTCGTTTGAAATTTATCCATCAATAATTTTGACTTACCAAATTTAAAAAAATGCTCAATATCAAACCTTTGTCTATAGTATTCATATACTTCTTTACCACTGATTTTATCTTTTTGTTGGCCAGAAACACATAACCATAAATCTCTGTTATATTTCCCATTTCCTGATGCATCTAACACCTTAACCTGAATAAAATTCAGCGGTTTATCAGACATGATATGCTGTTTCTTGCCCTTGATTAGATAATTCTTAAATAGTGAAATACTAATTGATATGTCACCATTTTTTGTAGCCTTTACTACAGTTTCTTCTGTATCTGGAATCAGTAAATTATCAGAACTACTACAAGAAATCTTAGCTCCATAAGATCTTTTACGACCTCTTGTTTTTTGCTCCTCTATATATATTTTGTAAATACTGCGATTAATTCTTTGGCGGGTTATTGTTACCGTATTTGCTTCATTGTGCAGCGGGTGAATGAAAGATAGAGCGCTATAACCTGCATCACCTACTGTTATATTTAGAGCCTTTTGTGGTATTTGCTTAACAATTTTCATTATTTGTTTGCTACCTTTGCTATACTTATTCTCATCTGATTTTACTCTATTTATAGATATTGGTACAGACCATTTAGGCTGAGCACCGATGCAAACTACACTATATTCATAACCCGCAACTGGTCGGTTATTAGCATTCTGTCTAATATATGTACGATCAATTGCTTTCTTGGAATCTTTCTTGCTACTCACTGTAGTATCTATTTGCAGTAAGTTTTTACCCTCATTAATCAGTTTACTTATTAAGTATTTTTCTATATCTTCTCGAGTCTTAAAACGTTGCTCATCTCTTATATTTAATGATTCATCACGAGCACAGTAAAAATTCTCTATAGCTCTGTATACACTTGACCAACTACGCTGAAAATATTTATTAGTTGTTAATTCAACAACAGATCTTGCTTTAACGCTATCATTAGTTACTAGTGATAGTATTAATTCTAAAACCACATCTTGATTATAGGGGAAAATTTTTTATTTCTTGCAACATTTCTTGCATAATCATACACACTAAAAACCATTTTGTATTTGAGCGTATTTATATCATACTTTATAAGTTTGGTTATCTTTTTGTCAAAACTTCAGTAATAACAAAATTTATTTATTCTATTTGGGTACATAATGTATCAAAAATATAATGGACTAATGGTATGGACCTCCTGATATAGAGAATGAAAAGCAGTTGCTAATCTTCTAGGGTTAATATTTAACATATTAAAACAACAATTAAGGAGGTCCATATGGAGGTTACTACAATTGGTATAGATATTGCAAAAAGAATTTTTCAAATTCATGGTGTAGATAAAAATGGCAAGACAGTATTAAAGAAAAAATTGATGAGAGATCAGGTTTTGACATTTATGGCTAATTTACCACAATGTTTAGTAGGGATGGAAGCTTGTGGTGGTTCTAGTTATTGGGCAAGAGAAATAACTAAATTAGGGCATGAAGTAAAACTAATGGCACCGCAATTTGTCAAACCATATGTTAAAACTAATAAAAATGATCAAGCAGATGCTGAAGCGATATGTGAAGCCGTGACAAGACCTAATATGAGATTTGTTGCAATTAAAACTATAGAGCAACAAGAAATTTTATCAATACATAGGGTAAGAGAGAGATTGGTAAAAAATCGTACAGCACTTGCTAATGAAATTAGGGGGCTACTACATGAGTTTGGTTTTATTGTTCCTCAAGGCATTAATAAGGTTATCACAAAATTAATTGAGATTTTAGATGCAGGGAAATTAAGCCAGTTAAGTTATCAAACATTTAGTGAACTAAAAGAAGAATTCTTAGATAATAACAGAAAAATAAAAGAGATAGAAAAACGATTAACAATGATAGCAAGTAACCTAACTCAATATCAACGATTAAGAGCTATACCTGGTCTTGGTTTAATTACTGCTACTGCTTTAATAGCATCAATAGGTAATGCTACAAGTTTTGAGAATGGCAGGCAATTATCGGCATGGCTAGGATTAGTGCCAAGACAACATTCAAGTGGTGGGAAGGATAAGCTGCTGGGAATTAGCAAGCGAGGTGATGTATACTTACGCACTTTATTAATTCAAGGGGCTAGAGCTGTACTAAATGCCAAGATAAGATTTACATCGGAAGAACAGAAATCTAAAAAAGATTTTAGCCAATTTACGAAATGGATGTTTAATTTATCTGAGCGAAGTAGCCATAATAAAACGACAGTTGCCATAGCTAATAAGTTGGCAAGAGTGGTGTTTGCTGTACTAAGATCAGGAGATGATTATGTAGAGAGTAAAGTTTGTAGCTAAAGAGTGTGTAGCATAGCACTTATAAGTAAAATAAATGGTGATTTATATAATGAATAGGTAAAAGCAAAACAATATGTAAGAGATTCCAACCCGAAATATGCTTGAGATAATTAATATTGATGGTAAATAAGACAAACCTTAGCTTACAAAAAAACTGCGTTTTTCAGTGGCTCTTTTAGAAGCCGATGGACTGATAAGTATATAGTTTGTAAGCCAGCGAATTCCATCAGGGCTGTAGAATAAATTAGGTTGATTTATCAGCTATAAGCCGGATACATGACTGCATTTGTTTGTTTTTATTATTGATGTTATTTTTTTCTTGCATTCTACAGGAGGTCCATACATGAAAAAATTGGACAAAAAAATGAAGGAGTGTGTTTCCGCAATAAGTTAGAATAAATAGCAATAAACTTAAGAGGAAAGATGAAGAAAAATAAAGTAAAAATTTTCAGTGCTTCAGAAAAAACGGGGATAGTATTGGCTTTGTTGCATAAATAAGATTTGTAGAGCAAGAGTGGTGATAATCTGGTAAGATGTCCTGAATTAAAAATAATCCAGATTATATGAGATCTCGGAAGAAAGCCCCTTTTAGTAAATCACGCAAGTATTCTAAATATAAAATAACGAATTGGTCAGAATATAATAATTTTTTACGCAATAGGGGTCGCATAGATTTTATGATTGCCAGTGATTTGGCGATTGGCTGGTATGCTGATTACAGAGAGGAAATGAAACGAGGAAGACCTAGACGCTATAGTGATCACGCTATATTACAGTGTTTGAAGATCAGATGCTTATTTGTAATAGTTGAGATACCGTCTTGAGTGTCAACAACTTTTTCATTATTTTACCTCAATTTTATTTTACAGGGTTTTTATATTTGCACTAAAAGATGTTTTGTTATTAAGAACACCATAAATTATGTGAAGCAACTTACGCATAGCAGCAATCACTATAACCATTTTAGATTTTCCAACATTGCTCAAACGTTGACTAAAATCCTTAATAATCGGATTATGTTTTATAGCAACTATGGCAGGCATATAAAAAGCTTTACGTAAATTAGCATCTCCTGTTTTTGATATTTTTCCTATTCCATGGACAGAAGTGCCTGATTGTTTTGGCTTTGGGTTAAGACCAACAAACGCAGCTAGTTGTTTTGCAGAATTAAAATTTTCTACAACAAGAAAAGCAAGTATCACTCCTATTGTTTTTTCTCCTATACCAGGGATTGAATCAAGAAGTTTACTTTTATCATGTAAGTCTTTGTGTCCTTTAATATGATTAGAGATAAGTTCTTCTACTTCCTTAATTTGCTTATCCAGAAATTCAATATGAATCATAATGTTAATGGCAACTGCTTTACTTGCTCCGCTCAATCTATTATTTTCTTGATTTTTATTAGCAATCAAACTATCCAAGCGTCTTACCCATTGTTGTAATTCTTTAATATGTATAGGGGTTGGTTGCCAAAGATCAGGTTGCATAGCCTTGCAAAAAGAAGCTATCAATTCACAATCAGATTTGTCAGTTTTAACTCTTGAAAGCTTGCTCATTGCAAAGCCCTTGATGCGAGCTGGATTTACGACACTAACTTTAAATGTATTATCATAAAGATATTGAGCTAACCTAACTTCGTAACCACCTGTTGATTCCATACAAGCGTGAGCAGTATCTATTCCCTTTTTTTCTAACCATTGTTTTAGTGCAGCAAAGCCTTTTGCAGTATTATTAAACTTTTTGGTTTTGATTTTATTATCATTTAATAAAGCTACGTCAAATGTTGCTTTAGAAATATCTATACCCAAAATAATGCTACTCATATTTGACCTTCTATGTTAATAATAAGTAGAATACCCAAAGATCAACCTTGTAAATACAGGTTCATTGATTAATTTCAAGACCTAAGAATACCGTCCGATCTTTAATGAGTATGTGAAGACTAATTGTTTGATCTCAACTACAGGGTTACATAGCCCTAAGATTTAATACGGCATATTAGTCTTCTTACTTAAGTGCCCTTAAGTATCTTATAGTTGTTTACTAAAGACAATACTAAGATACAAGATTATATCTTACATTTAGTAAAATAAATTAATTATTAAATGGAGATAAAGAATGAACTTAAATCAAAAAATAATAAAACCAAAATGAGGTTTACTTGAATTAGCTAAGAGCCTTGGTAGTATATCATCAGCATGTAAAGCGATGGGTATAATGGACTAAAAAAATTGGACAAAAAAATGAAGGAGTGTGTTTCCGCAATAAGTTAGAATAAATAGCAATAAACTTAAGAGGAAAGATGAAGAAAAATAAAGTAAAAATTTTCAGTGCTTCAGAAAAAACGGGGATAGTATTAGAATTAATAAAAGAGGAGTCGACACTTGGTCAGTTAGCTTCAAAATATGCAATAAGTGTTAAAACAATTCAAAATTGGAAAAAACAGTTTTTAGGTAATGCGGCATTAGCTTTTGAACCAGCTAAAGTTTTGAGTGAATATCAAGAACAAATAAATCATTTACAAGAGCAAAATGATGAGCTTGCTAAAGCTCTTGGTAGAATCACAGTTGAGAGGGACTGGGCCGTGGGAAAGCTCAAAAGCTTGGATTTATCAAATAAAAAGAGTCTTGTACACTCCAAGCTAAATCAACTCTCAAAATCAAGACAGTGTGAACTATTAAAGATTAGTCGATCTACAGCCTACTATAAATCCAAGGAGATGAGTATAAATAAATTAAGTATTTTAAATAGAATAGATGAAATATATACAGATAATCCTGAATTTGGTTATCGCTATATTCATCAACAGTTACTAGAAGATGGTTTTATTGTCGGTAAAGATCGAGTACTGAAATATATGAGGATGATGGGTATAGAAGCTATTTACCCACATAAGAAAAAATCTACTTCTCGAAACGATAGTGAGCATAAGATCTATAGCTACTTACTTGATCAATATTGGACTAAATCTGGCTCAACAAAGCAAGTGTATGTGCCTAATGTGAATGAGGTTTGGAGTGGTGACATTACTTACATTAGAACTAATGGTGGCTTTATGTATATGGCAGCTATTATAGATTGGCATAGCAAGGCCATATTGAGCTATAAACTGTCAAATTCTATGGATGCATCTCTTGTAACTGATGTCTTGAAACAAGCTCTCAGTAAGTATAACGCTCCACAGATATTTAATAGTGATCAAGGTAGCCAATATACCAGTTATGACCACATAAATATTCTCAAGGAGCATGATATCCAAATTTCAATGAATGGCCAAGGTAGAAGTATTGATAATATAGTAATAGAAAGGTTTTTTAGAACTTTAAAATATAATTGTATCTTTATTAATGATTTTAACAATGTTAAAGAGTTAAAAGAGGGGATTGATCATTATCTGAATAAATATAATTATCACAGATTTCATTCAAGTATTGGTTATAAAAAGCCTATGAATGTATATCTGAATTATATGCAAAATTATCAGCAAATTGCTGCCTGATAATCGAAAAATTAGGAAAACATACTACTCATTTTTTTGTCTTGATTTTTCATGTATGGACCTCCTGTAGAATGCAAGAAAAAAATAACATCAATAATAAAAACAAACAAATGCAGTCATGTATCCGGCTTATAGCTGATAAATCAACCTAATTTATTCTACAGCCCTGATGGAATTCGCTGGCTTACAAACTATATACTTATCAGTCCATCGGCTTCTAAAAGAGCCACTGAAAAACGCAGTTTTTTTGTAAGCTAAGGTTTGTCTTATTTACCATCAATATTAATTATCTCAAGCATATTTCGGGTTGGAATCTCTTACATATTGTTTTGCTTTTACCTATTCATTATATAAATCACCATTTATTTTACTTATAAGTGCTATGCTACACACTCTTTAGCTACAAACTTTACTCTCTACATAATCATCTCCTGATCTTAGTACAGCAAACACCACTCTTGCCAACTTATTAGCTATGGCAACTGTCGTTTTATTATGGCTACTTCGCTCAGATAAATTAAACATCCATTTCGTAAATTGGCTAAAATCTTTTTTAGATTTCTGTTCTTCCGATGTAAATCTTATCTTGGCATTTAGTACAGCTCTAGCCCCTTGAATTAATAAAGTGCGTAAGTATACATCACCTCGCTTGCTAATTCCCAGCAGCTTATCCTTCCCACCACTTGAATGTTGTCTTGGCACTAATCCTAGCCATGCCGATAATTGCCTGCCATTCTCAAAACTTGTAGCATTACCTATTGATGCTATTAAAGCAGTAGCAGTAATTAAACCAAGACCAGGTATAGCTCTTAATCGTTGATATTGAGTTAGGTTACTTGCTATCATTGTTAATCGTTTTTCTATCTCTTTTATTTTTCTGTTATTATCTAAGAATTCTTCTTTTAGTTCACTAAATGTTTGATAACTTAACTGGCTTAATTTCCCTGCATCTAAAATCTCAATTAATTTTGTGATAACCTTATTAATGCCTTGAGGAACAATAAAACCAAACTCATGTAGTAGCCCCCTAATTTCATTAGCAAGTGCTGTACGATTTTTTACCAATCTCTCTCTTACCCTATGTATTGATAAAATTTCTTGTTGCTCTATAGTTTTAATTGCAACAAATCTCATATTAGGTCTTGTCACGGCTTCACATATCGCTTCAGCATCTGCTTGATCATTTTTATTAGTTTTAACATATGGTTTGACAAATTGCGGTGCCATTAGTTTTACTTCATGCCCTAATTTAGTTATTTCTCTTGCCCAATAACTAGAACCACCACAAGCTTCCATCCCTACTAAACATTGTGGTAAATTAGCCATAAATGTCAAAACCTGATCTCTCATCAATTTTTTCTTTAATACTGTCTTGCCATTTTTATCTACACCATGAATTTGAAAAATTCTTTTTGCAATATCTATACCAATTGTAGTAACCTCCATATGGACCTCCTTAATTGTTGTTTTAATATGTTAAATATTAACCCTAGAAGATTAGCAACTGCTTTTCATTCTCTATATCAGGAGGTCCATACCATTAGTCCACTATCTAATAACAAAATTTATTTATTCTATTTGGGTACATAATGTGTCAAAAACTGTAGCAATTTTGTCTAATATTGCTGGTTTATACTTACTAATATTATTTGGTAATTCTAGCTTTTTATTAAATGAGGTTTTGGTAATTTGGTTACTTCCATCAAAACTTGATTTTATTGTAATTTCCAACTTACCGTGTTTATTACTTTTGCGTATTACTGGTGCAAATGGTTTGACCTGATGATTATTTCTAATATTTCTATGATCTGGTATCCCTCTGGATATAGACTTTTCTAATATTTCTTCAAGGGCAATTTGTGGCATAGATCTATAAACTTCACTTGGAGACAACATATTGCTATTGATTTTTTTATCCCATGCCCTTACTTTTCTTGCCTTAACTGAAGATTGTGCATGATACAATATGTTGTACGCTAGCATTACGAATAACATATAATCCTCATCTTTATTTGGATCATTCGTTTGAAATTTATCCATCAATAATTTTGGCTTACCAAATTTAAAAAAATGCTCAATATCAAACCTTTGTCTATAGTATTCATATACTTCTTTACCACTGATTTTATCGTTTTGTTGGCCAGAAACACATAACCATAAATCTCTGTTATATTTCCTATTTCCTGATGCATCTAACACCTTAACCTGAATAAAATTCAGCGGTTTATCAGACATGATATGCTGTTTCTTGCCCTTGATTAGATAATTCTTAAATAGTGAAATACTAATTGATATGTCACCATTTTTTGTAGCCTTTACTACAGTTTCTTCTGTATCTGGAATCAGTAAATTATCAGAACTACTACAAGAAATCTTAGCTCCATAAGATCTTTTACGACCTCTTGTTTTTTGCTCCTCTATTATATTTTGTAAATACTGCGATTAATTCTTTGGCGGGTTATTGTTACCGTATTGGCTTCATTGTGCAGCGGGTGAATGAAAGATAGAGCGCTATAACCTGCATCACCTACTGTTATATTTAGAGCCTTTTGTGGTATTTGCTTAACAATTTTCATTATTTGTTTGCTACCTTTGCTATACTTATTCTCATCTGATTTTACTCTATTTATAGATATTGGTACAGACCATTTAGGCTGAGCACCGATGCAAACTACACTATATTCATAACCCGCAACTGGTCGGTTATTAGCATTCTGTCTAATATATGTACGATCAATTGCTTTCTTGGAATCTTTCTTGCTACTCACTGTAGTATCTATAGCTAACACGGAAATGTTTCTACCACAGATTAGGAAAAACTTAGGCATTGATCAATAATTTTACGTAAACAGTTTTTAAAGTTAGTCCAGCAATGTTTAATAGGATTTAGATCTGGTGAATATGTGAGTAAATACAAAAACTATGGTAAAAACCTTTCCGCGTTAGCTATATTTGCAGTAAGTTTTTACCCTCATTAATCAGTTTACTTATTAAGTATTTTTCTATATCTTCTCGAGTCTTAAAACGTTGCTCATCTCTTATATTTAATGATTCATCACGAGCACAGTAAAAATTCTCTATAGCTCTGTATACACTTGACCAACTACGCTGAAAATATTTATTAGTTGTTAATTCAACAACAGATCTTGCTTTAACGCTATCATTAGTTACTAGTGATAGTATTAATTCTAAAACCACATCTTGATTATAGGGGAAAATTTTTTATTTCTTGCAACATTTCTTGCATAATCATACACACTAAAAACCATTTTGTATTTGAGCGTATTTATATCATACTTTATAAGTTTGGTTATCTTTTTGTCAAAACTTCAGTATTAAGAAAAGACCTGATTTTGCAGACGCTTTGCATCAGAAAGGTACTACCGTCACCGATAGCCAAATAGCAAAAGCACTAAAGCCAGAAGACGCAAAAATTTACAACAGCTTAGGCAGGAGTTTAGCCTCAATAGGAAAATTTCAGGAGGCGTTAGAAGAGTTCACCCAAGCAACAAAGTTAGACGAAGAGTTTGGCGAAGCGTACTTAAACAAAGGATATTGTTTAGAGGTATTAGGTAGATACGAAGAAGCTGCAGAAATACTCAAGCGAAATACACAAGGCACGCAAACAGAGAGCAGCACGCGGGACGCTGGTGTGCAGGCTTCAAGTAACATGTCTGTAGTATCTGTTCAAACAGATAGCCTAGTAATACCTGTTACTGAAGTAGCTACGCAGACACATATATTAAGTAGTAATGCGGAAGTTCAAACTGTACCAACTCAATTAAGCGATAGTTTTTCGCAAACAGAAAGTGATAGTGAGCAAGCAAGACAAGTAGAGATTAGTACTAGTACTGATGATTTGTTTGTGCTTGGTGCAGGTGTAAGTCATTCGGATATTTTAGACTGGGAAGTAGCATCTCACTCGTCTTCCGAATCTGATGAATCTTCATATTCTGAATCTGTAGCAACAGGCAGTATAGCAAACGCAAGAATAGATGAAGAAGAGGAACAAGTTTTATCAGACGAATCACAACAAATATTATCAAAAGATAATAGTTAGTCCCTCCGCCAAAACTCTAAAAAATATCACTTGTGTCACTAATTTCCAAAAATAGGAGTCTTTTGCAATGATTGTGTAAATTTTTGTTGAGCCTATATTAGAAGTAATTAAAAATATAGGTAACAGAAATGCAAATAGAGAAGAATAAAAAAATAAATGAAGCAATAGATTTGCTGATAGAAGGTGGAGTAGATTTAAAAACAGTACTAAGTCAGAATGGATTAATTAAGGAATTAACCAAGGGTATTTTAGAGCGAGCACTGCATGCTGAGATGTCAGAACATTTAGGTTATAGCAAGTATGATAGAGCTGAAACTGAGAATGCGAGGAATCTGAAGTTTTGACAAAAAGATAACCAAACTTATAAAGTATGATATAAATACGCTCAAATACAAAATGGTTTTTAGTGTGTATGATTATGCAAGAAATGTTGCAAGAAATAAAAAATTTCCCCCTATAATCAAGATGTGGTTTTAGAATTAATACTATCACTAGTAACTAATGATAGCGTTAAAGCAAGATCTGTTGTTGAATTAACAACTAATAAATATTTTCAGCGTAGTTGGTCAAGTGTATACAGAGCTATAGAGAATTTTTACTGTGCTCGTGATGAATCATTAAATATAAGAGATGAGCAACGTTTTAAGACTCGAGAAGATATAGAAAAATACTTAATAAGTAAACTGATTAATGAGGGTAAAAACTTACTGCAAATAGATACTACAGTGAGTAGCAAGAAAGATTCCAAGAAAGCAATTGATCGTACATATATTAGACAGAATGCTAATAACCGACCAGTTGCGGGTTATGAATATAGTGTAGTTTGCATCGGTGCTCAGCCTAAATGGTCTGTACCAATATCTATAAATAGAGTAAAATCAGATGAGAATAAGTATAGCAAAGGTAGCAAACAAATAATGAAAATTGTTAAGCAAATACCACAAAAGGCTCTAAATATAACAGTAGGTGATGCAGGTTATAGCGCTCTATCTTTTATTCACCCGCTGCACAATGAAGCAAATACGGTAACAATAACCCGCCAAAGAATTAATCTCTCAGGGTTTAATTCCCCGAAGCTCTGCTTCGTGATATCATAAGAAACAACTAAAACTTTTTTAGATACCTCGTAGCTCTGCTGCGAGGAGCATCATTCGCAGTATTTACAAAATATATATAGAGGAGCAAAAAACAAGAGGTCGTAAAAGATCTTATGGAGCTAAGATTTCTTGTAGTAGTTCTGATAATTTACTGATTCCAGATACAGAAGAAACTGTAGTAAAGGCTACAAAAAATGGTGACATATCAATTAGTATTTCACTATTTAAGAATTATCTAATCAAGGGTAAGAAACAGCATATCATGTCTGATAAACCGCTGAATTTTATTCAGGTTAAGGTGTTAGATGCATCAGGAAATAGGAAATATAACAGAGATTTATGGTTATGTGTTTCTGGCCAACAAAAAGATAAAATCAGTGGTAAAGAAGTATATGAATACTATAGACAAAGGTTTGATATTGAGCATTTTTTTAAATTTGGTAAGTCAAAATTATTGATGGATAAATTTCAAACGAATGATCCAAATAAAGATGAGGATTATATGTTATTCGTAATGCTAGCGTACAACATATTGTATCATGCACAATCTTCAGTTAAGGCAAGAAAAGTAAGGGCATGGGATAAAAAAATCAATAGCAATATGTTGTCTCCAAGTGAAGTTTATAGATCTATGCCACAAATTGCCCTTGAAGAAATATTAGAAAAGTCTGTATCCAGAGGGATACCAGATCATAGAAATATTAGAAATAATCATCAGGTCAAACCATTTGCACCAGTAATACGCAAAAGTAATAAACACGGTAAGTTGGAAATTACAATAAAATCAAGTTTTGATGGAAGTAACCAAATTACCAAAACCTCATTTAATAAAAAGCTAGAATTACCAAATAATATTAGTAAGTATAAACCAGCAATATTAGACAAAATTGCTACAGTTTTTGACACATTATGTACCCAAATAGAATAAATAAATTTTGTTATTACTAAAAAAGTATAAAAAAATTGGAATACATTTCTCCTTATGGAAAGGATTTTGTCAAAACTTCAGGAGGAATGGTAGTTTTAGTAAGAATCTGATTAGTGAGAATGGTACTATAGAGCTAAATGTTCCAAGAGACAGACAAGGTAAATTTGAACCTATAATAGTCTCAAAGAAACAAACAAGAATAGATGGCTTAGACCAAAAGATAATATCCTTATATGCGAAGGGTATGAGTGTGTCTGATATTAAAACACAATTGCAAGAATTATATGGAGCTGAGATCAGTGAGAGCCTAATCAGCAGGATTACAGATGAAGTAATAGATGAGGTCAAGATTTGGCAGAGTAGACCTCTTGAATCAGTATACCCTATAGTATATTTTGACTGTTTAGTAGTGAAAGTAAGACAAGATAAACTTATTATTAATAAATCAGTATATGTAGCTTTAGGAATAGATTTATCTGGCAGAAAGGATATTTTAGGCTTATGGATAAGTGAGAATGAAGGAGCTAAATTTTGGCTTGGTAATTTTACTGAAATGAAGAATCGAGGAGTAAAAGATATCTTAATTGCTTGTAGTGATAATCTAACTGGTATGTCTGATGCTATTGCATCAGTATATCCGAAAACTGAACATCAAATTTGTATTGTCCATCAGATCAGGAATAGCCTCAAATATGTATCATATAAAGATAGAAAGCAATTAGCAGCGGATTTGAAACTAATCTATACTTCTGCTACTGAAAAAGAAGCAGAATTAGCTCTTGAGTCATTTGATCAAAAATGGAGTAAGCAATATCCGCATATAGCTAAATCTTGGTATAATAATTGGGATAATTTGATAATTTTCTTGCAATATCAAAAGGAGATTCGTAAGATTATTTACACTACAAATGCGATAGAATCGCTGAATAGCCAATTGAGAAAAGTTACTAAGAATAAACGCATCTTGCCAAATGATGACGCAGTATTTAAGGTTTTATATCTGACAATTGATTATATTACCAAAAAATGGTCTATGCCTATCCCCAATTGGAATGAAGCTATGGCTCATTTTATGATCAAATTTGATGGTAGAATTTAATGGTTCACGAAATTTACACAATTGATGAGACAGAGCCTCGTCATGGGTAATTCTAATGTTCGTTCATCAGATAATGTATTAATTTATTATTATTTAACTTAAATAGGAGGTTTTTATGGCTTTTAATTTACCACGTATTAGAAATAAATCAGAACTCCAAAATAACTCTAATAAAAGAAGCTATATTGATGATATCTTTAATGAAATAGCTTCTTTTTCTTATCCTGCTTCTGAAAATAATAGAATGCTATCACCAAGAACTAATATTATGGAAAATGACTCTGAGTATAATCTAGAAATGGAATTACCAGGCGTTACACAAGATAATATTGATCTAAAAATAGACAGTAACATCCTAACTATTGAAGGTCAAAAAGAACAATCTACTGAAAAAAAAGATTATAATTATCATATGCAGGAACGATATTATGGCTCTTTCTACCGTTCTATTAGTTTACCATCTAATATTGATGAAGAACATATAGAAGCACAATTTAAGGATGGTATCTTATCTATTAAGATACCTAAAAAAGAACAAAGTAAAGCTAAAAAGATTAAAGTAATTTAAAAAACTATATTATTATAGTAGAATCCAGAAGGATGGATTCTACTTAAAAATATTGTAATTGTTAATTTTAAAATAGAGGTAATTATGGTCAGTAATGGCAAATTATATACTAAAGTAATGGAAAAACTTCGCTTTGAACCAAGACTTGATGATACAAATATTACTGTCGCAATAAAAGGCAATCATGATATCGTAGTATTAGGAGGGACAGTTAAAACCTTTGTCGAAAAATCGGTTGCTGAGAATGCTGTAAAGAGTATAGCTGGAATTCGAGGAGTAGTAGATGAAATTAAGGTAGATGCAACTACAATGATTAAAAGAAGTGATGTAGAAATAGCCGAAGAAGCAAATAAAGCATTAAAATCAAACTTAATGATACCTGATGAGCGTATTAAAATAATAGTAGAAGACGGTTATATTACTTTATCAGGAGAAGTAGAATGGCAATATCAAAGAAATGCAGCTGTGTCTGCCGTCAGAAATCTTGGGGGAGTAAAATCAGTAATTAATAATATTATAGTAAAAGCTTCAGCTAATATAGATGCGCATAAAGTAAAAGAACAGATTACCAAGGAGTTTGAACGTCACGCTAGGATTGATGCTAGTAAAATTCAAGTAAAAGTAGAAGGAAAAACAATAGTCCTTAAAGGCGCAGTGCGTAATTTTGATGAAATGGATGAAGCGGTAGACGCAGCTTGGTCTATACCAGGAGTTGAAAACGTTAACAACGATTTGCTAATAGCATAACTGCTCCTGGGTTATATGAAGTTTTCTCAGTAAAGATAAAAAACAAGGAAGTGTGATAGTATAAATTTGAACAAAAAAGCACTATCACAAATGAACGTATTTATGTGCTTTCTAAGTTTCGTTGGAGCGTTGATATGGTTGAGTTAAATTTTTCGTTTATAAAACTTAGAATAACTTTAGTGCACGGTGTTTGCTTATTGTGAAAAAGTGTAGTCCATATATCTTAATAGATTTTATAAGCATATAAAATCTATAAGAAGTTCTGTGGCTAAAGCAATAATAAGAAAACTCTTGAATACAATCTGTTTACACTGCAATCAATCCATAAGAGTAGGTTACCATGTATAAATATATATTTAAATTTTTAGTTTATAGTTCAAACATACCAAATATCCTCAGAGGATTCATGTTTATTATTTTGTGCTATGCTCCTACGGTATGGGCTCAAAGTAAAGAAATTGCTCACTCAGCAATTGAACAGCAGCATCAACAAGTCAAACAACAGATGGAAGAAGCTATTGTCCAAGATGCAGTTACTGTCATTGATAACACCAAAAAAGCCATATCTTATTTGAAAGAGGGTAAAGAAAAAGAGGCTATTGCTACAATTGAATATGCTACAGGCAAAGTTAATATATTATTAGCTCGTCGTCCTGAAAACGCTTTACTACCGATATCTTCACAGGTAATACTAATAGATGCGGCTCCGCAAAAAATAAGTAATATTAGAAATATCAGTAAAGCAGCAGAAAAAGCAATAAAGGAAAAAAACTATCCTCATAGTCGTGTATTGCTAAATATTTTACGAGATGAAATTAATATTCATACCTATAATTTACCTTTAGCAACATATCCCTCTGCACTTAAGACCGCTGCACGCTTAATAGAAGAAAAAAAATCAAAGGCAGCAATAGAAACATTAGAAAATGCTCTTGTTGAGCTCGTTAGCATTAATAGAACAATACCACTGCCTATAATCCATGCTAACATTATGTCTAAAATGGCAGAAGAAAATTATAAAACAGACAAGGAAATTGCTTTAAACTACTTGGCTAGTGCGAGGGATAATTTGGAAAGAGCAAAAGAACTAGGATATACTGGCAATGATTCAGGATATAATACCTTAATCCGAAGCATAAAAGATCTTGAAAAACAGATTAAAAGTAATAAAAATAGTGATGCTGCATTTGTTCATTTAAAAACTGAATTGTCAGAATTCTTAAAACGCTTATCAGATTTAGTAGTTGATATTTGATCTTACATACAACCCTCAGCTATAAGCTGAGGGTTATTTAGTTGCTCCTAGGTTGAATTTCCCGTGGCTTGCCACGATTGTTTGAATAAAAGCAGAACGGTCCAAAGGGAAATTTGCCGTTAATATCCCGTAGGCTTACCTCGGGGATAGGCAAATTTAGTTCTGCACATGGTCAAGGTTTTTGTGTGTATTATAGATAGTGGTAAGTTCACATGGCCTAAGGTTGATTAAAAGCAATCTATTAGCATTACCAAGGCACAATTATCAATGTTAATAGAAGGTATAGATTGGCGTAATCCAAGATGGTCTAATAGACCTGAATATATTGGATAAATTCGTTTTAGTTTTAGCAATGTAGTTTTAATTTCAAATATACACTTGATAATTTAGTCTATATAGTTTTACTATAACAATTAGTCATTTGGATAGTTTTTTAGTAATAAGTAGTTGGATTTGCTATTTATAAAAAATGGCTTCTGTAATGTTAGTACTTGATTTGAGATACTGGAATATCATTTGTGATTAATAAAAATTTACTATCAGAAATAAGAGAGTTGCATCAAATTGTTGCAACATTAAATCTTGATATAGAATCATTGACAATTAAAAATAAATTTCTTATGCAGAAAATAGGTCATGAACTGAAGAAAATAATAGTTTAAAGGAACAACTGGCGTTATTAAAATCTAAACGATATAGTAAATCATCAGAAAAGTTAGAGCGACAAATACAGAATATTGAGCTGAGAATAGAGAAAAATGAGGTTATTTCATGTTTTAAAAGTAAGATCGATCATCAAATGCCGTATGTCTGAATTATATTGACCATAATGACATAACGGTTGCTACGATTGGTGATGCTGATAATGTAGGAGGGGATAATGATAGTGGACTGAAAAATCAAGACAAAAAAATGAGTAGTATGTTTTCCTAATTTTTCGATTATCAGGCAGCAATTTGCTGATAATTTTGCATATAATTCAGATATACATTCATAGGCTTTTTATAACCAATACTTGAATGAAATCTGTGATAATTATATTTATTCAGATAATGATCAATGGCTTTGTTGCATAAATAAGATTTGTAGAGCAAGAGTGGTGATAATCTGGTAAGATGTCCTGAATTAAAAATAATCCAGATTATATGAGATCTCGGAAGAAAGCCCCTTTTAGTAAATCACGCAAGTATTCTAAATATAAAATAACGAATTGGTCAGAATATAATAATTTTTTACGCAATAGGGGTCGCATAGATTTTATGATTGCCAGTGATTTGGCGATTGGCTGGTATGCTGATTACAGAGAGGAAATGAAACGAGGAAGACCTAGACGCTATAGTGATCACGCTATATTACAGTGTTTGAAGATCAGATGCTTATTCGGTCTTAAGTTACGCCAAACCCAAGGCTTTATAAACTGGCTCTTTGAAATATCGGGTTTATCTATTAGATGTCCAGACTATACAACATTAAGTAAGCGTATGAAGTCATTAGATCTTAGGTATTTACATGGAAATCAAGATAAAGAATTTAGTTGTATTTCAATGGATAGTACAGGGATACAAGCCTACACAGGGAACGAATGGCTAGAAAATAAGCATGGTAAGCAATATAAGCGTCGCATATGGAAAAAGCTACATATCGTTATAGAAGATCAAGGTATGATACTTGCCGATAGTACCACAGAGCATACTATAGATGATAGATCACAGATTGGACTACTAATAGCTAATGTCAGAGCCAAGGATTTTCTGGGAGATCGAGGGTATGACGGTGAATCTACATATCAATTGTTGAGAAAGAAGAAGATAAAACCAGTTATTAGACCCCCAAACTCTTCAGTAAAAGTTCAATCGCTTAGGGATAAAACTGAGAGAGATGCAGCTGTTATATATCAACAAAACAAAGGATACCAAGCATGGAGGGTAAAGAATAATTATGGTAGAAGGGAGCGTGTAGAGAACACGTTCTTTCGATTTAAAACTTCTTTTGGTAGTAAGTTTCTATCAAGACATGATCAAAATATGACAAAAGAAATGTCTATTAAATGCCACTTATTAAACAAAATGTTTGAAATTGGTAAACCTATCTCTGTGCCTGTTGGCTAGGCTAGCATTGCGGGGTTAGGGGCAGTATATTCAAAAGCTTATTTATGCAACAAAGCCGCTCAGAATAGCTTATTTCAGGCTTTCTTGTAGGGTTTTTATTAATTAATGGTAGAAATGATTTATTAATCCACTGCTCGCTAATTTTACAAAAATCATCGACAAAACAAAATAATGCAGTAATATCTTTCTTCATGGGGATACTCTTGTTTTTTTGCTAAAAATTATATAGAGTATCTTCTATCCCTTGTAAATACTTACTTCCAAACCTAGATTAATCCAGAATTCAGGTCTATAATATAATGCACATACAAATATTAGTAACTAATTATGGCAGTTTCAAAGTTCCTCGATCCTAAAAATGATGTCGCCTTCAAGAAAATCTTTGGTTCTGAAAAAAACAAAGATATTCTTATTCATTTTATTAATGACATCATGGAATTTAAAGATAATGAACAAATACAGGATGTTACTTTCTTAAGTCCTATCCAAGATCCCGAGATTGCTTATAAAAAGCAATCTCTCGTCGATGTTCTTTGTAAAGCTCAAAATGGTACGCAAATCATCGTAGAAATGCAAGTCTCCCCTTCTAAAGGCTTTGAGAAAAGAGCTCAATATTATGCTGCTAAAGCCTATTCTCGACAACTATCCCAAGGACAAAAACAAGACGGTCTCTATGCTAACCTTAAGGAAGTCATCTTTATTGCTATTAGTGATTATATTATCTTCCCTGATAAAGCTGATTATATCTCTCATCATGTTATCCTTGATAAAGTTACTTTTGAACATGACTTAAAGGATTTCTCTTTTAGCTTTATTGAACTACCTAAATTTAATATAGATAAAATTGAAAACTTAAAAACTATTACCGAAAAATGGTGCTATTTTTTTAAATATGCTACTAACACAAGTGAAGCTGACCTGCAGAAAATTATAGGTAGTGATCTTGTAGTAGGGCGTGCTTATGAAGCATTAAATCAGTTTAACTGGAATGAAGCAGAACTCCTTGCTTATGAGCAGGAAATTAAACGCATCATGGATAACAAAGCTGTCGAAGATTTCATGATTGAATCCGCTGAAGCTAGAGGCGAAGCTAGAGGTATGCAGATCGGAGAAGCTAAAGGAAAATATGAAGTGGCAAAAAATATGCTTGCTGCTGGCTCTGATTATGATTTTATTTCTCAAGTTACCGGTTTATCTATTGCTGAAATCAACAAACTAAGCAATGAGTCAGAAGCATTATGCAAACTGCTAGATCCACATTAAAGCTTACAATGCCGCTGCAAACTATTTTACCTCAACTACCACAAAAACAAGTAGTGGTCATCGATAAAAATATGCTGCAGCAAAAAACGGCTAATACTAAACCTACTAAATATCTCAAGCCTAATGCTTGCAACAATAAAGTCGCTAAAGCACAAATATTAGCACAAGAACAACAAGAAGCTATCAAAACTAAACTTGCAAGATGGAAAGCAGAATACAAACACGTTCTAAAATTATTACAAACAAAATACCCTCTCTGCTTTTCTATTCCTGCAAAACCTCTAGCTATAGGTATTCATAAAGAAATTATAGATGCAGAAAAGGATAATTTCTCAAACCAACAAATTCGCAGATTTTTTAAAAGATATTGCTCTGATAAAAGATACAAAAAACTATTGATCGAAGGAAAACAATGCTTTAACCTAGATGGGACGAAGGCTTCTTTAGTTACTAAAGAAGCAGTACCACCAAAAACTGATAAATTCTTTAAACCTAAAAAGTCATAATAATCTGATCTTTAAAGATGTTCTTTTGGAAAATGAGCTCTGCTCCTTTCCGTCTATATTGTTATAACGATTTTATTAGGAACTAAAATATGCAATGCCAACGCTTATATGATATCAATGTCATTAAAAAACAAAATATAGATACAAAAACAGAGAACAATATTACCTACAATTATAAAAAAAGACGTGAAGAATTAAATCAGATAGTAAAGCGTCAAGTAGAAAAACAAAAGCAAAACTTAACACAAAAAAACAAATCTATAGTAAGATAGTTAATTTTTTATTAAGATATTAGTATAATATTAATTTGTATGAGTCTTTTGCAATGATTGTGTAAATTTTTGTTGAGCCTATATTAGAAGTAATTAAAAATATAGGTAACAGAAATGCAAATAGAGAAGAATAAAAAAATAAATGAAGCAATAGATTTGCTGATAGAAGGTGGAGTAGATTTAAAAACAGTACTAAGTCAGAATGGATTAATTAAGGAATTAACCAAGGGTATTTTAGAGCGAGCACTGCATGCTGAGATGTCAGAACATTTAGGTTATAGCAAGTATGATAGAGCTGAAACTGAGAATGCGAGGAATGGTAGTTTTAGTAAGAATCTGATTAGTGAGAATGGTACTATAGAGTCCGTCCGCCAAAACTCTACAAGCCTTATAGATAATATGGTTTTAAGACAAGAAGTAATACAACAATCCGTAAGAAAATGATAAAATATGGTCATAAACCTTATGGATTTCAGTCAATGCCAATAGACAACATTATCAAATCGCAAGAACAAGGGAAACTGTTTGGTTATAAATTAAAAGAAGAATTAAACCCAAATAATAAGCTATATAAATTAAGAGAATTAATAAATTGGTCTAGGCTCGAAGAGTGGTTATAGCTAACACGGAAATGTTTCTACCACAGATTAGGAAAAACTTAGGCATTGATCAATAATTTTACGTAAACAGTTTTTAAAGTTAGTCCAGCAATGTTTAATAGGATTGAGATCTGGTGAATATGTGAGTAAATACAAAAACTATGGTAAAAACCTTTCCGCGTTAGCTATATCAAAAAATGTTTGTATTAAGAAATTTGGTAGAAATAGAAAATGTCATAGAGTGATGCTTGGCATAACGATGCTACAAGCAATGTATAATTTTTCAGATTCATTATCAGAGGAAGAGCTAAAAGAGAATATGTATTGGCAGTATTTCTGCGGGTGGGAATATATAGAAAAAGACATAGCTATCTCGGAAACTAGTATACGACGGTTTCGTAGTGTATTAGGTGAAGCTGGATATAATGAGATATTATCGGAGTTGATCAGGGTTGGGATAAAAACTAACACAATTAAAAAAAAAGATTTGGAATTAATCATCGCTGATACGACTGTACAAATTAAGAATATCAAACACCCACACGATGTTTATTTAATGGATAAAGCTAGGCTTAGCATAGTAAAGCTTTGCAACAGTTTGGGTATACATTTGAATGAAACATACGCTAGAACCTATAAACGCGATATAGTAAAGCTATGGAAATATAAAGAACATAGTAAAGCCAAGAAGCGTTGGAAAATAATGAAGCATTTAAAAATATTACTGGGTCGTTTGATTAGAGTATGTGAGCGTGAGATCAAAAATAAGCAATTAAACTTGTCTCTCAAAAATCAAGAAGTATTGCAAAAAATAAAACAAATACATAACCAATCTGTTTTAAAAAGAGAAGCTAAAAAGCAATATAAAGAAGATAACAAAGTATTATATAGTTTTCATGCCCCTGAAGTAGAGTGTATAGGAAAGGGAAAACGCAACAAGCCATATGAGTTTGGCAATAAAGTAGCGGTAGTAGTAAGTGGTCGTAGAAATTTTGTTTTATCCGCAAAATCGTTTCATAATAATCCTTATGATGGTCATACATTGCATCAGAGCTTTGAAGCAGTAGAGAGTGTCACTGGAATCAAGATAAAGAAATCATTTGTTGATCTTGGGTATAGTGGTAGCAATGTAAAGGAGAAGAGTAAGGTATATACCCCAAAAACGCGGAAGAAGTTGTTACAAGAGGACAAGTCTATGATCAAGAGACGCAGTGCCATAGAACCAATAATAGGTCACTTAAAGCAATATGGTCGGATGGGTAGAAACTTCTTGAAAGGTATGATAGGAGATATTATCAATCCAATAATCTCTGCTATTGGTTTGAATTTACGATGCATTGCAAATCATTTACAAATCGTGTCTAACTCCACATAAATCAAAAATATCATCATGCAAAAACTAGATGAACGATAAAAAATCGTTAACAATAGCTCCATATCAAAATTAGACCAACACAGAAATGTATCAGTAAAAATTAACATAACTTATTAATTTTTATTGAAAATCTTAGCAATTTGTTGTCAAAACTCTATCCCATTACAAATGATCAGGATTTGAAGTGTTTTTGGCGGATAGACTATAGAGCTAAATGTTCCAAGAGACAGACAAGGTAAATTTGAACCTATAATAGTCTCAAAGAAACAAACAAGAATAGATGGCTTAGACCAAAAGATAATATCCTTATATGCGGTAAATTCCAGTATTAATTAAGCTGTAATAGTTGAGATACCGTCTTGAGTGTCAACAACTTTTTCATTATTTTACCTCAATTTTATTTTACAGGGTTTTTATATTTGCACTAAAAGATGTTTTGTTATTAAGAACACCATAAATTATGTGAAGCAACTTACGCATAGCAGCAATCACTATAACCATTTTAGATTTTCCAACATTGCTCAAACGTTGACTAAAATCCTTAATAATCGGATTATGTTTTATAGCAACTATGGCAGGCATATAAAAAGCTTTACGTAAATTAGCATCTCCTGTTTTTGATATTTTTCCTATTCCATGGACAGAAGTGCCTGATTGTTTTGGCTTTGGGTTAAGACCAACAAACGCAGCTAGTTGTTTTGCAGAATTAAAATTTTCTACAACAAGAAAAGCAAGTATCACTCCTATTGTTTTTTCTCCTATACCAGGGATTGAATCAAGAACAGGAGTTTCGCACTTAGCAAATAATATGCTAATCTAGAGAAAAATAGTTTTAGATAAAAATGACAAGATCAAAATGTAGCAAAGATTTATATAAATCATTCTTACAAGCAAGTAGTGTAAGATATACTAGCAAAGCATTATCTGAAGTAAGTCCATTAGATCTATCGCACGATAGTGCAAGTCGATGGTTAAAGAGTAAGGATTTTCGCCCTAGCGAAATCTATAGCAAAGTGTCAAAATATATTGATCTGGAAGATCCTTGTTTATTAGTGGGAGATGACACCTTATTGTCAAAGCAATACAGTAAGAGGATCGAGCTTGTAAATTATCAATATTCTGGGGCTGTACATGATGTTATACCTGGTATAGGAATGGTAAACTTACTGCATTACAATACTCAAATTGATCAATCTACTCCTGTAGATTATAGAATATATGATAAAGAAACTGATGGTAAAACAAAGAACGAGCATTTTTGTGATATGCTTACTTTAGCTAAAGAAAGAGGTATCAAGCCTGATGCTATAGTTATGGATGCTTGGTATAGTGGTTTGGATAATTTAAAACATATACGTAATTTAGGTTGGATATGGGTTACCAACCTAAGAAAAAATAGAAAAGTTAATCGTAATGTTAGCTTGGAAACTTTAGAGATTCCCGATGAAGGGCTAAAAATTCACCTACGTGGATACGGTTGGGTTACGGTATTTAAGTTTGTGGCAAAAAATGGTCGCATTGATTACATAACAACTAATTTAGAGAATCCTACACGTGAGCAAATAGAGAAAATTGTTAAGGCGCGTTGGTCTATAGAAGTTTATCATCGAGAATTGAAACAAACTTGTGGTATTGAATGCTGTCAGGCACGCACGGGTCGAGCTCAAAGAAATCATATTTGCCTTGCTGTATTGGCCTGGCTTGATATGAACAAAAGGAGGATAAATGAAAACATTACTTTATATCAACAAACTTGGGAAGTTATAAAAACATCAATTCAGAACAACATTAAATGGCTTCTAACTAATACACAATTTTGCTAAGTGCGAAACTCCTGAAGAAGTTTACTTTTATCATGTAAGTCTTTGTGTCCTTTAATATGATTAGAGATAAGTTCTTCTACTTCCTTAATTTGCTTATCCAGAAATTCAATATGAATCATAATGTTAATGGCAACTGCTTTACTTGCTCCGCTCAATCTATTATTTTCTTGATTTTTATTAGCAATCAAACTATCCAAGCGTCTTACCCATTGTTGTAATTCTTTAATATGTATAGGGGTTGGTTGCCAAAGATCAGGTTGCATAGCCTTGCAAAAAGAAGCTATCAATTCACAATCAGATTTGTCAGTTTTAACTCTTGAAAGCTTGCTCATTGCAAAGCCCTTGATGCGAGCTGGATTTACGACACTAACTTTAAATGTATTATCATAAAGATATTGAGCTAACCTAACTTCGTAACCACCTGTTGATTCCATACAAGCGTGAGCAGTATCTATTCCCTTTTTTTCTAACCATTGTTTTAGTGCAGCAAAGCCTTTTGCAGTATTATTAAACTTTTTGGTTTTGATTTTATTATCATTTAATAAAGCTACGTCAAATGTTGCTTTAGAAATATCTATACCCAAAATAATGCTACTCATATTTGACCTTCTATGTTAATAATAAGTAGAATACCCAAAGATCAACCTTGTAAATACAGGTTCATTGATTAATTTCAAGACCTAAGAATACCGTCCGATCTTTAATGAGTATGTGAAGACTAATTGTTTGATCTCAACTACAGGGTTACATAGCCCTAAGATTTAATACGGCATATTAGTCTTCTTACTTAAGTGCCCTTAAGTATCTTATAGTTGTTTACTAAAGACAATACTAAGATACAAGATTATATCTTACATTTAGTAAAATAAATTAATTATTAAATGGAGATAAAGAATGAACTTAAATCAAAAAATAATAAAACCAAAATTAGGTTTACTTGAATTAGCTAAGAGCCTTGGTAGTATATCATCAGCATGTAAAGCGATGGGATATAGTAGAGATAGTTATTACAGATTTAAAGAACTGTATGAAACTGGTGGCGAAGAAGCGTTGTATGGTAAATTCCAGTATTAATTAAGCCAGATTTATATTTTCTTCCCATACCTCATTGGGTGTTTTATAACCGAGCACTTTTCTTGGTAAATTATTTAAAAAATCCTCAATTTCTTGTAATTGCTTTATTGTTAATTTTTTTATATCTAAAGATTTAGAGTATACTCTGTGCACCATTGAGTTAATCTTCTCTATCAATGGTTTTTGCCATGGAGAATAAGGATTGCAAAAATATACTTTTCGTTCAGATTTTGGCAATAGTTGTTCATGATTGGTAAATTCTTTGCCATTATCTAACGTTATGCTTTTGATTATATGCGACAATTGTTTAAGTTTTTTATTCATGTTACCAATCACATCTTGTGTTCTTTTTGAACGGTTTAAAGTGAGAAACACTTTTTGTGTTCTGATATCCACAAGAGCGCCTATATTACGACTTTGATTACCTTTGTTAAAAGTTAAATCACCTTCTAAATGACCTATTGCTGCTATCTTTCTATTTATCTCTGGTCTTTCAGTAATGGAAACTCGATTTGGTATTGTAATTCTTTTGTTTCTGATTCTTGTACCATGATGCAACCTATTTTTCCTTTTTCTTGCTAAAGATAAATATAATTTTTGCCTTTGTGCTATAGGAGATGTATAAATAAACTGGTATATAGTCCGTCCGCCAAAACTCTACAAGCCTTATAGATAATATGGTTTTAAGACAAGAAGTAATACAACAATCCGTAAGAAAATGATAAAATATGGTCATAAACCTTATGGATTTCAGTCAATGCCAATAGACAACATTATCAAATCGCAAGAACAAGGGAAACTGTTTGGTTATAAATTAAAAGAAGAATTAAACCCAAATAATAAGCTATATAAATTAAGAGAATTAATAAATTGGTCTAGGCTCGAAGAGTGGTTATCAAAAAATGTTTGTATTAAGAAATTTGGTAGAAATAGAAAATGTCATAGAGTGATGCTTGGCATAACGATGCTACAAGCAATGTATAATTTTTCAGATTCATTATCAGAGGAAGAGCTAAAAGAGAATATGTATTGGCAGTATTTCTGCGGGTGGGAATATATAGAAAAAGACATAGCTATCTCGGAAACTAGTATACGACGGTTTCGTAGTGTATTAGGTGAAGCTGGATATAATGAGATATTATCGGAGTTGATCAGGGTTGGGATAAAAACTAACACAATTAAAAAAAAAGATTTGGAATTAATCATCGCTGATACGACTGTACAAATTAAGAATATCAAACACCCACACGATGTTTATTTAATGGATAAAGCTAGGCTTAGCATAGTAAAGCTTTGCAACAGTTTGGGTATACATTTGAATGAAACATACGCTAGAACCTATAAACGCGATATAGTAAAGCTATGGAAATATAAAGAACATAGTAAAGCCAAGAAGCGTTGGAAAATAATGAAGCATTTAAAAATATTACTGGGTCGTTTGATTAGAGTATGTGAGCGTGAGATCAAAAATAAGCAATTAAACTTGTCTCTCAAAAATCAAGAAGTATTGCAAAAAATAAAACAAATACATAACCAATCTGTTTTAAAAAGAGAAGCTAAAAAGCAATATAAAGAAGATAACAAAGTATTATATAGTTTTCATGCCCCTGAAGTAGAGTGTATAGGAAAGGGAAAACGCAACAAGCCATATGAGTTTGGCAATAAAGTAGCGGTAGTAGTAAGTGGTCGTAGAAATTTTGTTTTATCCGCAAAATCGTTTCATAATAATCCTTATGATGGTCATACATTGCATCAGAGCTTTGAAGCAGTAGAGAGTGTCACTGGAATCAAGATAAAGAAATCATTTGTTGATCTTGGGTATAGTGGTAGCAATGTAAAGGAGAAGAGTAAGGTATATACCCCAAAAACGCGGAAGAAGTTGTTACAAGAGGACAAGTCTATGATCAAGAGACGCAGTGCCATAGAACCAATAATAGGTCACTTAAAGCAATATGGTCGGATGGGTAGAAACTTCTTGAAAGGTATGATAGGAGATATTATCAATCCAATAATCTCTGCTATTGGTTTGAATTTACGATGCATTGCAAATCATTTACAAATCGTGTCTAACTCCACATAAATCAAAAATATCATCATGCAAAAACTAGATGAACGATAAAAAGTCCGTCCGCCAAAACTCTACAAGCCTTATAGATAATATGGTTTTAAGACAAGAAGTAATACAACAATCCGTAAGAAAATGATAAAATATGGTCATAAACCTTATGGATTTCAGTCAATGCCAATAGACAACATTATCAAATCGCAAGAACAAGGGAAACTGTTTGGTTATAAATTAAAAGAAGAATTAAACCCAAATAATAAGCTATATAAATTAAGAGAATTAATAAATTGGTCTAGGCTCGAAGAGCGGTTATCAAAAAATGTTTGTATTAAGAAATTTGGTAGAAATAGAAAATGTCATAGAGTGATGCTTGGCATAACGATGCTACAAGCAATGTATAATTTTTCAGATTCATTATCAGAGGAAGAGCTAAAAGAGAATATGTATTGGCAGTATTTCTGCGGGTGGGAATATATAGAAAAAGACATAGCTATCTCGGAAACTAGTATACGACGGTTTCGTAGTGTATTAGGTGAAGCTGGATATAATGAGATATTATCGGAGTTGATCAGGGTTGGGATAAAAACTAACACAATTAAAAAAAAAGATTTGGAATTAATCATCGCTGATACGACTGTACAAATTAAGAATATCAAACACCCACACGATGTTTATTTAATGGATAAAGCTAGGCTTAGCATAGTAAAGCTTTGCAACAGTTTGGGTATACATTTGAATGAAACATACGCTAGAACCTATAAACGCGATATAGTAAAGCTATGGAAATATAAAGAACATAGTAAAGCCAAGAAGCGTTGGAAAATAATGAAGCATTTAAAAATATTACTGGGTCGTTTGATTAGAGTATGTGAGCGTGAGATCAAAAATAAGCAATTAAACTTGTCTCTCAAAAATCAAGAAGTATTGCAAAAAATAAAACAAATACATAACCAATCTGTTTTAAAAAGAGAAGCTAAAAAGCAATATAAAGAAGATAACAAAGTATTATATAGTTTTCATGCCCCTGAAGTAGAGTGTATAGGAAAGGGAAAACGCAACAAGCCATATGAGTTTGGCAATAAAGTAGCGGTAGTAGTAAGTGGTCGTAGAAATTTTGTTTTATCCGCAAAATCGTTTCATAATAATCCTTATGATGGTCATACATTGCATCAGAGCTTTGAAGCAGTAGAGAGTGTCACTGGAATCAAGATAAAGAAATCATTTGTTGATCTTGGGTATAGTGGTAGCAATGTAAAGGAGAAGAGTAAGGTATATACCCCAAAAACGCGGAAGAAGTTGTTACAAGAGGACAAGTCTATGATCAAGAGACGCAGTGCCATAGAACCAATAATAGGTCACTTAAAGCAATATGGTCGGATGGGTAGAAACTTCTTGAAAGGTATGATAGGAGATATTATCAATCCAATAATCTCTGCTATTGGTTTGAATTTACGATGCATTGCAAATCATTTACAAATCGTGTCTAACTCCACATAAATCAAAAATATCATCATGCAAAAACTAGATGAACGATAAAAAATCGTTAACAATAGCTCCATATCAAAATTAGACCAACACAGAAATGTATCAGTAAAAATTAACATAACTTATTAATTTTTATTGAAAATCTTAGCAATTTGTTGTCAAAACTCTATCCCATTACAAATGATCAGGATTTGAAGTGTTTTTGGCGGATAGACTATTTAGTCCGTCCGCCAAAACTCTATAAGCCTTATAGATAATATGGTTTTAAGACAAGAAGTAATACAACAATCCGTAAGAAAATGATAAAATATGGTCATAAACCTTATGGATTTCAGTCAATGCCAATAGACAACATTATCAAATCGCAAGAACAAGGGAAACTGTTTGGTTATAAATTAAAAGAAGAATTAAACCCAAATAATAAGCTATATAAATTAAGAGAATTAATAAATTGGTCTAGGCTCGAAGAGTGGTTATCAAAAAATGTTTGTATTAAGAAATTTGGTAGAAATAGAAAATGTCATAGAGTGATGCTTGGCATAACGATGCTACAAGCAATGTATAATTTTTCAGATTCATTATCAGAGGAAGAGCTAAAAGAGAATATGTATTGGCAGTATTTCTGCGGGTGGGAATATATAGAAAAAGACATAGCTATCTCGGAAACTAGTATACGACGGTTTCGTAGTGTATTAGGTGAAGCTGGATATAATGAGATATTATCGGAGTTGATCAGGGTTGGGATAAAAACTAACACAATTAAAAAAAAAGATTTGGAATTAATCATCGCTGATACGACTGTACAAATTAAGAATATCAAACACCCACACGATGTTTATTTAATGGATAAAGCTAGGCTTAGCATAGTAAAGCTTTGCAACAGTTTGGGTATACATTTGAATGAAACATACGCTAGAACCTATAAACGCGATATAGTAAAGCTATGGAAATATAAAGAACATAGTAAAGCCAAGAAGCGTTGGAAAATAATGAAGCATTTAAAAATATTACTGGGTCGTTTGATTAGAGTATGTGAGCGTGAGATCAAAAATAAGCAATTAAACTTGTCTCTCAAAAATCAAGAAGTATTGCAAAAAATAAAACAAATACATAACCAATCTGTTTTAAAAAGAGAAGCTAAAAAGCAATATAAAGAAGATAACAAAGTATTATATAGTTTTCATGCCCCTGAAGTAGAGTGTATAGGAAAGGGAAAACGCAACAAGCCATATGAGTTTGGCAATAAAGTAGCGGTAGTAGTAAGTGGTCGTAGAAATTTTGTTTTATCCGCAAAATCGTTTCATAATAATCCTTATGATGGTCATACATTGCATCAGAGCTTTGAAGCAGTAGAGAGTGTCACTGGAATCAAGATAAAGAAATCATTTGTTGATCTTGGGTATAGTGGTAGCAATGTAAAGGAGAAGAGTAAGGTATATACCCCAAAAACGCGGAAGAAGTTGTTACAAGAGGACAAGTCTATGATCAAGAGACGCAGTGCCATAGAACCAATAATAGCAGGAGTTTCGCACTTAGCAAATAATATGCTAATCTAGAGAAAAATAGTTTTAGATAAAAATGACAAGATCAAAATGTAGCAAAGATTTATATAAATCATTCTTACAAGCAAGTAGTGTAAGATATACTAGCAAAGCATTATCTGAAGTAAGTCCATTAGATCTATCGCACGATAGTGCAAGTCGATGGTTAAAGAGTAAGGATTTTCGCCCTAGCGAAATCTATAGCAAAGTGTCAAAATATATTGATCTGGAAGATCCTTGTTTATTAGTAGGAGATGACACCTTATTGTCAAAGCAATACAGTAAGAGGATCGAGCTTGTAAATTATCAATATTCTGGGGCTGTACATGATGTTATACCTGGTATAGGAATGGTAAACTTACTGCATTACAATACTCAAATTGATCAATCTACTCCTGTAGATTATAGAATATATGATAAAGAAACTGATGGTAAAACAAAGAACGAGCATTTTTGTGATATGCTTACTTTAGCTAAAGAAAGAGGTATCAAGCCTGATGCTATAGTTATGGATGCTTGGTATAGTGGTTTGGATAATTTAAAACATATACGTAATTTAGGTTGGATATGGGTTACCAACCTAAGAAAAAATAGAAAAGTTAATCGTAATGTTAGCTTGGAAACTTTAGAGATTCCCGATGAAGGGCTAAAAATTCACCTACGTGGATACGGTTGGGTTACGGTATTTAAGTTTGTGGCAAAAAATGGTCGCATTGATTACATAACAACTAATTTAGAGAATCCTACACGTGAGCAAATAGAGAAAATTGTTAAGGCGCGTTGGTCTATAGAAGTTTATCATCGAGAATTGAAACAAACTTGTGGTATTGAATGCTGTCAGGCACGCACGGGTCGAGCTCAAAGAAATCATATTTGCCTTGCTGTATTGGCCTGGCTTGATATGAACAAAAGGAGGATAAATGAAAACATTACTTTATATCAACAAACTTGGGAAGTTATAAAAACATCAATTCAGAACAACATTAAATGGCTTCTAACTAATACACAATTTTGCTAAGTGCGAAACTCCTGAATAGGTCACTTAAAGCAATATGGTCGGATGGGTAGAAACTTCTTGAAAGGTATGATAGGAGATATTATCAATCCAATAATCTCTGCTATTGGTTTGAATTTACGATGCATTGCAAATCATTTACAAATCGTGTCTAACTCCACATAAATCAAAAATATCATCATGCAAAAACTAGATGAACGATAAAAAATCGTTAACAATAGCTCCATATCAAAATTAGACCAACACAGAAATGTATCAGTAAAAATTAACATAACTTATTAATTTTTATTGAAAATCTTAGCAATTTGTTGTCAAAACTCTATCCCATTACAAATGATCAGGATTTGAAGTGTTTTTGGCGGATAGACTATATACTCTCTGTAGAAATATTGACAGTATCTCGTGATAGTTTACGTCTACCTGAAATTATATCTGGTGAAATACCCTGTGTTAACTGCTTTATTATTTCTGCTCGTAAATTATTATCAATATCTAATTTTCTTTTTCTCTTACCTTGCCTTAAACTGCAAGCAAGTGTGTTAGCCCTATCTGGTCTATAATTATGCCTCATTCTCTTGAGTTCATAACATATAGTGCTTTTATCACGGCCAATCTTTGTCCCTATATATCGCGAGCTATAACCACTCTTATTCATTTCGTATATTTTAAATCTTTCATCTATCGTTAAATGAGCCATGATATATCTATATTTAAATGATGCTCCTCGCAGCAGAGCTACGAGGTATCTAAAAAAGTTTTAGTTGTTTCTTATGATATCACGAAGCAGAGCTTCGGGGAATTAAACCCTGAGAGATTAAAAATTGATTATATCTGGCTTAATTAATTATAGAACTTTCCGAATTGTTTTAACACTTATTGCATATTTTGAAGCTAACTGACCAAGTGTCGACTCCTCTTTTATTAATTCTAATACTATCCCCGTTTTTTCTGAAGCACTGAAAATTTTTACTTTATTTTTCTTCATCTTTCCTCTTAAGTTTATTGCTATTTATTCTAACTTATTGCGGAAACACACTCCTTCATTTTTTTGTCCAATTTTTTCATGTATGGACCTCCTGTAGAATGCAAGAAAAAAATAACATCAATAATAAAAACAAACAAATGCAGTCATGTATCCGGCTTATAGCTGATAAATCAACCTAATTTATTCTACAGCCCTGATGGAATTCGCTGGCTTACAAACTATATACTTATCAGTCCATCGGCTTCTAAAAGAGCCACTGAAAAACGCAGTTTTTTTGTAAGCTAAGGTTTGTCTTATTTACCATCAATATTAATTATCTCAAGCATATTTCGGGTTGGAATCTCTTACATATTGTTTTGCTTTTACCTATTCATTATATAAATCACCATTTATTTTACTTATAAGTGCTATGCTACACACTCTTTAGCTACAAACTTTACTCTCTACATAATCATCTCCTGATCTTAGTACAGCAAACACCACTCTTGCCAACTTATTAGCTATGGCAACTGTCGTTTTATTATGGCTACTTCGCTCAGATAAATTAAACATCCATTTCGTAAATTGGCTAAAATCTTTTTTAGATTTCTGTTCTTCCGATGTAAATCTTATCTTGGCATTTAGTACAGCTCTAGCCCCTTGAATTAATAAAGTGCGTAAGTATACATCACCTCGCTTGCTAATTCCCAGCAGCTTATCCTTCCCACCACTTGAATGTTGTCTTGGCACTAATCCTAGCCATGCCGATAATTGCCTGCCATTCTCAAAACTTGTAGCATTACCTATTGATGCTATTAAAGCAGTAGCAGTAATTAAACCAAGACCAGGTATAGCTCTTAATCGTTGATATTGAGTTAGGTTACTTGCTATCATTGTTAATCGTTTTTCTATCTCTCAGGAGTTTCGCACTTAGCAAATAATATGCTAATCTAGAGAAAAATAGTTTTAGATAAAAATGACAAGATCAAAATGTAGCAAAGATTTATATAAATCATTCTTACAAGCAAGTAGTGTAAGATATACTAGCAAAGCATTATCTGAAGTAAGTCCATTAGATCTATCGCACGATAGTGCAAGTCGATGGTTAAAGAGTAAGGATTTTCGCCCTAGCGAAATCTATAGCAAAGTGTCAAAATATATTGATCTGGAAGATCCTTGTTTATTAGTGGGAGATGACACCTTATTGTCAAAGCAATACAGTAAGAGGATCGAGCTTGTAAATTATCAATATTCTGGGGCTGTACATGATGTTATACCTGGTATAGGAATGGTAAACTTACTGCATTACAATACTCAAATTGATCAATCTACTCCTGTAGATTATAGAATATATGATAAAGAAACTGATGGTAAAACAAAGAACGAGCATTTTTGTGATATGCTTACTTTAGCTAAAGAAAGAGGTATCAAGCCTGATGCTATAGTTATGGATGCTTGGTATAGTGGTTTGGATAATTTAAAACATATACGTAATTTAGGTTGGATATGGGTTACCAACCTAAGAAAAAATAGAAAAGTTAATCGTAATGTTAGCTTGGAAACTTTAGAGATTCCCGATGAAGGGCTAAAAATTCACCTACGTGGATACGGTTGGGTTACGGTATTTAAGTTTGTGGCAAAAAATGGTCGCATTGATTACATAACAACTAATTTAGAGAATCCTACACGTGAGCAAATAGAGAAAATTGTTAAGGCGCGTTGGTCTATAGAAGTTTATCATCGAGAATTGAAACAAACTTGTGGTATTGAATGCTGTCAGGCACGCACGGGTCGAGCTCAAAGAAATCATATTTGCCTTGCTGTATTGGCCTGGCTTGATATGAACAAAAGGAGGATAAATGAAAACATTACTTTATATCAACAAACTTGGGAAGTTATAAAAACATCAATTCAGAACAACATTAAATGGCTTCTAACTAATACACAATTTTGCTAAGTGCGAAACTCCTGTCTCTTTTATTTTTCTGTTATTATCTAAGAATTCTTCTTTTAGTTCACTAAATGTTTGATAACTTAACTGGCTTAATTTCCCTGCATCTAAAATCTCAATTAATTTTGTGATAACCTTATTAATGCCTTGAGGAACAATAAAACCAAACTCATGTAGTAGCCCCCTAATTTCATTAGCAAGTGCTGTACGATTTTTTACCAATCTCTCTCTTACCCTATGTATTGATAAAATTTCTTGTTGCTCTATAGTTTTAATTGCAACAAATCTCATATTAGGTCTTGTCACGGCTTCACATATCGCTTCAGCATCTGCTTGATCATTTTTATTAGTTTTAACATATGGTTTGACAAATTGCGGTGCCATTAGTTTTACTTCATGCCCTAATTTAGTTATTTCTCTTGCCCAATAACTAGAACCACCACAAGCTTCCATCCCTACTAAACATTGTGGTAAATTAGCCATAAATGTCAAAACCTGATCTCTCATCAATTTTTTCTTTAATACTGTCTTGCCATTTTTATCTACACCATGAATTTGAAAAATTCTTTTTGCAATATCTATACCAATTGTAGTAACCTCCATATGGACCTCCTTAATTGTTGTTTTAATATGTTAAATATTAACCCTAGAAGATTAGCAACTGCTTTTCATTCTCTATATCAGGAGGTCCATACCATTAGTCCATTATATTTGGCTATCTTTTTGTCAAAACTTCAGTTTATAAAAGAAAATGCTCACTTATATGCTCCGTTAATCGATCATGACAAAACTAAATTTAGCAATCTTGTTCATGAAGATTGTTATCAGGAACTAACGAAAATTATAGGTATGACGCCTGAGGAATATCTCAATTCACTTTAGGTTTAACACACCACAAAGCTACTAGTGATATCACGGTTATATAAACCGCAATCGATATACTGCTATTTGTGATATGCCAGAGCATTAAGCATGTGGAGGGAGCAAGCCGCCCGATTAGTGAAGAGCCGATGCTGCTGCCGATACCAACTAGCATATATTTATAGGCAGTTTTAAACAGATCATTGAGCCAGCAATTTAATGGGGCAAGAAAGCTAACTCCGGCTAATATAATAAATATACGAACAAAATTAACATACCATATTGATGAGTTATTTAAAAACCACCATAGGGGAATTAAGCTTAAAATCATTAATATAAGAGTGCCTCTTAATATTTTAAGATAATGAAATTTTTTGGTTAGATTCCCGATTACTGTAATCATAATCATATCAAAAATCAGAAATTCCGTATTAAACTTCATCATTGTTTCTAAGGAAATATCAGTAATGAGAGGCATAAAGCTATTCATAAAGACGAACGGCACTATGTAGGTCATATATGAAAAGCCTATGGCAAAGCTGATTCGTATGATATTTAGTTTATTATTCCATATTATGAGTAGGTCATTTATTATGTCATTGCGAGGAAAAATAGGTGTTATCCTAGTGTCATCCCGTGGCTTGGGAACTAGATCCAGAAAACCAGCTACTGCATTATTATCTGTTGATTTATTAAATCCCGTGGACAAGCCACGGGATGACAGAATAACCGCCTTGCTCTTCCTTAAAAAATAACCGGCAAGTGCAGTAAGCCCGCCAAATATAAAGCATACTCGCCAGTAACCGTTATAATCAGTATTTAAAACTATAGTACTGATATAAGATGCGAAGATAATTCCAAACATGGTAGAGGTATTATAAAGATAAGAAGCTTTAAAGGCTTTTTTTTCTTCTTTATTCTCTAAAATAAATAACTTAGCAATAGCACATTCTCCTTCAGAATATATACCCTGCATAGTCCTAATTACGACTAATAATAGCGGTGCAAGCCAGCCTATTTGAGCATGTGAGGGTATCAATCCTATTAAAGCAGTGGTTAAAGCAACGCCGATTAAAGAGTGAGATAATGCAAAAACTCCACCATATTTTTTAGCAATTACTCCAAAAAAGTAAGAACCTATAGGGCGAGTAAATAGGGAAGTAGCAAGAACGCTATAAGTTAAAATTAACGCTACTCTTTTATCGTGATTCGGAAAGAAAATGCCGGCAAGAAGTGGAGCGAGAAATCCATAAAGTGCAGTATCAAAATGGTCTAACGCATTACCGATTAATATTGAGATGTCTCTTTTATTTAAGGAGTTTTTCATTTTGTAGGCATATTATATAATCTGTAGCTAATAAGATACCAAGCATGATAAACGACAAAGCTACCAACTACAGCAGAAATAGAAAATAAGAAGTCACTTCCATTCACTGTGCCGTAAGGAACGCTAGAAGATAAAGCACCAGCATAAATACCTACGCTACACATAGAAAAGTATGAAAATAGTGCTGTTCTAAATTCATATCCTTTAAATTTATCAATCAATATTAAAATATTGCAAATAAAAATTGATCCTAAGCAACTTCCGATCAATATAACATATAATATATTTAGGTTTTTGTTCCAACCATGTAGTGGTAATAAAATAAAGCATATGAGTAGGACTAAAGTTAATATGAAATTAGCTAAATATTTATTTGCTTTATTTATTAGATAACAAATAGGTATTATGGAAAATAATATTCCTGTAAAAATATATTTCAATATTAGTGATAGATTAATTAATGCTAATTCTTTTTTTAACGCAAACGCTTCATAATACCAAAATATATCTAAGGTAACATAAGATACTACAAATCCTGTTAATATTTGTAATTCCACATTTTTTATCAAAGATGAAATTTTTGAATCTAATTTCAAAGTGTGGATAGTGGGATTAGAATGTAGAAACTCAGTTAAAATATTGCTGCAGTATAATAAAGCACAAATTATTATGGTATTATTTGTTGGGTTAATGAATTGACTTATTAAGTTTATTATTAGATTTCCACATGCCCATAATAATATTACACAAGCTAAGCAAAAATATTTTTTTTCACCGGAAGTTTCAATAATCTCTAGTACTGTTGAGGTGAAATATGCAAATATTCCTGCGTTGATTATAATAAAGTTAATTTTAATGAAAGTAAAATCATCTAGCAAGACTAAGTTAATAGTACAAAGAATGAGCAATATTAAACTAGTAATAATAATTACTTTATTACTTAATTTATTGATTAGCTGGGTTAAAGCGAAAGCAGCAATTATTGAGCCTAGGAATTTAGTTTGATTGATATTATTTATCTCTTCTCCACCTAAACCTTTATTTATAAGTAAGAAAATTTTAGAAGTATAAAAATTTGTAGCATTAATACAAGAAAAAATAAATATTCCCAAAAGTGAAAATAAAATTGTCTTATAATCGTTTTTTAAAGTCATAAATTAAGTGTTTGCTAAACATACATACATGGTATATAACTCATAGTTAATCTCTCAGGGTTTAATTCCCCGAAGCTCTGCTTCGTGATATCATAAGAAACAACTAAAACTTTTTTAGATACCTCGTAGCTCTGCTGCGAGGAGCATCATTAAGTTTACTGTATCAAGATACGATACAAAGGTTAAAACTATTTTAGATATACAGAGTTTAGTATAAATAGTTATTCTGAATAATTAAAGAGATTTGTAATTTCATTAAGATATTTATAGTTAATATTTTAGTATGAGGAGCTTATATAGCATTAGATATATAAAATAAATATCTAATGTAGTTTTTATATATGATAAATAATTTAATGTAAGAAAAATAATAATATAATTCGCTACTTAATTTACCTATGGTTATGCACAGAATCTAAAGAAAGATAGGTACTTATTTAAATAGATTAATCTCTCAGGGTTTAATTCCCCGAAGCTCTGCTTCGTGATATCATAAGAAACAACTAAAACTTTTTTAGATACCTCGTAGCTCTGCTGCGAGGAGCATCATTACAAGATATGCTTAAGGTGTTATATTAATTATTTATTCTTCGAGTTAGTGAGCGAGATTAATGAATAAAAAGATAATAATTGATGCTAATTTCTCAAATGAAACAAGAGTGGTTTTATTGGGACAAAGCAATAATATAGAAGATATTGAATTTCAAACAACAAGAAAACAACAAAATAAAGGTAATATTTATTTAGCAAAAGTAACGAGAATAGAGCCATCTTTGCAAGCTGTGTTCATAGAATATGGTATGGATAAAAGCGGCTTTTTGCCTTTTAGCGAAATACATCCCAATTATTACAATTTACCTGCATCAGAGAAGAATTTTCCAATTAATGCATTTCCTGAGATAGTACCGCCTAATATCGTTCTTGATGATGAGGATGAGATGCAGGCAACTACTTCATATGACCCATTAATTGATGGTGAAGAAATCGATCTAAAGGCTATAGAGGAGTTAGTAGAGAGTAAATTTCAGTCAGAGCTTAATTTAGAAGCAGCAGATGATATTGAAATTATCCAAAGCGATAAGGAAGAAAATATTCCTCAATATAAGCAATATAAAGTACAAGACGTAATAAGAAAAAACCAAATATTATTAGTTCAAGTTACTAAAGAGGAGCGTGGAAATAAATGTGCAGCTTTTACTACTTATGTATCTTTAGCGGGTAAATATTGTGTTTTAATGCCTAATAAAGCAGCACAAAATGGTATATCTCGTAAAATATCAAATGGTGATGAAAGAAAAAGGCTTAAGAATATTTTAAACAAGGTAGTAAACGGCGATAAGAGTCCTTATAGTGTAATTATCAGGACAGCAGGTAGAGGTTGTAGTACTTTGGACCTGAAAAAAGATTATAGCTATTTATCAAGGTTATGGAATAAAATCCGTAAAAGTACTGTTAATTTTCCAGCTCCGTGCTTTATTCATGAAGAAGATAGCATAATACGTAAAACTATACGTGATATGTGTGATCATAATGTCAAAGAGGTCATAATTCATGGGCAAGAAGCATATGAAGATGCAGCAAAATTTATGCAAGATTTGTTACCTTCAGAGATGACAAAACTTAAAGAGCATAAAGGTAAAACTCCTATATTTACTAAGTTTCAAGCAGAGGAACAATTAATTAAGCTATACCAGCCTGTGGTAACTTTACCTTCAGGAGGATATATTGTTATTAATCCAACTGAAGCTCTTATTTCTATAGATGTGAATTCCGGTAGATCAACTTCTGAAAAAAATATTGAAGAAACAGCCTTAAAAACTAATTTAGAAGCAGCAAAAGAAATAGCAAGACAAGTTAAGCTTAGAGATTTATCAGGTCTTATAGTTGTTGATTGCATTGATATGGATGAGACAAAAAATCGTAAAATTATCGAGAGATCTTTTAAAGAATTCTTAAGTCGTGATCGTGCACGTATACAAACCGGTAATATTAGCCAGTTTGGATTGCTTGAATTTTCAAGGCAGAGGTTACGTTCTTCTTTCCTAGAAACTAATTCTTCAATTTGTTCTCATTGTAATGGCAAAGGCGTTGTTAGAGCCGATGAGGCGAATGCTATGCTAATCTTGCGTACTATTGAAAATGAAATTTTCGAAGATAGAATTGATATAATAAATGTTTTTGCTAATGTTTCTTCGGTGATTTATCTACTTAATAATAAACGTCAGGAAATAAAGTTGATTGAAGAGAAATATAATATAAGGCTCAATTTTTATTCTGATCCTAACGCTACATCTGATAGCTATTCAATCGAAAAAGTAAAATTATTAAAGAAAAATAATAATAACCTCAATGCTGGTAAGCCGGTGATTCAAAATCATAGTGCTGATTATACCGAAGAAGAGCCTAAAAAAGAGCAGCTGCGTAAGAATAAGCATAAATGGAAAACAGGCAATAATAATAATGTTGTCAGTGAAGAAAAGAAAAAAGTGCCTGAAATAAAAGAGGTAAAAGATCAGGTAATAAGTGTTGTAAAGGAAGAAATAGAAATTACGGATGATGGTGTAGTAGTAGAAGAAAAACCACTACCAAAAAAAACAAAACGCAGATATCGTAATAAAAAATCGAATAAGAACCGCCCTGCGGCTAATAAAGAGAGTTCTGTGGCAGAGGATAGCGGGGGCGGTGAGGGGTAATATACGTCATTGTGAGGAGATGTGTATCATCCTAGAGTAGTAAGCCTGTGAGGCATGGCTTTGTTGCATAAATAAAATTTGTAGAGCAAGAGTGGTGATAATCTGGTAAGATGTCCTGAATTAAAAAATAATCCAGATTATATGAGATCTCGGAAGAAAGCCCCTTTTAGTAAATCACGCAAGTATTCTAAATATAAAATAACGAATTGGTCAGAATATAATAATTTTTTACGCAATAGGGGTCGCATAGATTTTATGATTGCCAGTGATTTGGCGATTGGCTGGTATGCTGATTACAGAGAGGAAATGAAACGAGGAAGACCTAGACGCTATAGTGATCACGCTATATTACAGTGTTTGAAGATCAGATGCTTATTCGGTCTTAAGTTACGCCAAACCCAAGGCTTTATAAACTGGCTCTTTGAAATATCGGGTTTATCTATTAGATGTCCAGACTATACAACATTAAGTAAGCGTATGAAGTCATTAGATCTTAGGTATTTACATGGAAATCAAGATAAAGAATTTAGTTGTATTTCAATGGATAGTACAGGGATACAAGCCTACACAGGGAACGGAAAGTTCTATAATTAATTAAGCCAGATATAATCAATTTTTAATCTCTCAGGGTTTAATTCCCCGAAGCTCTGCTTCGTGATATCATAAGAAACAACTAAAACTTTTTTAGATACCTCGTAGCTCTGCTGCGAGGAGCATCATTTAAATATAGATATATCATGGCTCATTTAACGATAGATGAAAGATTTAAAATATACGAAATGAATAAGAGTGGTTATAGCTCGCGATATATAGGGACAAAGATTGGCCGTGATAAAAGCACTATATGTTATGAACTCAAGAGAATGAGGCATAATTATAGACCAGATAGGGCTAACACACTTGCTTGCAGTTTAAGGCAAGGTAAGAGAAAAAGAAAATTAGATCTTGATAATAATTTACGAGCAGAAATAATAAAGCAGTTAACACAGGGTATTTCACCAGATATAATTTCAGGTAGACGTAAACTATCACGAGATACTGTCAATATTTCTACAGAGAGTATATATAGCTAACACGGAAATGTTTCTACCACAGATTAGGAAAAACTTAGGCATTGATCAATAATTTTATGTAAACAGTTTTTAAAGTTAGTCCAGCAATGTTTAATAGGATTTAGATCTGGTGAATATGTGAGTAAATACAAAAACTATGGTAAAAACCTTTTCGCGTTAGCTATACCAGTTTATTTATACATCTCCTATAGCACAAAGGCAAAAATTATATTTATCTTTAGCAAGAAAAAGGAAAAATAGGTTGCATCATGGTACAAGAATCAGAAACAAAAGAATTACAATACCAAATCGAGTTTCCATTACTGAAAGACCAGAGATAAATAGAAAGATAGCAGCAATAGGTCATTTAGAAGGTGATTTAACTTTTAACAAAGGTAATCAAAGTCGTAATATAGGCGCTCTTGTGGATATCAGAACACAAAAAGTGTTTCTCACTTTAAACCGTTCAAAAAGAACACAAGATGTGATTGGTAACATGAATAAAAAACTTAAACAATTGTCGCATATAATCAAAAGCATAACGTTAGATAATGGCAAAGAATTTACCAATCATGAACAACTATTGCCAAAATCTGAACGAAAAGTATATTTTTGCAATCCTTATTCTCCATGGCAAAAACCATTGATAGAGAAGATTAACTCAATGGTGCACAGAGTATACTCTAAATCTTTAGATATAAAAAAATTAACAATAAAGCAATTACAAGAAATTGAGGATTTTTTAAATAATTTACCAAGAAAAGTGCTCGGTTATAAAACACCCAATGAGGTATGGGAAGAAAATATAAATCTGGCTTAATTAATACTGGAATTTACCTAGGACACGTAAGGATCCATTTGTGAAGCACTGGGATGAAATAGAATCAATGCTAGAATCAGCACCGGAGTTGCAAGCAACTACCATATTAGCATATTTGACAGAAAAGTATCATGGGAATTATAATGGGAAGCAATGACGCTGTTTGCAGAAAAGGTTGAAACAATGGAGAGCTGCACATGGTAAGGATAAGACAGTAATCTTTTTACAAAATATTCTTCCTGGCAAACAGAGTCAGTCTGATTGGACCAATATGAATCAATTGGGTATTTGTATTGGTGGGCAACCATATCCTCACTTACTATTTCATTTTATGTTGCCTTATTCATGTTGGGAAACTTTTAGCATATGCCATAGTGAAAGTTTTGATACATTAGCATCAGGGTTTGAAAAAGCTGTATGGGAGTTAGGTGGAGTTTTACCAGAGCATCGTACAGATAATTTAAGTGCAGCTACCAAGCAATGTGGTAATAGTAGACAATTTACAGAAAGATGGCAAGAATTGCTTGGTTATTACAATGTTGCACCATCGCGAAATAATCCAGGCGTCAGTCATGAAAATGGTTCTGTTGAAAAAAGTCATGATACATTTAAGCAAGCAGTGAATCAACATCTGCTATTACGTGGATCACGTAATTTTGTTGATTTAAAAGCTTATGAATTATTCCTTACACAAATTAAAGAAAAGCGAAATAGCTGTAGAAAAGAAAAATTAGCTGAAGAATTAGTTCATTTACAAGAGTTACCAATCAGGAAATGGAATGCACCTACAATATTATCAGTACGTGTTAATCCAAGCAGTACAGTTAGTATTTTATCTGTAGCTTATTCTGTGCCTAGTCGCTTAATAGGTTATACTTTAAAAGCTTATATTTATTCTGAAGAAATAGAGCTTTACTATGGTAACAAATGTTTACAAAAAATGTCGGCTCTGTCTCATCAATTGTGTAAATTTCGTGAACCATTAAATTCTACCATCAAATTTGATCATAAAATGAGCCATAGCTTCATTCCAATTGGGGATAGGCATAGACCATTTTTTGGTAATATAATCAATTGTCAGATATAAAACCTTAAATAGTCTATCCGCCAAAAACACTTCAAATCCTGATCATTTGTAATGGGATAGAGTTTTGACAACAAATTGCTAAGATTTTCAATAAAAATTAATAAGTTATGTTAATTTTTACTGATACATTTCTGTGTTGGTCTAATTTTGATATGGAGCTATTGTTAACGATTTTTTATCGTTCATCTAGTTTTTGCATGATGATATTTTTGATTTATGTGGAGTTAGACACGATTTGTAAATGATTTGCAATGCATCGTAAATTCAAACCAATAGCAGAGATTATTGGATTGATAATATCTCCTATCATACCTTTCAAGAAGTTTCTACCCATCCGACCATATTGCTTTAAGTGACCTATTATTGGTTCTATGGCACTGCGTCTCTTGATCATAGACTTGTCCTCTTGTAACAACTTCTTCCGCGTTTTTGGGGTATATACCTTACTCTTCTCCTTTACATTGCTACCACTATACCCAAGATCAACAAATGATTTCTTTATCTTGATTCCAGTGACACTCTCTACTGCTTCAAAGCTCTGATGCAATGTATGACCATCATAAGGATTATTATGAAACGATTTTGCGGATAAAACAAAATTTCTACGACCACTTACTACTACCGCTACTTTATTGCCAAACTCATATGGCTTGTTGCGTTTTCCCTTTCCTATACACTCTACTTCAGGGGCATGAAAACTATATAATACTTTGTTATCTTCTTTATATTGCTTTTTAGCTTCTCTTTTTAAAACAGATTGGTTATGTATTTATTTTATTTTTTGCAATACTTCTTGATTTTTGAGAGACAAGTTTAATTGCTTATTTTTGATCTCACGCTCACATACTCTAATCAAACGACCCAGTAATATTTTTAAATGCTTCATTATTTTCCAACGCTTCTTGGCTTTACTATGTTCTTTATATTTCCATAGCTTTACTATATCGCGTTTATAGGTTCTAGCGTATGTTTCATTCAAATGTATACCCAAACTGTTGCAAAGCTTTACTATGCTAAGCCTAGCTTTATCCATTAAATAAACATCGTGTGGGTGTTTGATATTCTTAATTTGTACAGTCGTATCAGCGATGATTAATTCCAAATCTTTTTTTTTAATTGTGTTAGTTTTTATCCCAACCCTGATCAACTCCGATAATATCTCATTATATCCAGCTTCACCTAATACACTACGAAACCGTCGTATACTAGTTTCCGAGATAGCTATGTCTTTTTCTATATATTCCCACCCGCAGAAATACTGCCAATACATATTCTCTTTTAGCTCTTCCTCTGATAATGAATCTGAAAAATTATACATTGCTTGTAGCATCGTTATGCCAAGCATCACTCTATGACATTTTCTATTTCTACCAAATTTCTTAATACAAACATTTTTTGATAACCACTCTTCGAGCCTAGACCAATTTATTAATTCTCTTAATTTATATAGCTTATTATTTGGGTTTAATTCTTCTTTTAATTTATAACCAAACAGTTTCCCTTGTTCTTGCGATTTGATAATGTTGTCTATTGGCATTGACTGAAATCCATAAGGTTTATGACCATATTTTATCATTTTCTTACGGATTGTTGTATTACTTCTTGTCTTAAAACCATATTATCTATAAGGCTTGTAGAGTTTTGGCGGACGGACTAAATAGTCTATCCGCCAAAAACACTTCAAATCCTGATCATTTGTAATGGGATAGAGTTTTGACAACAAATTGCTAAGATTTTCAATAAAAATTAATAAGTTATGTTAATTTTTACTGATACATTTCTGTGTTGGTCTAATTTTGATATGGAGCTATTGTTAACGATTTTTTATCGTTCATCTAGTTTTTGCATGATGATATTTTTGATTTATGTGGAGTTAGACACGATTTGTAAATGATTTGCAATGCATCGTAAATTCAAACCAATAGCAGAGATTATTGGATTGATAATATCTCCTATCATACCTTTCAAGAAGTTTCTACCCATCCGACCATATTGCTTTAAGTGACCTATTATTGGTTCTATGGCACTGCGTCTCTTGATCATAGACTTGTCCTCTTGTAACAACTTCTTCCGCGTTTTTGGGGTATATACCTTACTCTTCTCCTTTACATTGCTACCACTATACCCAAGATCAACAAATGATTTCTTTATCTTGATTCCAGTGACACTCTCTACTGCTTCAAAGCTCTGATGCAATGTATGACCATCATAAGGATTATTATGAAACGATTTTGCGGATAAAACAAAATTTCTACGACCACTTACTACTACCGCTACTTTATTGCCAAACTCATATGGCTTGTTGCGTTTTCCCTTTCCTATACACTCTACTTCAGGGGCATGAAAACTATATAATACTTTGTTATCTTCTTTATATTGCTTTTTAGCTTCTCTTTTTAAAACAGATTGGTTATGTATTTGTTTTATTTTTTGCAATACTTCTTGATTTTTGAGAGACAAGTTTAATTGCTTATTTTTGATCTCACGCTCACATACTCTAATCAAACGACCCAGTAATATTTTTAAATGCTTCATTATTTTCCAACGCTTCTTGGCTTTACTATGTTCTTTATATTTCCATAGCTTTACTATATCGCGTTTATAGGTTCTAGCGTATGTTTCATTCAAATGTATACCCAAACTGTTGCAAAGCTTTACTATGCTAAGCCTAGCTTTATCCATTAAATAAACATCGTGTGGGTGTTTGATATTCTTAATTTGTACAGTCGTATCAGCGATGATTAATTCCAAATCTTTTTTTTTAATTGTGTTAGTTTTTATCCCAACCCTGATCAACTCCGATAATATCTCATTATATCCAGCTTCACCTAATACACTACGAAACCGTCGTATACTAGTTTCCGAGATAGCTATGTCTTTTTCTATATATTCCCACCCGCAGAAATACTGCCAATACATATTCTCTTTTAGCTCTTCCTCTGATAATGAATCTGAAAAATTATACATTGCTTGTAGCATCGTTATGCCAAGCATCACTCTATGACATTTTCTATTTCTACCAAATTTCTTAATACAAACATTTTTTGATAACCGCTCTTCGAGCCTAGACCAATTTATTAATTCTCTTAATTTATATAGCTTATTATTTGGGTTTAATTCTTCTTTTAATTTATAACCAAACAGTTTCCCTTGTTCTTGCGATTTGATAATGTTGTCTATTGGCATTGACTGAAATCCATAAGGTTTATGACCATATTTTATCATTTTCTTACGGATTGTTGTATTACTTCTTGTCTTAAAACCATATTATCTATAAGGCTTGTAGAGTTTTGGCGGACGGACTAAATACTGCGTCATCATTTGGAAAGATGCGTTTATTCTTAGTAACTTTTCTCAATTGGCTATTCAGCGATTCTATCGCATTTGTAGTGGGTAAATTCCAGTATTAATTAAGCCAGATTTATATTTTCTTCCCATACCTCATTGGGTGTTTTATAACCGAGCACTTTTCTTGGTAAATTATTTAAAAAATCCTCAATTTCTTGTAATTGCTTTATTGTTAATTTTTTTATATCTAAAGATTTAGAGTATACTCTGTGCACCATTGAGTTAATCTTCTCTATCAATGGTTTTTGCCATGGAGAATAAGGATTGCAAAAATATACTTTTCGTTCAGATTTTGGCAATAGTTGTTCATGATTGGTAAATTCTTTGCCATTATCTAACGTTATGCTTTTGATTATATGCGACAATTGTTTAAGTTTTTTATTCATGTTACCAATCACATCTTGTGTTCTTTTTGAACGGTTTAAAGTGAGAAACACTTTTTGTGTTCTGATATCCACAAGAGCGCCTATATTACGACTTTGATTACCTTTGTTAAAAGTTAAATCACCTTCTAAATGACCTATTGCTGCTATCTTTCTATTTATCTCTGGTCTTTCAGTAATGGAAACTCGATTTGGTATTGTAATTCTTTTGTTTCTGATTCTTGTACCATGATGCAACCTATTTTTCCTTTTTCTTGCTAAAGATAAATATAATTTTTGCCTTTGTGCTATAGGAGATGTATAAATAAACTGGTATATACTCTCTGTAGAAATATTGACAGTATCTCGTGATAGTTTACGTCTACCTGAAATTATATCTGGTGAAATACCCTGTGTTAACTGCTTTATTATTTCTGCTCGTAAATTATTATCAATATCTAATTTTCTTTTTCTCTTACCTTGCCTTAAACTGCAAGCAAGTGTGTTAGCCCTATCTGGTCTATAATTATGCCTCATTCTCTTGAGTTCATAACATATAGTGCTTTTATCACGGCCAATCTTTGTCCCTATATATCGCGAGCTATAACCACTCTTATTCATTTCGTATATTTTAAATCTTTCATCTATCGTTAAATGAGCCATGATATATCTATATTTAATGATGCTCCTCGCAGCAGAGCTACGAGGTATCTAAAAAAGTTTTAGTTGTTTCTTATGATATCACGAAGCAGAGCTTCGGGGAATTAAACCCTGAGAGATTAAAAATTGATTATATCTGGCTTAATTAATTATAGAACTTTCCGATTCTATTTCATCCCAGTGCTTCACAAATGGATCCTTACGTGTCCTATATTTACGTATTGTGCGTAATTCGCTTGGATACTTATTAATACGTAAATACTTACGTGCCGTTTTTACACTCATACCTGCTTTTGCAGCAGAAATTATCTGATTATATTTTTTGATCTTTTGCATTAAAATACCTACTTGGTTATTTGTACATGTCATCAGTAATTCTCGAATAATATTTAAATATTTAAAAATAAATTTTTATTCGATTTTACTGTCCATAGTTACTTCTTTTTTATAGGTAATTTTAATGTTCGTTGAGGGTAATTCTAATATTCGTTAGTCACTTATGTGGGTAAATAGCTTCTATACCCATCATCCTCATATATTTCAGTACTCGATCTTTACCGACAATAAAACCATCTTCTAGTAACTGTTGATGAATATAGCGATAACCAAATTCAGGATTATCTGTATATATTTCATCTATTCTATTTAAAATACTTAATTTATTTATACTCATCTCCTTGGATTTATAGTAGGCTGTAGATCGACTAATCTTTAATAGTTCACACTGTCTTGATTTTGAGAGTTGATTTAGCTTGGAGTGTACAAGACTCTTTTTATTTGATAAATCCAAGCTTTTGAGCTTTCCCACGGCCCAGTCCCTCTCAACTGTGATTCTACCAAGAGCTTTAGCAAGTTCATCATTTTGCTCTTGTAAATGATTTATTTGTTCTTGATATTCACTCAAAACTTTAGCTGGTTCAAAAGCTAATGCCGCATTACCTAAAAACTGTTTTTTCCAATTTTGAATTGTTTTAACACTTATTACCTGAATTCTGGATTAATCTAGGTTTGGAAGTAAGTATTTACAAGGGATAGAAGATACTCTATATAATTTTTAGCAAAAAAACAAGAGTATCCCCATGAAGAAAGATATTACTGCATTATTTTGTTTTGTCGATGATTTTTGTAAAATTAGCGAGCAGTGGATTAATCTCTCAGGGTTTAATTCCCCGAAGCTCTGCTTCGTGATATCATAAGAAACAACTAAAACTTTTTTAGATACCTCGTAGCTCTGCTGCGAGGAGCATCATTCTTATAAAATTATCTAAATTACGCATCGGAAAACAATATGAAGGGATAATAGATGCTGATGTGATTGTAATTAGAGAGGATAGCCGATTCCAAATTAAAGTTCTGCTTTACAGAGGAGGACAGAAATGGGGGGAGCAAAACTATTCCCCCATTTATAATCAGACAAATATTAAAGCAGAAGTTTTCGAGTCTTTTATTGGACAGTTTTATCAAACAAGAAAACCAGCTAAAGAAATAATAATTAACGTACCGCTACAAAATTCCGAAGTAATTATTAGTTCTCTTAAAAAACTATATAATATAAAAACTAAATTTGTAATTCCAAAAAGAGGAAGCAAAGCCCAGATATTGAGGGATTTACTTACTACCGAATGAAGAAACGATTTTATTAATTAAGGACTCGATATTAATTGCCGATTGAGTATATTTTATTTCCTCATGAGGCGTTAAATCATCATTATCGTTTCCTGGTACGATTGCAATATATTTACCTCCAAGTAGACCACTAGTAACTACTTGAGCTTTTGAGTCTTTAGGTATTTTAACATTCTCATTAACATTTAAATATACAGTAGCAAAATAGCTAGTTGGATCTAAACAAATCTTTTTAACATTACCGATTTTTATACCTGAAATCATCACGTCACTTCCGACTGATATCCCTTCAGCACTTTGAAAACTGGCAGTGAGCTGATAGCCTTTGGCGTTAGTCATAGAACTACCAGTTTTATAAGCAAAAATTAAGAATAGGAAAGCAATAATTAATACTGCAAAACCGATAATTGTTTCAATAATGTTTTGTTTCATTGTTTTTTATACCAAATAGTTGATTTATGGTTGCCATCTGCTATATCTAGCATTCGATGATTTAGATGATTTTTGGCTTATTTTGTTACTTTCTTGCCAAGAAAAAAGCTTAATATTTTTTGGTACTTCATTTACTAAATGATGCAACCATGCATGCCAACTGGGCGAAATTTTTGTTGGTTCATTAGCATTTTTATAAATAACAAATCTTTTAGGACGCCCTAAATAGTCAAGCTTCTTACTTTCGTAATATTGGTTTAGTAACTCATCTTCTCCTACTTTTTTATGAAAAAAAGTAATAAAAAACTTATTTATCCACGACATTTTAAAATTTCTATAGCAGTTTGTCTTCCTTGTACTGCAAGTTTATCAGCAGCAATATTACCGCTATTACTTGCATGTCCTTTTACCCATTTCCAAATGATAGTATGTTTGCTTAATTCTTCGTACAAATTTTGCCATAAATCAGCATTTTTAACGGGTTCATTGTTGCTTTTACACCAGTTGTTTTTTATCCAATTATGGATCCAAACGGTAATCCCTTGTTGCAAATACTTACTATCAGTATAAATTTCCACATGACAAGGTTTTTTTAGAATTTTTAGTGCTTCAAGAGCTGCTGTAATTTCCATACGGTTATTAGTAGTCTCAAGCTCATGCCCAAACATTTCCTTATTCACCTCATTAAATTGAAGGAACGCTCCCCACCCTCCTGGACCTGGATTGCCAGAACATGCACCATCGGTATATATAATGACTTTTGATATATCTTCTTTCAATATTTTAACTAGGTTTAATAGGTTTAGACTTAGAAGAGTTACGGAATTTATCTAGCACAATAACATTTTGTGATAACAAAGCTTCATCAATTTTATCATTATTTTCTTCTTCCAGAATTTGCTTTTCTATTTTCAATATTTCAGCTGTGTTATTATTTTGTATATTTAATTGCTGATTAAAAGTGAAACTATAGCTATTGCTTGAATCAACAAAACTAATAAGAGCATCAAATGGTATATAAATTGTTTCTTTAATGCCGCTAAAACTTAACATTACAGAAAATCCGGTATCTTTTACTATTATATTCTCAAATTGATTCTGAAGTACTATCGTTATTTCTTTTGGGTATGCTTGTCTAACTTTTAAAGGCAAAATGACAGCTGGATGATCAGTCTTATATGATATATATATTAATTGGTCCCAATATAAATTTTCATGCTGAATCCTTGCTAAAACCTTTTTTACAAATTCCAGCATAGATTCATTTAAAAATTTTTTATATTCGATATTCATATTAATCAAAAGTAGATAAACAATAGACGAAGTTTAATTTGAAAAATAGCAAGGCGTTTTGAAGCTTTGACTAGCTGCGTATACTTAATACGTGAGATTAAAAGCAAAAAACAACATTCAGCGTATTTCAAATAAAACGAGTATATATGAGGGTTTTTCTGTTGCCCGGTAAACCCCCAAACCGCGTAGGACTAAGCTGCAGCTAAAGCTGAACCACCTACATAACGATTATTATCGTTTGCGTTTCTTTGTTTTGACCCGTAAGGCAAAAGCCTGCGGCGGAATCATCCCGAGTAAAAGCAATTTTTTTATTAGGCACGTCGATCCTATTTCGCCCCCTCAAAATACTACTTATCTTTCAAAATATAAGCAGTATTAGCATCGTATATCATATTGTTATACTGTGTCATACGAAGATCAATTTCAAAAAGAGCAAGGCGTCCACAAGACGAGGAACGGAGCGTATACTTAATACGTGAGTACCGGAGTACTTGTAGGACAACGTAGCCAATTTTTGAAATTCATCGAGTATGAGTATTGGTGGAGGCGTCGGGTACTGCCCCCGAGTCCGCAACCTCTATTCTAAATTACGTTTATTACTATAGCTATATTAGCACTTACTATTATCGCTTAATTTGATTAATTTGTAAAGGTGTTCTACTGAAGTTTTGACAAAAAATTTTTATTAAAAAAAGTGGCGAGTGTATCAATCTATAATTTGTATTATATATCCAATAATTTACTTTAAATTGTAGAAATATCGCTTTTAAGCTGATAAAAGCACTAAATATTTAACCGCATAGCGAAAATCTAGGGAGCTTGCTCCCTAGATGGATAGCGTTATAATATAAGCGTTGGCATATTATAATTTAGTAGAATGGAATTGAGGCGTAATAGTCATCATGTTTTTAGAATAATGTATCACTTTGTGTGGATACCAAAATCAACTAAACGCAATGGATAAAATTGAAAAAGAAACAAAGCAGTTTAACCTGTTTTGAAACTCGGTCGCTTGCGGCCGAGTTCTTCATCTTTAAATATAAATTTTTACTTTAGTCAGAAAAATTAGAATTTTTGTCAAAACTTCAGGTTCTAGATTTATATTTAAAATACGCTTATAATCAATATTAGATTTTAAATTATAAACTATTTTATGCTACCAAATCTTGGGATTATTGCCGGTAAAGGTTCGCTACCTTCTTTAATAGCGGGTAATTATAAAAAACAAGGTGGTAATTGTTATATAGCTGCGATAGAGGGCGAAGCTAATATAGAATTAATTAAGGACTTTGAGTATCAACCTTTTAAAATCGGTATGGTTGGAGCAGCTATTAAGTATTTTACACAACATAACGTAAAAAACATTATTCTTATAGGCGGAGTCGACAGACCGAATTTTAAAAACTTGGCAGTGGATAAAATAGGTGGTTTATTACTTCTTAAAATAATTAGCCAAAAAATTCGTGGGGATGATAATTTATTAAGAATAGTAGCTAAATTCTTTGAGAGTTATGGTTTTAAGATAATTTCAAGTAGTGAGATATATCAAAATCAACAATGTGATTCTACTATTATAACTGATACTAGCCCTACAAATTCTGATAAAAAAGATATTGAATTTGGGGTAAAATTATTAAATCATTTAAGTAAATTTGATGTAGGTCAGTCGGTTATAGTTGAAGATGGTTATGTACTTGGCATAGAAGCAGCCGAGGGGACGGATAATTTAATAGCTAGATGTGCAGACTTACGTAAAAAATCTTGCGGTGGAGTGCTTATTAAACTTTCAAAAATAGGACAAGATAATAGGCTAGATTTACCAACTATAGGCGTTAATACTATAAAAAATCTTGCTAAATATAATTACAAAGGCGTTGCAATTCAAAAAAACCAAGTAATTATAGCTGAAGAAGAGAAAACTATAAAACTCGCTAATGAACATAAAATTTTTATAACAAAATGTTAGCAATAGGTATTACCGGTAGCTATGCATCGGGCAAAACTTTTATTTTGGACTATTTAGCAGAAAAAGGATATAAGACTTTTTGTGCCGATAGATGCATAAAAGAATTATATCAAGATTCAAAGATCCAAACCGGTATTTTAAAATTATTGCCGGAGCTTGAAACTTTTAATATTGGAAAGATTAGTAATTTAATTTATAACAATGATCTCGCACGTGAGAAATTACAAAATTTTATTTATCCACTGCTGATAAAAAAACTAAGTCAATTTAAACAGGAAAACGTAAACTCTAAATTTGGGTTTGCCGAGATTCCTTTATTGTATGAAGCTAAATTTGATAAATATTTCGATTTTGTCGTAACTGTGCATTGCTCTGAAGAAATAAGAATGCAAAGAGCAACAACCAGATCTTCTTTTGATGTGGAAATCTATAACAAGATAAAGGAAATTCAGCTTTCGCAGGAGAGTAAAATAGCAAAAGCAGATTTTGCTATAAATAGCGGCGTTGATATGTTAGACTTGGAAAAACAAACAAATAACCTAATAGCAAATTTAGAATGTCGAGTTTAAGAGAAATAATTTTAGATACGGAAACTACGGGACTTGATCCAAAAGGCGGTCACCGAATTGTTGAGATCGGTGCTATTGAAATGGTAAATAAGGTACTAACCGGCAGACATTTTCATTTCTATCTTAATCCAGGACGAGACATGCCATTTGAGGCTTATAGAATTCATGGCATTTCCGGTGAGTTTCTAAAAGATAAACCACTATTTCATACTATTGCAGATGATTTTTTAGAGTTTATTGCAGATGGTAAACTTGTTATTCATAATGCACCTTTCGATGTCAAATTTCTAAATCATGAATTATCATTATTAAAAAGAGCTGAAATTAAACTCCTAGAACTTGAGCATGCTATTGATACTTTAGTGATGGCTAAAAGTATGTTTCCTGGATCAAAATATAGCCTTGATGCTTTATGTAAAAGATTTAAGGTGGATAATTCCGGCAGACAACTTCACGGTGCTCTTAAAGATGCAGCCTTACTTGCTGAAGTATATGTAGAACTAACCGGTGGTAGGCAGTCAGCCTTTAAGATGCTTGATGAAGCTGCTAAAATAAATAACTTAAGCTATAATCGCGTGGATTCTCAAGCACATAGGAATATTCCCGTTATTAAACCAACAAAAGAAGAATTACAAAAACATAAGGAATTCGTGAGCAAGATTTTAAAACCTGCTTCGTAAAGCGTCATTGCGAGGCGATGCATAGCATCGACGTGGCAATCTCAGGAATTTTATACTATTGCATGAGATTGCGTACGTACAAGTTACTACGTAATTTCCTCGCAATGACGATTATTAACATTCCTAAAACCCAATCATGAAAACCAAACTCACCGTACTCATCACCTTTATAATCCTTGTCTCACTAGGTTTTTGGCAGCTTAATCGCTTAAAAGAAAAGAAGCTATTTTTAGCATCAATGCAAGAAAATCTTACCTCACCTGCAATCGATTTAGCTGAAATTCATGACAACTTACCTTATCAAAAAATAAAACTTCATGGGCATTTTTTACCTAATAAAGATATATATTTGTATGGCAGAAGATCAATGTCGAGCGAGAAAGATGGTTATTATTTAGTAACGCCATTTGAAACTAATTATAATAAGGTTATTTTAGTAGCTCGAGGCTGGTTTAGTCACCGCAATAAAAATATTATTACGCAAGCAACCAATGACGAACCACATGAGCTTATCGGCGTTACTATGCCATCCGAAAAAACTCGTAGCTACTTGCCTGCCAATGATATTAAAAACAATGTATGGTTGACCTTAGACTTAAAAGAGGCATCTAAAGTTTTAGGCTTAAATCTCGAGAATTTTTATCTTATTGAAGAAAGCAAAGATATTAGCAACTTGGATATTTTGCTACCACTGTCAATAAATCATTTAGCAGCTATTAGAAATGATCATTTAGAATACGCTTTTACTTGGTTTGGACTCGCCGCATCTTTAGTTGTAATTTATAGGATTTATAGGCGTTCTCTGTCATGCACACGCAAAAACAAATGAACAATCTACAACAACAAGCTTCTGATCCTGATTATTCCGTTTGGGTGTCGGCGTCTGCTGGCACTGGTAAAACCAAAATTCTCACTGATCGTTTTTTACGCCTATTAATCAAAGGAGTAAATTTTCAAAATATCTTATGCCTCACTTTTACTAACGCAGCTAGCATAGAGATGCAGCTAAGAATTAGTAACAAACTCAAAACTTTCTCTCTTTGCAATCCTAAACAACTAGAACAGGAGCTTTTCTTAATGAGTGGTCAAAAGCCGCTTGCTTTAGAGCTTGAAAATGCAAAAAATCTATATAGCAAATTGCTTGATAACAACGAGCCTTTAAATATCTATACCATTCATGCATTTTGTCAAAAAATCCTTAAAACTTTTCCCGTAGAAGCCGGCATAACACCCGAGTTTCAGATTCTTGAAGAGACACAATTACAAGATATCTTTCTAAAAATACGAAATGAGATTTATTTAAGCGATGAACATAATGATTTAATTAAAACTTTACTAAATCGTTTTCATGAAATAACTTTGCAGGATATTTTCAGCGAGATCATTGATCGGAAGATTAAATTCAAAAAATTATTCACTCATAAAACTATTCCGACAGAAATACACAATAAGAGATTAGCACTATCCGAGCTAAATAATATCTATGATAAGGTAAAAAATTTATTTGCAGATTATGATTTAGAAATAGAGCCGAAAGAGTTATTTTTTACCAAAGACGAAAAAAAACGTAAAAGCCTTTTATCGAAAGAGCTAACCCAAAAATATCCTAAATTGCTGTTAGAGTTAGAGAAACTAACATCTCAGATTTATAAATTAGACGAAGAATATCGCATAGAAGAGCTAGAATATCATACTAATTTACTTTGTAAACTTGCTTATATTTTGCTAGAGAAATATGAGAAATTTAAAGAAGAAAATAACTTTCTTGATTATGATGATTTAATTTATTACACCGAAAAATTATTTGAGAATAAAGCTATACATGAGTGGTTATCGCATAAGCTTGAAAGCAAGATTGATCATATACTTGTCGACGAAGCACAAGATACGAGCCGTGAACAATGGAATATAATCACCACTCTAATAACCGAGTTTAATAGACCTGATAGTAGTATTTTTATCGTTGGGGATGATAAGCAATCTATTTATAGTTTTCAAGGTGCTGATCTTGCGAATTTTAATTTAGTGAATGAGAAATTACAAACGAATCTCGCTAAAGCAAATAAAAAATTTAAGAAAATTATGCTTGAATATTCTTATAGATCATGCGGCGAAATTTTACAATTTACTCATCAGGTTTTTAAATATATAAAAGCTCATTACCCTACTCTCTTCCTATCCGATAATCCGGTAATTTCTGCCTTTCGTACACATACCGGTTCTGTAACAATTTGGTCTTTGGTAACAAGCGAAAAGCAGGAGGAACTTTTTTGGGCATTGCCACAAGATTATGCCAATGCTCTTTTGTCAGCTGATTTACTTATAGAAAAAATTATTAGCTTCATAAAGGAAAAAATAGCCAGCAAAGAAATTCTACCAGCAACCGGTAATCCTATATCCGAAAAAGATTTTATGATTTTGGTAAGAAAGCGAGATGAATTTAGCAATAATCTTATAAAAGAGCTTAACAAAGCTAACCTTAAAGTCGAGGCAAGCGATAAAGTAAACCTTAAAGAGCACTTATCGATGATGGATTTAATTTCGGTAGCTAAATTTGTACTTTTACCTTACGACGATTTAAACCTTGCAGCCTTACTTAAATCACCGATTATCGGTATTAGCGAGCAACAATTATACGAACTTCTAACAAATAAAAACGATAAAAGTTTATGGAAAAATCTGTCCTCACATCCAGATATATATAATAAACTTACTTCTTTTATCAAGCTTTACCAAAATTCTACTCTCGATAATTTTTTCGATTTACTTGTGAATACTCTAAATTTACATATCGATGATATGGTAAATGAGCTACTAACACTAAGCAGCAATTACGCAAATAATATGGATAATTCTTTGCAAAGTTTTGTATCTTGGTTTGAGAATAACGATATTTGGATTAAGCGTGATATGGAGCATTCCGATAAAATAAGAGTGATGACAGTACACGGCTCTAAGGGTTTAGAAGCACCAATTGTTATATTATGCGACTCCACCACCCTACCTATCAGCAGTAGTAAATTTATTTGGGATGATAATAGGGGAATAGACCATTTGGAGAACGCAGCTAATAAAGAGGAATTTATAGGAAACACGGAACGCAGCACCGCAGCGTACACTTTAGTACGTGAGGATGCGAGTACCGGATTGACGCATAAATTACCTTTAGAAGCAAGTTATACAAGTGGTCGAATGTTCTTTTCTGCTAATGCTGCTGACACTCCTGAATTTCTACAAAAAATGAAAGATGCAGAAAAGCTAAAAGATCTACAAGAATATATAAGATTACTTTACGTTGCAATGACTAGAGCAAAAGATCATTTAATTATATGCGGTTTTAGTAACAAATCAAATATCCCCGAAAACTGTTGGTATGAAATGATGCTCCTCGCAGCGGCTTTGTTGCATAAATAAGCGAGTCTTTTGCAATGATTGTGTAAATTTTTGTTGAGCCTATATTAGAAGTAAATGATGCTCCTCGCAGCAGAGCTACGAGGTATCTATCCAAAAAGCTTTAACTGTTTTTGTTGAAATGCTTTATAAGAAGGTTTGCCTGAACCTTGATTCTGTACATAATTACGTAATTTCTGCTCATCACCATGTTTACCTACTGTGCTCATAAAATATCCTTTACTCCAAAACTCACTTCCCCATAATTTTTCTTTAAGATTTGGATATTTCGTCTATCCGCCAAAAACACTTCAAATCCTGATCATTTGTAATGGGATAGAGTTTTGACAACAAATTGCTAAGATTTTCAATAAAAATTAATAAGTTATGTTAATTTTTACTGATACATTTCTGTGTTGGTCTAATTTTGATATGGAGCTATTGTTAACGATTTTTTATCGTTCATCTAGTTTTTGCATGATGATATTTTTGATTTATGTGGAGTTAGACACGATTTGTAAATGATTTGCAATGCATCGTAAATTCAAACCAATAGCAGAGATTATTGGATTGATAATATCTCCTATCATACCTTTCAAGAAGTTTCTACCCATCCGACCATATTGCTTTAAGTGACCTATTATTGGTTCTATGGCACTGCGTCTCTTGATCATAGACTTGTCCTCTTGTAACAACTTCTTCCGCGTTTTTGGGGTATATACCTTACTCTTCTCCTTTACATTGCTACCACTATACCCAAGATCAACAAATGATTTCTTTATCTTGATTCCAGTGACACTCTCTACTGCTTCAAAGCTCTGATGCAATGTATGACCATCATAAGGATTATTATGAAACGATTTTGCGGATAAAACAAAATTTCTACGACCACTTACTACTACCGCTACTTTATTGCCAAACTCATATGGCTTGTTGCGTTTTCCCTTTCCTATACACTCTACTTCAGGGGCATGAAAACTATATAATACTTTGTTATCTTCTTTATATTGCTTTTTAGCTTCTCTTTTTAAAACAGATTGGTTATGTATTTGTTTTATTTTTTGCAATACTTCTTGATTTTTGAGAGACAAGTTTAATTGCTTATTTTTGATCTCACGCTCACATACTCTAATCAAACGACCCAGTAATATTTTTAAATGCTTCATTATTTTCCAACGCTTCTTGGCTTTACTATGTTCTTTATATTTCCATAGCTTTACTATATCGCGTTTATAGGTTCTAGCGTATGTTTCATTCAAATGTATACCCAAACTGTTGCAAAGCTTTACTATGCTAAGCCTAGCTTTATCCATTAAATAAACATCGTGTGGGTGTTTGATATTCTTAATTTGTACAGTCGTATCAGCGATGATTAATTCCAAATCTTTTTTTTTAATTGTGTTAGTTTTTATCCCAACCCTGATCAACTCCGATAATATCTCATTATATCCAGCTTCACCTAATACACTACGAAACCGTCGTATACTAGTTTCCGAGATAGCTATGTCTTTTTCTATATATTCCCACCCGCAGAAATACTGCCAATACATATTCTCTTTTAGCTCTTCCTCTGATAATGAATCTGAAAAATTATACATTGCTTGTAGCATCGTTATGCCAAGCATCACTCTATGACATTTTCTATTTCTACCAAATTTCTTAATACAAACATTTTTTGATAACCACTCTTCGAGCCTAGACCAATTTATTAATTCTCTTAATTTATATAGCTTATTATTTGGGTTTAATTCTTCTTTTAATTTATAACCAAACAGTTTCCCTTGTTCTTGCGATTTGATAATGTTGTCTATTGGCATTGACTGAAATCCATAAGGTTTATGACCATATTTTATCATTTTCTTACGGATTGTTGTATTACTTCTTGTCTTAAAACCATATTATCTATAAGGCTTGTAGAGTTTTGGCGGACGGACTATTTCTCAAACATTTTCTTAGAAGTAATACTTTTTATGATTTGAGTTATTTTTGTTGGGCTATACATTGGTATTGACTGTAATAAAAAATGTACGTGATCTTTATCTACTCCTATTTCTAAAAATCTAATTTCATAACGATCTTCTATGTGCTCACAAATTTTACACAAATAATCATCTAGTTCTTGATTGAATATTACTCTTCTATACTTTGCCGGCGTTACTAAATGATATATTAGTACTGTGACATTATGACTCTTATGTACATAACTGCTTTCTTCCATTCAAGTAGTATATCACGAAGCAGAGCTTCGGGGAATTAAACCCTGAGAGATTAATTAATGGTAGAAATGATTTATTAATCCACTGCTCGCTAATTTTACAAAAATCATCGACAAAACAAAATAATGCAGTAATATCTTTCTTCATGGGGATACTCTTGTTTTTTTGCTAAAAATTATATAGAGTATCTTCTATCCCTTGTAAATACTTACTTCCAAACCTAGATTAATCCAGAATTCAGGTTTTTAGTAAATCACGCAAGTATTCTAAATATAAAATAACGAATTGGTCGGAATATAATAATTTTTTACGCAATAGGGGTCGCATAGATTTTATGATTGCCAGTGATTTGGCGATTGGCTGGTATGCTGATTACAGAGAGGAAATGAAACGAGGAAGACCTAGACGCTATAGTGATCACGCTATATTACAGTGTTTGAAGATCAGATGCTTATTCGGTCTTAAGTTACGCCAAACCCAAGGCTTTATAAACTGGCTCTTTGAAATATCGGGTTTATCTATTAGATGTCCAGACTATACAACATTAAGTAAGCGTATGAAGTCATTAGATCTTAGGTATTTACATGGAAATCAAGATAAAGAATTTAGTTGTATTTCAATGGATAGTACAGGGATACAAGCCTACACAGGGAACGAATGGCTAGAAAATAAGCATGGTAAGCAATATAAGCGTCGCATATGGAAAAAGCTACATATCGTTATAGAAGATCAAGGTATGATACTTGCCGATAGTACCACAGAGCATACTATAGATGATAGATCACAGATTGGACTACTAACAGCTAATGTCAGAGCCAAGGATTTTCTGGGAGATCGAGGGTATGACGGTGAATCTACATATCAATTGTTGAGAAAGAAGAAGATAAAACCAGTTATTAGACCCCCAAACTCTTCAGTAAAAGTTCAATCGCTTAGGGATAAAACTGAGAGAGATGCAGCTGTTATATATCAACAAAACAAAGGATACCAAGCATGGAGGGTAAAGAATAATTATGGTAGAAGGGAGCGTGTAGAGAACACGTTCTTTCGATTTAAAACTTCTTTTGGTAGTAAGTTTCTATCAAGACATGATCAAAATATGACAAAAGAAATGTCTATTAAATGCCACTTATTAAACAAAATGTTTGAAATTGGTAAACCTATCTCTGTGCCTGTTGGCTAGGCTAGCATTGCGGGGTTAGGGGCAGTATATTCAAAAGCTTATTTATGCAACAAAGCCATCAGGAATAGCCTCAAATATGTATAATATAAAGATAGAAAGCAATTAGCAGCGGATTTGAAACTAATCTATACTTCTGCTACTGAAAAAGAAGCAGAATTAGCTCTTGAGTCATTTGATCAAAAATGGAGTAAGCAATATCCGCATATAGCTAAATCTTGGTATAATAATTGGGATAATTTGATAATTTTCTTGCAATATCCAAAGGAGATTCGTAAGATTATTTACACTACAAATGCGATAGAATCGCTGAATAGCCAATTGAGAAAAGTTACTAAGAATAAACGCATCTTTCCAAATGATGATGCAGTATTTAAGGTTTTATATCTGACAATTGATTATATTACCAAAAAATGGTCTATGCCTATCCCCAATTGGAATGAAGCTATGGCTCATTTTATGATCAAATTTGATGGTAGAATTTAATGGTTCACGAAATTTACACAATTGATGAGACAGAGCCTACTACTCATTTTTTTGTCTTGATTTTTCATGTATGGACCTCCTGTAGAATGCAAGAAAAAAATAACATCAATAATAAAAACAAACAAATGCAGTCATGTATCCGGCTTATAGCTGATAAATCAACCTAATTTATTCTACAGCCCTGATGGAATTCGCTGGCTTACAAACTATATACTTATCAGTCCATCGGCTTCTAAAAGAGCCACTGAAAAACGCAGTTTTTTTGTAAGCTAAGGTTTGTCTTATTTAGTCCGTCCGCCAAAACTCTACAAGCCTTATAGATAATATGGTTTTAAGACAAGAAGTAATACAACAATCCGTAAGAAAATGATAAAATATGGTCATAAACCTTATGGATTTCAGTCAATGCCAATAGACAACATTATCAAATCGCAAGAACAAGGGAAACTGTTTGGTTATAAATTAAAAGAAGAATTAAACCCAAATAATAAGCTATATAAATTAAGAGAATTAATAAATTGGTCTAGGCTCGAAGAGTGGTTATCAAAAAATGTTTGTATTAAGAAATTTGGTAGAAATAGAAAATGTCATAGAGTGATGCTTGGCATAACGATGCTACAAGCAATGTATAATTTTTCAGATTCATTATCAGAGGAAGAGCTAAAAGAGAATATGTATTGGCAGTATTTCTGCGGGTGGGAATATATAGAAAAAGACATAGCTATCTCGGAAACTAGTATACGACGGTTTCGTAGTGTATTAGGTGAAGCTGGATATAATGAGATATTATCGGAGTTGATCAGGGTTGGGATAAAAACTAACACAATTAAAAAAAAAGATTTGGAATTAATCATCGCTGATACGACTGTACAAATTAAGAATATCAAACACCCACACGATGTTTATTTAATGGATAAAGCTAGGCTTAGCATAGTAAAGCTTTGCAACAGTTTGGGTATACATTTGAATGAAACATACGCTAGAACCTATAAACGCGATATAGTAAAGCTATGGAAATATAAAGAACATAGTAAAGCCAAGAAGCGTTGGAAAATAATGAAGCATTTAAAAATATTACTGGGTCGTTTGATTAGAGTATGTGAGCGTGAGATCAAAAATAAGCAATTAAACTTGTCGCTCAAAAATCAAGAAGTATTGCAAAAAATAAAACAAATACATAACCAATCTGTTTTAAAAAGAGAAGCTAAAAAGCAATATAAAGAAGATAACAAAGTATTATATAGTTTTCATGCCCCTGAAGTAGAGTGTATAGGAAAGGGAAAACGCAACAAGCCATATGAGTTTGGCAATAAAGTAGCGGTAGTAGTAAGTGGTCGTAGAAATTTTGTTTTATCCGCAAAATCGTTTCATAATAATCCTTATGATGGTCATACATTGCATCAGAGCTTTGAAGCAGTAGAGAGTGTCACTGGAATCAAGATAAAGAAATCATTTGTTGATCTTGGGTATAGTGGTAGCAATGTAAAGGAGAAGAGTAAGGTATATACCCCAAAAACGCGGAAGAAGTTGTTACAAGAGGACAAGTCTATGATCAAGAGACGCAGTGCCATAGAACCAATAATAGGTCACTTAAAGCAATATGGTCGGATGGGTAGAAACTTCTTGAAAGGTATGATAGGAGATATTATCAATCCAATAATCTCTGCTATTGGTTTGAATTTACGATGCATTGCAAATCATTTACAAATCGTGTCTAACTCCACATAAATCAAAAATATCATCATGCAAAAACTAGATGAACGATAAAAAATCGTTAACAATAGCTCCATATCAAAATTAGACCAACACAGAAATGTATCAGTAAAAATTAACATAACTTATTAATTTTTATTGAAAATCTTAGCAATTTGTTGTCAAAACTCTATCCCATTACAAATGATCAGGATTTGAAGTGTTTTTGGCGGATAGACTATTTACCATCAATATTAATTATCTCAAGCATATTTCGGGTTGGAATCTCTTACATATTGTTTTGCTTTTACCTATTCATTATATAAATCACCATTTATTTTACTTATAAGTGCTATGCTACACACTCTTTAGCTACAAACTTTACTCTCTACATAATCATCTCCTGATCTTAGTACAGCAAACACCACTCTTGCCAACTTATTAGCTATGGCAACTGTCGTTTTATTATGGCTACTTCGCTCAGATAAATTAAACATCCATTTCGTAAATTGGCTAAAATCTTTTTTAGATTTCTGTTCTTCCGATGTAAATCTTATCTTGGCATTTAGTACAGCTCTAGCCCCTTGAATTAATAAAGTGCGTAAGTATACATCACCTCGCTTGCTAATTCCCAGCAGCTTATCCTTCCCACCACTTGAATGTTGTCTTGGCACTAATCCTAGCCATGCCGATAATTGCCTGCCATTCTCAAAACTTGTAGCATTACCTATTGATGCTATTAAAGCAGTAGCAGTAATTAAACCAAGACCAGGTATAGCTCTTAATCGTTGATATTGAGTTAGGTTACTTGCTATCATTGTTAATCGTTTTTCTATCTCTTTTATTTTTCTGTTATTATCTAAGAATTCTTCTTTTAGTTCACTAAATGTTTGATAACTTAACTGGCTTAATTTCCCTGCATCTAAAATCTCAATTAATTTTGTGATAACCTTATTAATGCCTTGAGGAACAATAAAACCAAACTCATGTAGTAGCCCCCTAATTTCATTAGCAAGTGCTGTACGATTTTTTACCAATCTCTCTCTTACCCTATGTATTGATAAAATTTCTTGTTGCTCTATAGTTTTAATTGCAACAAATCTCATATTAGGTCTTGTCACGGCTTCACATATCGCTTCAGCATCTGCTTGATCATTTTTATTAGTTTTAACATATGGTTTGACAAATTGCGGTGCCATTAGTTTTACTTCATGCCCTAATTTAGTTATTTCTCTTGCCCAATAACTAGAACCACCACAAGCTTCCATCCCTACTAAACATTGTGGTAAATTAGCCATAAATGTCAAAACCTGATCTCTCATCAATTTTTTCTTTAATACTGTCTTGCCATTTTTATCTACACCATGAATTTGAAAAATTCTTTTTGCAATATCTATACCAATTGTAGTAACCTCCATATGGACCTCCTTAATTGTTGTTTTAATATGTTAAATATTAACCCTAGAAGATTAGCAACTGCTTTTCATTCTCTATATCAGGAGGTCCATACCATTAGTCCACTATCGCAATATTAGAAATAATCATCAGGTCAAACCATTTGCACCAGTAATACGCAAAAGTAATAAACATGGTAAGTTGGAAATTACAATAAAATCAAGTTTTGATGGAAGTAATCAAATTACCAAAACCTCATTTAATCTCTCAGGGTTTAATTCCCCGAAGCTCTGCTTCGTGATATCATAAGAAACAACTAAAACTTTTTTAGATACCTCGTAGCTCTGCTGCGAGGAGCATCATTAAAAAGCTAGAATTACCCAATAATATTAGTGAGTATAAACCAGCAATATTAGACAAAATTGCTACAGTTTTTGATACATTATGTACCCAGATAGAATAAATAAATTTTGTTATTACTAAAAAAGTATAAAAAAATTGGAATACATTTCTCCTTATGGAAAGGATTTTGTCACAACTTCAGTCAATTATCGAAACAGTATTTAGTGTGCTGAAGGGTTCTTTCGAGATCGAGCATACAAGACATAGATCAATTTGGAATGCCTTTGTACATATCCTGAAGTTTTGACAAAAAATTTTTATTAAAAAAAGTGGCGAGTGTATCAATCTATAATTTGTATTATATATCAAATAATTTACTTTAAATTGTAGAAATATCGCTTTTAAGCTGATAAAAGCACTAAATATTTAACTTTAAATATAAATTTTTACTTTAGTCAGAAATAATTAGAATTTTTGTCAAAACTTCAGACTTATCCGCACTAATTGCATACTGTATGAAACCTAACAAACCTGCTATATCTCAAAATTAGCGAATCCAGAATTCAGGTTATAAGAGGTGAAGTATGGATAAAGATGAAAATGATATAACGATATATACATATGATCCTCAAGGTAGAATGTCTAGCGTGTCAATTGGAAATGTAAGAATAGAAAAAACTCATTCTAATAATAGTTTAAATAGTAATGAATCAATTCTGTTAAATGAAATAGAAGAGAAAAAAGATAACTATAATGATGAAGATTTAGAAATAATTAGTATCACTGCTGATACAGACTCATTAAAAGAGCACAAGGATAGTGATAATAATAGTCAAACAAAAATTTTAGATTCAGAAAAGGAAAGTGATTGCGGCACGTTTGATTGTATGGGTAAAAATGATGATTTTTATTGTATAATTACCTAACATCATATGGAAACGTTTAAACAATTTAGGTAATTAATGAAATTGCAAGCATCTATAAATGGTAAAATATGGCAGCGTAGAAGCGTTAACGAGGAAATAGTCATAGAATTATGCCGTAGTTTTAAAATCAGTGATTTGCTTGCTAGAATGATATCTTTAAGGATTGAGGATATAGCTAAGGCAGAAGATTTTTTAATGCCAAAAATCAAAAATTTGCTTCCTGATCCTTTCCATCTGCTTGATATGCAAAAGGCAGTAGATAGAGCTATTAAAGCTATCTTAAGTAAGCAAAAAATATGTATATTTGCTGATTATGACGTCGATGGTGCTACTTCGTCAGCATTACTTAAAAATGTTTTCAAAGATTTAAATATTGTTTGTGATATTTATGTCCCTGATCGTATAGCTGAAGGGTACGGTCCTACTCCTTCTGCTATGCAAAAAATTAAAGATAACGGCACTGAATTATTAATAACAGTTGATTGTGGTGCGATGGCTCATGAAGCCTTGAAATACGCAAAGGATGCAGGGCTTGACGTAATCGTTATTGATCATCATATTTCTACTGAAATATTACCTGAAGCAGTAGCTATAGTAAACCCAAATCGTGTTGATGAGACAAGTGAATGTAAACATCTTGCAGCTGTAGGGGTCGCTTTTTTATTTGCAACTGGGATATTATCAGATTTAAAGAGGCAAAATTATTTTGAGAAAACTCTTCCGCCTAATTTGATGAAATATTTGGATTTGGTGGCTCTTGGTACTGTATGCGATATGGTAAAGCTTATTGGGTTAAACCGTGCTTTTGTATCGAGCGGCTTAAAAATAATGCATCAAAGGCAAAATATCGGTATTAAAACGTTATATGATATGGCAGGGCTTAATGAAATCCCAAAATGCTATCATTTAGGTTTTATTTTAGGTCCGCGTATCAATGCTGGTGGTAGAGTAGGAAAAGCAAGTTTAGGTGCTAATCTATTATCTACCGATTGCTCTAATGAAGCTCTTAAATTAGCTGAAGAGCTTGAGAAACATAATAATGAACGTAAAGTCATTGAAATGCTGATGATAGAAGAAGCAATGGAAATGGCTAAGACGCAGCAAGATAATAGTTTATTATTTATTGTTAAAGAAGGATGGCATCCCGGTGTTATAGGTATTGTTGCAGGAAGACTTAAAGAGAAATTTGATAAGCCGGTAGCAGTTATAGCCCTAAATGACGGAATTGGTAAAGCATCATGTCGCTCTATTTTAGGTATTGATTTTGGTGCTGAGATTATTAATGCTAAAGTCAAAAATTTACTAATTACAGGCGGAGGACACGCCATGGCAGCAGGTTTTACAGTAGCTGCCGAAAAAATACAAGAATTACAAGAATTCTTAAATAACGCTTTTAGAATTAGCCTAAATAGACTAGAAAATTATAAGCAAGCAGAATATGATCTTGATTTAAGTCTTAGTAGCGTCCACTTACCTTTAATGGAAGAATTAAGTACTTTAGAGCCTTTTGGTCAAGGTAATTATGAACCTATATTTAAATTTGATAATTTATTTGTATTAAAAGCGGATATAGTGGGAAGTAAGCATATTAGATGCTTGTTTGCTCCGAATAAAAAAAGTTCCAGTAGTAAAGCATTACAAGCTATTGCTTTTAATTCGTTAGGTACTTCATTTGAAGAGGTATTACTTAGTCCTAAAGCACATAATATTTCAGTATTAGGAACATTAAAGACAAATAATTGGCAAAATAATTACACTATTCAGTTAATTATAAAAGATGTAATAATAACTTAAAAATGATGTTTATGAGCAATTTTAAAAAAATAAAAGATGCTTCTACAAAAATTTCAAAAGATTTAGCCAAAGTCGAAGAGCATTATCAAAACTATCCCCATCCATTTAGAGATCCAAATCAAGAAAAAGAACGTTTGCTTACTGTTTGCGGTGAGTTTCTAGGTGAGTTAAATCATTTTTTATATAAAGGTAAAGAAAATTTTGATATAGCTAACACGGAAATGTTTCTACCACAGATTAGGAAAAACTTAGGCATTGATCAATAATTTTACGTAAACAGTTTTTAAAGTTAGTCCAGCAATGTTTAATAGGATTTAGATCTGGTGAATATGTGAGTAAATACAAAAACTATGGTAAAAACCTTTCCGCGTTAGCTATAATGGTTTTAGATGTTTAGTAATTGGCAGCGGCACAGGTGATTCGGCTATTTATCTTGCAGATCAGCTGAAAAATAAAAATGCCGAGATAATATATTTGGATTTAAACAAGTCTAGTAACGCCAATTTAGGATAAGAGAAGTTGTTCTGGAGCTAAAGCATCAAGTTTTATACGAGATTTAGTTGTATTAGTTGACATTTGATCTTACATTTAATCTCTCAACGCTAATTTAGGATAAGGGATAGATAGAAAGCTTATAGAGAAAGGGTTTAAAGGAGATTAATGTTGAGTTATGATAGATTTTTTTAATAAAAGATCAGTAACTCAACATGAAAAGATGTATCATAACTGTATATTATTTAGTCTATCCGCCAAAAACACTTCAAATCCTGATCATTTGTAATGGGATAGAGTTTTGACAACAAATTGCTAAGATTTTCAATAAAAATTAATAAGTTATGTTAATTTTTACTGATACATTTCTGTGTTGGTCTAATTTTGATATGGAGCTATTGTTAACGATTTTTTATCGTTCATCTAGTTTTTGCATGATGATATTTTTGATTTATGTGGAGTTAGACACGATTTGTAAATGATTTGCAATGCATCGTAAATTCAAACCAATAGCAGAGATTATTGGATTGATAATATCTCCTATCATATGTAATAGTTGAGATTATATCTTACATTTAGTAAAATAAATTAATTATTAAATGGAGATAAAGAATGAACTTAAATCAAAAAATAATAAAACCAAAATTAGGTTTACTTGAATTAGCTAAGAGCCTTGGTAGTATATCATCAGCATGTAAAGCGATGGGATATAGTAGAGATAGTTATTACAGATTTAAAGAACTGTATGAAACTGGTGGCGAAGAAGCGTTGTATGAAATTAGTCGAAGAAAGCCAATAATAGCGAATAGAGTTGATCCTGCTGTAGAGAAAGCAGTACTAGATATGGCAATAGAATATCCAGCATATGGTCAGCTAAGAGTATCAAATGAGCTTAAAAAGACAGGTGTACTTGTATCACCTGGGGGAGTAAGATCAATTTGGTTACGTAATGATTTAAACAACATCAGTAAAAGACTTAAAGCATTAGAAGCAAAAATGGCTCAAGATGGTATTGTGCTTACTGAGGCACAATTACAAGTGCTAGAGAAGCGTCGTAATGAAAAAGAAGCTCATGGAGAAATTGAGACACAGCATCCAGGATATCTAGGATGCCAAGATACATATTATGTAGGCAACTTTAAGGGTATAGGTAAGGTTTATTCTCAGGTATTTATTGATAGCTACAGCAGAGTAGCTGATGTTAAACTATATACTGATAAAACAGCTTTAACTGCTGCTGATATGCTTAATGACCGAGTGTTACCATGGTATGAGACTCAAGGGATACCAATACTTCGTATTCTGACAGATCGTGGGTCAGAATATAAGGGGAATATAGAGCATCATGCTTTTGAATTATTTCTAAGTATCGAAGGTATAGAGCATACTACTACTAAAGCATATTCTCCTCAAACAAACGGTATGTGTGAGCGTTTTAATAAAACCATGAAACAAGAATTCTTTGATACAGCTATGCGGAAAAAGATTTATACAGCTCTTGATGACCTACAATTAGATCTTGATATCTGGCTAGAGTATTTCAATAATGAAAGACCTCATTCTGGTAAATATTGTTATGGAAAAACTCCTATGCAAACTTTTAAGGATAGTAAGAAATTAGCTGTTGAAAAGAATAATGAAATCTTGTATCTTGAATATGTATCTGACAGTCAAAATTTAACTGACAATCAGGGGCAAAATTTATAGTGTCTGTAAGATCAAATCTTAACTTCTACATATCATACCTTTCAAGAAGTTTCTACCCATCCGACCATATTGCTTTAAGTGACCTATTATTGGTTCTATGGCACTGCGTCTCTTGATCATAGACTTGTCCTCTTGTAACAACTTCTTCCGCGTTTTTGGGGTATATACCTTACTCTTCTCCTTTACATTGCTACCACTATACCCAAGATCAACAAATGATTTCTTTATCTTGATTCCAGTGACACTCTCTACTGCTTCAAAGCTCTGATGCAATGTATGACCATCATAAGGATTATTATGAAACGATTTTGCGGATAAAACAAAATTTCTACGACCACTTACTACTACCGCTACTTTATTGCCAAACTCATATGGCTTGTTGCGTTTTCCCTTTCCTATACACTCTACTTCAGGGGCATGAAAACTATATAATACTTTGTTATCTTCTTTATATTGCTTTTTAGCTTCTCTTTTTAAAACAGATTGGTTATGTATTTGTTTTATTTTTTGCAATACTTCTTGATTTTTGAGAGACAAGTTTAATTGCTTATTTTTGATCTCACGCTCACATACTCTAATCAAACGACCCAGTAATATTTTTAAATGCTTCATTATTTTCCAACGCTTCTTGGCTTTACTATGTTCTTTATATTTCCATAGCTTTACTATATCGCGTTTATAGGTTCTAGCGTATGTTTCATTCAAATGTATACCCAAACTGTTGCAAAGCTTTACTATGCTAAGCCTAGCTTTATCCATTAAATAAACATCGTGTGGGTGTTTGATATTCTTAATTTGTACAGTCGTATCAGCGATGATTAATTCCAAATCTTTTTTTTTAATTGTGTTAGTTTTTATCCCAACCCTGATCAACTCCGATAATATCTCATTATATCCAGCTTCACCTAATACACTACGAAACCGTCGTATACTAGTTTCCGAGATAGCTATTCTTTTTCTATATATTCCCACCCGCAGAAATACTGCCAATACATATTCTCTTTTAGCTCTTCCTCTGATAATGAATCTGAAAAATTATACATTGCTTGTAGCATCGTTATGCCAAGCATCACTCTATGACATTTTCTATTTCTACCAAATTTCTTAATACAAACATTTTTTGATAACCACTCTTCGAGCCTAGACCAATTTATTAATTCTCTTAATTTATATAGCTTATTATTTGGGTTTAATTCTTCTTTTAATTTATAACCAAACAGTTTCCCTTGTTCTTGCGATTTGATAATGTTGTCTATTGGCATTGACTGAAATCCATAAGGTTTATGACCATATTTTATCATTTTCTTACGGATTGTTGTATTACTTCTTGTCTTAAAACCATATTATCTATAAGGCTTGTAGAGTTTTGGCGGACGGACTATTTAGTAGATAATTTTTGTAAAATATATGAAGAATGGATAGAACACCGTCTATTATCAACAAATCAGCAAAGGCATAGAATAGGAAAACTAAACAACCCTCAGCTATAAGCTGAGGGGTTATAAAGTGGAATCGATTAGAAATCGATCATCATTTGTAGAAGTTAAGATTTGATCTTACAGACACTATAAATTTTGCCCCTGATTGTCAGTTAAATTTTGACTGTCAGATATATATTCAAGATACAAGATTTCATTATTCTTTTCAACAGCTAATTTCTTACTATCCTTAAAAGTTTGCATAGGAGTTTTTCCATAACAATATTTACCAGAATGAGGTCTTTCATTATTGAAATACTCTAGCCAGATATCAAGATCTAATTGTAGGTCATCAAGATCTGTATAAATCTTTTTCCGCATAGCTGTATCAAAGAATTCTTGTTTCATGGTTTTATTAAAACGCTCACACATACCGTTTGTTTGAGGAGAATATGCTTTAGTAGTAGTATGCTCTATACCTTCGATACTTAGAAATAATTCAAAAGCATGATGCTCTATATTCCCCTTATATTCTGACCCACGATCTGTCAGAATACGAAGTATTGGTATCCCTTGAGTCTCATACCATGGTAACACTCGGTCATTAAGCATATCAGCAGCAGTTAAAGCTGTTTTATCAGTATATAGTTTAACATCAGCTACTCTGCTGTAGCTATCAATAAATACCTGAGAATAAACCTTACCTATACCCTTAAAGTTGCCTACATAATATGTATCTTGGCATCCTAGATACCCTGGATGCTGTGTCTCAATTTCTCCATGAGCTTCTTTTTCATTACGACGCTTCTCTAGCACTTGTAATTGTGCCTCAGTAAGCACAATACCATCTTGAGCCATTTTTGCTTCTAATGCTTTAAGTCTTTTACTGATGTTGTTTAAATCATTACGTAACCAAATTGATCTTACTCCTCCAGGTGATACAAGTACACCTGTCTTTTTAAGCTCATTTGATACTCTTAGCTGACCATATGCTGGATATTCTATTGCCATATCTAGTACTGCTTTCTCTACAGCAGGATCAACTCTATTCGCTATTATTGGCTTTCTTCGACTAATTTCATACAACGCTTCTTCGCCACCAGTTTCATACAGTTCTTTAAATCTGTAATAACTATCTCTACTATATCCCATCGCTTTACATGCTGATGATATACTACCAAGGCTCTTAGCTAATTCAAGTAAACCTAATTTTGGGGTAAATTCCAGTATTAATTAAGCCAGATTTATATTTTCTTCCCATACCTCATTGGGTGTTTTATAACCGAGCACTTTTCTTGGTAAATTATTTAAAAAATCCTCAATTTCTTGTAATTGCTTTATTGTTAATTTTTTTATATCTAAAGATTTAGAGTATACTCTGTGCACCATTGAGTTAATCTTCTCTATCAATGGTTTTTGCCATGGAGAATAAGGATTGCAAAAATATACTTTTCGTTCAGATTTTGGCAATAGTTGTTCATGATTGGTAAATTCTTTGCCATTATCTAACGTTATGCTTTTGATTATATGCGACAATTGTTTAAGTTTTTTATTCATGTTACCAATCACATCTTGTGTTCTTTTTGAACGGTTTAAAGTGAGAAACACTTTTTGTGTTCTGATATCCACAAGAGCGCCTATATTACGACTTTGATTACCTTTGTTAAAAGTTAAATCACCTTCTAAATGACCTATTGCTGCTATCTTTCTATTTATCTCTGGTCTTTCAGTAATGGAAACTCGATTTGGTATTGTAATTCTTTTGTTTCTGATTCTTGTACCATGATGCAACCTATTTTTCCTTTTTCTTGCTAAAGATAAATATAATTTTTGCCTTTGTGCTATAGGAGATGTATAAATAAACTGGTATATACTCTCTGTAGAAATATTGACAGTATCTCGTGATAGTTTACGTCTACCTGAAATTATATCTGGTGAAATACCCTGTGTTAACTGCTTTATTATTTCTGCTCGTAAATTATTATCAATATCTAATTTTCTTTTTCTCTTACCTTGCCTTAAACTGCAAGCAAGTGTGTTAGCCCTATCTGGTCTATAATTATGCCTCATTCTCTTGAGTTCATAACATATAGTGCTTTTATCACGGCCAATCTTTGTCCCTATATATCGCGAGCTATAACCACTCTTATTCATTTCGTATATTTTAAATCTTTCATCTATCGTTAAATGAGCCATGATATATCTATATTTAAAATGATGCTCCTCGCAGCAGAGCTACGAGGTATCTAAAAAAGTTTTAGTTGTTTCTTATGATATCACGAAGCAGAGCTTCGGGGAATTAAACCCTGAGAGATTAAAAATTGATTATATCTGGCTTAATTAATTATAGAACTTTCCGTTTACCAATTTCAAACATTTTGTTTAATAAGTGGCATTTAATAGACATTTCTTTTGTCATATTTTGATCATGTCTTGATAGAAACTTACTACCAAAAGAAGTTTTAAATCGAAAGAACGTGTTCTCTACACGCTCCCTTCTACCGTAATTATTCTTTACCCTCCATGCTTGGTATCCTTTGTTTTGTTGATATATAACAGCTGCATCTCTCTCAGTTTTATCCCTAAGCGATTGAACTTTTACTGAAGAGTTTGGGGGTCTAATAACTGGTTTTATCTTCTTCTTTCTCAACAATTGATATGTAGATTCACCGTCATACCCTCGATCTCCCAGAAAATCCTTGGCTCTGACATTAGCTATTAGTAGTCCAATCTGTGATCTATCATCTATAGTATGCTCTGTGGTACTATCGGCAAGTATCATACCTTGATCTTCTATAACGATATGTAGCTTTTTCCATATGCGACGCTTATATTGCTTACCATGCTTATTTTCTAGCCATTCGTTCCCTGTGTAGGCTTGTATCCCTGTACTATCCATTGAAATACAACTAAATTCTTTATCTTGATTTCCATGTAAATACCTAAGATCTAATGACTTCATACGCTTACTTAATGTTGTATAGTCTGGACATCTAATAGATAAACCCGATATTTCAAAGAGCCAGTTTATAAAGCCTTGGGTTTGGCGTAACTTAAGACCGAATAAGCATCTGATCTTCAAACACTGTAATATAGCGTGATCACTATAGCGTCTAGGTCTTCCTCGTTTCATTTCCTCTCTGTAATCAGCATACCAGCCAATCGCCAAATCACTGGCAATCATAAAATCTATGCGACCCCTATTGCGTAAAAAATTATTATATTCTGACCAATTCGTTATTTTATATTTAGAATACTTGCGTGATTTACTAAAAGGGGCTTTCTTCCGAGATCTCATATAATCTGGATTATTTTTTAATTCAGGACATCTTACCAGATTATCACCACTCTTGCTCTACAAATTTTATTTATGCAACAAAGCCATTCTGAGCTGTTAACAATAGTGCTTTTATACCATCAATCACCTTGTAAAAACTTTAAATATTTTTATATGTCCTATCTACAATTATATAAATCAGACTTTGTAACTCTTCCATCATATACTCGTTTTATAGCTCTAAAACCAAGAGTTCTGAGTTATTTAGTTTTATTACTTGAATGGTATATGCAGGCAGCTCAATCTACGGGAGTTTCTTATATTGACGCCACATCTTTAGAGGTTTGTCATCGAAAAAGAATCTCTCGTAATAAAGTCTTTGCCGGTATTGCTGCTTTGGGTAAAACAACAAAAAGTTGGTTTTTTGGTCTAAAATTACATTTGGTTATTAACGAAAAAGGTGAGATTCAAGGTCTAAAACTAACGCCTGGTAATGTAGATGATAGAGCGCCGGTTTCGATAATCACCAAACATATCACGGGATTATTGTTTGGCGATAAGGGTTATATCAAACAGGAGCTCTTTGATGATCTATACAGCAAAGGAATCAAGTTAGTAACTGGCATAAAGAAGAAAATGAAGAATAAACTTATGCCATTATTTGAAAAAATATTATTACGCAAACGCTCAATTATCGAAACAGTATTTAGTGTGCTGAAGGGTGCTTTCGAGATCGAACATACAAGACATAGATCAATTTGGAATGCCTTTGTCCCTATATATCGCGAGCTATAACCACTCTTATTCATTTCGTATATTTTAAATCTTTCATCTATCGTTAAATGAGCCATGATATATCTATATTTAAATGATGCTCCTCGCAGCAGAGCTACGAGGTATCTAAAAAAGTTTTAGTTGTTTCTTATGATATCACGAAGCAGAGCTTCGGGGAATTAAACCCTGAGAGATTAAAAATTGATTATATCTGGCTTAATTAATTATAGAACTTTCCAACCTGCTATATCTCAAAATTAGCTAATCCAGAATTCAGGTTAGAAGCAAAAATGGCTCAAGATGGTATTGTGCTTACTGAGGCACAATTACAAGTGCTAGAGAAGCGTCGTAATGAAAAAGAAGCTCATGGAGAAATTGAGACACAGCATCCAGGGTATCTAGGATGCCAAGATACATATTATGTAGGCAACTTTAAGGGTATAGGTAAGGTTTATTCTCAGGTATTTATTGATAGCTACAGCAGAGTAGCTGATGTTAAACTATATACTGATAAAACAGCTTTAACTGCTGCTGATATGCTTAATGACCGAGTGTTACCATGGTATGAGACTCAAGGGATACCAATACTTCGTATTCTTACAGATCGTGGGTCAGAATATAAGGGGAATATAGAGCATCATGCTTTTGAATTATTTCTAAGTATCGAAGGTATAGAGCATACTACTACTAAAGCATATTCTCCTCAAACAAACGGTATGTGTGAGCGTTTTAATAAAACAATGAAACAAGAATTCTTTGATACAGCTATGCGGAAAAAGATTTATACAAATCTTGATGACCTACAATTAGATCTTGATATCTGGCTAGAGTATTTCAATAATGAAAGACCTCATTCTGGTAAATATTGTTATGGTAAAACTCCTATGCAAACTTTTAAGGATAGTAAGAAATTAGCTGTTGAAAAGAATAATGAAATCTTGTATCTTGAATATGTATCTGACAGTCAAAATTTAACTGACAATCAGGTACGAAATTTATAGTGTCTGTAAGATCAAATCTTGACTTCTACATCATTTTTGGGCTAGAGGATATATGGCAGTGAGTTCAGGTAATATTACTGACGAAATGATACAGCAGTATATTGATGAACAAGAAGGTGAGCCAGTAAATGATGATCGATTTCTAATCGATTCCACTTTATAATCCCTCAGCTTATAGCTGAGGGTTGTTTAGTTTATTTTACTAAATGTGAGATATAATCTTGTATCTTAGTATTGTCTTTAGTAAACAACTATAAGATACTTAAGGGCACTTAAGTAAGAAGACTAATATGCCGTATTAAATCTTAGGGCTATGTAACCCTGTAGTTGAGATCAAACAATTAGTCTTCACATACTCATTAAAGATCGGACGGTATTCTTAGGTCTTGAAATTAATCAATGAACCTGTATTTACAAGGTTGATCTTTGGGTATTCTACTTATTATTAACATAGAAGGTCAAATATGAGTAGCATTATTTTGGGTATAGATATTTCTAAAGCAACATTTGACGTAGCTTTATTAAATGATAATAAAATCAAAACCAAAAAGTTTAATAATACTGCAAAAGGCTTTGCTGCACTAAAACAATGGTTAGAAAAAAAGGGAATAGATACTGCTCACGCTTGTATGGAATCAACAGGTGGTTACGAAGTTAGGTTAGCTCAATATCTTTATGATAATACATTTAAAGTTAGTGTCGTAAATCCAGCTCGCATCAAGGGCTTTGCAATGAGCAAGCTTTCAAGAGTTAAAACTGACAAATCTGATTGTGAATTGATAGCTTCTTTTTGCAAGGCTATGCAACCTGATCTTTGGCAACCAACCCCTATACATATTAAAGAATTACAACAATGGGTAAGACGCTTGGATAGTTTGATTGCTAATAAAAATCAAGAAAATAATAGATTGAGCGGAGCAAGTAAAGCAGTTGCCATTAACATTATGATTCATATTGAATTTCTGGATAAGCAAATTAAGGAAGTAGAAGAACTTATCTCTAATCATATTAAAGGACACAAAGACTTACATGATAAAAGTAAACTTCTTGATTCAATCCCTGGTATAGGAGAAAAAACAATAGGAGTGATACTTGCTTTTCTTGTTGTAGAAAATTTTAATTCTGCAAAACAACTAGCTGCGTTTGTTGGTCTTAACCCAAAGCCAAAACAATCAGGCACTTCTGTCCATGGAATAGGAAAAATATCAAAAACAGGAGATGCTAATTTACGTAAAGCTTTTTATATGCCTGCCATAGTTGCTATAAAACATAATCCGATTATTAAGGATTTTAGTCAACGTTTGAGCAATGTTGGAAAATCTAAAATGGTTATAGTGATTGCTGCTATGCGTAAGTTGCTTCACATAATTTATGGTGTTCTTAATAACAAAACATCTTTTAGTGCAAATATAAAAACCCTGTAAAATAAAATTGAGGTAAAATAATGAAAAAGTTGTTGACACTCAAGACGGTATCTCAACTATTACAAATATTCGTCATGGGTAATTCTAATGTTCGTTCATCAGATCGATTTCTAATCGATTCCACTTTATAACCCCTCAGCTTATAGCTGAGGGTTGTTTAGTTCTTTGGTGCCATTATTATAACCAGCAACTATATTTACTCGCTCAGTAGCAAAACCTGCTTGCTCTGAGTAAGCTCTTGTTCCTCTTTCTGACCATCCGTACAACATGGTTATATTATTACTTACCCCCATTTCGTCACAATACACAAGTTTATCAGATGCTATTTGATCAATATATTCCACAAATTGTTTTCTAGCTTCTTCATCCCTGCCTTTGTATTTTGGCTCTTTTTTTATATGTAATTTTCATTCTATGAAGCGTGTCATAAAATGTGCTCATTGGCAGCTCGGGCGCTACTGCATCTCTTATATCTATAGCTCGGCTATCAGGATTATTTGCTAAAAATTCAATTATATTCTCCTTATTAGTAAACCTAGCATCACGTCCACTTTGCAGATGTTGTCTTGAGCTGTAGTCTCCATTTTCTTTATAACGTCTAATCCAATTTGATATCGTATGACGCTCTATACCTAATAAGTCTGATATTGCTTTTATTCTATATTTAGAGGTTTTGTGAAGACTGATTACCCTATCTCTTAAATCCTGACTGTATGCTTTCATCTCTACCGTAGTTAAAATCATTATCTTACATTATTCTAAGGAATAATTCTAGTCGCGTTAGCTATAGAAGATCGTTATGAAATTAGATTTTTAGAAATAGGAGTAGATAAAGATCACGTACATTTTTTATTACAGTCAATACCAATGTATAGCCCAACAAAAATAACTCAAATCATAAAAAGTATTACTTCTAAGAAAATGTTTGAGAAATATCCAAATCTTAAAGAAAAATTATGGGGAAGTGAGTTTTGGAGTAAAGGATATTTTATGAGCACAGTAGGTAAACATGGTGATGAGCAGAAATTACGTAATTATGTACAGAATCAAGGTTCAGGCAAACCTTCTTATAAACTGAAGTTTTGACAAAAAATGTTTATTAAAAAAAGTGGCGAGTGTATCAATCTATAATGTGTATTATATATCAAATAATTTACTTTAAATTGTAGAAATATCGCTTTTAAGCTGATAAAAGCACTAAATATTTAACTTTAAATATAAATTTTTACTTTAGTCAGAAAAATTAGAATTTTTGTCAAAACTTCAGGAGTAATATAGCTTGAAAAACACCCTTTGTGTCATGCCGTGGGGACATTGCCCGCGTGGATCAGTTTTCCAGTTGTCATCTAGCTCACTTGTAGCGGGATTCAGTTAAAAAGACTAATTTTATTAGTATTTTTAACTGGCTCTAGTTCATAAACCACGGGATGACAGGGGAACTATATCTTTTTACGTATAAATAAATATAACCCTATTGATAAAATAAAGAATATATTCAAGTAGCAAGCAGTAATAAAAGCTAAATTTTTTGAAGCAAAATTTTGTAATGTAAAGTGAGCAGAAGTAGCTATTAATACTGATAAAGCAGCAAATAATATCGGCATGAAAGTTGTTTTTTTACTATAAGGATATTTTAAGAAAACTGCCAATGCTAAAAATGGCAATACAAAATTATATAAAGGCCAGATGATTCGTTGGTGGGCTTCGGCAATTAATTTAATTTTTTTCATGGGATTTAAATCAACAGGAGGTTCAAGCAATTCTTCAATATAATATTCGTTTGCTTCCTTATTATGTGTTGTTCTTTGTGAGATTAATGGATTATCATTTTGCAGCTTTATCATCAATGAATCAAAAGTTAGCTGCGTTATATTCCCATTTATGTCATATTCTTGTCTACTACCCTTACTAAGCTCAAAAATAGGATCATTCTCATATATATCAAGTATGCCAGAATTTGCAAATACTACTGATGGGTTATCAGTATTGCGGTTATCAAATATGATTACGCCTTTCATAACATTCCCTGCAGATTTTTTATCTATATAAACAGTAATATCTTTCGTTATTTTGTTAAAAGTTTTTTCCTCAATCATACTTGATATGTAGTTATTCTTTATAAAGCTTAAACGTGATTTTAACTTTATATGGGATAAAGGCATGACAGTGGAAGATATATAATAAGCAAGTAATGCAACTATCAATGCAACATATAAAGCAGGTAAGGCTAATTGTAGGTTACCTACTCCCGAAGTTTGTAATATAATTAATTGCCTCTCAATTTTTAGGTTATTATAAATATAAATTATTGTAATAACTGTTATGATGGGTAACAGAATAAATAATAAGGTAGGCAGTACTAAAATTATTAAACTCAAGAAATCCATAACTTTTATACCTTTATCAAATAAATATAAAAGCTTTAATACTTGAGTAATCCATACCAAGCTAGTTATTGAAAAAGTAATGACTATAAGCAGAGGTAGGATATTTTTTATAAAATATTTTCTATACAACAGCATATATTTGTTCCAAATGTGTCATTCCGTGGCTTGATCGTCGTCATTGCGAGAAGCGTAGCGACGTGGCAATCTCATGAAGAAAAACGCCTGAGATTGCTTCGTCAAAACTTACAGTTTTTCCTCGCAATGACGAAGAATAAACCTGCCCACCCACTTTATTACATTATTTTTAAAAATTCGGTCAATTAGCCTACCAATTAATATTGTTATAAGCCCGGTGATAATACCATAAATTATGTCGCTTGGATAGTGCATAGCAAGACTAATGCGAGATAGAGACACTAATATAATAACACAAATCATTAATATTTTAACTGGTAATTTTACATAATTCCAAATAAAATACGTTAATAAAACGCTAAGTGCTGCGTGACTACTTGGAAAACTCGATAAGCATCTTTCACTTGCAGTATTTAATATAGTGATAAAACTTCCCTCAGGTAGGCTACAATAAGGGCGTGGTAAATTAACAGTAAATTTAAGAGCAGTAAAAACCAAACCAGATACGCCATATACTATCCCGATTTCAACTAATTTATTATAACTATGCCAAAATTTATTTTGTTGCTCATTATCGTTTTTGATTTTCTTTAGTTGAATATAAAGATATATACAGTATAAAATATATATTATGGCAAAATTAGCGATATTAAAACAAAAAGAAAATATTCTTAAAAAATAGGCAAACAGCCCGATATTAGTAATTTTATTTAAGAATAAAAATATTTCTTGGTTTAAACCGCAAAAATTATAAAAAACTTCAAACATTATTTTATTAGTTTATGTTACAGGTAACAATACTGGGCTGCGGAGCATCTATAGGCGTACCGGTAATCGGATGCGGTTGCTCTGTATGTTTATCAGATTCAAAGTACAATAAAAGAACTAGATCAGCAATATATATCGATGATGAAAATAGTCAAATATTAGTTGATTTTGGCTTTGATATCAAACATCAGCTAGTAAGAGAAAAGATAAATAAACTTGATTGTGCGGTATTAACCCATTATCATTCGGATCATCTTAACGGAATTGATGATTTGCGGATATTTGCTTTTATGCAGAATAAACCGCTAGAAATTTATACCGAAAATAATAGTGCTGAAAACTTGCATAAAAAATTTGATTATTTGTTTAGTACTAATTTATTCAAGCAAGGACAGATATTTGAAACTAAAAATGTTGATTTTTTTGAGAAAATTAAGATTAACACAATTGAAATACAGTTTTTTAGACAAAATCATGGTCCTATAGATAGTTTAGGTTTGCGGATAGGTGATTTTGTTTATTCGCCTGATGTTATTAATTTTCCCCCTGAGTCAGAAAAATTTTTGCAAAATATAAAAATATGGATTTTAGATTGCATGGATTATACTTCAAATAAAAACCATGCAGGGCTTGATAAAGTATTAGAGTGGCGAGAGAAATATAAACCAGAGCAAATATTATTGACAAATATGCGTCATACTATAGATTATCATGAAATTACAAAAATACTTCCAGATAATGTTAAGCCGCTTTATGATGGCTATAGGTTTATAGTGTAATATATGATTATTTTAGAAAAAGTTTGTAAGCGTTACGGCAAAAATTATGGCATTAAAAATATAGATTTAAGTTTTACCTCTAAAGAAACCACTGTAATAATTGGTCCGTCAGGGGGTGGTAAGACTACGTTATTGCGTGTTTTAAATAATTTAGAAGAGCCAACTAGCGGAACTTTGCTTGTAGATGGCAAAAAGCTGCTGCCAAAAGATAGAAGAAAATTGCGGCTAAAGGTGGGGATGGTTTTTCAGAATTTTAACCTCTTTCCGCATTTAACTGTAGGTGATAATCTGATCTATACACCAGTGAATGTTTTAAAAATTCCAAAAGATGAAGCTATATTAAAAGCAAAGGAATTGCTTGAGAAGTTTAAGCTAAGCCAGAAGTTTGACTCATATCCGGCAAATTTGTCCGGCGGGCAGAAACAGCGTATTGCAATAGCAAGGGCTTTAATGATGAAGCCAGAAATTTTATTATTTGATGAACCGACCTCAGCGTTAGATCCTGAAAATATTAAGGATGTGATCGAGAATATAAATTTACTAAAAGAACAAATGAGTATGGTAGTAGTAACCCATCACTTAAAATTTGCAAAACTGATAGCTGATCGTATTATTTTTATGGATCAAGGACAGATTTTAGCAAATCAGCCAGCCCAAGAGTTTTTTAACAACACAGCTTCTCATAGGGCTAGGTTGTTTTTAGAGAATATCGGGGATTTTCTATAAAGAAGTGCATTTCTGCACCTTTTTATAGAAAAGAATAAATGAGCCATAGCTTCATTCCAATTGGGGATAGGCATAGACCATTTTTTGGTAATATAATCAATTGTCGGCTCTGTTTCATCAATTGTGTAAATTTCGTGAGCCATTAAATCCTACCATCAAATTTGATCATAAAATGAGCCATAGCTTCATTCCAATTGGGGATAGGCATAGACCATTTTTTGGTAATATAATCAATTGTCGGCTCTGTTTCATCAATTGCGTAAATTTCGTGAGCCATTAAATCCTACCATCACATTTGATCATAAAATGAGCCATAGCTTCATTCCAATTGGGGATAGGCATAGACCATTTTTTGGTAATATAATCAATTGTCAGATATAAAATGTAATAGTTGAGATACCGTCTTGAGTGTCAACAACTTTTTCATTATTTTACCTCAATTTTATTTTACAGGGTTTTTATATTTGCACTAAAAGATGTTTTGTTATTAAGAACACCATAAATTATGTGAAGCAACTTACGCATAGCAGCAATCACTATAACCATTTTAGATTTTCCAACATTGCTCAAACGTTGACTAAAATCCTTAATAATCGGATTATGTTTTATAGCAACTATGGCAGGCATATAAAAAGCTTTACGTAAATTAGCATCTCCTGTTTTTGATATTTTTCCTATTCCATGGACAGAAGTGCCTGATTGTTTTGGCTTTGGGTTAAGACCAACAAACGCAGCTAGTTGTTTTGCAGAATTAAAATTTTCTACAACAAGAAAAGCAAGTATCACTCCTATTGTTTTTTCTCCTATACCAGGGATTGAATCAAGAAGTTTACTTTTATCATGTAAGTCTTTGTGTCCTTTAATATGATTAGAGATAAGTTCTTCTACTTCCTTAATTTGCTTATCCAGAAATTCAATATGAATCATAATGTTAATGGCAACTGCTTTACTTGCTCCGCTCAATCTATTATTTTCTTGATTTTTATTAGCAATCAAACTATCCAAGCGTCTTACCCATTGTTGTAATTCTTTAATATGTATAGGGGTTGGTTGCCAAAGATCAGGTTGCATAGCCTTGCAAAAAGAAGCTATCAATTCACAATCAGATTTGTCAGTTTTAACTCTTGAAAGCTTGCTCATTGCAAAGCCCTTGATGCGAGCTGGATTTACGACACTAACTTTAAATGTATTATCATAAAGATATTGAGCTAACCTAACTTCGTAACCACCTGTTGATTCCATACAAGCGTGAGCAGTATCTATTCCCTTTTTTTCTAACCATTGTTTTAGTGCAGCAAAGCCTTTTGCAGTATTATTAAACTTTTTGGTTTTGATTTTATTATCATTTAATAAAGCTACGTCAAATGTTGCTTTAGAAATATCTATACCCAAAATAATGCTACTCATATTTGACCTTCTATGTTAATAATAAGTAGAATACCCAAAGATCAACCTTGTAAATACAGGTTCATTGATTAATTTCAAGACCTAAGAATACCGTCCGATCTTTAATGAGTATGTGAAGACTAATTGTTTGATCTCAACTACAGGGTTACATAGCCCTAAGATTTAATACGGCATATTAGTCTTCTTACTTAAGTGCCCTTAAGTATCTTATAGTTGTTTACTAAAGACAATACTAAGATACAAGATTATATCTTACATTTAGTAAAATAAATTAATGTCCCCCTACGGGGATAAAAAATCCCTCGCCTTCAGGCGAAGGGAAGATATAATGAAGTTGCTTTAGCAACGAATTGATAAAAAGATATGAGAAGTTATAGAAAAAATAGTCATAGCCAGTATGATTTAAAAGTACATATTATATGGATACCAAAGTATAGAAAAAGAGCATTGGTAGGAAAAGTAACTGAGAGAGTCAGGGATTTATTAAGGCAAATTTGCATGGAACATGAAGCATATATAATTTCAGGTAAAGTATCTTGTGATCATGTTCATATATTTATTTCATACCGTCCTCAAGTGGCTTTAAGTAAGCTTGTACAATATCTAAAAGGGAGTAGCTCAAGAATATTATTGCAAGAATTTGCTCATTTAAGGAAACAATTTTGGGGTAATCATTTTTGGGCTAGAGGATATATGGCGGTGAGTTCAGGTAATATTACTGACGAAATGATACAGCAGTATATTGATGAACAAGAAGGTGAGCCAGTAAATGATGATCGATTTCTAATCGATTCCACTTTATAACCCCTCAGCTTATAGCTGAGGGTTGTTTAGTTATTAAATGGAGATAAAGAATGAACTTAAATCAAAAAATAATAAAACCAAAATTAGGTTTACTTGAATTAGCTAAGAGCCTTGGTAGTATATCATCAGCATGTAAAGCGATGGGATATAGTAGAGATAGTTATTACAGATTTAAAGAACTGTATTAAATTGGTGGCGAAGAAGCGTTGTATGAAATTAGTCGAAGAAAGCCAATAATAGCGAATAGAGTTGATCCTGCTGTAGAGAAAGCAGTACTAGATATGGCAATAGAATATCCAGCATATGGTCAGCTAAGAGTATCAAATGAGCTTAAAAAAACTGGTGTACTTGTATCACCTGGGGGAGTAAGATCAATTTGGTTACGTAATGATTTAAACAACATCAGTAAAAGACTTAAAGCATTAGAAGCAAAAATGGCTCAAGATGGTATTGTGCTTACTGAGGCACAATTACAAGTGCTAGAGAAGCGTCGTAATGAAAAAGAAGCTCATGGAGAAATTGAGACACAGCATCCAGGGTATCTAGGATGCCAAGATACATATTATGTAGGCAACTTTAAGGGTATAGGTAAGGTTTATTCTCAGGTATTTATTGATAGCTACAGCAGAGTAGCTGATGTTAAACTATATACTGATAAAACAGCTTTAACTGCTGCTGATATGCTTAATGACCGAGTGTTACCATGGTATGAGACTCAAGGGATACCAATACTTCGTATTCTTACAGATCGTGGGTCAGAATATAAGGGGAATATAGAGCATCATGCTTTTGAATTATTTCTAAGTATCGAAGGTATAGAGCATACTACTACTAAAGCATATTCTCCTCAAACAAACGGTATGTGTGAGCGTTTTAATAAAACAATGAAACAAGAATTCTTTGATACAGCGGAAAGTTCTATAATTAATTAAGCCAGATATAATCAATTTTTAATCTCTCAGGGTTTAATTCCCCGAAGCTCTGCTTCGTGATATCATAAGAAACAACTAAAACTTTTTTAGATACCTCGTAGCTCTGCTGCGAGGAGCATCATTGTTAGAAATGATTTATTAATCCACTGCTCGCTAATTTTACAAAAATCATCGACAAAACAAAATAATGCAGTAATATCTTTCTTCATGGGGATACTCTTGTTTTTTTGCTAAAAATTATATAGAGTATCTTCTATCCCTTGTAAATACTTACTTCCAAACCTAGATTAATCCAGAATTCAGGTTAGAAGTGCTATTAGAAAAGAAGATTGAGCCAATAATTGATCATATTACAGATTTACTAAATAGCCAGACTCAAACTGTTTGTTCAGTAAAAATTAATCAACCAATACTGTCTGAATATGATCAATTACATTGCTTTAAAACAATGGAGGTTGCATGAGTAAACAGATAATAACTCCGCAACCGCTAAATAATTTACTCAAGAACCTTTGCTTACCTAGTCCGTCCGCCAAAACTCTACAAGCCTTATAGATAATATGGTTTTAAGACAAGAAGTAATACAACAATCCGTAAGAAAATGATAAAATATGGTCATAAACCTTATGGATTTCAGTCAATGCCAATAGACAACATTATCAAATCGCAAGAACAAGGGAAACTGTTTGGTTATAAATTAAAAGAAGAATTAAACCCAAATAATAAGCTATATAAATTAAGAGAATTAATAAATTGGTCTAGGCTCGAAGAGTGGTTATCAAAAAATGTTTGTATTAAGAAATTTGGTAGAAATAGAAAATGTCATAGAGTGATGCTTGGCATAACGATGCTACAAGCAATGTATAATTTTTCAGATTCATTATCAGAGGAAGAGCTAAAAGAGAATATGTATTGGCAGTATTTCTGCGGGTGGGAATATATAGAAAAAGACATAGCTATCTCGGAAACTAGTATACGACGGTTTCGTAGTGTATTAGGTGAAGCTGGATATAATGAGATATTATCGGAGTTGATCAGGGTTGGGATAAAAACTAACACAATTAAAAAAAAAGATTTGGAATTAATCATCGCTGATACGACTGTACAAATTAAGAATATCAAACACCCACACGATGTTTATTTAATGGATAAAGCTAGGCTTAGCATAGTAAAGCTTTGCAACAGTTTGGGTATACATTTGAATGAAACATACGCTAGAACCTATAAACGCGATATAGTAAAGCTATGGAAATATAAAGAACATAGTAAAGCCAAGAAGCGTTGGAAAATAATGAAGCATTTAAAAATATTACTGGGTCGTTTGATTAGAGTATGTGAGCGTGAGATCAAAAATAAGCAATTAAACTTGTCTCTCAAAAATCAAGAAGTATTGCAAAAAATAAAACAAATACATAACCAATCTGTTTTAAAAAGAGAAGCTAAAAAGCAATATAAAGAAGATAACAAAGTATTATATAGTTTTCATGCCCCTGAAGTAGAGTGTATAGGAAAGGGAAAACGCAACAAGCCATATGAGTTTGGCAATAAAGTAGCGGTAGTAGTAAGTGGTCGTAGAAATTTTGTTTTATCCGCAAAATCGTTTCATAATAATCCTTATGATGGTCATACATTGCATCAGAGCTTTGAAGCAGTAGAGAGTGTCACTGGAATCAAGATAAAGAAATCATTTGTTGATCTTGGGTATAGTGGTAGCAATGTAAAGGAGAAGAGTAAGGTATATACCCCAAAAACGCGGAAGAAGTTGTTACAAGAGGACAAGTCTATGATCAAGAGACGCAGTGCCATAGAACCAATAATAGGTCACTTAAAGCAATATGGTCGGATGGGTAGAAACTTCTTGAAAGGTATGATAGGAGATATTATCAATCCAATAATCTCTGCTATTGGTTTGAATTTACGATGCATTGCAAATCATTTACAAATCGTGTCTAACTCCACATAAATCAAAAATATCATCATGCAAAAACTAGATGAACGATAAAAAATCGTTAACAATAGCTCCATATCAAAATTAGACCAACACAGAAATGTATCAGTAAAAATTAACATAACTTATTAATTTTTATTGAAAATCTTAGCAATTTGTTGTCAAAACTCTATCCCATTACAAATGATCAGGATTTGAAGTGTTTTTGGCGGATAGACTACCTACTTTTGCATCGTGCTATAAATCAGTTGCAGAAAGCTTTGAGCAAGAAAAGAAAACATATATAGATTATCTACAGGAGTTAGCCATACGTGAGTTAGAACATAGACAACAACAACGTATTGCCAGATTGCTGAAGCAAGCAAAACTCTCTCGAGATAAGTTATTAAGCAACTTTGATATTAAGCGTATCCCAGGATTATCGCCAACTAAGATCCAATATCTTGCACAAGGAGAATTTATGGATCGCTATGAAAATATACTTATTTTTGGTAATCCTGGCACTGGCAAAAGTCATCTTAGTATAGGTTTAGCGCGTGAGTGGTGTCTTGCTGGTAGACGTGTATTATATACAACAGCAGCTAATTTGGTTCAACAATTACTAGAAGCAAAGCTTAGTTTAAAACTTAAGCAAATTATTAAAAAATTCGATTATTTTGAAATATTGATAATTGATGATATATCATATGTACCATATAATCGTGAAGAAACTGATGTTTTATTTACCTTATTAGCTGAACGTTATGAAATGCGTAGTATATTAATTACTAGCAATTTAGTTTTTGCAAAATGGAATACTATTTTTAAAGATGAAATGACTACGTCAGCAGTTATTGACAGATTGGTTCACCATTCTTCAATTCTTGAACTCAATACTGAAAGTTATAGAATCGCTACAGCTAAAGGCAAAAAATTAACTATAAAATCGGAGGATAATAATGTAACACTTTAGACAATATTTTTTACTCAAAAATGGGTAATTTTAATATTCGTCATGGGTAATTCTAATGTTCGTTCATCACATATAGTATGGGTGACTAAATATCGCTATAATATATTGGTTGGTGATATTGGTAGGAGAGTCAAGGACCTAATCCAAGAGATCTGTAAGAATAATGGTGTAGAGATATTAAGAGGGAAGATAGCTTCAAATCACGTACATATCTATGTATCTGTGCCATCTTATCAAAGTATTAGTAAGGGGGTACAGTATCTAAAAGGAAAGAGTTCAAGGAAGATTCAGCAGGAATTTCCAGAATTACGGCAACAGTATTGGGGTAAACACTTATGGGCTGTTGGATATTTTGTCAGAACCACAGGCAATGTGACTGACAAAATGATTAAGGACTATATTGATAAACATGAATCGAGAGATGATAAGTTTGGAAACTTTCAAGTTGAAAACTAGCTATAGCTAAGGCATTTATGCCGTAATCTTAAGCCCTGCATTTACAATGCAGGGTGATTAACTAAAAAAAGTGGCGAGTGTATCAATCTATAATTTGTATTATATATCAAATAATTTACTTTAAATTGTAGAAATATCGCTTTTAAGCTGATAAAAGCACTAAATATTTAACTTTAAATATAAATTTTTACTTTAGTCAGAAAAATTAGAATTTTTGTCAAAACTTCAGTTATGAATAAAAATGGTTATTTAGTATTGTCAGGTTTTCTTGATAATCAATTGGAAGATGTTAGAGATGCTTATGAAAAAATAGGATTTGAGGTTAAAGAAATAATTTATAAAAATTCTTGGGTCATATTGATTGCAGCCTATTATAAATAATCATCATATTTGACTTTTCTAACATATTTTAGTACAATACTTACCTTTGAAACAAATAGAAAAATTTAATTTATGAGTACTACGAAAAGCGATAATTATATCTCGGAACTAAGAAAAGTAATTTGGCCTATTGAGAGGTATGAGAACAAAAAGTTTTTGCCAATGGCATTTATGATGTTTTGTATTTTACTAAATTACTCAACACTTCGTTCAATTAAAGACGGTTTTGTAGTAACTGATATAGGAGCTGAAGCAATAAGCTTCTTAAAAACTTATATAGTACTTCCTTCTGCGGTAATTGCTATGATAGTTTACGTTAAGCTATGTGACATTTTAAAGCAAGAAAACGTATTTTATGTAATTACTTCTTTTTTCCTAGCATATTTTGCATTATTTGCATTTGTTCTTTACCCTAATCCTGATTTAGTGCACCCTAATCCTAAAACTATAGAATCCTTAAGTTTAGCATATCCTAATTTTAAATGGTTTATAAGAATAGTTGGGAAATGGAGTTTTGCATCTTTCTATACTATGGCTGAGCTTTGGGGAACATTAATGCTAAGCTTACTATTTTGGCAATTTGCTAACCAAATTACTAAAACCGATGAAGCTAAGCGTTTTTATTCAATGTTTGGATTGCTTGCTAATTTAGCATTACCTGTAACATCGCTAATTATTGGGTATTTTTTACATGAAAAAACCCAAATAGTAGCAGAGCATTTAAAGTTTACTCCATTATTTGTTATTATGATAATAAGTAGTTTGGCTGTAATACTTACATATAGATGGATGAATAAAAATGTTTTAACTGATCCTAAACTTTATGATCCAGCACTTGTAAAAGAGAAAAAGGCTAAAGCTAAGATGTCGTTAATAGAAAGCTTTAAAATGATATTTACTTCTAAATATGTAGGTTATATCGCATTATTACTTATTGCTTATGGTATTTCTGTAAATCTCGTTGAAGGTGTTTGGAAATCAAAGTTAAAAGAATTACACCCGACAAAAGAAGCTTATACTATGTATATGGGGCAGTTTCAAGCTTATCAAGGTTGGGTTGCTATAGCTTTTATGATTATAGGAAGTAATATTTTGAGGAAAGTATCTTGGTTAACTGCTGCGATGATTACGCCTTTAATGATGCTAATTACCGGTATTGCGTTTTTTGCGTTTATCTTTTTTGATAGTGTAATTGCTATGTATCTAACAGGTATTTTAGCATCAGGTCCTTTAGCACTTGCGGTTATGATCGGTACAATTCAAAATGTTTTAAGTAAAGGTGTAAAATATTCTCTATTTGATGCTACTAAAAATATGGCTTATATTCCACTTGATAAAGATTTACGAGTAAAAGGTCAAGCTGCTGTTGAAGTTATCGGCGGAAGATTTGGTAAATCAGGTGGTGCTATTATTCAATCTACATTTTTTATCATATTCCCGGCATTAGGGTTTGTTGAAGCAACCCCATATTTTGCTTCTATATTTTTTGTGATAGTAATATTATGGATATATGCCGTTAAGGGATTAAATAAAGAATATCAAGTTTTAGTAAATAATACTGAAAAATAGTTTCAATATAAGAAAATAGGTTTTTAGGGACCTGTTTTCTTTATAATTATAGGATTTATGATATGAGAAATACAAAATATGAAGTTAAAATTCCAAGAACACCATATGTTAAGAAATATAATAGTTGGCGAATAAGGATTTTGTATTCTATCATTATAGGTTATGCAACTTTTTATTTTTGTCGTCAAAATTTTAATATAGCAACGCCAGCTATTAGAGAATATTTTGATGTTACAAAAACTCAAATCGGTTGGATATTAACTGCTTCTTCCATAATGTATGGAGTTAGTAAATTTTGTAATGGATTTATCAGTGATAAGACTAATGCTCGGATATTTATGGTTTTGGGGCTTTTGTGCGTGGGTATTATCACTATTCTAATAGGCTTTTCAGATTCTTTATTCCTTATTGGTATTTTGTGGATAGCAAGTAATTGGTTTCAGTCAATGGGCTGGCCTCCTGCTACAAAAATGTTAACTCACTGGTTTGCTTCTAAAGAGCTAGGAACTAAATGGGCAATGGGAGCAACTTCTAACCAAATAGGCGGTGCTCTTGCTATGGTAAGCTGTGGTTACCTGATTGATAAGTTCGGTTGGAGATCTGCTTTTTTTGTACCTGGCGTGGTTGCTTGTGTAGTATCAATTTTTTTATATAATAGACTTCGTAATTCTCCCAAAGAAGTAGGTTTGTCTACAGTTGAAGAATATAAAAATTACCCTCCTGAATTAATAAGTGATTATGGTAAATTGCCAACTGCCGAATTACTTAAAATAGTATTTTGCAATAAATTAATATGGTATGTTTGTTTAGCAAACATGTTTGTATATATAATACGTTTAGGGGTAATTTATTGGGCTCCTACATTTTTAAAAGATTTACGAGGTATAAGTCTTTTAAATGCTGGTTTACAAATAGGTTTATATGAAATGATAAGCATTCCAGGGGCGTTAATAGCAGGCTTTTTATCTGATAAATTATTTCAAGGAAGACGTGGTCCTGTAAGTACAATATGTATGCTAGCACTTAGTTTATTGCTAATCTTATTTTGGAAGCTTCCTATCCAAAGCGAGTTGCTAAGTATAGTAATTCTTTCTCTTGTTGGTTTTTTTGTCTCAGGTCCACAACTACTTGTAGGTATTACCGTGGCTGATTTTAGTACTCGTCAAGCTGTTGGCACAGCTAATGGATTATCAGGATTGTTTGGTTATTTAGGAGCAGCAATTGCAGGAGTCGGTGTTGGATGGATAAGTGATAATTATGGATGGGATGGGGTGTTTATATTTTTTAGTATTTCTGTTCTTTTAGGAAGTAGCTTATTCGCTTTAACATGGAATTGTTCAGCAAAGAAATAAATTTAATCTCTCAGGGTTTAATTCCCCGAAGCTCTGCTTCGTGATATCATAAGAAAACAACTAAAACTTTTTTAGATACCTCGTAGCTCTGCTGCGAGGAGCATCATTAATTATATAAATGGGTTAAAAATGACAATACAATATACTTTTTCAATGATTAAGCCTGATGCTATAAAAAGGAATAAAATAGGGCAAGTTAATACTTACTTAGAAAATGCGGGCTTAAAAATAGTAGCTCAGAAAATGACAACTTTAACTAAATATGAAGCAGAATGTTTTTATGATGAACATAGAGCAAGGCCATTTTTTGATAGTTTAGTTGAATATATTACTTCAGGTCCAGTAGTGCTTCAAGTTCTTAAAGGTATGGACGCTATAACTTTAAACCGTAAAGTTATGGGAGCAACTAATCCAGCAGAAGCTGAAGCTGGAACTATTAGAAAGGATATAGGTGAATCAATTGAAGCTAATAGTATTCACGGTTCTGATAGTGAAAATAGTGCAAAAAGAGAAATTAAGTTTTTCTTTAAAAAATCTGAAATTATATAATAATTAATGCAAAAATATGACGTAATAGTGATAGGAGGTGGGCATGCTGGTGTTGAAGCTGCTGCCGCCTCCGCACGTCTTTGGGTTTCTACTCTATTAATTACGCCAAAACCAGAAAATTTGGGTGAAATGTCCTGTAATCCTGCAATTGGTGGAATTGCAAAAGGTACATTAGTGAAGGAAATTGATGCACTTGATGGATTAATGGGATATGTTATAGATCAAGCTGGTATACACTATAAAATGCTTAATGAAACTAGAGGACCAGCAGTTTGGGGACCTAGAGCACAAGCCGATAGAAAGCTTTATAAAAAAGCAATGTATCAAATACTAACAAACTACCCAAATTTAGAAATACTATATGCAAAAGTAGAAGATATTGAAATTAAATCTTCAGAAATAAAAGCAGTCATCTTAAATAATGGTAGTAAAATACCATGTCAAAAAATTATATTAACTACAGGTACATTTTTATCAGGGCTAATTCATATTGGATCAAAAAAAATCCCTGCTGGTAGAGTAGATGAAGAACCATCTTATGGGTTATCAAATACCTTAAGAAGACTAGGTTTTAAACTCTCGCGATTAAAAACAGGCACCCCTCCAAGAATCGATGGGCGTACTATTGATTACAGTAAAGTAGAATCACAACCTGGGGATAAAATGCCTAGACCTTTTTCAGAATTAACTGATAATGTAAATGTCCCCCAAATAAATTGCTTTGTAACAAAAACTACTACAGAAACGCATAATATTATCCGAGCAAACCTTGGTAAATCCGCAATGTACTCTGGTCAAATAGAGGGGATAGGTCCACGTTATTGTCCTTCTATAGAAGATAAAATAGTTAGATTTAGTACAAAATCAGAGCATCGTATTTTTTTAGAGCCTGAAGGGTTAGACGACCATACAATTTATCCAAACGGAATTTCTACTTCTTTACCTGAAGAAGTACAACATCAATTAATAAAAACTATCCCAGGCTTAGAGAATGCAATAATTTTACGTCCAGGTTATGCTATAGAGTATGATTATATTGATCCACGTGAAATAAGTAGTACACTGGAAACAAAAAAAATAACAGGTTTGTATTTTGCAGGTCAAATTAATGGTACTACAGGATATGAAGAAGCTGCAGGACAAGGTATAGTAGCAGGTATTAATGCCGCTTTAGCAGTAAAAAATCAACAGCCTGTTGTACTAACAAGAGCAAATAGTTATATTGGAGTCATGATAGATGATTTAACGTCGTTTGGAACGTTAGAGCCATATCGGATGTTTACTTCACGTTCAGAATATAGATTATCTATAAGAGCAGATAATGCTGATTTACGTTTGACAGAGATGGGAATAAGTATTGGTGTTATATCTGAAAAGCGTAAAGAAATATTTGCAATAAAATGTAAAAATATAGAAAGTACAAAATCATTATTAAATACTTTATCTTTAACTACTAGTAAACTCGCTAAAATGGGGATACAAGTTGCACAGGATGGTACACATAAAACAGTGTTAGATTTATTTAAAATACCTAATTTTGATGTTGAACAAGCTATTAAAATTTTTCCTGTACTTAAAGATATAGATAATAATATTTTACAACTACTTTATATTGAAGCTAAATATGCTTCGTATTTAGCCAGGCAACATGCTGACATTAATTTATTCCAAAGCGAGGAAGCTTATCCAATTCCTAAAAATATTGACTATTTTAAAATACCAAGTATATCATTAGAAATACAGGAAAAGCTTTCTTATCATAACCCTATTACTATTGCTGCGGCACGACAAATTTCCGGTGTTACTCCTGCTGCAATTACTGCTATTATAATTTATTTAAAAACTAAATATAATGATAGAAGTTCCACATGAAGTAATTGAAAAATTACAAATTTTTCAAGAATTAGTACAAAAGTGGAATAAAGCTATTAACCTTATATCAGAAAATAGTACGCAAAATTTTTGGAAACGTCATATATTAGATTCCTTGCAATTAATACAGTATATTAACGATAAAGAAATACATTTGGTTGATATAGGAAGTGGGGCAGGTTTTCCAGGTATAATATTGTCTATCGCTGGAGTAGAAAAGACAAGTTTAATAGAAGCTGATTTACGTAAATGCATCTTTTTAGAGAAAGCAGCAAAAATATCAAATAATAATATACAAATAATTAATCAAAGAATTGAAAAAACAGAAATAAGCTGTAATATATTAACCTGTAGAGCTTTTTCTAATTTAAATACAATATTTGATTGCACAAAAAATATCTCTGTGCCAAATAAATTTTTGCTTCCAAAAGGAAAAAGCTATTTATCTGAAATAAAAGAAGCTAGAAAAAAATGGTTATTTAAGTGTTTAATAAACCAAAGTATAACTTCAAAAGAAAGTAAAATTTTAGAAATTAGCGGCTTAACAAAAATAATATGACTGTAAAAGTAATTTCCGTAGTTAATCAAAAAGGAGGTGTAGCTAAAACTACTACCACTGTAAATTTAGCTACTGCTCTTGCAGCTATGGATAAAAAAGTTTTAGTAATAGACCTTGACCCTCAAGGTAATAGTAGTACTGGTTTTGGCGTTAGTCAACAACAACGAAAAAATACTATATATCAAGCATTAACAAATATAATCAAATTAAAAGATACAATAATCTCTACTAATATTCCAAATTTAGAAATAATAACCTCAAATACTAATTTATCTGCTGCTGAACTAGATTTAGTAAAATTAGAAGAACGAGAATATATTTTAATGAAGTTATTAGAAGAAATAAAAGCATTATATGATTATATAATTATTGACTGCCCACCTTCGTTAAATTTATTAACAATAAATGCTTTAGTGGCAGGCGATGAGGTATTAATTCCAATGCAATGTGATTTTTATTCTTTGGAAGGGTTAAGTCATTTGCTAAAGACAGTTGAAATTATAGAAAAAAGATTAAACCCTAAGATAAAGATTGCAGGTATATTATTTACAATGTATGATAGGCGTAATCGTTTAACTGAGCAAGTAGAAGAAGATGTAAGAAGTTGTTTAGGAGAATTAGTGTTTAAAACTGTAATTCCTAGAAACATTAAATTATCTGAAGCTCCTTCATATGGAAAACCTGCTATTATATATGATTATAAATGTGCAGGAGCAGTGGCGTATATGGAACTTACAAAAGAAATTTTGGGAAGAGATAATGAAAAATAAAGGGTTAGGTAGAGGCTTGTCTTCATTATTAGGTGAAGAGGTTATATCTACAGAAAAAGAAAGTTTAGAAATAGTACAAATTATAAATATTGATAGAATAAAACCAAATGAAAATCAGCCTAGAAAACATTTTGAATATGATAAAATAAAAGAATTATCAGATTCTATATTAAATAATGGTTTACTTCAGCCTATTATTATTGATAATAGTTTTCAAATTATAGCAGGTGAAAGACGCTGGCGTGCATGTAAATTAGCAAAGATTTCTGAGATACCGGTAATTATAAAAAATTTAGATGCTAAAGAGAGTATGGAAATAGCACTAATTGAGAATATACAAAGATCGGATTTAACAGTCATGGAAGAAGCTCGTGGCTTTAAATATTTAGTAGAAAATTTTAATTATACAGCAGAAAAATTAGCAGAAAGACTTGGTAAAAGCCGTAGTCATATAGCTAATTTACTAAGGCTCAATAATTTACCACAATCTATTCAAAATAAATTAGATGAAAATATACTTAGTATGGGACATGCTAGATGCTTAATAAATCATGAGCATGCAGAAGTAATAGCAAATTATGTTATAGACAATGATTTGAATGTGCGTCAAACAGAAGAGTTAGTGAGGCAATGGTCTCAAAATGAATATACGAAGTATCCTGATAATAATAGAATAGGAAAACAACTTTTTAAAGAAAAAACAGAAGATAATGATTTACAATCATTAGTAAAAATTTTGTCAGAAAAATTTAATATAAAAGTGACAATAGAAAATTATTCTTTAGGAGGAAAGTTAATATTCCATTATAAGGATTTAAAAGAATTAGATAAAATTTTGTTAGAGTTAAGTTAATACAAGGAAATAAATAATTTATGTCATCTCAATATATTTATGAAATAAATGGTTTAAGTAAAACTATAAACGGTAAGAAAATTTTAAAAGAAACAAATTTATCTTTTTTACCAAGTGCTAAAATTGGAATAATAGGACCAAATGGAGTAGGTAAGTCTACTTTATTAAAAATTATGGCAGGTATAGATAAGGAATTTGATGGTAAAGCAATGGCAGCACTAAATATAAAAGTAGGCTATTTACCTCAAGAACCATATCTTAATCCAAATAAAAATGTATTTGATAATATTATGGAAGGCCTGCATGAGAAAAAAAAGCTTATCGATGAATTTAATGAAATAAGTAATAAGCTGGCTACTGAAATCACTGATGAAGAAATGAATCAACTTTTTGATAAGCAGGCAGAATTACAAGAAAAAATAGATAATTGTGATGCGTGGGATTTAGAGCGAGAAATAGAAATTGCAATGCTAGCATTGCGTTGCCCATCAAAAGAGGCAAATATTAATGAAATTTCTGGTGGAGAAAAAAGAAGAGTTGCTTTATGTAAACTTCTTTTAGAAAAACCTGATATGTTATTACTTGATGAGCCGACAAATCATTTAGATGCAGAATCAGTTTCTTGGCTTGAGAACTATCTTAAAGAATATAAAGGTACTGTAATAGTTATTACACATGATCGCTATTTTTTAGATAATGTTACAGAATGGATATTAGAAATAGATAGAGGTCATTGTGTACCTTGGAAGTCTAATTATAGTTCGTGGTTGGAACAAAAACAAGAAAAATTGGCTCTAGAAAGTAAAGAAGAAGATGAGCGAAAAAAACAATTAAATCGTGAATTAGAATGGATTCGTCAAGCCCCAAAGGCTAGACAATCAAAAAGCAAAGCTCGTATTACAGCATATCAAGAGTTGTTAAACAAACAGCAGGAACAAAAAAGTGATCCTACTCAAATAATTGTACCTAATGGTCCACGTCTTGGTGATTTAGTTATTGAAGCAGCACATATAGCCACAAAATACAATGATAAAACGCTCTTATCGGATTTTAGTTTTAAAGTTCCACGTGGAGCGATTGTAGGGATAATTGGACCAAATGGTGCAGGGAAAACTACATTATTTAATATTATTACAGGTAAAGTAAAACCTGATAAAGGCTCTATTAAAATTGGTTCAACAGTAAAATTAGGATATGTTGACCAATCGCGTGATCATTTAGATGGTAATAAAACTGTTTGGGAAGAAATTGCAGAAGGATTAGATGAACTACAGCTTGGTAGCAGAATAGTTAAAAGTAGAGCGTATTGTGCAGCTTTTAATTTTAGGGGAGGTGATCAGCAAAAAAAAGTTGGACAACTTTCTGGAGGAGAGCGTAATAGGGTGCATTTAGCGAAGTTATTAAAAGAAGGAGCAAATGTTATATTATTAGATGAACCATCTAATGACTTAGATATTGATACGTTAAGAGCTCTTGAAGATGCAATTTTAGATTTTGCAGGTTGTGTATTAGTAATTAGTCATGACAGATGGTTTTTAGATAGGATAGCTACTCACATTATTGCATATGATATAAAAGGCAATGCCACTTGGTTTGAAGGAAATTATCAGGATTATCACGAGTATATGTTAAAAATAAATGGAGAAAATACTTTAAATCCAAAATATAAGCATAAAAAATTAATTTAAATATGTCACTAATACAAACATTAATAGTGTTATTTATAGGATTGTTTGTAATAAAACCTGATGATATTCCTATGCTTATCAATCAAATAAAAAAAATTAAATCTTATTTTAGTAATGTTGGTTCATCAGAAGTGGAACAATTAAATTTCTACATACAAAAAATTATTAGCATAGAGGGGTACTATGATGGTGACTATAATTTAGTTGCAATAAAAGAAAAGTATAATAAATTAATCAAATCAGTTATAAATAATGATTTAAATAATACTAATGAATAGTACAGTTCAACATTTTTTGGTTCATTTGTAGAAGTTAAGATTTGATCTTACAGACACTATAAATTTTGCCCCTGATTGTCAGTTAAATTTTGACTGTCAGATACATATTCAAGATACAAGATTTCATTATTCTTTTCAACAGCTAATTTCTTACTATCCTTAAAAGTTTGCATAGGAGTTTTTCCATAACAATATTTACCAGAATGAGGTCTTTCATTATTGAAATACTCTAGCCAGATATCAAGATCTAATTGTAGGTCATCAAGAGCTGTATAAATCTTTTTCCGCATAGCTGTATCAAAGAATTCTTGTTTCATGGTTTTATTAAAACGCTCACACATACCGTTTGTTTGAGGAGAATATGCTTTAGTAGTAGTATGCTCTATACCTTCGATACTTAGAAATAATTCAAAAGCATGATGCTCTATATTCCCCTTATATTCTGACCCACGATCTGTCAGAATACGAAGTATTGGTATCCCTTGAGCCTCATACCATGGTAACACTCGGTCATTAAGCATATCAGCAGCAGTTAAAGCTGTTTTATCAGTATATAGTTTAACATCAGCTACTCTGCTGTAGCTATCAATAAATACCTGAGAATAAACCTTACCTATACCCTTAAAGTTGCCTACATAATATGTATCTTGGCATCCTAGATACCCTGGATGCTGTGTCTCAATTTCTCCATGAGCTTCTTTTTCATTACGACGCTTCTCTAGCACTTGTAATTGTGCCTCAGTAAGCACAATACCATCTTGAGCCATTTTTGCTTCTAATGCTTTAAGTCTTTTACTGATGTTGTTTAAATCATTACGTAACCAAATTGATCTTACTCCCCCAGGTGATACAAGTACACCTGTCTTTTTAAGCTCATTTGATACTCTTAGCTGACCATATGCTGGATATTCTATTGCCATATCTAGTACTGCTTTCTCTACAGCAGGATCAACTCTATTCGCTATTATTGGCTTTCTTCGACTAATTTCATACAACGCTTCTTCGCCACCAGTTTCATACAGTTCTTTAAATCTGTAATAACTATCTCTACTATATCCCATCGCTTTACATGCTGATGATATACTACCAAGGCTCTTAGCTAATTCAAGTAAACCTAATTTTGGTTTTATTATTTTTTGATTTAAGTTCATTCTTTATCTCCATTTAATAATTAATTTATTTTACTAAATGTAAGATATAATCTTGTATCTTAGTATTGTCTTTAGTAAACAACTATAAGATACTTAAGGGCACTTAAGTAAGAAGACTAATATGCCGTATTAAATCTTAGGGCTATGTAACCCTGTAGTTGAGATCAAACAATTAGTCTTCACATACTCATTAAAGATCGGACGGTATTCTTAGGTCTTGAAATTAATCAATGAACCTGTATTTACAAGGTTGATCTTTGGGTATTCTACTTATTATTAACATAGAAGGTCAAATATGAGTAGCATTATTTTGGGTATAGATATTTCTAAAGCAACATTTGACGTAGCTTTATTAAATGATAATAAAATCAAAACCAAAAAGTTTAATAATACTGCAAAAGGCTTTGCTGCACTAAAACAATGGTTAGAAAAAAAGGGAATAGATACTGCTCACGCTTGTATGGAATCAACAGGTGGTTACGAAGTTAGGTTAGCTCAATATCTTTATGATAATACATTTAAAGTTAGTGTCGTAAATCCAGCTCGCATCAAGGGCTTTGCAATGAGCAAGCTTTCAAGAGTTAAAACTGACAAATCTGATTGTGAATTGATAGCTTCTTTTTGCAAGGCTATGCAACCTGATCTTTGGCAACCAACCCCTATACATATTAAAGAATTACAACAATGGGTAAGACGCTTGGATAGTTTGATTGCTAATAAAAATCAAGAAAATAATAGATTGAGCGGAGCAAGTAAAGCAGTTGCCATTAACATTATGATTCATATTGAATTTCTGGATAAGCAAATTAAGGAAGTAGAAGAACTTATCTCTAATCATATTAAAGGACACAAAGACTTACATGATAAAAGTAAACTTCTTGATTCAATCCCTGGTATAGGAGAAAAAACAATAGGAGTGATACTTGCTTTTCTTGTTGTAGAAAATTTTAATTCTGCAAAACAACTAGCTGCGTTTGTTGCTCTTAACCCAAAGCCAAAACAATCAGGCACTTCTGTCCATGGAATAGGAAAAATATCAAAAACAGGAGATGCTAATTTACGTAAAGCTTTTTATATGCCTGCCATAGTTGCTATAAAACATAATCCGATTATTAAGGATTTTAGTCAACGTTTGAGCAATGTTGGAAAATCTAAAATGGTTATAGTGATTGCTGCTATGCGTAAGTTGCTTCACATAATTTATGGTGTTCTTAATAACAAAACATCTTTTAGTGCAAATATAAAAACCCTGTAAAATAAAATTGAGGTAAAATAATGAAAAAGTTGTTGACACTCAAGACGGTATCTCAACTATTACAATTTGAGGTAAATTCCAGTATTAATTAAGCCAGATTTATATTTTCTTCCCATACCTCATTGGGTGTTTTATAACCGAGCACTTTTCTTGGTAAATTATTTAAAAAATCCTCAATTTCTTGTAATTGCTTTATTGTTAATTTTTTTATATCTAAAGATTTAGAGTATACTCTGTGCACCATTGAGTTAATCTTCTCTATCAATGGTTTTTGCCATGGAGAATAAGGATTGCAAAAATATACTTTTCGTTCAGATTTTGGCAATAGTTGTTCATGATTGGTAAATTCTTTGCCATTATCTAACGTTATGCTTTTGATTATATGCGACAATTGTTTAAGTTTTTTATTCATGTTACCAATCACATCTTGTGTTCTTTTTGAACGGTTTAAAGTGAGAAACACTTTTTGTGTTCTGATATCCACAAGAGCGCCTATATTACGACTTTGATTACCTTTGTTAAAAGTTAAATCACCTTCTAAATGACCTATTGCTGCTATCTTTCTATTTATCTCTGGTCTTTCAGTAATGGAAACTCGATTTGGTATTGTAATTCTTTTGTTTCTGATTCTTGTACCATGATGCAACCTATTTTTCCTTTTTCTTGCTAAAGATAAATATAATTTTTGCCTTTGTGCTATAGGAGATGTATAAATAAACTGGTATATAGTCTATCCGCCAAAAACACTTCAAATCCTGATCATTTGTAATGGGATAGAGTTTTGACAACAAATTGCTAAGATTTTCAATAAAAATTAATAAGTTATGTTAATTTTTACTGATACATTTCTGTGTTGGTCTAATTTTGATATGGAGCTATTGTTAACGATTTTTTATCGTTCATCTAGTTTTTGCATGATGATATTTTTGATTTATGTGGAGTTAGACACGATTTGTAAATGATTTGCAATGCATCGTAAATTCAAACCAATAGCAGAGATTATTGGATTGATAATATCTCCTATCATACCTTTCAAGAAGTTTCTACCCATCCGACCATATTGCTTTAAGTGACCTATTATTGGTTCTATGGCACTGCGTCTCTTGATCATAGACTTGTCCTCTTGTAACAACTTCTTCCGCGTTTTTGGGGTATATACCTTACTCTTCTCCTTTACATTGCTACCACTATACCCAAGATCAACAAATGATTTCTTTATCTTGATTCCAGTGACACTCTCTACTGCTTCAAAGCTCTGATGCAATGTATGACCATCATAAGGATTATTATGAAACGATTTTGCGGATAAAACAAAATTTCTACGACCACTTACTACTACCGCTACTTTATTGCCAAACTCATATGGCTTGTTGCGTTTTCCCTTTCCTATACACTCTACTTCAGGGGCATGAAAACTATATAGTCTATCCGCCAAAAACACTTCAAATCCTGATCATTTGTAATGGGATAGAGTTTTGACAACAAATTGCTAAGATTTTCAATAAAAATTAATAAGTTATGTTAATTTTTACTGATACATTTCTGTGTTGGTCTAATTTTGATATGGAGCTATTGTTAACGATTTTTTATCGTTCATCTAGTTTTTGCATGATGATATTTTTGATTTATGTGGAGTTAGACACGATTTGTAAATGATTTGCAATGCATCGTAAATTCAAACCAATAGCAGAGATTATTGGATTGATAATATCTCCTATCATACCTTTCAAGAAGTTTCTACCCATCCGACCATATTGCTTTAAGTGACCTATTATTGGTTCTATGGCACTGCGTCTCTTGATCATAGACTTGTCCTCTTGTAACAACTTCTTCCGCGTTTTTGGGGTATATACCTTACTCTTCTCCTTTACATTGCTACCACTATACCCAAGATCAACAAATGATTTCTTTATCTTGATTCCAGTGACACTCTCTACTGCTTCAAAGCTCTGATGCAATGTATGACCATCATAAGGATTATTATGAAACGATTTTGCGGATAAAACAAAATTTCTACGACCACTTACTACTACCGCTACTTTATTGCCAAACTCATATGGCTTGTTGCGTTTTCCCTTTCCTATACACTCTACTTCAGGGGCATGAAAACTATATAATACTTTGTTATCTTCTTTATATTGCTTTTTAGCTTCTCTTTTTAAAACAGATTGGTTATGTATTTGTTTTATTTTTTGCAATACTTCTTGATTTTTGAGAGACAAGTTTAATTGCTTATTTTTGATCTCACGCTCACATACTCTAATCAAACGACCCAGTAATATTTTTAAATGCTTCATTATTTTCCAACGCTTCTTGGCTTTACTATGTTCTTTATATTTCCATAGCTTTACTATATCGCGTTTATAGGTTCTAGCGTATGTTTCATTCAAATGTATACCCAAACTGTTGCAAAGCTTTACTATGCTAAGCCTAGCTTTATCCATTAAATAAACATCGTGTGGGTGTTTGATATTCTTAATTTGTACAGTCGTATCAGCGATGATTAATTCCAAATCTTTTTTTTTAATTGTGTTAGTTTTTATCCCAACCCTGATCAACTCCGATAATATCTCATTATATCCAGCTTCACCTAATACACTACGAAACCGTCGTATACTAGTTTCCGAGATAGCTATGTCTTTTTCTATATATTCCCACCCGCAGAAATACTGCCAATACATATTCTCTTTTAGCTCTTCCTCTGATAATGAATCTGAAAAATTATACATTGCTTGTAGCATCGTTATGCCAAGCATCACTCTATGACATTTTCTATTTCTACCAAATTTCTTAATACAAACATTTTTTGATAACCACTCTTCGAGCCTAGACCAATTTATTAATTCTCTTAATTTATATAGCTTATTATTTGGGTTTAATTCTTCTTTTAATTTATAACCAAACAGTTTCCCTTGTTCTTGCGATTTGATAATGTTGTCTATTGGCATTGACTGAAATCCATAAGGTTTATGACCATATTTTATCATTTTCTTACGGATTGTTGTATTACTTCTTGTCTTAAAACCATATTATCTATAAGGCTTGTAGAGTTTTGGCGGACGGACTATATATCGCGAGCTATAACCACTCTTATTCATTTCGTATATTTTAAATCTTTCATCTATCGTTAAATGAGCCATGATATATCTATATTTAAATGATGCTCCTCGCAGCAGAGCTACGAGGTATCTAAAAAAGTTTTAGTTGTTTCTTATGATATCACGCAGCAGAGCTTCGGGGAATTAAACCCTGAGAGATTAAAAATTGATTATATCTGGCTTAATTAATTATAGAACTTTCCAATTGATACTACCGCCACCCTATATGAACAACCTTCAGGGGGCAGCCAAAAATCAACAATTTCTGGATATTGTTGCTGAATAAGAGGGATAAAAATCTCATTTAATGCTTCACCAAGTATTGATGGCTCATCTGGCGGTTTGCCTGTATAAGTACTCAAATATACAGGATTTTTTTTCATCGTTATTGCTGTTACAGTAAATACTGGGAATTCTTCAACATCATTGTAATATCCGGTATGGTCGCCAAAAGGACCTTCGGGTAAATACTCATCTAGACTAACATACCCCTCAAGCACTATTTCGCTATGTGCTGGAACTTTTAAATCAATGGTTTTACACTTTACCAATTCTATTTTTTCATTACCAAGTAATCCAGCAAAATTATATTCCGAAATATTTTCCGGTATCGGCATTACTGCTGCCATAGTTACTGCCGGATTTGCCCCAATAACGATAGCAGCTGGAAAAGGCTCTCTTTTTACTCCTTTCCAACGTTTATGATGCTCTGCACCACCCCGCAGCTTAAGCCATCGCATCAATAATTTATTTTCCGAAATAACCTGCATTCTATATATGCCGAGATTATAATTATCAACCTTTTCATCGGTTGGTCCTTTAGTTACAACTATAGGCCAAGTAATTAAAGGTGAAACATCAAGAGACCAACATTTTTGGATTGGTAATATATTAAGGTCAGGCTTGTCGATAATAATCTCATGGCAAGCGGCTTTTGAAACTGTTTTAGGCGACATAGCAAAGATACGCTTTGCTAGCGGTAACATCGATAATGTTTCTTTAAAAGATGATGGTGGTTGCGGTTGTTTAAGAAATGCAAGTAAAACTCCTAGCTCTCTTAATTCCTGAATATTCTGAAGCTTAAGCCCCATATAAATACGATTGATACTAGCATAAAGGTTGGTTAAAACAGGTATTGTAGATTTACTGCCGTCAGATTTTATAACATTCTCAAAAAGTAAAGCAGGACCATTTTGCTCCAATGCTCTTCTGCTGATTTCAGTAATTTCTAGATCGGTTTTAACTTCAACAGAAATACGCTTTAATTCAACGTTTTTTTCTAACAATTTCAAAAACTCGGGTAAATCTCTAAAGCTCATATTTTATTCATAAGTAAATAAGGGGTTCTTACATAGCGAAGCTAATAAAGAGGAATTTGTAGGAAACACGGCACGCAGTACCAAAAGTACGTGAGGATACGAAGTTACCTTCTTGACGTCCAAATTACCTTTAGAAGCGAGTTATGTCTTCACTTTCATATCATTTTGCTTGATCGTATAGTTAATCAATTCATCAATTATAGAATTTTTAATAGTGTGTACTATATTTTTTTCTGAGTTAGTTCTAATATTTTTAGCCACCTGCTCATCTATATTTGTAGATTTAATATGGGCAAAATATAAGTCATCACCTACTTGAAATACAGGAGTATTAGCACCTATTTTAGTGTTAAAAATGGATAATAATATTTCAGGAGTTAGCATCTGATCATTTTCCATTTCTGATCTTATATAAGTTTTGTTACGTATTTTAGCATTTGATGCTTTATCTTCTGTATCAAAATTATCTTCTTTTGCTAAATCTTTCATAATTTTTATATTCAGATCGGCAAGATATTGCTTGATCCAAGTGCTATTTATCTGTTCTTTAATACTATCAAATTCAGGTATTTTTGCTGGATTTATAGATTTTAATTCAACAAGTACTAGATAGCTTTTATCTTCTGCCTCAATCGGATAAGATAATTCTCCCTCACTAAGCTCAAAAATACTATCGGCATTTTCGGCAATTATTTTGTCTTCGATCAAATCGGCATAGCTTATATTATTGATATTGTTAATAGGCAGCTCATATTTTTCTGCGATTTCAACTAAGCTAGAACCAGCTGCAACATCATCTTCTAAGTTTTTAGCAAGCTCCATATTGAGTATATCAATTTTTTGAGATTCTATTTGTTCATATAATTGCTTTTGTACATCCTCAAAACTTTGTTCTCCCAATTCCTCTTTATTCTCATTATAAAATTCTAATAATTCTTCTTTAGTAACTTGGATTTTCTTTTGTAAGTTTTCAGTAGTAACTTTTATATATGAAAAGCTACGCTTCTCTGGTATTTCAAATGAAGATTTGTTATTTTGATAAAAATCCTTTAATTCTTGATCAGAAGGAACTGGGATTTGTAAATCTTTTGGCTTGTTTTGTAGATTCATTTGTACTAATTCTACTTCTCTTTTTTCAGCCATATAATTTACTATATTATCAGTCATGGCTTTCGGAACATAAAAGCTATCTAAAAAAGTACCAGCAAAAATATTTTTTAAGGCTTTTTCTTTAAAATGTACTAAATATTTTTCTTCATCTGTATAAGAATTTCTAAAATAAGTTTTAAAAAGTTTTATATCGAAAATTCCTTGATCATTTTTAAAAACTGGTGATTCTTTTACTAAATTTTTTACAGTATCATCACTTATATCAAAATCATAATAGCTAACTAGATAATCTAAGATATTCTCAAAAACAAGCCTTTTTAAGATTCTATTATCTATATTTAATTGTGCTATTTCTTCTTCCGTTAGGCTCACTCCTACTTGTTTAGATATAGCGTTAATTTCTAAAGATTTTGCCCGCAGGAAATCTTCTTGCGATATGTTTTTCGCATGAGAAAAAGTTACGATATCGCCACCACCTCCTCTTCCATGTAATACATCTTTAATGCCAAAGCCAACAAAGGCAAAAACGATCATTGCGAATAAAACCCGCATTATAAAACTATCGGCAGTTTTTCTAATATTATTTAACATAATTTTTTATTTAAAATTCTTAACGCCAATTTAGGATAAGAGAAGTTGTTCTGGAGCTAAAGCATCAAGTTTTATACGAGATTTAGTGATAGCATAAGAAGTAACACAAGCTAGAATATGCACCAAGAAATTAACAGGAGATCTATGCCTTGTATGCTCTAGGTTCATTCTATTTTTTAGTATATTAAATACTGATTCAAAAATGATGCTCCTCGCAGCAGAGCTACGAGGTATCTAAAAAAGTTTTAGTTGTTTCTTATGATATCACGAAGCAGAGCTTCGGGGAATTAAACCCTGAGAGATTAATCCACTGCTCGCTAATTTTACAAAAATCATCGACAAAACAAAATAATGCAGTAATATCTTTCTTCATGGGGATACTCTTGTTTTTTTGCTAAAAATTATATAGAGTGTCTTCTATCCTTTGTAAATACTTACTTCCAAACCTAGATTAATCCAGAATTCAGGTTATAAAGATAGAAAGCAATTAGCAGCGGATTTGAAACTAATCTATACTTCTGCTACTGAAAAAGAAGCAGAATTAGCTCTTGAGTCATTTGATCAAAAATGGAGTAAGCAATATCCGCATATAGCTAAATCTTGGTATAATAATTGGGATAATTTGATAATTTTCTTGCAATATCCAAAGGAGATTCGTAAGATTATTTACACTACAAATGCGATAGAATCGCTGAATAGCCAATTGAGAAAAGTTACTAAGAATAAACGCATCTTTCCAAATGATGACGCAGTATTTAAGGTTTTATATCTGACAATTGATTATATTACCAAAAAATGGTCTATGCCTATCCCCAATTGGAATGAAGCTATGGCTCATTTTATGATCAAATTTGATGGTAGAATTTAATGGTTCACGAAATTTACACAATTGATGAGACAGAGCCTACGTAGTCTATCCGCCAAAAACACTTCAAATCCTGATCATTTGTAATGGGATAGAGTTTTGACAACAAATTGCTAAGATTTTCAATAAAAATTAATAAGTTATGTTAATTTTTACTGATACATTTCTGTGTTGGTCTAATTTTGATATGGAGCTATTGTTAACGATTTTTTATCGTTCATCTAGTTTTTGCATGATGATATTTTTGATTTATGTGGAGTTAGACACGATTTGTAAATGATTTGCAATGCATCGTAAATTCAAACCAATAGCAGAGATTATTGGATTGATAATATCTCCTATCATACCTTTCAAGAAGTTTCTACCCATCCGACCATATTGCTTTAAGTGACCCATTATTGGTTCTATGGCACTGCGTCTCTTGATCATAGACTTGTCCTCTTGTAACAACTTCTTCCGCGTTTTTGGGGTATATACCTTACTCTTCTCCTTTACATTGCTACCACTATACCCAAGATCAACAAATGATTTCTTTATCTTGATTCCAGTGACACTCTCTACTGCTTCAAAGCTCTGATGCAATGTATGACCATCATAAGGATTATTATGAAACGATTTTGCGGATAAAACAAAATTTCTACGACCACTTACTACTACCGCTACTTTATTGCCAAACTCATATGGCTTGTTGCGTTTTCCCTTTCCTATACACTCTACTTCAGGGGCATGAAAACTATATAATACTTTGTTATCTTCTTTATATTGCTTTTTAGCTTCTCTTTTTAAAACAGATTGGTTATGTATTTGTTTTATTTTTTGCAATACTTCTTGATTTTTGAGAGACAAGTTTAATTGCTTATTTTTGATCTCACGCTCACATACTCTAATCAAACGACCCAGTAATATTTTTAAATGCTTCATTATTTTCCAACGCTTCTTGGCTTTACTATGTTCTTTATATTTCCATAGCTTTACTATATCGCGTTTATAGGTTCTAGCGTATGTTTCATTCAAATGTATACCCAAACTGTTGCAAAGCTTTACTATGCTAAGCCTAGCTTTATCCATTAAATAAACATCGTGTGGGTGTTTGATATTCTTAATTTGTACAGTCGTATCAGCGATGATTAATTCCAAATCTTTTTTTTTAATTGTGTTAGTTTTTATCCCAACCCTGATCAACTCCGATAATATCTCATTATATCCAGCTTCACCTAATACACTACGAAACCGTCGTATACTAGTTTCCGAGATAGCTATGTCTTTTTCTATATATTCCCACCCGCAGAAATACTGCCAATACATATTCTCTTTTAGCTCTTCCTCTGATAATGAATCTGAAAAATTATACATTGCTTGTAGCATCGTTATGCCAAGCATCACTCTATGACATTTTCTATTTCTACCAAATTTCTTAATACAAACATTTTTTGATAACCACTCTTCGAGCCTAGACCAATTTATTAATTCTCTTAATTTATATAGCTTATTATTTGGGTTTAATTCTTCTTTTAATTTATAACCAAACAGTTTCCCTTGTTCTTGCGATTTGATAATGTTGTCTATTGGCATTGACTGAAATCCATAAGGTTTATGACCATATTTTATCATTTTCTTACGGATTGTTGTATTACTTCTTGTCTTAAAACCATATTATCTATAAGGCTTGTAGAGTTTTGGCGGACGGACTACGTAATTTCTGCTCATCACCATGTTTATCTACTGTGCTCATAAAATATCCTTTACTCCAAAACTCACTTCCCCATAATTTTTCTTTAAGATTTGGATATTTCTTAAACATTTTCTTAGAAGTAATACTTTTTATGATTTGAGTTATTTTTGTTGGGCTATACATTGGTATTGACTGTAATAAAAAATGTACGTGATCTTTATCTACTCCTATTTCTAAAAATCTAATTTCATAACGATCTTCTATGTGCTCACAAATTTTACACAAATAATCATCTAGTTCTTGATTGAATATTACTCTTCTATACTTTGCCGGCGTTACTAAATGATATATTAGTACTGTGACATTATGACTCTTATGTATATAACTGCTTTCTTCCATTCAAGTAGTATATCACGAAGCAGAGCTTCGGGGAATTAAACCCTGAGAGATTAATTCTAATACTATCCCCGTTTTTTCTGAAGCACTGAAAATTTTTACTTTATTTTTCTTCATCTTTCCTCTTAAGTTTATTGCTATTTGTTCTAACTTATTGCGGAAACACACTCCTTCATTTTTTTCTAATTTTCAAATCTAGAGATACTTGGTTTAAGGTTTCACCCAAATCTAATCTGGTCTGCTTAAGCATTGATGGCATAATTATTCAAGTTTTTGTAAAAATATTTCGAATTTTTTATTTACTAAAATTATTACATTTAAGTCTATAACTTCCTGAGATTTAATTTCTTTAATAAAATCAAGAAAATTCTTAACTAAACTTTTATTATTATCAATCCATAAATCTAAATCAATAGTTGTTTGAGATTTATTAATAATTTTTATTAATAATCTACGTTGTTTGTCATATAAGTCATCTTTTAAGGATTGTAGACCCAAACGACGCCAATATGAATCGTTTAATTGTCTATCACAAGTTTTACGTAACCAGTCTAAACTAAACATATTACCGATTGTAAAATAAGCTTTTGTCATTTCTGCATCATTACCTGATACTTGTTTCGTTACATGTATTATATCAAATACCGAAATCAAACTATCAAAGGTAAGAATATCTTTAGCAAATGATTTGTCTATTCCGTTACTCACATAATAGTTTAACTTTTCTTCAAACTTTATTTTTGCTTCTCCGGCTAGTAAATTACCTACTACTTCTCTTAGATTCTGTGCAGGTTTTTTAAACTCTTCTATGGTTTTACTAATATTAATTGGATGTTTTAAATTCTTGATAACCCAAGAAATACCACGACGCATTAATTTTGTTATCTCAGTAAACATATCAACCTTAATGTTATAATCGATATTAGTAGCTAGATTGCTTACCTTTTCCCATATATCATCAAGTTCAAAAATTTCACAAATAATAGTATATGATCTTATTATGTCGCAAAGAGGAGCACCAGTTTCACGTTTTGTTATGCTAATAAGTGGTCCACCAAGCTGATTAACTATTTTATTTATTACAACAGTTTTAATAATTTCATGCTTAAGAGGATGAGATAAAATTTCCCCCCGAAACTTCTCTTGCATTATTTTAGGAAAATAATTTACAAGATAAGAATCAAAATATTTATCATGAGAAAAGGTTGAGTTACGTAATTCATGAGAAGCCGATCTTTTACTATATGAAAGTAATAAGCAAAGTTCAGGACGGGTTAATACTTCCCCGTTTATAGCTCTTCTATTTAATTCTTCGGAAGTTGGTAAAAATTCATTCTCACGTACTAATATTTTTTCTTCTTCTAAAATATCTATAAACTGACTGAATATACTGACTGTTAAGGTAGGCGATAACTGCATAATCGTTATTGCTTCGGTTTGCTTATAATTATCCTCTAAAACCAATTCTTCAACTTGCTTTGCCATATCAATTAACAGCTTGTTACGCTCATCTAAAGTAACCTTACCGGAAGCAACAGAATTACTAAAAGCAACTTTAATATTTACTTCATGGTCAGAACAATCAACACCTGCTGAATTATCAATAAAATCGGTATTGATGCGTCCGCCTTTTTTAGCATACTCAACTCTGCCTCGTTGCGATACACCGACATTTCCGCCTTCCGCAATAACTTTTGCTCTAATTTCTTCACCATTACATCTTAAATTATCATTCGCTTTATCGCCGATCTCTAGATGATTCTCTGTTTTTGCTTTAATATAAGTGCCTATTCCACCATTCCATAGCAAATCAACTTCAGCTTTTAAAATAGCTTTAATTAGCTCTTCAGGTGATATTTCACTATCATTTACATCAAGTAATTTTTTAATTTCTGGCGATAATTTTACTGATTTACTACTACGCTCAAATATTCCGCCACCTTTAGAAATCAGCTTACTATCATAATCAGACCAGTTAGAACCTTTTAAATTAAATAGACGTAAACGCTCATTAAAGCTTGTTAAAGGATCAGGTTCAGGATCAATAAATATGTGCTTATGGTTAAAAGCAGCAATCAGCTTAATAGCTTTTGAACGAAGCATTCCATTACCGAATACGTCACCTGACATATCGCCTATCCCTGTCACAGTGATAGGGTCTTTCTGTACATCTATACCTAAAGTCTTGAAATGATTAGTTACAGAAATCCAAGCACCTTTAGAGGTAATAGCCATTTTCTTATGGTCATAACCAGCAGAACCACCTGAAGCAAAAGCGTCATCAAGCCAATAATTATATTCTCTGGAAACGCTATTAGCATAATCTGAAAATGAAGCTGTTCCTTTATCGGCAGCAACTACAAGATATGGATCTTCCTTATCATAAATAATGATATCTTGAGGGTGTACTACTTTGCCATCAACTATGTTATCGGTTATATCCAGTAACCCTCTAAGGAAATTCTTATAACACTCAACGACCTTTGCCATATATTCATCACGACTCATTCCCTCATCAGTAAAATGAAGATAAAAACCGCCCTTAGAACCAACAGGTACTATAACAGAATTTTTAGTCATTTGTGCTTTCATAAGCCCAAGTACTTCATATCTATAATCTTCTGCTCTATCTGACCATCTAAGCCCCCCGCGTGATACGGGACCACCTCTTAAATGCACTCCTTCACAACTTCTTGAATAAACAAATATTTCAGCAAATGGGATTGGCTGAGGTAAATGGGGGACTTTAGAGGAATCGAACTTAAATGAAAAATAATGTTTGTTAGGTTGATAGTAATTTGTTCTAGTAACAGCCTCAAGAACACCAAGCATACTACGCAGTACTTTATCCTGACTACTTACTTCAACTTTTAATAAATAATCATTTAATTGTTTTTTGATGTCCTTGAAATCATGATCGAGATGTTTAGGATTAAATTTTATATCAAATAGATTTACTAATTTTTTCGTATATTCAGGATGTTTAAGAAGTGTCAATTGCATATAACCCTTGCCATAACTAAAGCCTGTTTGATGTAAATATCTTGTTAGAGCTTTGACTAGTTTAACTTGCTTCCAGTTAAAACCGGCAAGTACTATTAATTTACTTAAAGAGTCATTAGCAAGCATGCCAAGAACCATTTTATCTAAGGCTTCTTCAACATTTATTTTTAGCTCATGAACATTATCTTTTACCGGTACTACAGAAGTTAAAATAAAATTATATATCCAGCTTTCTTTAATCTCACCGACTTCTTTAATTACAAAGCTTTGCTCGTCAATTGCACTAAATCCTAAATTTTCTATTGGTGGCAATATATTAGAAAGAGCAAGACTAACTCCTGGACTATATATTTTTAGATAAAATTCTGATTCACCTGTAGCAATCAAATTAAACATGCGTCTTTGATTCCTACTTGCTTCAGTTAAATATTCAATATCTGTTAAAGCTATTTCAGGAGAAAATTTTTGCCTATAATCAGCAGGAAAAATATTATCAAATAATTTAAAATTAATTCCTGCTTGATATTCACCAAATTTTTTAGAAAGTTTCAAATAAAAATCTTCGCTCCAACATCTAGAAATACGATCTAAATCTTGCTGAATTTTTTCCGCTTCAAAATTTATTTTATGTTTATCTTGTGCTTCAAGGGTGACAAAAAGATAAGAAAAGCTGCCTACTACTTCAGTTATATAGTTAGATAGGATTTTACTGCCGAATTTCTCAGCTAAATAACAATCTATCATGTTATGTATTTCAGAAGTTAGACGCTCTCTAGGTAAGAAAATTATAATATTTAGAAAAGAACTCGACCAATCATATTGAATGAATAATTTAAGCTTCTTACTCATCGTACTAGAAAGCATGTGCAAACACATGCAATATAAATCACCTTGATCAATTTGAATTAAAGCCTCACGAGGTAAGGACTCCATTAAAATTTTTAACTTATCAGCATTATAACCAGACAGTGCAAAACCAGCTTTCCCTATTACGAAGTTAAATTTCTGCCTAAGAATTGGGATATTACTTATTGAATGGTAATACATATTTGAGTTATATATACCAAAAATTATACTTCCTGAAATATATTCACCAGAAGAGTCAATTTTCTTTACTAAAATATAATCAATTAAATTATCCGTATGAATAAGCGAGGCACTATTTATCTTACCAAGTATTATTAGCTGGTTTTGATATAATGGGCTAGCAGAACATTTTACAATATCTTCAATTTCATCTTTTACTTCTTGCCATATTTTTGTTGTCCCAATCTTGTTACTTAATTTTGTAGAATTTACTTCAAAATCAATAGTACCTAATAAAATTAAATTATCATTTTGTAACCAACTTAAAAATTCTTTAGCCTCTACGGAATTCAGTTTCTCATTATCGATTATATTTTTAGATAAATCTTGGAGCTTTGCCTGCATATTTGGCAAGGCATTATGGCTTTCCTCAAGCTCATCTAGCCTATCATTTATAGCTTTTGTTAGTAAATTAGCTGCACTATCATCAAAATTTCCGAGGATTGTTAAATGTAATATAGATTCTGATTTTTTTTCTGCGGCTGAATTTTCTAGTATTTTTTTTAGGTTGCCTTTACTATCACGAGTACATTTTATTACTGGATGCAGCAAAAATTTAGTTTGCAGTGCCTTATTCTTAAGAAGACATACGATAAAATCAACAATATGAGGTTTATTATCAAGCAATATTAACACATTTATTGCTGAATCGTTTTCAATAACAGTATTTGTTATTGATATTTTTCTCTCGCCTTTTTCTCTATACTTAAAAAAGTTAAAAGCTTCATCGGCAAAATCAAAAAATAGTTTTTGTTTATTCTCAAAATCATAATCAATAGGAATATAACTCAAAAATTTTTCAATAAATTCGACATATAAAGAGTTTAACTCCTGTTTTTTGCTAAGTTCTAAAATTTTAGCTTTATGGTTTGGTATTTGACAGTTTAACCGACCGGAATCTAAAAGAGGTGTTTTTGGCGTCATGATTTTCTCAAGTAAATGTAGCTTATTTAATTTGTTATTATATTATATATTATTTAATAAACAATACTCTTCTGCTTTAAAGCTTTGTAGAAGAGTTATTGGTAAATTCCAGTATTAATTAAGCCAGATTTATATTTTCTTCCCATACCTCATTGGGTGTTTTATAACCGAGCACTTTTCTTGGTAAATTATTTAAAAAATCCTCAATTTCTTGTAATTGCTTTATTGTTAATTTTTTTATATCTAAAGATTTAGAGTATACTCTGTGCACCATTGAGTTAATCTTCTCTATCAATGGTTTTTGCCATGGAGAATAAGGATTGCAAAAATATACTTTTCGTTCAGATTTTGGCAATAGTTGTTCATGATTGGTAAATTCTTTGCCATTATCTAACGTTATGCTTTTGATTATATGCGACAATTGTTTAAGTTTTTTATTCATGTTACCAATCACATCTTGTGTTCTTTTTGAACGGTTTAAAGTGAGAAACACTTTTTGTGTTCTGATATCCACAAGAGCGCCTATATTACGACTTTGATTACCTTTGTTAAAAGTTAAATCACCTTCTAAATGACCTATTGCTGCTATCTTTCTATTTATCTCTGGTCTTTCAGTAATGGAAACTCGATTTGGTATTGTAATTCTTTTGTTTCTGATTCTTGTACCATGATGCAACCTATTTTTCCTTTTTCTTGCTAAAGATAAATATAATTTTTGCCTTTGTGCTATAGGAGATGTATAAATAAACTGGTATATACTCTCTGTAGAAATATTGACAGTATCTCGTGATAGTTTACGTCTACCTGAAATTATATCTGGTGAAATACCCTGTGTTAACTGCTTTATTATTTCTGCTCGTAAATTATTATCAATATCTAATTTTCTTTTTCTCTTACCTTGCCTTAAACTGCAAGCAAGTGTGTTAGCCCTATCTGGTATAATGGACTGAAAAAATTGGACAAAAAAATGAAGGAGTGTGTTTCCGCAATAAGTTAGAATAAATAGCAATAAACTTAAGAGGAAAGATGAAGAAAAATAAAGTAAAAATTTTCAGTGCTTCAGAAAAAACGGGGATAGTATTAGAATTAATAAAAGAGGAGTCGACACTTGGTCAGTTAGCTTCAAAATATGCAATAAGTGTTAAAACAATTCAAAATTGGAAAAAACAGTTTTTAGGTAATGCGGCATTAGCTTTTGAACCAGCTAAAGTTTTGAGTGAATATCAAGCACAAATAAATCATTTACAAGAGCAAAATGATGAACTTGCTAAAGCTCTTGGTAGAATCACAGTTGAGAGGGACTGGGCCGTGGGAAAGCTCAAAAGCTTGGATTTATCAAATAAAAAGAGTCTTGTACACTCCAAGCTAAATCAACTCTCAAAATCAAGACAGTGTGAACTATTAAAGATTAGTCGATCTACAGCCTACTATAAATCCAAGGAGATGAGTATAAATAAATTAAGTATTTTAAATAGAATAGATGAAATATATACAGATAATCCTGAATTTGGTTATCGCTATATTCATCAACAGTTACTAGAAGATGGTTTTATTGTCGGTAAAGATCGAGTACTGAAATATATGAGGATGATGGGTATAGAAGCTATTTACCCACATAAGAAAAAATCGGAAAGTTCTATAATTAATCTCTCAGGGTTTAATTCCCCGAAGCTCTGCTTCGTGATATCATAAGAAACAACTAAAACTTTTTTAGATACCTCGTAGCTCTGCTGCGAGGAGCATCATTTAAATATAGATATATCATGGCTCATTTAACGATAGATGAAAGATTTAAAATATACGAAATGAATAAGAGTGGTTATAGCTCGCGATATATAGGGACAAAGATTGGCCGTGATAAAAGCACTATATGTTATGAACTCAAGAGAATGAGGCATAATTATAGACCAGATAGGGCTAACACACTTGCTTGCAGTTTAAGGCAAGGTAAGAGAAAAAGAAAATTAGATATTGATAATAATTTACGAGCAGAAATAATAAAGCAGTTAACACAGGGTATTTCACCAGATATAATTTCAGGTAGACGTAAACTATCACGAGATACTGTCAATATTTCTACAGAGAGTATATACCAGTTTATTTATACATCTCCTATAGCACAAAGGCAAAAATTATATTTATCTTTAGCAAGAAAAAGGAAAAATAGGTTGCATCATGGTACAAGAATCAGAAACAAAAGAATTACAATACCAAATCGAGTTTCCATTACTGAAAGACCAGAGATAAATAGAAAGATAGCAGCAATAGGTCATTTAGAAGGTGATTTAACTTTTAACAAAGGTAATCAAAGTCGTAATATAGGCGCTCTTGTGGATATCAGAACACAAAAAGTGTTTCTCACTTTAAACCGTTCAAAAAGAACACAAGATGTGATTGGTAACATGAATAAAAAACTTAAACAATTGTCGCATATAATCAAAAGCATAACGTTAGATAATGGCAAAGAATTTACCAATCATGAACAACTATTGCCAAAATCTGAACGAAAAGTATATTTTTGCAATCCTTATTCTCCATGGCAAAAACCATTGATAGAGAAGATTAACTCAATGGTGCACAGAGTATACTCTAAATCTTTAGATATAAAAAAATTAACAATAAAGCAATTACAAGAAATTGAGGATTTTTTAAATAATTTACCAAGAAAAGTGCTCGGTTATAAAACACCCAATGAGGTATGGGAAGAAAATATAAATCTGGCTTAATTAATACTGGAATTTACCATCTACTTCTCGAAACGATAGTGAGCATAAGATCTATAGCTACTTACTTGATCAATATTGGACTAAATCTGGCTCAACAAAGCAAGTGTATGTGCCTAATGTGAATGAGGTTTGGAGTGGTGACATTACTTACATTAGAACTAATGGTGGCTTTATGTATATGGCAGCTATTATAGATTGGCATAGCAAGGCCATATTGAGCTATAAACTGTCAAATTCTATGGATGCATCTCTTGTAACTGATGTCTTGAAACAAGCTCTCAGTAAGTATAACGCTCCACAGATATTTAATAGTGATCAAGGTAGCCAATATACCAGTTATGACCACATAAATATTCTCAAGGAGCATGATATCCAAATTTCAATGAATGGCAAAGGTAGAAGTATTGATAATATAGTAATAGAAAGGTTTTTTAGAACTTTAAAATATAATTGTATCTTTATTAATGATTTTAACAATGTTAAAGAGTTAAAAGAGGGGATTGATCATTATCTGAATAAATATAATTATCACAGATTTCATTCAAGTATTGGTTATAAAAAGCCTATGAATGTATATCTGAATTATATGCAAAATTATCAGCAAATTGCTGCCTGATAATCGAAAAATTAGGAAAACATACTACTCATTTTTTTGTCTTGATTTTTCATGTATGGACCTCCTGTAGAATGCAAGAAAAAAATAACATCAATAATAAAAACAAACAAATGCAGTCATGTATCCGGCTTATAGCTGATAAATCAACCTAATTTATTCTACAGCCCTGATGGAATTCGCTGGCTTACAAACTATATACTTATCAGTCCATCGGCTTCTAAAAGAGCCACTGAAAAACGCAGTTTTTTTGTAAGCTAAGGTTTGTCTTATTTACCATCAATATTAATTATCTCAAGCATATTTCGGGTTGGAATCTCTTACATATTGTTTTGCTTTTACCTATTCATTATATAAATCACCATTTATTTTACTTATAAGTGCTATGCTACACACTCTTTAGCTACAAACTTTACTCTCTACATAATCATCTCCTGATCTTAGTACAGCAAACACCACTCTTGCCAACTTATTAGCTATGGCAACTGTCGTTTTATTATGGCTACTTCGCTCAGATAAATTAAACATCCATTTCGTAAATTGGCTAAAATCTTTTTTAGATTTCTGTTCTTCCGATGTAAATCTTATCTTGGCATTTAGTACAGCTCTAGCCCCTTGAATTAATAAAGTGCGTAAGTATACATCACCTCGCTTGCTAATTCCCAGCAGCTTATCCTTCCCACCACTTGAATGTTGTCTTGGCACTAATCCTAGCCATGCCGATAATTGCCTGCCATTCTCAAAACTTGTAGCATTACCTATTGATGCTATTAAAGCAGTAGCAGTAATTAAACCAAGACCAGGTATAGCTCTTAATCGTTGATATTGAGTTAGGTTACTTGCTATCATTGTTAATCGTTTTTCTATCTCTTTTATTTTTCTGTTATTATCTAAGAATTCTTCTTTTAGTTCACTAAATGTTTGATAACTTAACTGGCTTAATTTCCCTGCATCTAAAATCTCAATTAATTTTGTGATAACCTTATTAATGCCTTGAGGAACAATAAAACCAAACTCATGTAGTAGCCCCCTAATTTCATTAGCAAGTGCTGTACGATTTTTTACCAATCTCTCTCTTACCCTATGTATTGATAAAATTTCTTGTTGCTCTATAGTTTTAATTGCAACAAATCTCATATTAGGTCTTGTCACGGCTTCACATATCGCTTCAGCATCTGCTTGATCATTTTTATTAGTTTTAACATATGGTTTGACAAATTGCGGTGCCATTAGTTTTACTTCATGCCCTAATTTAGTTATTTCTCTTGCCCAATAACTAGAACCACCACAAGCTTCCATCCCTACTAAACATTGTGGTAAATTAGCCATAAATGTCAAAACCTGATCTCTCATCAATTTTTTCTTTAATACTGTCTTGCCATTTTTATCTACACCATGAATTTGAAAAATTCTTTTTGCAATATCTATACCAATTGTAGTAACCTCCATATGGACCTCCTTAATTGTTGTTTTAATATGTTAAATATTAACCCTAGAAGATTAGCAACTGCTTTTCATTCTCTATATCAGGAGGTCCATACCATTAGTCCACTATCGTCCCTATATATCGCGGCTTTGTTGCATAAATAAGATTTGTAGAGCAAGAGTGGTGATAATCTGGTAAGATGTCCTGAATTAAAAATAATCCAGATTATATGAGATCTCGGAAGAAAGCCCCTTTTAGTAAATCACGCAAGTATTCTAAATATAAAATAACGAATTGGTCAGAATATAATAATTTTTTACGCAATAGGGGTCGCATAGATTTTATGATTGCCAGTGATTTGGCGATTGGCTGGTATGCTGATTACAGAGAGGAAATGAAACGAGGAAGACCTAGACGCTATAGTGATCACGCTATATTACAGTGTTTGAAGATCAGATGCTTATTCGGTCTTAAGTTACGCCAAACCCAAGGCTTTATAAACTGGCTCTTTGAAATATCGGGTTTATCTATTAGATGTCCAGACTATACAACATTAAGTAAGCGTATGAAGTCATTAGATCTTAGGTATTTACATGGAAATCAAGATAAAGAATTTAGTTGTATTTCAATGGATAGTACAGGGATACAAGCCTACACAGGGAACGAATGGCTAGAAAATAAGCATGGTAAGCAATATAAGCGTCGCATATGGAAAAAGCTACATATCGTTATAGAAGATCAAGGTATGATACTTGCCGATAGTACCACAGAGCATACTATAGATGATAGATCACAGATTGGACTACTAATAGCTAATGTCAGAGCCAAGGATTTTCTGGGAGATCGAGGGTATGACGGTGAATCTACATATCAATTGTTGAGAAAGAAGAAGATAAAACCAGTTATTAGACCCCCAAACTCTTCAGTAAAAGTTCAATCGCTTAGGGATAAAACTGAGAGAGATGCAGCTGTTATATATCAACAAAACAAAGGATACCAAGCATGGAGGGTAAAGAATAATTATGGTAGAAGGGAGCGTGTAGAGAACACGTTCTTTCGATTTAAAACTTCTTTTGGTAGTAAGTTTCTATCAAGACATGATCAAAATAGAGTCTTTTGCAATGATTGTGTAAATTTTTGTTGAGCCTATATTAGAAGTAATTAAAAATATAGGTAACAGAAATGCAAATAGAGAAGAATAAAAAAATAAATGAAGCAATAGATTTGCTGATAGAAGGCGGAGTAGATTTAAAAACAGTACTAAGTCAGAATGGATTAATTAAGGAATTAACCAAGGGTATTTTAGAGCGAGCACTGCATGCTGAGATGTCAGAACATTTAGGTTATAGCAAGTATGATAGAGCTGAAACTGAGAATGCGAGGAATGGTAGTTTTAGTAAGAATCTGATTAGTGAGAATGGTACTATAGAGCTAAATGTTCCAAGAGACAGACAAGGTAAATTTGAACCTATAATAGTCTCAAAGAAACAAACAAGAATAGATGGCTTAGACCAAAAGATAATATCCTTATATGCGAAGGGTATGAGTGTGTCTGATATTAAAACACAATTGCAAGAATTATATGGAGCTGAGATCAGTGAGAGCCTAATCAGCAGGATTACAGATGAAGTAATAGATGAGGTCAAGATTTGGCAGAGTAGACCTCTTGAATCAGTATACCCTATAGTATATTTTGACTGTTTAGTAGTGAAAGTAAGACAAGATAAACTTATTATTAATAAATCAGTATATGTAGCTTTAGGAATAGATTTATCTGGCCGAAAGGATATTTTAGGCTTATGGATAAGTGAGAATGAAGGAGCTAAATTTTGGCTTGGTAATTTTACTGAAATGAAGAATCGAGGAGTAAAAGATATCTTAATTGCTTGTAGTGATAATCTAACTGGTATGTCTGATGCTATTGCATCAGTATATCCGAAAACTGAACATCAAATTTGTATTGTCCATCAGATCAGGAATAGCCTCAAATATGTATCATATAAAGATAGAAAGCAATTAGCAGCGGATTTGAAACTAATCTATACTTCTGCTACTGAAAAAGAAGCAGAATTAGCTCTTGAGTCATTTGATCAAAAATGGAGTAAGCAATATCCGCATATAGCTAAATCTTGGTATAATAATTGGGATAATTTGATAATTTTCTTGCAATATCCAAAGGAGATTCGTAAGATTATTTACACTACAAATGCGATAGAATCGCTGAATAGCCAATTGAGAAAAGTTACTAAGAATAAACGCATCTTTCCAAATGATGACGCAGTATTTAAAGTTTTATATCTGACAATTGATTATATTACCAAAAAATGGTCTATGCCTATCCCCAATTGGAATGAAGCTATGGCTCATTTTATGATCAAATTTGATGGTAGAATTTAATGGTTCACGAAATTTACACAATTGATGAGACAGAGCCTCAAAATATGACAAAAGAAATGTCTATTAAATGCCACTTATTAAACAAAATGTTTGAAATTGGTAAACCTATCTCTGTGCCTGTTGGCTAGGCTAGCATTGCGGGGTTAGGGGCAGTATATTCAAAAGCTTATTTATGCAACAAAGCCATGAGGTATGGGAAGAAAATATAAATCTGGCTTAATTAATACTGGAATTTACCCGTAAGAAAATGATAAAATATGGTCATAAACCTTATGGATTTCAGTCAATGCCAATAGACAACATTATCAAATCGCAAGAACAAGGGAAACTGTTTGGTTATAAATTAAAAGAAGAATTAAACCCAAATAATAAGCTATATAAATTAAGAGAATTAATAAATTGGTCTAGGCTCGAAGAGTGGTTATCAAAAAATGTTTGTATTAAGAAATTTGGTAGAAATAGAAAATGTCATAGAGTGATGCTTGGCATAACGATGCTACAAGCAATGTATAATTTTTCAGATTCATTATCAGAGGAAGAGCTAAAAGAGAATATGTATTGGCAGTATTTCTGCGGGTGGGAATATATAGAAAAAGACATAGCTATCTCGGAAACTAGTATACGACGGTTTCGTAGTGTATTAGGTGAAGCTGGATATAATGAGATATTATCGGAGTTGATCAGGGTTGGGATAAAAACTAACACAATTAAAAAAAAAGATTTGGAATTAATCATCGCTGATACGACTGTACAAATTAAGAATATCAAACACCCACACGATGTTTATTTAATGGATAAAGCTAGGCTTAGCATAGTAAAGCTTTGCAACAGTTTGGGTATACATTTGAATGAAACATACGCTAGAACCTATAAACGCGATATAGTAAAGCTATGGAAATATAAAGAACATAGTAAAGCCAAGAAGCGTTGGAAAATAATGAAGCATTTAAAAATATTACTGGGTCGTTTGATTAGAGTATGTGAGCGTGAGATCAAAAATAAGCAATTAAACTTGTCTCTCAAAAATCAAGAAGTATTGCAAAAAATAAAACAAATACATAACCAATCTGTTTTAAAAAGAGAAGCTAAAAAGCAATATAAAGAAGATAACAAAGTATTATATAGTTTTCATGCCCCTGAAGTAGAGTGTATAGGAAAGGGAAAACGCAACAAGCCATATGAGTTTGGCAATAAAGTAGCGGTAGTAGTAAGTGGTCGTAGAAATTTTGTTTTATCCGCAAAATCGTTTCATAATAATCCTTATGATGGTCATACATTGCATCAGAGCTTTGAAGCAGTAGAGAGTGTCACTGGAATCAAGATAAAGAAATCATTTGTTGATCTTGGGTATAGTGGTAGCAATGTAAAGGAGAAGAGTAAGGTATATACCCCAAAAACGCGGAAGAAGTTGTTACAAGAGGACAAGTCTATGATCAAGAGACGCAGTGCCATAGAACCAATCAGGAGTTTCGCACTTAGCAAAGTTGCGAATCAGTTAAAAGCCATCTGATATTGTTTTGAATTGATGTTTTTATATGTAGAAGTTAAGATTTGATCTTACAGACACTATAAATTTTGCCCCTGATTGTCAGTTAAATTTTGACTGTCAGATACATATTCAAGATACAAGATTTCATTATTCTTTTCAACAGCTAATTTCTTACTATCCTTAAAAGTTTGCATAGGAGTTTTTCCATAACAATATTTACCAGAATGAGGTCTTTCATTATTGAAATACTCTAGCCAGATATCAAGATCTAATTGTAGGTCATCAAGAGCTGTATAAATCTTTTTCCGCATAGCTGTATCAAAGAATTCTTGTTTCATGGTTTTATTAAAACGCTCACACATACCGTTTGTTTGAGGAGAATATGCTTTAGTAGTAGTATGCTCTATACCTTCGATACTTAGAAATAATTCAAAAGCATGATGCTCTATATTCCCCTTATATTCTGACCCACGATCTGTCAGAATACGAAGTATTGGTATCCCTTGAGTCTCATACCATGGTAACACTCGGTCATTAAGCATATCAGCAGCAGTTAAAGCTGTTTTATCAGTATATAGTTTAACATCAGCTACTCTGCTGTAGCTATCAATAAATACCTGAGAATAAACCTTACCTATACCCTTAAAGTTGCCTACATAATATGTATCTTGGCATCCTAGATATCCTGGATGCTGTGTCTCAATTTCTCCATGAGCTTCTTTTTCATTACGACGCTTCTCTAGCACTTGTAATTGTGCCTCAGTAAGCACAATACCATCTTGAGCCATTTTTGCTTCTAATGCTTTAAGTCTTTTACTGATGTTGTTTAAATCATTACGTAACCAAATTGATCTTACTCCCCCAGGTGATACAAGTACACCTGTCTTTTTAAGCTCATTTGATACTCTTAGCTGACCATATGCTGGATATTCTATTGCCATATCTAGTACTGCTTTCTCTACAGCAGGATCAACTCTATTCGCTATTATTGGCTTTCTTCGACTAATTTCATACAACGCTTCTTCGCCACCAGTTTCATACAGTTCTTTAAATCTGTAATAACTATCTCTACTATATCCCATCGCTTTACATGCTGATGATATACTACCAAGGCTCTTAGCTAATTCAAGTAAACCTAATTTTGGTTTTATTATTTTTTGATTTAAGTTCATTCTTTATCTCCATTTAATAATTAATTTATTTTACTAAATGTAAGATATAATCTCAACTATTACATTTTATAACTTCCCAAGTTTGTTGATATAAAGTAATGTTTTCATTTATCCTCCTTTTATTCATATCAAGCCAGGCAAATACTGCAAGGCAAATATGATTTCTTTGAGCTCGGCCCGTGCGTGCCTGACAGCGTTCAATACCACAAGTTTGTTTTAATTCTCGATGATAAACCTCTATAGACCAACGTGCCTTAACAATTTTCTCTATTTGCTCACGTGTGGGATTGTCCAAGTTCGTTGTTATGTAATCAATGCGACCATTCTTTGCCACAAACTTAAATACCGTAACCCAACCGTATCCACGTAGGTGAATTTTTAGCCCCTCATCGGGTATCTCTAAACTTTCCAAGCTAACATTATGATTAACTTTTCTATTTTTCCTTAGGGTGGTAACCCATAGCCAGCCTAAATTACGTATATGTTTTAAATTCTTCAACCCGCTATACCAAGCATCCATGACTATGGCATCAGGATTGAGACCTCTTTCTTTAGCTAAAGTAAGCATATCACAAAAATGCTCATTCTTTGTTTTACCATCAGTGTCTTTATCATATATTCTATAATCTACGGGAGTAGATTGAGCAATTTTAGTATTGTAATGTAGTAAGTTTACCATTCCTATACCAGGTATAACATCATGTACAGCTCCAGAATATTGATAACGTACAAGCTCAATCTTCTGACTGTATTGCTTTGATAATAAGGTGTCATCCCCCACTAATAAACACGGTGCTTCCCAATCTATATATTTTGACACTTCCTTATAGATTTCGCTAGGACGAAAATCCTTACTCTTTAACCATCGACTTGCACTATCGTGAGATAGATCTACTGGACTCACTTCAGATAATGCCTTGCTAGTATATCTGACACTACTTGCTTGTAAAAATGATTTATATAAGTCCTTGCTACATTTTGTTCTTGTCATTTTTATCTAAAACTATTTTTCTCTAGATTAACATACTTTTTGCTAAGTGCGAAACTCCTGCCAATAATAGGTCACTTAAAGCAATATGGTCGGATGGGTAGAAACTTCTTGAAAGGTATGATAGGAGATATTATCAATCCAATAATCTCTGCTATTGGTTTGAATTTACGATGCATTGCAAATCATTTACAAATCGTGTCTAACTCCACATAAATCAAAAATATCATCATGCAAAAACTAGATGAACGATAAAAAATCGTTAACAATAGCTCCATATCAAAATTAGACCAACACAGAAATGTATCAGTAAAAATTAACATAACTTATTAATTTTTATTGAAAATCTTAGCAATTTGTTGTCAAAACTCTATCCCATTACAAATGATCAGGATTTGAAGTGTTTTTGGCGGATAGACTACCTATTTTACTAAATGTAAGATATAATCTCAACTATTACATCTAATGTTCGTTCATCAACTTATTTTTCTTCATCTTTCCTCTTAAGTTTATTGCTATTTATTCTAACTTATTGCGGAAACACACTCCTTCATTTTTTTGTCCAATTTTTTCAGTCCATTATATTACCATCTTCATTTATTAGAAAGCATAAAAGCTAGAAATAGTAGTATTTCTAGCTTTTTTTGTTATCATAGTCAATGTTATTCCTGCGTATAGCTTATTTCACTAAGGTCCTTACATGGTGGTAATGTTTAATATGTCATATAATAAGGCATCACACAAATTTAGTGTCAGTATCTTAATGGATTAAGCTATAAGACTCGCTTGCGTGGATGGAGAGTCGTCACATTGCGAGGAAGAGGCGAAGCCTTGACGTGGCAATCTTAGGAGTTCTAATTCATGAGATTGCCACGCTTCCTTTGGTCGCTCGCAATGACGATTTACGAGCCATGCAACACGTTAAAATAACAAACGAATTAAGATTTTAAGATAGCAAGATGCCGAAATTAAAAATATTTTTATTTAAATATCTCTATAGTAAAAGATTTATAGGTATTTTAGTCGCAATAGCTATTATTTTCTCTTATTTCACTTATTACACAATATCTATCGGCACAAAAAATGGTGCAGTTAATGCTAGTAAAGTGATTTGGTTTTTACTAATTGATTTAATAATTTTCTTAATTCTTGGCATATTATTAACTCGCAAATTTTTCCAAAGTTTTTTCTTTAAAAATAGCGATCAAAATACTTCTAAGTTACAAAATCGTATAGTAGTTGCGTTTAGTCTAGCTGCTGCTATTCCCACTATAATCGTTTCAATATCTTCTGCTTATTTTTTAAATCTTAGTATTCAAGCTTGGTTCGATCGAAAAATTTCTGTGGTACTTGATCAATCTATAATGGTTGGTGATTCTTATATTGCTGAACATAAAGTGCTGTTACGAGAGACAGCACTTGCTGTTGCTGAGGATTTAAGTGATATGTATTATGATTTAATTCATAATCCCGCTTTATTTACTACAACATTAAACACCGAAGCAGAAATGAGATCGCTTGATGAAGCAATAGTGTTAAATAAGTCGACTAATACAATAATTGCTAATAGCTATTTAAGTTTTTCTCTATCATTTGCAACTATTCCTGCCCATCTAATTAAAAAGGCAGATTCGTGTGAGCCGGTAGAAGTAAAATCTGATCCAACTAAAATAAGAATGTTGATTAAGTTAAAAGAATATAATGATGTGTATTTACTAGTTGGTAGGTCAATTGATAATAAAATTATTGATCATATAGATGCAACTAATGGAGCGGCAGCAGAGTATCATCGTCTTAAAAACCAGATAGGGAATATACAAATAAAATTCTCAATTATTTTTATCTTTATAGCCTTATTACTTCTTTTAATAGCGATAAGTTTTGGGGTTATAGTTACTGCTAAAATAGTAAACCCAATTAAAAAGCTGGTTATTGCAACCGATAAAGTAAAAAGCGGTGATCTAACAGTGCAAGTCCCAGAGAATGAAGTAGATAAAGACGAAATAGGAACGCTTTATGCTGCATTTAATAGAATGATTAAGCAGCTTTTACGCCAACAAAGGGATTTAGTGATAGCACAACGGGCATTAGCTTGGTCGGATGTAGCAAAAAAAGTAGCACATGAAATTAAAAATCCGTTAACACCTATTTTGCTTGCTTCTGAAAGATTGCTTAAAAAATTTAGCCCTGAAATTAAAGAAAGGGCAGAGTTTGAGAATTATTTAAAAATGATTATTCGCCATACTAATGATATTAAAAATATTGTATCTGAGTTTGTTCTTTTTGCTCGTCTTCCTGCACCTAAATTTACCAATTGTGATTTGATTTATGTAATTAATAATATTGTAGAAGCACGTAAATTACTTAATGATAATATTTCCTATAGTTTTGAAACTAATGTAGATCAATTTAATTTTACGTGTGATACTACTCAAATAAATCAAGTAATGATAAATTTACTTAAAAATGCTGAAGAATCATTAGAGGGAAGTAATCAAGCAGCAATAAAAGTTAATATAAATACGAGTGAGCAATTTATCAATATTACAGTCCTAGATAACGGCAGAGGGTTCCCGCCTGAGCTAATAGGTAAGGCTACTGAAAGCTATGTAACCACTAGAAGTAAAGGTATGGGAGTGGGGCTTGCTATCGTTAAAAGAATAGTCGAAGAACATTGCGGTGTTTTAGATATTGCAAATAGAGAGACAGGTGGAGCTGTGATTGATATTAGATTTAACCTTGAGGAGCTTAAGCTCAAGGTAAAACGTCATGAAATAGGTGTAATTAGTTAGGCTTTCTAAAAACTTTAGAAAGTCCATAATGTAAGGCTCGAAACTAGTGTAAGTGTCAATATAAATATTTCTGCCAATTAGGGGATTTGTTAAATAGATAATTTTATTTACATCAAACATTTAGAGTCTTTTGCAATGATTGTGTAAATTTTTGTTGAGCCTATATTAGAATATAATGGACTAATGGTATGGACCTCCTGATATAGAGAATGAAAAGCAGTTGCTAATCTTCTAGGGTTAATATTTAACATATTAAAACAACAATTAAGGAGGTCCATATGGAGGTTACTACAATTGGTATAGATATTGCAAAAAGAATTTTTCAAATTCATGGTGTAGATAAAAATGGCAAGACAGTATTAAAGAAAAAATTGATGAGAGATCAGGTTTTGACATTTATGGCTAATTTACCACAATGTTTAGTAGGCAGGAGTTTCGCACTTAGCAAAGTTGCGAATCAGTTAAAATGTAATAGTTGAGATTATATCTTACATTTAGTAAAATAAATTAATTATTAAATGGAGATAAAGAATGAACTTAAATCAAAAAATAATAAAACCAAAATTAGGTTTACTTGAATTAGCTAAGAGCCTTGGTAGTATATCATCAGCATGTAAAGCGATGGGATATAGTAGAGATAGTTATTACAGATTTAAAGAACTGTATGAAACTGGTGGCGAAGAAGCGTTGTATGAAATTAGTCGAAGAAAGCCAATAATAGCGAATAGAGTTGATCCTGCTGTAGAGAAAGCAGTACTAGATATGGCAATAGAATATCCAGCATATGGTCAGCTAAGAGTATCAAATGAGCTTAAAAAGACAGGTGTACTTGTATCACCTGGGGGAGTAAGATCAATTTGGTTACGTAATGATTTAAACAACATCAGTAAAAGACTTAAAGCATTAGAAGCAAAAATGGCTCAAGATGGTATTGTGCTTACTGAGGCACAATTACAAGTGCTAGAGAAGCGTCGTAATGAAAAAGAAGCTCATGGAGAAATTGAGACACAGCATCCAGGGTATCTAGGATGCCAAGATACATATTATGTAGGCAACTTTAAGGGTATAGGTAAGGTTTATTCTCAGGTATTTATTGATAGCTACAGCAGAGTAGCTGATGTTAAACTATATACTGATAAAACAGCTTTAACTGCTGCTGATATGCTTAATGACCGAGTGTTACCATGGTATGAGACTCAAGGGATACCAATACTTCGTATTCTGACAGATCGTGGGTCAGAATATAAGGGGAATATAGAGCATCATGCTTTTGAATTATTTCTAAGTATCGAAGGTATAGAGCATACTACTACTAAAGCATATTCTCCTCAAACAAACGGTATGTGTGAGCGTTTTAATAAAACCATGAAACAAGAATTCTTTGATACAGCTATGCGGAAAAAGATTTATACAGCTCTTGATGACCTACAATTAGATCTTGATATCTGGCTAGAGTATTTCAATAATGAAAGACCTCATTCTGGTAAATATTGTTATGGAAAAACTCCTATGCAAACTTTTAAGGATAGTAAGAAATTAGCTGTTGAAAAGAATAATGAAATCTTGTATCTTGAATATGTATCTGACAGTCAAAATTTAACTGACAATCAGGGGCAAAATTTATAGTGTCTGTAAGATCAAATCTTAACTTCTACAGTTAAAAGCCATCTGATATTGTTTTGAATTGATGTTTTTATAACTTCCCAAGTTTGTTGATATAAAGTAATGTTTTCATTTATCCTCCTTTTATTCATATCAAGCCAGGCAAATACTGCAAGGCAAATATGATTTCTTTGAGCTCGGCCCGTGCGTGCCTGACAGCGTTCAATACCACAAGTTTGTTTTAATTCTCGATGATAAACCTCTATAGACCAACGTGCCTTAACAATTTTCTCTATTTGCTCACGTGTGGGATTTTCCAAGTTCGTTGTTATGTAATCAATGCGACCATTCTTTGCCACAAACTTAAATACCGTAACCCAACCGTATCCACGTAGGTGAATTTTTAGCCCCTCATCGGGTATCTCTAAACTTTCCAAGCTAACATTATGATTAACTTTTCTATTTTTCCTTAGGGTGGTAACCCATAGCCAGCCTAAATTACGTATATGTTTTAAATTCTCCAACCCGCTATACCAAGCATCCATGACTATGGCATCAGGATTGAGACCTCTTTCTTTAGCTAAAGTAAGCATATCACAAAAATGCTCATTCTTTGTTTTACCATCAGTGTCTTTATCATATATTCTATAATCTACGGGAGTAGATTGAGCAATTTTAGTATTGTAATGTAGTAAGTTTACCATTCCTATACCAGGTATAACATCATGTACAGCTCCAGAATATTGATAACGTACAAGCTCAATCTTCTGACTGTATTGCTTTGATAATAAGGTGTCATCCCCCACTAATAAACACGGTGCTTCCCAATCTATATATTTTGACACTTCCTTATAGATTTCGCTAGGACGAAAATCCTTACTCTTTAACCATCGACTTGCACTATCGTGAGATAGATCTACTGGACTCACTTCAGATAATGCCTTGCTAGTATATCTGACACTACTTGCTTGTAAAAATGATTTATATAAGTCCTTGCTACATTTTGTTCTTGTCATTTTTATCTAAAACTATTTTTCTCTAGATTAACATACTTTTTGCTAAGTGCGAAACTCCTGAAGATATCTTTTACTCCTCGATTCTTCATTTCAGTAAAATTACCAAGCCAAAATTTAGCTCCTTCATTCTCACTTATCCATAAGCCTAAAATATCCTTTCTGCCAGATAAATCTATTCCTAAAGCTACATATACTGATTTATTAATAATAAGTTTATCTTGTCTTACTTTCACTACTAAACAGTCAAAATATACTATAGGGTATACTGATTCAAGAGGTCTACTCTGCCAAATCTTGACCTCATCTATTACTTCATCTGTAATCCTGCTGATTAGGCTCTCACTGATCTCAGCTCCATATAATTCTTGCAATTGTGTTTTAATATCAGACACACTCATACCCTTCGCATATAAGGGGTAAATTCCAGTATTAATTAAGCCAGATTTATATTTTCTTCCCATACCTCATTGGGTGTTTTATAACCGAGCACTTTTCTTGGTAAATTATTTAAAAAATCCTCAATTTCTTGTAATCAGGAGTTTCGCACTTAGCAAAATTGTGTATTAGTTAGAAGCCATTTAATGTTGTTCTGAATTGATGTTTTTATAACTTCCCAAGTTTGTTGATATAAAGTAATGTTTTCATTTATCCTCCTTTTGTTCATATCAAGCCAGGCCAATACAGCAAGGCAAATATGATTTCTTTGAGCTCGACCCGTGCGTGCCTGACAGCATTCAATACCACAAGTTTGTTTCAATTCTCGATGATAAACTTCTATAGACCAACGCGCCTTAACAATTTTCTCTATTTGCTCACGTGTAGGATTCTCTAAATTAGTTGTTATAGCTAACGCGGAAAGGTTTTTACCATAGTTTTTGTATTTACTCACATATTCACCAGATCTAAATCCTATTAAACATTGCTGGACTAACTTTAAAAACTGTTTACGTAAAATTATTGATCAATGCCTAAGTTGTTCCTAATCTGTGGTAGAAACATTGCCGTGTTAGCTATATGTAATCAATGCGACCATTTTTTGCCACAAACTTAAATACCGTAACCCAACCGTATCCACGTAGGTGAATTTTTAGCCCTTCATCGGGAATCTCTAAAGTTTCCAAGCTAACATTACGATTAACTTTTCTATTTTTTCTTAGGTTGGTAACCCATATCCAACCTAAATTACGTATATGTTTTAAATTATCCAAACCACTATACCAAGCATCCATAACTATAGCATCAGGCTTGATACCTCTTTCTTTAGCTAAAGTAAGCATATCACAAAAATGCTCGTTCTTTGTTTTACCATCAGTTTCTTTATCATATATTCTATAATCTACAGGAGTAGATTGATCAATTTGAGTATTGTAATGCAGTAAGTTTACCATTCCTATACCAGGTATAACATCATGTACAGCCCCAGAATATTGATAATTTACAAGCTCGATCCTCTTACTGTATTGCTTTGACAATAAGGTGTCATCTCCCACTAATAAACAAGGATCTTCCAGATCAATATATTTTGACACTTTGCTATAGATTTCGCTAGGGCGAAAATCCTTACTCTTTAACCATCGACTTGCACTATCGTGCGATAGATCTAATGGACTTACTTCAGATAATGCTTTGCTAGTATATCTTACACTACTTGCTTGTAAGAATGATTTATATAAATCTTTGCTACATTTTGATCTTGTCATTTTTATCTAAAACTATTTTTCTCTAGATTAGCATATTATTTGCTAAGTGCGAAACTCCTGTCTATTTTTTCTTAGGTTGGTAACCCATATCCAACCTAAATTACGTATATGTTTTAAATTATCCAAACCACTATACCAAGCATCCATAACTATAGCATCAGGCTTGATACCTCTTTCTTTAGCTAAAGTAAGCATATCACAAAAATGCTCGTTCTTTGTTTTACCATCAGTTTCTTTATCATATATTCTATAATCTACAGGAGTAGATTGATCAATTTGAGTATTGTAATGCAGTAAGTTTACCATTCCTATACCAGGTATAACATCATGTACAGCCCCAGAATATTGATAATTTACAAGCTCGATCCTCTTACTGTATTGCTTTGACAATAAGGTGTCATCTCCCACTAATAAACAAGGATCTTCCAGATCAATATATTTTGACACTTTGCTATAGATTTCGCTAGGGCGAAAATCCTTACTCTTTAACCATCGACTTGCACTATCGTGCGATAGATCTAATGGACTTACTTCAGATAATGCTTTGCTAGTATATCTTACACTACTTGCTTGTAAGAATGATTTATATAAATCTTTGCTACATTTTGATCTTGTCATTTTTATCTAAAACTATTTTTCTCTAGATTAGCATATTATTTGCTAAGTGCGAAACTCCTGGTAGGGATGGAAGCTTGTGGTGGTTCTAGTTATTGGGCAAGAGAAATAACTAAATTAGGGCATGAAGTAAAACTAATGGCACCGCAATTTGTCAAACCATATGTTAAAACTAATAAAAATGATCAAGCAGATGCTGAAGCGATATGTGAAGCCGTGACAAGACCTAATATGAGATTTGTTGCAATTAAAACTATAGAGCAACAAGAAATTTTATCAATACATAGGGTAAGAGAGAGATTGGTAAAAAATCGTACAGCACTTGCTAATGAAATTAGGGGGCTACTACATGAGTTTGGTTTTATTGTTCCTCAAGGCATTAATAAGGTTATCACAAAATTAATTGAGATTTTAGATGCAGGGAAATTAAGCCAGTTAAGTTATCAAACATTTAGTGAACTAAAAGAAGAATTCTTAGATAATAACAGAAAAATAAAAGAGATAGAAAAACGATTAACAATGATAGCAAGTAACCTAACTCAATATCAACGATTAAGAGCTATACCTGGTCTTGGTTTAATTACTGCTACTGCTTTAATAGGGTAAATTCCAGTATTAATTAAGCCAGATTTATATTTTCTTCCCATACCTCATTGGGTGTTTTATAACCGAGCACTTTTCTTGGTAAATTATTTAAAAAATCCTCAATTTCTTGTAATTGCTTTATTGTTAATTTTTTTATATCTAAAGATTTAGAGTATACTCTGTGCACCATTGAGTTAATCTTCTCTATCAATGGTTTTTGCCATGGAGAATAAGGATTGCAAAAATATACTTTTCGTTCAGATTTTGGCAATAGTTGTTCATGATTGGTAAATTCTTTGCCATTATCTAACGTTATGCTTTTGATTATATGCGACAATTGTTTAAGTTTTTTATTCATGTTACCAATCACATCTTGTGTTCTTTTTGAACGGTTTAAAGTGAGAAACACTTTTTGTGTTCTGATATCCACAAGAGCGCCTATATTACGACTTTGATTACCTTTGTTAAAAGTTAAATCACCTTCTAAATGACCTATTGCTGCTATCTTTCTATTTATCTCTGGTCTTTCAGTAATGGAAACTCGATTTGGTATTGTAATTCTTTTGTTTCTGATTCTTGTACCATGATGCAACCTATTTTTCCTTTTTCTTGCTAAAGATAAATATAATTTTTGCCTTTGTGCTATAGGAGATGTATAAATAAACTGGTATATACTCTCTGTAGAAATATTGACAGTATCTCGTGATAGTTTACGTCTACCTGAAATTATATCTGGTGAAATACCCTGTGTTAACTGCTTTATTATTTCTGCTCGTAAATTATTATCAATATCTAATTTTCTTTTTCTCTTACCTTGCCTTAAACTGCAAGCAAGTGTGTTAGCCCTATCTGGTCTATAATTATGCCTCATTCTCTTGAGTTCATAACATATAGTGCTTTTATCACGGCCAATCTTTGTCCCTATATATCGCGAGCTATAACCACTCTTATTCATTTCGTATATTTTAAATCTTTCATCTATCGTTAAATGAGCCATGATATATCTATATTTAAATGATGCTCCTCGCAGCAGAGCTACGAGGTATCTAAAAAAGTTTTAGTTGTTTCTTATGATATCACGAAGCAGAGCTTCGGGGAATTAAACCCTGAGAGATTAAAAATTGATTATATCTGGCTTAATTAATTATAGAACTTTCCAACTACCATTCCTCGCATTCTCAGTTTCAGCTCTATCATACTTGCTATAACCTAAATGTTCTGACATCTCAGCATGCAGTGCTCGCTCTAAAATACCCTTGGTTAATTCCTTAATTAATCTCTCAGGGTTTAATTCCCCGAAGCTCTGCTTCGTGATATCATAAGAAACAACTAAAACTTTTTTAGATACCTCGTAGCTCTGCTGCGAGGAGCATCATTCCATTCTGACTTAGTACTGTTTTTAAATCTACTCCGCCTTCTATCAGCAAATCTATTGCTTCATTTATTTTTTTATTCTTCTCTATTTGCATTTCTGTTACCTATATTTTTAATTACTTCTAATATAGGCTCAACAAAAATTTACACAATCATTGCAAAAGACTCTTCCAGTATTAATTAAGCCAGATTTATATTTTCTTCCCATACCTCATTGGGTGTTTTATAACCGAGCACTTTTCTTGGTAAATTATTTAAAAAATCCTCAATTTCTTGTAATTGCTTTATTGTTAATTTTTTTATATCTAAAGATTTAGAGTATACTCTGTGCACCATTGAGTTAATCTTCTCTATCAATGGTTTTTGCCATGGAGAATAAGGATTGCAAAAATATACTTTTCGTTCAGATTTTGGCAATAGTTGTTCATGATTGGTAAATTCTTTGCCATTATCTAACGTTATGCTTTTGATTATATGCGACAATTGTTTAAGTTTTTTATTCATGTTACCAATCACATCTTGTGTTCTTTTTGAACGGTTTAAAGTGAGAAACACTTTTTGTGTTCTGATATCCACAAGAGCGCCTATATTACGACTTTGATTACCTTTGTTAAAAGTTAAATCACCTTCTAAATGACCTATTGCTGCTATCTTTCTATTTATCTCTGGTCTTTCAGTAATGGAAACTCGATTTGGTATTGTAATTCTTTTGTTTCTGATTCTTGTACCATGATGCAACCTATTTTTCCTTTTTCTTGCTAAAGATAAATATAATTTTTGCCTTTGTGCTATAGGAGATGTATAAATAAACTGGTATATACTCTCTGTAGAAATATTGACAGTATCTCGTGATAGTTTACGTCTACCTGAAATTATATCTGGTGAAATACCCTGTGTTAACTGCTTTATTATTTCTGCTCGTAAATTATTATCAATATCTAATTTTCTTTTTCTCTTACCTTGCCTTAAACTGCAAGCAAGTGTGTTAGCCCTATCTGGTCTATAATTATGCCTCATTCTCTTGAGTTCATAACATATAGTGCTTTTATCACGGCCAATCTTTGTCCCTATATATCGCGAGCTATAACCACTCTTATTCATTTCGTATATTTTAAATCTTTCATCTATCGTTAAATGAGCCATGATATATCTATATTTAAATGATGCTCCTCGCAGCAGAGCTACGAGGTATCTAAAAAAGTTTTAGTTGTTTCTTATGATATCACGAAGCAGAGCTTCGGGGAATTAAACCCTGAGAGATTAAACATTGATTATATCTGGCTTAATTAATGTCCCCCTACGGGGATAAAAAATCCCTCGCCTTCAGGCGAAGGGAAGATATAATGAAGTTGCTTTAGCAACGAATTGATAAAAAGATATGAGAAGTTATAGAAAAAATAGTCATAGCCAGTATGATTTAAAAGTACATATTATATGGATACCAAAGTATAGAAAAAGAGCATTGGTAGGAAAAGTAACTGAGAGAGTCAGGGATTTATTAAGGCAAATTTGCATGGAACATGAAGCATATATAATTTCAGGTAAAGTATCTTGTGATCATGTTCATATATTTATTTCATACCGTCCTCAAGTGGCTTTAAGTAAGCTTGTACAATATCTAAAAGGGAGTAGCTCAAGAATATTATTGCAAGAATTTGCTCATTTAAGGAAACAATTTTGGGGTAATCATTTTTGGGCTAGAGGATATATGGCGGTGAGTTCAGGTAATATTACTGACGAAATGATACAGCAGTATATTGATGAACAAGAAGGTGAGCCAGTAAATGATGATCGATTTCTAATCGATTCCACTTTATAACCCCTCAGCTTATAGCTGAGGGTTGTTTAGTTATAGCAGGAGTTTCGCACTTAGCAAATAATATGCTAATCTAGAGAAAAATAGTTTTAGATAAAAATGACAAGATCAAAATGTAGCAAAGATTTATATAAATCATTCTTACAAGCAAGTAGTGTAAGATATACTAGCAAAGCATTATCTGAAGTAAGTCCATTAGATCTATCGCACGATAGTGCAAGTCGATGGTTAAAGAGTAAGGATTTTCGCCCTAGCGAAATCTATAGCAAAGTGTCAAAATATATTGATCTGGAAGATCCTTGTTTATTAGTAGGAGATGACACCTTATTGTCAAAGCAATACAGTAAGAGGATCGAGCTTGTAAATTATCAATATTCTGGGGCTGTACATGATGTTATACCTGGTATAGGAATGGTAAACTTACTGCATTACAATACTCAAATTGATCAATCTACTCCTGTAGATTATAGAATATATGATAAAGAAACTGATGGTAAAACAAAGAACGAGCATTTTTGTGATATGCTTACTTTAGCTAAAGAAAGAGGTATCAAGCCTGATGCTATAGTTATGGATGCTTGGTATAGTGGTTTGGATAATTTAAAACATATACGTAATTTAGGTTGGATATGGGTTACCAACCTAAGAAAAAATAGAAAAGTTAATCGTAATGTTAGCTTGGAAACTTTAGAGATTCCCGATGAAGGGCTAAAAATTCACCTACGTGGATACGGTTGGGTTACGGTATTTAAGTTTGTGGCAAAAAATGGTCGCATTGATTACATAACAACTAATTTAGAGAATCCTACACGTGAGCAAATAGAGAAAATTGTTAAGGCGCGTTGGTCTATAGAAGTTTATCATCGAGAATTGAAACAAACTTGTGGTATTGAATGCTGTCAGGCACGCACGGGTCGAGCTCAAAGAAATCATATTTGCCTTGCTGTATTGGCCTGGCTTGATATGAACAAAAGGAGGATAAATGAAAACATTACTTTATATCAACAAACTTGGGAAGTTATAAAAACATCAATTCAGAACAACATTAAATGGCTTCTAACTAATACACAATTTTGCTAAGTGCGAAACTCCTGTATAGAACTTTCCATTGTTTGGCGATAAGGGTTATATCAAACAGGAGCTCTTTGATGATCTATACAGCAAAGGAATCAAGTTAGTAACTGGCATAAAGAAGAAAATGAAGAATAAACTTATGCCATTATTTGAAAAAATATTATTACGCAAACGCTCAATTATCGAAACAGTATTTAGTGTGCTGAAGGGTGCTTTCGAGATCGAACATACAAGACATAGATCAATTTGGAATGCCTTTGTACATATCTTATCCGCCCTAATTGCATACTGTATGAAACCTAACAAACCTGCTATATCTCAAAATTAGCTAATCCAGAATTCAGGTTATAAGAGGGTTTGCCTGAACCTTGATTCTGTACATAATTACGTAATTTCTGCTCATCACCATGTTTACCTACTGTGCTCATAAAATATCCTTTACTCCAAAACTCACTTCCCCATAATTTTTCTTTAAACCTGAATTCTGGATTAGCTAATTTTGAGATATAGCAGGTTTGTTAGGTTTCATACAGTATGCAATTAGGGCGGATAAGATATGTACAAAGGCATTCCAAATTGATCTATGTCTTGTATGTTCGATCTCGAAAGCACCCTTCAGCACACTAAATACTGTTTCGATAATTGAGCGTTTGCGTAATAATATTTTTTCAAATAATGGCATAAGTTTATTCTTCATTTTCTTCTTTAGGAAAGTTCTATAAATGATGCTCCTCGCAGCAGAGCTACGAGGAGCATCATTTAAATATAGATATATCATGGCTCATTTAACGATAGATGAAAGATTTAAAATATACGAAATGAATAAGAGTGGTTATAGCTCGCGATATATAGGGACAAAGATTGGCCGTGATAAAAGCACTATATGTTATGAACTCAAGAGAATGAGGCATAATTATAGACCAGATAGGGCTAACACACTTGCTTGCAGTTTAAGGCAAGGTAAGAGAAAAAGAAAATTAGATATTGATAATAATTTACGAGCAGAAATAATAAAGCAGTTAACACAGGGTATTTCACCAGATATAATTTCAGGTAGACGTAAACTATCACGAGATACTGTCAATATTTCTACAGAGAGTATATACCAGTTTATTTATACATCTCCTATAGCACAAAGGCAAAAATTATATTTATCTTTAGCAAGAAAAAGGAAAAATAGGTTGCATCATGGTACAAGAATCAGAAACAAAAGAATTACAATACCAAATCGAGTTTCCATTACTGAAAGACCAGAGATAAATAGAAAGATAGCAGCAATAGGTCATTTAGAAGGTGATTTAACTTTTAACAAAGGTAATCAAAGTCGTAATATAGGCGCTCTTGTGGATATCAGAACACAAAAAGTGTTTCTCACTTTAAACCGTTCAAAAAGAACACAAGATGTGATTGGTAACATGAATAAAAAACTTAAACAATTGTCGCATATAATCAAAAGCATAACGTTAGATAATGGCAAAGAATTTACCAATCATGAACAACTATTGCCAAAATCTGAACGAAAAGTATATTTTTGCAATCCTTATTCTCCATGGCAAAAACCATTGATAGAGAAGATTAACTCAATGGTGCACAGAGTATACTCTAAATCTTTAGATATAAAAAAATTAACAATAAAGCAATTACAAGAAATTGAGGATTTTTTAAATAATTTACCAAGAAAAGTGCTCGGTTATAAAACACCCAATGAGGTATGGGAAGAAAATATAAATCTGGCTTAATTAATACTGGAATTTACCTTATTCCAGTTACTAACTTGATTCCTTTGCTGTATAGATCATCAAAGAGCTCCTGTTTGATATAACCCTTATCGCCAAACAATAATCCCGTGATATGTTTGGTGATTATCGAAACCGGCGCTCTATCATCTACATTACCAGGCGTTAGTTTTAGACCTTGAATCTCACCTTTTTCGTTAATAACCAAATGTAATTTTAGACCAAAAAACCAACTTTTTGTTGTTTTACCCAAAGCAGCAATACCGGCAAAGACTTTATTACGAGAGATTCTTTTTCGATGACAAACCTCTAAAGATGTGGCGTCAATATAAGAAACTCCCGTAGATTGAGCTGCCTGCATATACCATTCAAGTAATAAAACTAAATAACTCAGAACTCTTGGTTTTAGAGCTATAAAACGAGTATATGATGGAAGAGTTACAAAGTCTGATTTATATAATTGTAGATAGGACATATAAAAATATTTAAAGTTTTTACAGGGTGATTGATGGTATAAAAGCACTATTGTTAACAGCTCAGAATAGCTTATTTCAGGCTTTCTTGTAGGGTTTTTATTAATTAATTGGTAGAAATGATTTATTAATCCACTGCTCGCTAATTTTACAAAAATCATCGACAAAACAAAATAATGCAGTAATATCTTTCTTCATGGGGATACTCTTGTTTTTTTGCTAAAAATTATATAGAGTATCTTCTATCCCTTGTAAATACTTACTTCCAAACCTAGATTAATCCAGAATTCAGGTTTTAAGATTTGGATATTTCTCAAACATTTTCTTAGAAGTAATACTTTTTATGATTTGAGTTATTTTTGTTGGGCTATACATTGGTATTGACTGTAATAAAAAATGTACGTGATCTTTATCTACTCCTATTTCTAAAAATCTAATTTCATAACAATCTTCTATGTGCTCACAAATTTTACACAAATAATCATCTAGTTCTTGATTGAATATTACTCTTCTATACTTTGCCGGCGTTACTAAATGATATATTAGTACTGTGACATTATGACTCTTATGTATATAACTGCTTTCTTCCATTCAAGTAGTATATCACGAAGCAGAGCTTCGGGGAATTAAACCCTGAGAGATTAAATGAGCGTGGCAATCTCAGGGTTCTATGCTGCTTCATAAGATTGCCGCGTCGATGCTACGCATCTCCTCGCAATGACGGTAAAGTTATAATTTCATCTTGACCAAACTCTAATAATATTTTATCTATATAAGATGTTTAGAAAAATTTTATTGCCTTACATTTTTGTTATCATTTCTTTACTTACCCAAGTAAGTGAAGCAAAAAAGGCTGTAAAAAATTCTTCTAAAGTTCCTATTCCCGTTCAAACTAGTTTAGTAATTAATGAAAAAAATGGCGAGGTTTTGCATGCTCATAATTCACAAGTTCGGATGTATCCCGCCTCTTTAACTAAATTAATGACGCTATATTTAATGTTTGAGTCAATTGAGACAGGTAAACTATCATTAAATAAAAAGCTAACCGTATCAGAAAAAGCGGCAAAAATGCCTCCTTGTAAGCTAGGTTTAAAAGCAGGTGAAACTATAACAGTCAGAGATGCTATTAATGGGTTAATTATAACTTCTGCTAATGATGCTGCGGTAGTTGCAGCTGAAAATCTTAAAGGCTCAGAAAAAGCTTTTGCTCATGCAATGAATGTCAAAGCTAAACAACTTGGGATGAAAAATACCTATTTTAAGAATGCTTCAGGTTTGCATGATCCGTTGCAGCAAACCACCGCAAGAGATATGGCTAAGCTTGCTTTAGCAATTAAGAAAAACTATCCTAAATATTACTCATTATTTTCTAAAACAAGTTTTGTATTTCGTGGTAACACAAGAAATGGACATAATAATGTTACCAAAAACTATCAAGGAGCTGAAGGTCTAAAAACAGGATTTACTAATCCATCTGGTTATAATTTAGTTACTACTGCCTCAAGAAACGGTAAGTCGTTAATCGCAGTTGTTACAGGCGGTAGAAGTGCTGGATCTCGTGATCAGAAAATGATCGGGTTATTAGATCAGCACTTTAGCGTAGCATCTACCAAGCCTAAAGTCACACTTGCTTCTAATAATAAAGTAAAAGCAAAACCTAAGCCAAAAATAGTGATAAAAAAAGGAGTCATGCGTAGTTAGTCTATCCGCCAAAAACACTTCAAATCCTGATCATTTGTAATGGGATAGAGTTTTGACAACAAATTGCTAAGATTTTCAATAAAAATTAATAAGTTATGTTAATTTTTACTGATACATTTCTGTGTTGGTCTAATTTTGATATGGAGCTATTGTTAACGATTTTTTATCGTTCATCTAGTTTTTGCATGATGATATTTTTGATTTATGTGGAGTTAGACACGATTTGTAAATGATTTGCAATGCATCGTAAATTCAAACCAATAGCAGAGATTATTGGATTGATAATATCTCCTATCATACCTTTCAAGAAGTTTCTACCCATCCGACCATATTGCTTTAAGTGACCTATTATTGGTTCTATGGCACTGCGTCTCTTGATCATAGACTTGTCCTCTTGTAACAACTTCTTCCGCGTTTTTGGGGTATATACCTTACTCTTCTCCTTTACATTGCTACCACTATACCCAAGATCAACAAATGATTTCTTTATCTTGATTCCAGTGACACTCTCTACTGCTTCAAAGCTCTGATGCAATGTATGACCATCATAAGGATTATTATGAAACGATTTTGCGGATAAAACAAAATTTCTACGACCACTTACTACTACCGCTACTTTATTGCCAAACTCATATGGCTTGTTGCGTTTTCCCTTTCCTATACACTCTACTTCAGGGGCATGAAAACTATATAATACTTTGTTATCTTCTTTATATTGCTTTTTAGCTTCTCTTTTTAAAACAGATTGGTTATGTATTTGTTTTATTTTTTGCAATACTTCTTGATTTTTGAGAGACAAGTTTAATTGCTTATTTTTGATCTCACGCTCACATACTCTAATCAAACGACCCAGTAATATTTTTAAATGCTTCATTATTTTCCAACGCTTCTTGGCTTTACTATGTTCTTTATATTTCCATAGCTTTACTATATCGCGTTTATAGGTTCTAGCGTATGTTTCATTCAAATGTATACCCAAACTGTTGCAAAGCTTTACTATGCTAAGCCTAGCTTTATCCATTAAATAAACATCGTGTGGGTGTTTGATATTCTTAATTTGTACAGTCGTATCAGCGATGATTAATTCCAAATCTTTTTTTTTAATTGTGTTAGTTTTTATCCCAACCCTGATCAACTCCGATAATATCTCATTATATCCAGCTTCACCTAATACACTACGAAACCGTCGTATACTAGTTTCCGAGATAGCTATGTCTTTTTCTATATATTCCCACCCGCAGAAATACTGCCAATACATATTCTCTTTTAGCTCTTCCTCTGATAATGAATCTGAAAAATTATACATTGCTTGTAGCATCGTTATGCCAAGCATCACTCTATGACATTTTCTATTTCTACCAAATTTCTTAATACAAACATTTTTTGATAACCACTCTTCGAGCCTAGACCAATTTATTAATTCTCTTAATTTATATAGCTTATTATTTGGGTTTAATTCTTCTTTTAATTTATAACCAAACAGTTTCCCTTGTTCTTGCGATTTGATAATGTTGTCTATTGGCATTGACTGAAATCCATAAGGTTTATGACCATATTTTATCATTTTCTTACGGATTGTTGTATTACTTCTTGTCTTAAAACCATATTATCTATAAGGCTTGTAGAGTTTTGGCGGACGGACTAGTTAGTCTATCCGCCAAAAACACTTCAAATCCTGATCATTTGTAATGGGATAGAGTTTTGACAACAAATTGCTAAGATTTTCAATAAAAATTAATAAGTTATGTTAATTTTTACTGATACATTTCTGTGTTGGTCTAATTTTGATATGGAGCTATTGTTAACGATTTTTTATCGTTCATCTAGTTTTTGCATGATGATATTTTTGATTTATGTGGAGTTAGACACGATTTGTAAATGATTTGCAATGCATCGTAAATTCAAACCAATAGCAGAGATTATTGGATTGATAATATCTCCTATCATACCTTTCAAGAAGTTTCTACCCATCCGACCATATTGCTTTAAGTGACCTATTATTGGTTCTATGGCACTGCGTCTCTTGATCATAGACTTGTCCTCTTGTAACAACTTCTTCCGCGTTTTTGGGGTATATACCTTACTCTTCTCCTTTACATTGCTACCACTATACCCAAGATCAACAAATGATTTCTTTATCTTGATTCCAGTGACACTCTCTACTGCTTCAAAGCTCTGATGCAATGTATGACCATCATAAGGATTATTATGAAACGATTTTGCGGATAAAACAAAATTTCTACGACCACTTACTACTACCGCTACTTTATTGCCAAACTCATATGGCTTGTTGCGTTTTCCCTTTCCTATACACTCTACTTCAGGGGCATGAAAACTATATAATACTTTGTTATCTTCTTTATATTGCTTTTTAGCTTCTCTTTTTAAAACAGATTGGTTATGTATTTGTTTTATTTTTTGCAATACTTCTTGATTTTTGAGAGACAAGTTTAATTGCTTATTTTTGATCTCACGCTCACATACTCTAATCAAACGACCCAGTAATATTTTTAAATGCTTCATTATTTTCCAACGCTTCTTGGCTTTACTATGTTCTTTATATTTCCATAGCTTTACTATATCGCGTTTATAGGTTCTAGCGTATGTTTCATTCAAATGTATACCCAAACTGTTGCAAAGCTTTACTATGCTAAGCCTAGCTTTATCCATTAAATAAACATCGTGTGGGTGTTTGATATTCTTAATTTGTACAGTCGTATCAGCGATGATTAATTCCAAATCTTTTTTTTTAATTGTGTTAGTTTTTATCCCAACCCTGATCAACTCCGATAATATCTCATTATATCCAGCTTCACCTAATACACTACGAAACCGTCGTATACTAGTTTCCGAGATAGCTATGTCTTTTTCTATATATTCCCACCCGCAGAAATACTGCCAATACATATTCTCTTTTAGCTCTTCCTCTGATAATGAATCTGAAAAATTATACATTGCTTGTAGCATCGTTATGCCAAGCATCACTCTATGACATTTTCTATTTCTACCAAATTTCTTAATACAAACATTTTTTGATAACCACTCTTCGAGCCTAGACCAATTTATTAATTCTCTTAATTTATATAGCTTATTATTTGGGTTTAATTCTTCTTTTAATTTATAACCAAACAGTTTCCCTTGTTCTTGCGATTTGATAATGTTGTCTATTGGCATTGACTGAAATCCATAAGGTTTATGACCATATTTTATCATTTTCTTACGGATTGTTGTATTACTTCTTGTCTTAAAACCATATTATCTATAAGGCTTGTAGAGTTTTGGCGGACGGACTAGTTAGTCTATCCGCCAAAAACACTTCAAATCCTGATCATTTGTAATGGGATAGAGTTTTGACAACAAATTGCTAAGATTTTCAATAAAAATTAATAAGTTATGTTAATTTTTACTGATACATTTCTGTGTTGGTCTAATTTTGATATGGAGCTATTGTTAACGATTTTTTATCGTTCATCTAGTTTTTGCATGATGATATTTTTGATTTATGTGGAGTTAGACACGATTTGTAAATGATTTGCAATGCATCGTAAATTCAAACCAATAGCAGAGATTATTGGATTGATAATATCTCCTATCATACCTTTCAAGAAGTTTCTACCCATCCGACCATATTGCTTTAAGTGACCTATTATTGGTTCTATGGCACTGCGTCTCTTGATCATAGACTTGTCCTCTTGTAACAACTTCTTCCGCGTTTTTGGGGTATATACCTTACTCTTCTCCTTTACATTGCTACCACTATACCCAAGATCAACAAATGATTTCTTTATCTTGATTCCAGTGACACTCTCTACTGCTTCAAAGCTCTGATGCAATGTATGACCATCATAAGGATTATTATGAAACGATTTTGCGGATAAAACAAAATTTCTACGACCACTTACTACTACCGCTACTTTATTGCCAAACTCATATGGCTTGTTGCGTTTTCCCTTTCCTATACACTCTACTTCAGGGGCATGAAAACTATATAATACTTTGTTATCTTCTTTATATTGCTTTTTAGCTTCTCTTTTTAAAACAGATTGGTTATGTATTTGTTTTATTTTTTGCAATACTTCTTGATTTTTGAGAGACAAGTTTAATTGCTTATTTTTGATCTCACGCTCACATACTCTAATCAAACGACCCAGTAATATTTTTAAATGCTTCATTATTTTCCAACGCTTCTTGGCTTTACTATGTTCTTTATATTTCCATAGCTTTACTATATCGCGTTTATAGGTTCTAGCGTATGTTTCATTCAAATGTATACCCAAACTGTTGCAAAGCTTTACTATGCTAAGCCTAGCTTTATCCATTAAATAAACATCGTGTGGGTGTTTGATATTCTTAATTTGTACAGTCGTATCAGCGATGATTAATTCCAAATCTTTTTTTTTAATTGTGTTAGTTTTTATCCCAACCCTGATCAACTCCGATAATATCTCATTATATCCAGCTTCACCTAATACACTACGAAACCGTCGTATACTAGTTTCCGAGATAGCTATGTCTTTTTCTATATATTCCCACCCGCAGAAATACTGCCAATACATATTCTCTTTTAGCTCTTCCTCTGATAATGAATCTGAAAAATTATACATTGCTTGTAGCATCGTTATGCCAAGCATCACTCTATGACATTTTCTATTTCTACCAAATTTCTTAATACAAACATTTTTTGATAACCACTCTTCGAGCCTAGACCAATTTATTAATTCTCTTAATTTATATAGCTTATTATTTGGGTTTAATTCTTCTTTTAATTTATAACCAAACAGTTTCCCTTGTTCTTGCGATTTGATAATGTTGTCTATTGGCATTGACTGAAATCCATAAGGTTTATGACCATATTTTATCATTTTCTTACGGATTGTTGTATTACTTCTTGTCTTAAAACCATATTATCTATAAGGCTTGTAGAGTTTTGGCGGACGGACTAGTTAGACTTCAAAATCGTCATTGCAAGAAAATTACGTAGTAAATGATGCTCCTCCGCAGCAGAGCTACGAGGTATCTATCCAAAAAGCTTTAACTGTTTTTGTTGAAATGCTTTATAAGAAGGTTTGCCTGAACCTTGATTCTGTACATAATTACGTAATTTCTGCTCATCACCATGTTTACCTACTGTGCTCATAAAATATCCTTTACTCCAAAACTCACTTCCCCATAATTTTTCTTTAAGATTTGGAGATTTCTCAAACATGGTAAATTCCAGTATTAATTAAGCCAGATTTATATTTTCTTCCCATACCTCATTGGGTGTTTTATAACCGAGCACTTTTCTTGGTAAATTATTTAAAAAATCCTCAATTTCTTGTAATTGCTTTATTGTTAATTTTTTTATATCTAAAGATTTAGAGTATACTCTGTGCACCATTGAGTTAATCTTCTCTATCAATGGTTTTTGCCATGGAGAATAAGGATTGCAAAAATATACTTTTCGTTCAGATTTTGGCAATAGTTGTTCATGATTGGTAAATTCTTTGCCATTATCTAACGTTATGCTTTTGATTATATGCGACAATTGTTTAAGTTTTTTATTCATGTTACCAATCACATCTTGTGTTCTTTTTGAACGGTTTAAAGTGAGAAACACTTTTTGTGTTCTGATATCCACAAGAGCGCCTATATTACGACTTTGATTACCTTTGTTAAAAGTTAAATCACCTTCTAAATGACCTATTGCTGCTATCTTTCTATTTATCTCTGGTCTTTCAGTAATGGAAACTCGATTTGGTATTGTAATTCTTTTGTTTCTGATTCTTGTACCATGATGCAACCTATTTTTCCTTTTTCTTGCTAAAGATAAATATAATTTTTGCCTTTGTGCTATAGGAGATGTATAAATAAACTGGTATATACTCTCTGTAGAAATATTGACAGTATCTCGTGATAGTTTACGTCTACCTGAAATTATATCTGGTGAAATACCCTGTGTTAACTGCTTTATTATTTCTGCTCGTAAATTATTATCAATATCTAATTTTCTTTTTCTCTTACCTTGCCTTAAACTGCAAGCAAGTGTGTTAGCCCTATCTGGTCTATAATTATGCCTCATTCTCTTGAGTTCATAACATATAGTGCTTTTATCACGGCCAATCTTTGTCCCTATATATCGCGAGCTATAACCACTCTTATTCATTTCGTATATTTTAAATCTTTCATCTATCGTTAAATGAGCCATGATATATCTATATTTAAATGATGCTCCTCGCAGCAGAGCTACGAGGTATCTAAAAAAGTTTTAGTTGTTTCTTATGATATCACGAAGCAGAGCTTCGGGGAATTAAACCCTGAGAGATTAAAAAAAGTGGCGAGTGTATCAATCTATAATTTGTATTATATATCAAATAATTTACTTTAAATTGTAGAAATATCGCTTTTACGCTGATAAAAGCACTAAATATTGAACTTTAAATATAAATTTTTACTTTAGTCAGAAAAATTAGAATTTTTGTCAAAACTTCAGGTAAAGAGTTATGGTTTAAACTCTATTCTAGAAATTTAAGAATGATAACTAATATTCGCAAGGATATGAAGAATTATTTACTAGAATTAGAAGATAAAGCTATGTTACCTGAAGTTTTGACAAAAATTCTAATTTTTCTGACTAAAGTAAAAATTTATATTTAAAGTTCAATATTTAGTGCTTTTATCAGCGTAAAAGCGATATTTCTACAATTTAAAGTAAATTATTTGATATATAATACACATTGTAGATTGATACACTCACCACTTTTTTTAATAAAAATTTTTTGTCAAAACTTCAGTTTAAAATAATCTAATATAATAATTTTTGACTATTGGTATCGTATATGTGCTTTATTTTTAGGAGTATAATTCGGTGTTAAAGAAGGTGCTAAAGAAGTGGAATTTGTATTATAATATTGAGTTTGTTGTTGAGTTCTATTTCTATACTTTTTGATTGGGAAAATTTCAATGGTGTTGAATTTATCATGGTTATATTTAATATTCATTAAATTTAGTTTTTCATCTGATCTTGCTTGCTCAATTTCTTTTTGTTTTTTTTCTACTAGCTCTAAATCTAATTCTATTCCATTATATATAAATTTTCCTGTACTAATATCTTTAGCTGCTTCTTTTAATTCTTTGCCTATTATAGTATGAATTGTTCCTAATTCATTTGCTCCTTTTCCTATTTTACTAACATATTCTGCTTTTACACCCCAGTAACTATCAGTCTTGCTACTTTCAATTATTGCTATTTCTAAATTATATAATGCAAGTGCTGTAATTGCATATTCTTTGCCTCTTTTGCCTCCATTTTTAATAAAATCTCTTTGAATGTTAGCCATTATATTATGCTTTTCTCCTTCGTGCCAACCTTTAGGACTTAATTTATTTAGACCACTTATTCTTGTAAATTTTGAGGCTTCATCTTCTTTTAAGCTTTTTATATATTTTACTATTTCTTGAACAGATTGAAATATTGATAGATTTTGTTTTTGCTGATAAACATTGGCTATTTTTAATATTTCATTTTCATAACCTTGATTGATTAATAGTTCAATTTTTTTTGCTTGAAATTCAGTTTCACGACACATTATCGAATCATATGGATCAGTATTTACAAATAGACCAGCAATCGAATCATTTTGATTTCTACATGCTATTCCAATTAAAAAACGAGATAATGTATTTGATTTTAATTTATAAATTTTTTGTTTCATTTCATTAATTTATAATTTTTATTTACTCTTATTTTGTTCCCTAGATATATGGTTCTTATTCGGTATAAACCTAATGGAATCAGAAGGAGTATGCTTTATAACATTTCTTATTTTCTCTACAGTTGTTGAAATATTTTGTCTAGAATCTTTTATGGCATGTAAATAGAAATTTATTTTCTTTTTTTCTCGCTCAAAGGTTGTTTTATTACCTGCATTTAAGATAGCTAGTATTGCATGTTTTACTACCTTGCCAAAATTTCTCAATATATGAGTTTTATCAGTATTTATATTTTTATCGCACCAATCTTCTAAATCTCTTAATTTTTGTTTTAATAATGGAAGTTCTTTTTTACTGTCTGTATTTATAATATTATTTACTTTTTCTTTAAACTCTTTATAACTTTGATTTTGTTTTAGCATTGCTATTATATCAGCTTGTAATAATTCTTTAAGGTTATTTATTATACTAGGGATTCTTTTTTCTTCGGCTAATTCTTTCGATAAAATATCTTCTATAGACTTGTAATTTTCAAGTTGAGGAAAACTATCTTTTTCAGCACGTAGGCTTTGCATAGTTGATAAGGCTGTTAGTACTTTATCTTCTAATTCTTGTTTATTTAACTTTTTAGAATTTTCATTAATAATTGCCTTATCTTTTTCTTCAAGTTCAACAAATAAATTTTTTATATCTTCTTTATGAATTATAAAATCTTTTAAGTCATCAATAGTACTTAAATTATCATTTTGTAAGCGATTATTAACTAAATTAAATAATTTTTGTAAATTATTTTCTGTATTATTACTATCTATATCATCAAAAAATTTTTTTACTTCATTATACGTTACTTCATTTTTATTTAAGGAAATTAATTCTTCGCCTTTATAAGCAAAACCATATTTAGGATGGTTCTCAATATTTGTTTTTGCTAATAATTCTTTAATTTCTGATATAGTAGGATTCCAAGGTATTAATTTCTTATTTTTTACTATAGTCATAGGTAAATCCATATTATATTTTTCAGAAACATAATATTTTGCTTCCAAAGCATATAATTTATGCTCAAGATCATCATTTTGTAAAGCTATACCAATAAGTCCTTTAGGATATAAATTAGCTATTATTTCGTTATAATCTTTTTGGGGATTATCTTTTAAAAAATTTTTATATGTTTTTAGAAATTTTGCTTTTGAGTGGGTTTGAATAAATTTTTTATTATCAAGCCTCATATTAAAAAAATCTTCTGTTCTACGTGCATTATCGGTCCAAAAATCATGCGGCATAAAATGCCTAATGGTAGAATCATTTGCATTATATAACAAACCTATACCTGTAAAAAATAGAGATATATTTACATCGGGTACGAGAAGGGTGGCACTTCTTCCTCTATTACCTTCACGTTCAATATTTTTATAATATCCGTCTTGACGATATTGATATAAGTATTTAGTTTCGTCTTCAATACGTCCTGTTCTTGCTATTATATTTGACTCTTCAAACAATTCTTGTAGCTGTTTATTGCTTATTTTTTTGCTAATGCCCTTAAAATCTTCTTCTACTTTATCTAATGCAGTCTTACCAATCTTATTCTTAATATTTATATCAGCTCCTAACTTTATTAGTTCTTTGATCATTTCCCCATTTTGTGCTCTTGCTAAAATATGTAAAACTGTTTCACCATCTGCATTTCTAGCATTTATATCAAAACCAAGCTTTTGAAAATTTTTTATTATTTCAAATTGACTATTTTGAGCTGCTATATGTATTGGGGTATTGCGTTGTTTATCAACAAATTGAGTTAATATCTTTTTACCATTATCATGATTTTTCTTTACTAAATATTCTAGTACTTCTTTATTCCCTCCAGTAGCAATATAGTATAAATAATTTTGTCCATTTTTATCATTTATATTATTTAAAAATTCTTTTGTAAATAAATATTTTGTTGCAGTAAGGTTACCGCTTTCTAAAGCTTGACAGAATAGCTCATATCTATTTTTTTAAATTTAGCATTATTTTTTATTAGCAATTTAAATATTTTAGAATCGTTAATACGAATAGCATATTCAAGAGGAGTAAAACCATAATAATCGACAGCATTAGGATTAGCTCCACTTTTTATCAATTTTAGTACTATATTATGGATATTTTTAATATTGACTTGACGTTTATTAGCTTGAAGAATGGCATTATGTAAAGGAGTGCGTCCTAGTTTATTTTGAGCTTCTGTATTTGAACCGACTTTTAATAAAATTTTTGCCATTTTTGATGTTTTTAGCATATGTAATGCAGTTTCACCAGTTATATCCTGAGCTTCAACATTAATATTATGGTTAATTAACATTTGTGCTTTTTTAATGTTATTTCGTTCAGCAGCCTGATGTAATAATGTTCTATTAAATTTTCCTATAGTAGTATTAATATCATTTGCGGGTTTCAATAAGATTGAAAATAATTTATTATGTAAACGTGATAAAGCACGTAAATCCATAGAATTAATATTTATATTTGTTTTTAGCAGCAACTCAAATGTTTGATCGCTTGCTGAATTATACATAGCTAATTCAAATAAATTGCTCCCATTTTGAGTTTTAACATTTATATTTGCTCCAGCATCAATTAGCAATTTTGCTAATTCTGGTTTATCATTTATAATAGCATATTGTAAAGGAGTTTTACTAAGCCTTCCACGTTTGCCGAAACTATCTATTTTTATAGTATTCGAACTAATTAATTCTTTAATTTTATCAAGATCATAATCCTCTATAGCTTTTAAAAACTTTGCTTGGTTAATAGTATTAAATTTTATATTTGGTAGTGTAGAAACAGAAGGGGTTTTAGACGTTTGTAATAATACATGATCAGGCATAGGAGGTGGAACTGGTATAGAAGAATTTTTAGTATCCAAATTTAGAGGTGATTTATGAGTTTCTTCCCAAGCTTTTATCTGTTTTGGGGTGGGTTTTGGAGCAACAGCAGGCTTTCCAGATTTTAATTTGGATTTAATATTCTTAATTTCATCTAGTAGTTTTATATCTTTGTGCATAATAAACCTCAATAAAATATATTTTTTTGTTAAATATATTTACTATTTAGATACTAATTAACCTGAATTCTGGATTAATCTAGGTTTGGCAGTAAGTATTTACAAAGGATAGAAGATACTCTATATAATTTTTAGCAAAAAAACAAGAGTATCCCCATGAAGAAAGATATTACTGCATTATTTTGTTTTGTCGATGATTTTTGTAAAATTAGCGAGCAGTGGATTAATAAATCATTTCTATAGCTAACGCGAAAAGGTTTTTACCATAGTTTTTGTATTTACTCACATATTCACCAGATCTAAATCCTAATGATGCTCCTCGCAGCAGAGCTACGAGGTATCTAAAAAAGTTTTAGTTGTTTCTTATGATATCACGAAGCAGAGCTTCGGGGAATTAAACCCTGAGAGATTAATAAATCAGTATATGTAGCTTTAGGAATAGATTTATCTGGCAGAAAGGATATTTTAGGCTTATGGATAAGTGAGAATGAAGGAGCTAAATTTTGGCTTGGTAATTTTACTGAAATGAAGAATCGAGGAGTAAAAGATATCTTAATTGCTTGTAGTGATAATCTAACTGGTATGTCTGATGCTATTGCATCAGTATATCCGAAAACTGAACATCAAATTTGTATTGTCCATCAGATCAGGAATAGCCTCAAATATGTATCATATAAAGATAGAAAGCAATTAGCAGCGGATTTGAAACTAATCTATACTTCTGCTACTGAAAAAGAAGCAGCATTAGCTCTTGAGTCATTTGATCAAAAATGGAGTAAGCAATATCCGCATATAGCTAAATCTTGGTATAATAATTGGGATAATTTGATAATTTTCTTGCAATATCCAAAGGAGATTCGTAAGATTATTTACACTACAAATGCGATAGAATCGCTGAATAGCCAATTGAGAAAAGTTACTAAGAATAAACGCATCTTTCCAAATGATGACGCAGTATTTAAGGTTTTATATCTGACAATTGATTATATTACCAAAAAATGGTCTATGCCTATCCCCAATTGGAATGAAGCTATGGCTCATTTTATGATCAAATTTGATGGTAGGATTTAATGGCTCACGAAATTTACACAATTGATGAAACAGAGCCGAATCAGTATTTAATATACTAAAAAATCGAATGAACCTAGAGCATACAAGGCATAGATCTCCTGTTAATTTCTTGGTGCATATTCTAGCTTGTGTTACTTCTTATGCTATCACTAAATCTCGTATAAAACTTGATGCTTTAGCTCCAGAACAACTTCTCTTATCCTAAATTGGCGTTGATAAGGTGGCACAGATACATAGATATGTACGTGATTTGAAGCTATCTTCCCTCTTAATATCTCTACACCATTATTCTTACATATCTCTTGGATTAGGTCCTTGACTCTCCTACCAATATATTATAGCGATATTTAGTCACCCATACTATATGATAAGTGCAATCGTAAACTGTGTGGCTTAGCTTCTTGTAATACTGCATCTCTTCATTCTATATGTTAAAACGACGCACTGCAAGTGCGGGGTTTTTCTCCCAAATTTGGGACAATAAAATTTAAAGAAAGAATCTAGTCCTTTGGAAAAATTTACACACTTAATTGTGAAGACTCTTTTACATTTCATACACACGGATCCAATTATCTAAATCACATACTCCCATTACATCAGATAATTGCATATTATTTGTTATATTCATTATCATCTCTGGAGGTAAAGCCTCAATACTGTGATATAAAGTATGTAATTTTGCTTTATGGTTCAGAGTACTTACTTGTGTTAGGTTAAAATAATTTACATTAATATAATTAACCACCTTCTTGTCAAAGCACGATATGTCATTTGCTGACATCATCTCTTTTAACACTGACTGTACTAAATTATCTTTGGCATGACACTGATAAAAATTAAGCAGTTTTGCAGCATCAAGCGAATCATACTTCGAATCATCTTCACATAAGGACGAAATATTATGCATCACTTCTTTTACTTTATCATAACAAAGCATATTATGTTGTATTGCATTGTTAATACGGTATCTTATCCCTGGTTCTATCTTATGAGAACTTAAGTCTATCAGGAGTTTCGCACTTAGCAAAATTGTGTATTAGTTAGAAGCCATTTAATGTTGTTCTGAATTGATGTTTTTATAACTTCCCAAGTTTGTTGATATAAAGTAATGTTTTCATTTATCCTCCTTTTGTTCATATCAAGCCAGGCCAATACAGCAAGGCAAATATGATTTCTTTGAGCTCGACCCGTGCGTGCCTGACAGCATTCAATACCACAAGTTTGTTTCAATTCTCGATGATAAACTTCTATAGACCAACGCGCCTTAACAATTTTCTCTATTTGCTCACGTGTAGGATTCTCTAAATTAGTTGTTATGTAATCAATGCGACCATTTTTTGCCACAAACTTAAATACCGTAACCCAACCGTATCCACGTAGGTGAATTTTTAGCCCTTCATCGGGAATCTCTAAAGTTTCCAAGCTAACATTACGATTAACTTTTCTATTTTTTCTTAGGTTGGTAACCCATATCCAACCTAAATTACGTATATGTTTTAAATTATCCAAACCACTATACCAAGCATCCATAACTATAGCATCAGGCTTGATACCTCTTTCTTTAGCTAAAGTAAGCATATCACAAAAATGCTCGTTCTTTGTTTTACCATCAGTTTCTTTATCATATATTCTATAATCTACAGGAGTAGATTGATCAATTTGAGTATTGTAATGCAGTAAGTTTACCATTCCTATACCAGGTATAACATCATGTACAGCCCCAGAATATTGATAATTTACAAGCTCGATCCTCTTACTGTATTGCTTTGACAATAAGGTGTCATCTCCCACTAATAAACAAGGATCTTCCAGATCAATATATTTTGACACTTTGCTATAGATTTCGCTAGGGCGAAAATCCTTACTCTTTAACCATCGACTTGCACTATCGTGCGATAGATCTAATGGACTTACTTCAGATAATGCTTTGCTAGTATATCTTACACTACTTGCTTGTAAGAATGATTTATATAAATCTTTGCTACATTTTGATCTTGTCATTTTTATCTAAAACTATTTTTCTCTAGATTAGCATATTATTTGCTAAGTGCGAAACTCCTGTCTATTACTATTGACCTTATTAATCGATTTGATTCTATAGCAATTGTTAATTCCTCTAAGCCATAAGAAATAATAATATTGCCGTCAATATTAATAGAAGTAAGGCTAGTATGATCTTGAATAAATTCTGATAACTCTGCTGCTCCTTCATCGTCCAAACCGCACCGCGATAAATCAAGATGTGTTAGAGATTGATTCTTTTTTAATGCAGCTAATAAGTTTAATAATTCGCCGGGACGTATATAATTACCAGATAAATTAAGATGTTTAATCATATTATTGTTGCATATGATATGCTGTATAATCAATCGCATGCTTGCCGGGGCGATATTAGTATATGCCAAATCAATGTGATTAATAGTTGTGTTGTGTTGTAATTTTAGTACAATCTTTTTTATATCTGTGTAGTTAATATCAATATTTGATAACTTGATAGATGTGATAGAGTTTTGATCCGTGCTTAAGAATTCGTCAAACTTTTTGATATTTCTTGCGATATCTGCTGAGTATTCCCGTTGCATCTCGTCCTCTAATATGTCCCATGCTCTCATGTCAGGGTCTCCAGTTGATGCATTAAATTTATAGTCTTTATAAGTCTCTGTATAGATTTCACTATATCTTTGCAGAATATTTCTAGTGCCTTCGTACTCAAGTAAGTGTTTGTATTTATCCTGAGTGATATCGATTTTCTCAGGAAATTCTCGAAGATTATACACTTCTTGTTTTGTACCAGTGTTATAATTTGCATCAGTACCTGTATGGATTATTACTTTTTGTCTCTTTATGTACGGTGTATTATTGAATGGCTGATTTTCATGGGATGAGCATGTCGTAATATCACTTATTGCTTTATTGGGTTGATTGATGGTTATTGATTCTGGTTTTGTGAAGTTTATATTCAATTCCATTGTTTGAATATGATCAAGATTATTATTATCGTGTTGTGGGTAAATTCCAGTATTAATTAAGCCAGATTTATATTTTCTTCCCATACCTCATTGGGTGTTTTATAACCGAGCACTTTTCTTGGTAAATTATTTAAAAAATCCTCAATTTCTTGTAATTGCTTTATTGTTAATTTTTTTATATCTAAAGATTTAGAGTATACTCTGTGCACCATTGAGTTAATCTTCTCTATCAATGGTTTTTGCCATGGAGAATAAGGATTGCAAAAATATACTTTTCGTTCAGATTTTGGCAATAGTGGTAAATTCCAGTATTAATTAAGCCAGATTTATATTTTCTTCCCATACCTCATTGGGTGTTTTATAACCGAGCACTTTTCTTGGTAAATTATTTAAAAAATCCTCAATTTCTTGTAATTGCTTTATTGTTAATTTTTTTATATGGAAAGTTCTATAATTAATTAAGCCAGATATAATCAATTTTTAATCTCTCAGGGTTTAATTCCCCGAAGCTCTGCTTCGTGATATCATAAGAAACAACTAAAACTTTTTTAGATACCTCGTAGCTCTGCTGCGAGGAGCATCATTTAAATATAGATATATCATGGCTCATTTAACGATAGATGAAAGATTTAAAATATACGAAATGAATAAGAGTGGTTATAGCTCGCGATATATAGGGACAAAGATTGGCCGTGATAAAAGCACTATATGTTATGAACTCAAGAGAATGAGGCATAATTATAGACCAGATAGGGCTAACACACTTGCTTACAGTTTAAGGCAAGGTAAGAGAAAAAGAAAATTAGATATTGATAATAATTTACGAGCAGAAATAATAAAGCAGTTAACACAGGGTATTTCACCAGATATAATTTCAGGTAGACGTAAACTATCACGAGATACTGTCAATATTTCTACAGAGAGTATATACCAGTTTATTTATACATCTCCTATAGCACAAAGGCAAAAATTATATTTATCTTTAGCAAGAAAAAGGAAAAATAGGTTGCATCATGGTACAAGAATCAGAAACAAAAGAATTACAATACCAAATCGAGTTTCCATTACTGAAAGACCAGAGATAAATAGAAAGATAGCAGCAATAGGTCATTTAGAAGGTGATTTAACTTTTAACAAAGGTAATCAAAGTCGTAATATAGGCGCTCTTGTGGATATCAGAACACAAAAAGTGTTTCTCACTTTAAACCGTTCAAAAAGAACACAAGATGTGATTGGTAACATGAATAAAAAACTTAAACAATTGTCGCATATAATCAAAAGCATAACGTTAGATAATGGCAAAGAATTTACCAATCATGAACAACTATTGCCAAAATCTGAACGAAAAGTATATTTTTGCAATCCTTATTCTCCATGGCAAAAACCATTGATAGAGAAGATTAACTCAATGGTGCACAGAGTATACTCTAAATCTTTAGATATAAAAAAATTAACAATAAAGCAATTACAAGAAATTGAGGATTTTTTAAATAATTTACCAAGAAAAGTGCTCGGTTATAAAACACCCAATGAGGTATGGGAAGAAAATATAAATCTGGCTTAATTAATACTGGAATTTACCCATTATGACTCTTATGTATATAACTGCTTTCGTCCATTCAAGTAGTATATCACGAAGCAGAGCTTCGGGGAATTAAACCCTGAGAGATTAATCAAAAGTGCATAGAACCTAGATAATATAAGGTAAATAGAATTTACACCTTTTAAAAAACTATGTTATAATATAGTTCTATAGAGAACACATAGTATAACATGACCATAAAAATTCATTCTGAGAAAGATTTTGAGAAAATGCGTGCAGCTGGCAGGCTTGCGGCTGAAACACTTGATTTTATAGAACCGCATGTAAAGCCAGGCGTTACCACAAATAGTTTAAATGATCTTTGTCATAATTTTATTATTTCGAATAATGCCATTCCTGCCCCTTTAAATTATAAAGGTTTCCCGAAATCTATTTGCACCTCGATAAATCATGTAGTTTGTCACGGAATTCCAAACGATAAGCCATTACGAAATGGTGATATAATAAATATTGATGTTACAGTAATTTTAGATGGTTGGTATGGTGACACTAGTCGTATGTATTATGTAGGTAGCGTAGCAATAAAACCAAAACGCCTTATTCAAGTAACTTATGATGCGATGATGAAAGGAATCGAGGTAGTAAAGCCAGGAGCAAGGCTCGGTGATATAGGTCATGCTATTCAAAGCTATGCTGAGAAACATAATTATTCTGTGGTACGAGATTATACCGGTCATGGAATTGGTCGTGTTTTTCATGATGAACCATCAATATTAAATTATGGTCGTAGCGGAACAGGGCTTGTTTTAGAAGAAGGTATGTTGTTTACTGTTGAACCTATGGTAAATGCCGGCGGATATGATACTATATTAAGTAGTTTAGATGGTTGGACAGTTACCACACGTGATAAGTCTTTATCGGCACAGTTTGAGCATACTATAGGTGTTACTAAAGAGGGCTTTGAAATATTTACATTATCCCCTAAAAAATTAGATTATCCTCCCTATGTTAAACTATAAGCTAATGGAATTCTTTGACGGCGAACCTGAGATAGTTTCCGATATAGCTATAAAAGAAGAGGTAACGCCTCATGGCTTTGTTGCATAAATAAGCTTTTGAATATACTGCCCCTAACCCCGCAATGCCAGCCTAGCCAACAGGCACAGAGATAGGTTTACCAATTTCAAATGATGAACGAACATTAGAATTACCCATGACGAATATTAAAATTACCCATTTTTGAGTAAAAAATATTGTCTAAAGTGTTACATTATTATCCTCCGATTTTATAGTTAATTTTTTGCCTTTAGCTGTAGCGATTCTATAACTTTCAGTATTGAGTTCAAGAATTGAAGAATGGTGAACCAATCTGTCAATAACTGCTGACGTAGTCATTTCATCTTTAAAAATAGTATTCCATTTTGCCAAAACTAAATTGCTAGTAATTAATACAATACGCATTTCATAACGTTCAGCTAATAAGGTAAATAAAACATCAGTTTCTTCACGATTATATGGTACATATGATATATCATCAATTATCAATATTTCAGAGTCTTTTGCAATGATTGTGTAAATTTTTGTTGAGCCTATATTAGAAGTAATTAAAAATATAGGTAACAGAAATGCAAATAGAGAAGAATAAAAAAATAAATGAAGCAATAGATTTGCTGATAGAAGGTGGAGTAGATTTAAAAACAGTACTAAGTCAGAATGGATTAATTAAGGAATTAACCAAGGGTATTTTAGAGCGAGCACTGCATGCTGAGATGTCAGAACATTTAGGTTATAGCAAGTATGATAGAGCTGAAACTGAGAATGCGAGGAATGGTAGTTTTAGTAAGAATCTGATTAGTGAGAATGGTACTATAGAGCTAAATGTTCCAAGAGACAGACAAGGTAAATTTGAACCTATAATAGTCTCAAAGAAACAAACAAGAATAGATGGCTTAGACCAAAAGATAATATCCTTATATGCGAAGGGTATGAGTGTGTCTGATATTAAAACACAATTGCAAGAATTATATGGTCCGTCCGCCAAAACTCTACAAGCCTTATAGATAATATGGTTTTAAGACAAGAAGTAATACAACAATCCGTAAGAAAATGATAAAATATGGTCATAAACCTTATGGATTTCAGTCAATGCCAATAGACAACATTATCAAATCGCAAGAACAAGGGAAACTGTTTGGTTATAAATTAAAAGAAGAATTAAACCCAAATAATAAGCTATATAAATTAAGAGAATTAATAAATTGGTCTAGGCTCGAAGAGTGGTTATCAAAAAATGTTTGTATTAAGAAATTTGGTAGAAATAGAAAATGTCATAGAGTGATGCTTGGCATAACGATGCTACAAGCAATGTATAATTTTTCAGATTCATTATCAGAGGAAGAGCTAAAAGAGAATATGTATTGGCAGTATTTCTGCGGGTGGGAATATATAGAAAAAGACATAGCTATCTCGGAAACTAGTATACGACGGTTTCGTAGTGTATTAGGTGAAGCTGGATATAATGAGATATTATCGGAGTTGATCAGGGTTGGGATAAAAACTAACACAATTAAAAAAAAAGATTTGGAATTAATCATCGCTGATACGACTGTACAAATTAAGAATATCAAACACCCACACGATGTTTATTTAATGGATAAAGCTAGGCTTAGCATAGTAAAGCTTTGCAACAGTTTGGGTATACATTTGAATGAAACATACGCTAGAACCTATAAACGCGATATAGTAAAGCTATGGAAATATAAAGAACATAGTAAAGCCAAGAAGCGTTGGAAAATAATGAAGCATTTAAAAATATTACTGGGTCGTTTGATTAGAGTATGTGAGCGTGAGATCAAAAATAAGCAATTAAACTTGTCTCTCAAAAATCAAGAAGTATTGCAAAAAATAAAACAAATACATAACCAATCTGTTTTAAAAAGAGAAGCTAAAAAGCAATATAAAGAAGATAACAAAGTATTATATAGTTTTCATGCCCCTGAAGTAGAGTGTATAGGAAAGGGAAAACGCAACAAGCCATATGAGTTTGGCAATAAAGTAGCGGTAGTAGTAAGTGGTCGTAGAAATTTTGTTTTATCCGCAAAATCGTTTCATAATAATCCTTATGATGGTCATACATTGCATCAGAGCTTTGAAGCAGTAGAGAGTGTCACTGGAATCAAGATAAAGAAATCATTTGTTGATCTTGGGTATAGTGGTAGCAATGTAAAGGAGAAGAGTAAGGTATATACCCCAAAAACGCGGAAGAAGTTGTTACAAGAGGACAAGTCTATGATCAAGAGACGCAGTGCCATAGAACCAATAATAGGTCACTTGATAGTGGACTAATGGTATGGACCTCCTGATATAGAGAATGAAAAGCAGTTGCTAATCTTCTAGGGTTAATATTTAACATATTAAAACAACAATTAAGGAGGTCCATATGGAGGTTACTACAATTGGTATAGATATTGCAAAAAGAATTTTTCAAATTCATGGTGTAGATAAAAATGGCAAGACAGTATTAAAGAAAAAATTGATGAGAGATCAGGTTTTGACATTTATGGCTAATTTACCACAATGTTTAGTAGGGATGGAAGCTTGTGGTGGTTCTAGTTATTGGGCAAGAGAAATAACTAAATTAGGGCATGAAGTAAAACTAATGGCACCGCAATTTGTCAAACCATATGTTAAAACTAATAAAAATGATCAAGCAGATGCTGAAGCGATATGTGAAGCCGTGACAAGACCTAATATGAGATTTGTTGCAATTAAAACTATAGAGCAACAAGAAATTTTATCAATACATAGGGTAAGAGAGAGATTGGTAAAAAATCGTACAGCACTTGCTAATGAAATTAGGGGGCTACTACATGAGTTTGGTTTTATTGTTCCTCAAGGCATTAATAAGGTTATCACAAAATTAATTGAGATTTTAGATGCAGGGAAATTAAGCCAGTTAAGTTATCAAACATTTAGTGAACTAAAAGAAGAATTCTTAGATAATAACAGAAAAATAAAAGAGATAGAAAAACGATTAACAATGATAGCAAGTAACCTAACTCAATATCAACGATTAAGAGCTATACCTGGTCTTGGTTTAATTACTGCTACTGCTTTAATAGCATCAATAGGTAATGCTACAAGTTTTGAGAATGGCAGGCAATTATCGGCATGGCTAGGATTAGTGCCAAGACAACATTCAAGTGGTGGGAAGGATAAGCTGCTGGGAATTAGCAAGCGAGGTGATGTATACTTACGCACTTTATTAATTCAAGGGGCTAGAGCTGTACTAAATGCCAAGATAAGATTTACATCGGAAGAACAGAAATCTAAAAAAGATTTTAGCCAATTTACGAAATGGATGTTTAATTTATCTGAGCGAAGTAGCCATAATAAAACGACAGTTGCCATAGCTAATAAGTTGGCAAGAGTGGTGTTTGCTGTACTAAGATCAGGAGATGATTATGTAGAGAGTAAAGTTTGTAGCTAAAGAGTGTGTAGCATAGCACTTATAAGTAAAATAAATGGTGATTTATATAATGAATAGGTAAAAGCAAAACAATATGTAAGAGATTCCAACCCGAAATATGCTTGAGATAATTAATATTGATGGTAAATAAGACAAACCTTAGCTTACAAAAAAACTGCGTTTTTCAGTGGCTCTTTTAGAAGCCGATGGACTGATAAGTATATAGTTTGTAAGCCAGCGAATTCCATCAGGGCTGTAGAATAAATTAGGTTGATTTATCAGCTATAAGCCGGATACATGACTGCATTTGTTTGTTTTTATTATTGATGTTATTTTTTTCTTGCATTCTACAGGAGGTCCATACATGAAAAATCAAGACAAAAAAATGAGTAGTATGTTTTCCTAATTGAGTCTTTTGCAATGATTGTGTAAATTTTTGTTGAGCCTATATTAGAAGTAATTAAAAATATAGGTAACAGAAATGCAAATAGAGAAGAATAAAAAAATAAATGAAGCAATAGATTTGCTGATAGAAGGTGGAGTAGATTTAAAAACAGTACTAAGTCAGAATGGATTAATTAAGGAATTAACCAAGGGTATTTTAGAGCGAGCACTGCATGCTGAGATGTCAGAACATTTAGGTTATAGCAAGTATGATAGAGCTGAAACTGAGAATGCGAGGAATGGTAGTTTTAGTAAGAATCTGATTAGTGAGAATGGTACTATAGAGCTAAATGTTCCAAGAGACAGACAAGGTAAATTTGAACCTATAATAGTCTCAAAGAAACAAACAAGAATAGATGGCTTAGACCAAAAGATAATATCCTTATATGCGAAGGGTATGAGTGTGTCTGATATTAAAACACAATTGCAAGAATTATATGGAGCTGAGATCAGTGAGAGCCTAATCAGCAGGATTACAGATGAAGTAATAGATGAGGTCAAGATTTGGCAGAGTAGACCTCTTGAATCAGTATACCCTATAGTATATTTTGACTGTTTAGTAGTGAAAGTAAGACAAGATAAACTTATTATTAATAAATCAGTATATGTAGCTTTAGGAATAGATTTATCTGGCAGAAAGGATATTTTAGGCTTATGGATAAGTGAGAATGAAGGAGCTAAATTTTGGCTCGGTAATTTTACTGAAATGAAGAATCGAGGAGTAAAAGATATCTTAATTGCTTGTAGTGATAATCTAACTGGTATGTCTGATGCTATTGCATCAGTATATCCGAAAACTGAACATCAAATTTGTATTGTCCATCAGATCAGGAATAGCCTCAAATATGTATCATATAAAGATAGAAAGCAATTAGCAGCGGATTTGAAACTAATCTATACTTCTGCTACTGAAAAAGAAGCAGAATTAGCTCTTGAGTCATTTGATCAAAAATGGAGTAAGCAATATCCGCATATAGCTAGTCCGTCCGCCAAAACTCTACAAGCCTTATAGATAATATGGTTTTAAGACAAGAAGTAATACAACAATCCGTAAGAAAATGATAAAATATGGTCATAAACCTTATGGATTTCAGTCAATGCCAATAGACAACATTATCAAATCGCAAGAACAAGGGAAACTGTTTGGTTATAAATTAAAAGAAGAATTAAACCCAAATAATAAGCTATATAAATTAAGAGAATTAATAAATTGGTCTAGGCTCGAAGAGTGGTTATCAAAAAATGTTTGTATTAAGAAATTTGGTAGAAATAGAAAATGTCATAGAGTGATGCTTGGCATAACGATGCTACAAGCAATGTATAATTTTTCAGATTCATTATCAGAGGAAGAGCTAAAAGAGAATATGTATTGGCAGTATTTCTGCGGGTGGGAATATATAGAAAAAGACATAGCTATCTCGGAAACTAGTATACGACGGTTTCGTAGTGTATTAGGTGAAGCTGGATATAATGAGATATTATCGGAGTTGATCAGGGTTGGGATAAAAACTAACACAATTAAAAAAAAAGATTTGGAATTAATCATCGCTGATATAGCTAACGCGGAAAGGTTTTTACCATAGTTTTTGTATTTACTCACATATTCACCAGATCTAAATCCTATTAAACATTGCTGGACTAACTTTAAAAACTGTTTACGTAAAATTATTGATCAATGCCTAAGTTTTTCCTAATCTGTGGTAGAAACATTTCCGTGTTAGCTAGTCTCTCCGCCAAAACTCTAAAAGCCTTATAGGCAATAGGGTTTTAAGGCAAAAATGCATAGTAAAATCCATAAGAAAATGAAAGGTTTTATATGAAAAGCTTATGGAAATACGAAAAAATGGCAATGAGAACATTGAGTACATTTTGAGAAATAGTGTGTTTTTTCATAGAAAAATTTAAAATTAGCCCTCAAAATTAGAGTAATTTGCTCTAAAATCGCACTATTTTTGGAAATTAGTGACACAAGTGATATTTTTTAGAGTTTTGGCGGACGGACTAGCTATACGACTGTACAAATTAAGAATATCAAACACCCACACGATGTTTATTTAATGGATAAAGCTAGGCTTAGCATAGTAAAGCTTTGCAACAGTTTGGGTATACATTTGAATGAAACATACGCTAGAACCTATAAACGCGATATAGTAAAGCTATGGAAATATAAAGAACATAGTAAAGCCAAGAAGCGTTGGAAAATAATGAAGCATTTAAAAATATTACTGGGTCGTTTGATTAGAGTATGTGAGCGTGAGATCAAAAATAAGCAATTAAACTTGTCTCTCAAAAATCAAGAAGTATTGCAAAAAATAAAACAAATACATAACCAATCTGTTTTAAAAAGAGAAGCTAAAAAGCAATATAAAGAAGATAACAAAGTATTATATAGTTTTCATGCCCCTGAAGTAGAGTGTATAGGAAAGGGAAAACGCAACAAGCCATATGAGTTTGGCAATAAAGTAGCGGTAGTAGTAAGTGGTCGTAGAAATTTTGTTTTATCCGCAAAATCGTTTCATAATAATCCTTATGATGGTCATACATTGCATCAGAGCTTTGAAGCAGTAGAGAGTGTCACTGGAATCAAGATAAAGAAATCATTTGTTGATCTTGGGTATAGTGGTAGCAATGTAAAGGAGAAGAGTAAGGTATATACCCCAAAAACGCGGAAGAAGTTGTTACAAGAGGACAAGTCTATGATCAAGAGACGCAGTGCCATAGAACCAATAATAGGTCACTTAAAGCAATATGGTCGGATGGGTAGAAACTTCTTGAAAGGTATGATAGGAGATATTATCAATCCAATAATCTCTGCTATTGGTTTGAATTTACGATGCATTGCAAATCATTTACAAATCGTGTCTAACTCCACATAAATCAAAAATATCATCATGCAAAAACTAGATGAACGATAAAAAATCGTTAACAATAGCTCCATATCAAAATTAGACCAACACAGAAATGTATCAGTAAAAATTAACATAACTTATTAATTTTTATTGAAAATCTTAGCAATTTGTTGTCAAAACTCTATCCCATTACAAATGATCAGGATTTGAAGTGTTTTTGGCGGATAGACTAGCTAAATCTTGGTATAATAATTGGGATAATTTGATAATTTTCTTGCAATATCCAAAGGAGATTCGTAAGATTATTTACACTACAAATGCGATAGAATCGCTGAATAGCCAATTGAGAAAAGTTACTAAGAATAAACGCATCTTTCCAAATGATGACGCAGTATTTAAGGTTTTATATCTGACAATTGATTATATTACCAAAAAATGGTCTATGCCTATCCCCAATTGGAATGAAGCTATGGCTCATTTTATGATCAAATTTGATGGTAGAATTTAATGGTTCACGAAATTTACACAATTGATGAGACAGAGCCTCCTAATTTTTCGATTATCAGGCAGCAATTTGCTGATAATTTTGCATATAATTCAGATATACATTCATAGGCTTTTTATAACCAATACTTGAATGAAATCTGTGATAATTATATTTATTCAGATAATGATCAATCCCCTCTTTTAACTCTTTAACATTGTTAAAATCATTAATAAAGATACAATTATATTTTAAAGTTCTAAAAAACCTTTCTATTACTATATTATCAATACTTCTACCTTTGCCATTCATTGAAATTTGGATATCATGCTCCTTGAGAATATTTATGTGGTCATAACTGGTATATTGGCTACCTTGATCACTATTAAATATCTGTGGAGCGTTATACTTACTGAGAGCTTGTTTCAAGACATCAGTTACAAGAGATGCATCCATAGAATTTGACAGTTTATAGCTCAATATGGCCTTGCTATGCCAATCTATAATAGCTGCCATATACATAAAGCCACCATTAGTTCTAATGTAAGTAATGTCACCACTCCAAACCTCATTCACATTAGGCACATACACTTGCTTTGTTGAGCCAGATTTAGTCCAATATTGATCAAGTAAGTAGCTATAGATCTTATGCTCACTATCGTTTCGAGAAGTAGATTTTTTCTTATGTGGGTAAATAGCTTCTATACCCATCATCCTCATATATTTCAGTACTCGATCTTTACCGACAATAAAACCATCTTCTAGTAACTGTTGATGAATATAGCGATAACCAAATTCAGGATTATCTGTATATATTTCATCTATTCTATTTAAAATACTTAATTTATTTATACTCATCTCCTTGGATTTATAGTAGGCTGTAGATCGACTAATCTTTAATAGTTCACACTGTCTTGATTTTGAGAGTTGATTTAGCTTGGAGTGTACAAGACTCTTTTTATTTGATAAATCCAAGCTTTTGAGCTTTCCCACGGCCCAGTCCCTCTCAACTGTGATTCTACCAAGAGCTTTAGCAAGTTCATCATTTTGCTCTTGTAAATGATTTATTTGTTCTTGATATTCACTCAAAACTTTAGCTGGTTCAAAAGCTAATGCCGCATTACCTAAAAACTGTTTTTTCCAATTTTGAATTGTTTTAACACTTATTGCATATTTTGAAGCTAACTGACCAAGTGTCGACTCCTCTTTTATTAATTCTAATACTATCCCCGTTTTTTCTGAAGCACTGAAAATTTTTACTTTATTTTTCTTCATCTTTCCTCTTAAGTTTATTGCTATTTATTCTAACTTATTGCGGAAACACACTCCTTCATTTTTTTGTCCAATTTTTTCATGTATGGACCTCCTGTAGAATGCAAGAAAAAAATAACATCAATAATAAAAACAAACAAATGCAGTCATGTATCCGGCTTATAGCTGATAAATCAACCTAATTTATTCTACAGCCCTGATGGAATTCGCTGGCTTACAAACTATATACTTATCAGTCCATCGGCTTCTAAAAGAGCCACTGAAAAACGCAGTTTTTTTGTAAGCTAAGGTTTGTCTTATTTACCATCAATATTAATTATCTCAAGCATATTTCGGGTTGGAATCTCTTACATATTGTTTTGCTTTTACCTATTCATTATATAAATCACCATTTATTTTACTTATAAGTGCTATGCTACACACTCTTTAGCTACAAACTTTACTCTCTACATAATCATCTCCTGATCTTAGTACAGCAAACACCACTCTTGCCAACTTATTAGCTATGGCAACTGTCGTTTTATTATGGCTACTTCGCTCAGATAAATTAAACATCCATTTCGTAAATTGGCTAAAATCTTTTTTAGATTTCTGTTCTTCCGATGTAAATCTTATCTTGGCATTTAGTACAGCTCTAGCCCCTTGAATTAATAAAGTGCGTAAGTATACATCACCTCGCTTGCTAATTCCCAGCAGCTTATCCTTCCCACCACTTGAATGTTGTCTTGGCACTAATCCTAGCCATGCCGATAATTGCCTGCCATTCTCAAAACTTGTAGCATTACCTATTGATGCTATTAAAGCAGTAGCAGTAATTAAACCAAGACCAGGTATAGCTCTTAATCGTTGATATTGAGTTAGGTTACTTGCTATCATTGTTAATCGTTTTTCTATCTCTTTTATTTTTCTGTTATTATCTAAGAATTCTTCTTTTAGTTCACTAAATGTTTGATAACTTAACTGGCTTAATTTCCCTGCATCTAAAATCTCAATTAATTTTGTGATAACCTTATTAATGCCTTGAGGAACAATAAAACCAAACTCATGTAGTAGCCCCCTAATTTCATTAGCAAGTGCTGTACGATTTTTTACCAATCTCTCTCTTACCCTATGTATTGATAAAATTTCTTGTTGCTCTATAGTTTTAATTGCAACAAATCTCATATTAGGTCTTGTCACGGCTTCACATATCGCTTCAGCATCTGCTTGATCATTTTTATTAGTTTTAACATATGGTTTGACAAATTGCGGTGCCATTAGTTTTACTTCATGCCCTAATTTAGTTATTTCTCTTGCCCAATAACTAGAACCACCACAAGCTTCCATCCCTACTAAACATTGTGGTAAATTAGCCATAAATGTCAAAACCTGATCTCTCATCAATTTTTTCTTTAATACTGTCTTGCCATTTTTATCTACACCATGAATTTGAAAAATTCTTTTTGCAATATCTATACCAATTGTAGTAACCTCCATATGGACCTCCTTAATTGTTGTTTTAATCTCTCAGGGTTTAATTCCCCGAAGCTCTGCTTCGTGATATCATAAGAAACAACTAAAACTTTTTTAGATACCTCGTAGCTCTGCTGCGAGGAGCATCATTATGTTAAATATTAACCCTAGAAGATTAGCAACTGCTTTTCATTCTCTATATCAGGAGGTCCATACCATTAGTCCATTATACTTAAAGCAATATGGTCGGATGGGTAGAAACTTCTTGAAAGGTATGATAGGAGATATTATCAATCCAATAATCTCTGCTATTGGTTTGAATTTACGATGCATTGCAAATCATTTACAAATCGTGTCTAACTCCACATAAATCAAAAATATCATCATGCAAAAACTAGATGAACGATAAAAAATCGTTAACAATAGCTCCATATCAAAATTAGACCAACACAGAAATGTATCAGTAAAAATTAACATAACTTATTAATTTTTATTGAAAATCTTAGCAATTTGTTGTCAAAACTCTATCCCATTACAAATGATCAGGATTTGAAGTGTTTTTGGCGGATAGACTATATGGAGCTGAGATCAGTGAGAGCCTAATCAGCAGGATTACAGATGAAGTAATAGATGAGGTCAAGATTTGGCAGAGTGTAGAAGTCAAGATTTGATCTTACAGACACTATAAATTTCGTACCTGATTGTCAGTTAAATTTTGACTGTCAGATACATATTCAAGATACAAGATTTCATTATTCTTTTCAACAGCTAATTTCTTACTATCCTTAAAAGTTTGCATAGGAGTTTTACCATAACAATATTTACCAGAATGAGGTCTTTCATTATTGAAATACTCTAGCCAGATATCAAGATCTAATTGTAGGTCATCAAGATTTGTATAAATCTTTTTCCGCATAGCTGTATCAAAGAATTCTTGTTTCATTGTTTTATTAAAACGCTCACACATACCGTTTGTTTGAGGAGAATATGCTTTAGTAGTAGTATGCTCTATACCTTCGATACTTAGAAATAATTCAAAAGCATGATGCTCTATATTCCCCTTATATTCTGACCCACGATCTGTAAGAATACGAAGTATTGGTATCCCTTGAGTCTCATACCATGGTAACACTCGGTCATTAAGCATATCAGCAGCAGTTAAAGCTGTTTTATCAGTATATAGTTTAACATCAGCTACTCTGCTGTAGCTATCAATAAATACCTGAGAATAAACCTTACCTATACCCTTAAAGTTGCCTACATAATATGTATCTTGGCATCCTAGATACCCTGGATGCTGTGTCTCAATTTCTCCATGAGCTTCTTTTTCATTACGACGCTTCTCTAGCACTTGTAATTGTGCCTCAGTAAGCACAATACCATCTTGAGCCATTTTTGCTTCTAATGCTTTAAGTCTTTTACTGATGTTGTTTAAATCATTACGTAACCAAATTGATCTTACTCCCCCAGGTGATACAAGTACACCAGTTTTTTTAAGCTCATTTGATACTCTTAGCTGACCATATGCTGGATATTCTATTGCCATCTCTAGTACTGCTTTCTCTACAGCAGGATCAACTCTATTCGCTATTATTGGCTTTCTTCGACTAATTTCATACAACGCTTCTTCGCCACCAGTTTCATACAGTTCTTTAAATCTGTAATAACTATCTCTACTATATCCCATCGCTTTACATGCTGATGATATACTACCAAGGCTCTTAGCTAATTCAAGTAAACCTAATTTTGGTTTTATTATTTTTTGATTTAAGTTCATTCTTTATCTCCATTTAATAATTAATTTATTTTACTAAATGTAAGATATAATCTCAACTATTACACAGTATTTAAGGTTTTATATCTGACAATTGATTATATTACCAAAAAATGGTCTATGCCTATCCCCAATTGGAATGAAGCTATGGCTCATTTTATGATCAAATTTGATGGTAGAATTTAATGGTTCACGAAATTTACACAATTGATGAGACAGAGCCATATTTCAAAATAATCGAATTTTTTAATAATTTGCTTAAGTTTTAAACTAAGCTTTGCTTCTAGTAATTGTTGAACCAAATTAGCTGCTGTTGTATATAATACACGTCTACCAGCAAGACCACCACTCACGTGCTAAACCTATACTAAGATGACTTTTGCCAGTGCCAGGATTACCAAAAATAAGTATATTTTCATAGCGATCCATAAATTCTCCTTGTGCAAGATATTGGATCTTAGTTGGCGATAATCCTGGGATACGCTTAATATCAAAGTTGCTTAATAACTTATCTCGAGAGAGTTTTGCTTGCTTCAGCAATCTGGCAATACGTTGTTGTTGTCTATGTTCTAACTCACGTATGGCTAACTCCTGTAGATAATCTATATATGTTTTCTTTTCTTGCTCAAAGCTTTCTGCAACTGATTTATAGCACGATGCAAAAGTAGGTAAGCAAAGGTTCTTGAGTAAATTATTTAGCGGTTGCGGAGTTATTATCTGTTTACTCATGCAACCTCCATTGTTTTAAAGCAATGTAATTGATCATATTCAGACAGTATTGGTTGATTAATTTTTACTGAACAAACAGTTTGAGTCTGGCTATTTAGTAAATGGCTCTGTCTCATCAATTGTGTAAATTTCGTGAACCATTAAATTCTACCATCAAATTTGATCATAAAATGAGCCATAGCTTCATTCCAATTGGGGATAGGCATAGACCATTTTTTGGTAATATAATCAATTGTCAGATATAAAACCTTAAATACTGCGTCATCATTTGGAAAGATGCGTTTATTCTTAGTAACTTTTCTCAATTGGCTATTCAGCGATTCTATCGCATTTGTAGTGTAAATAATCTTACGAATCTCCTTTGGATATTGCAAGAAAATTATCAAATTATCCCAATTATTATACCAAGATTTAGCTATATGCGGATATTGCTTACTCCATTTTTGATCAAATGACTCAAGAGCTAATTCTGCTTCTTTTTCAGTAGCAGAAGTATAGATTAGTTTCAAATCCGCTGCTAATTGCTTTCTATCTTTATATGATACATATTTGAGGCTATTCCTGATCTGATGGACAATACAAATTTGATGTTCAGTTTTCGGATATACTGATGCAATAGCATCAGACATACCAGTTAGATTATCACTACAAGCAATTAAGATATCTTTTACTCCTCGATTCTTCATTTCAGTAAAATTACCAAGCCAAAATTTAGCTCCTTCATTCTCACTTATCCATAAGCCTAAAATATCCTTTCTGCCAGATAAATCTATTCCTAAAGCTACATATACTGATTTATTAATAATAAGTTTATCTTGTCTTACTTTCACTACTAAACAGTCAAAATATACTATAGGGTATACTGATTCAAGAGGTCTACTCTGCCAAATCTTGACCTCATCTATTACTTCATCTGTAATCCTGCTGATTAGGCTCTCACTGATCTCAGCTCCATATAATTCTTGCAATTGTGTTTTAATATCAGACACACTCATACCCTTCGCATATAAGGATATTATCTTTTGGTCTAAGCCATCTATTCTTGTTTGTTTCTTTGAGACTATTATAGGTTCAAATTTACCTTGTCTGTCTCTTGGAACATTTAGCTCTATAGTACCATTCTCACTAATCAGATTCTTACTAAAACTACCATTCCTCGCATTCTCAGTTTCAGCTCTATCATACTTGCTATAACCTAAATGTTCTGACATCTCAGCATGCAGTGCTCGCTCTAAAATACCCTTGGTTAATTCCTTAATTAATCCATTCTGACTTAGTACTGTTTTTAAATCTACTCCACCTTCTATCAGCAAATCTATTGCTTCATTTATTTTTTTATTCTTCTCTATTTGCATTTCTGTTACCTATATTTTTAATTACTTCTAATATAGGCTCAACAAAAATTTACACAATCATTGCAAAAGACTCATAATTTACAAGCTCGATCCTCTTACTGTATTGCTTTGACAATAAGGTGTCATCTCCCACTAATAAACAAGGATCTTCCAGATCAATATATTTTGACACTTTGCTATAGATTTCGCTAGGGCGAAAATCCTTACTCTTTAACCATCGACTTGCACTATCGTGCGATAGATCTAATGGACTTACTTCAGATAATGCTTTGCTAGTATATCTTACACTACTTGCTTGTAAGAATGATTTATATAAATCTTTGCTACATTTTGATCTTGTCATTTTTATCTAAAACTATTTTTCTCTAGATTAGCATATTATTTGCTAAGTGCGAAACTCCTGGAAGTAATACTTTTTATGATTTGAGTTATTTTTGTTGGGCTATACATTGGTATTGACTGTAATAAAAAATGTACGTGATCTTTATCTACTCCTATTTCTAAAAATCTAATTTCATAACGATCTTCTATGTGCTCACAAATTTTACACAAATAATCATCTAGTTCTTGATTGAATATTACTCTTCTATACTTTGCCGGCGTTACTAAATGATATATTAGTACTGTGACATTATGGCTCTTATGTATATAACTGCTTTCTTCCATTCAAGTAGTATATCACGAAGCTCTGCTTCGTGATATCATAAGAAACAACTAAAACTTTTTTAGATACCTCGTAGCTCTGCTGCGAGGAGCATCATTCCACTGCTCGCTAATTTTACAAAAATCATCGACAAAACAAAATAATGCAGTAATATCTTTCTTCATGGGGATACTCTTGTTTTTTTGCTAAAAATTATATAGAGTATCTTCTATCCCTTGTAAATACTTACTTCCAAACCTAGATTAATCCAGAATTCAGGTTTATTGCATATTTTGAAGCTAACTGACCAAGTGTCGACTCCTCTTTTATTAATTCTAATACTATCCCCGTTTTTTCTGAAGCACTGAAAATTTTTACTTTATTTTTCTTCATCTTTCCTCTTAAGTTTATTGCTATTTATTCTAACTTATTGCGGAAACACACTCCTTCATTTTTTTGTCCAATTTTTTCATGTATGGACCTCCTGTAGAATGCAAGAAAAAAATAACATCAATAATATAGCTAACGCGGAAAGGTTTTTACCATAGTTTTTGTATTTACTCACATATTCACCAGATCTAAATCCTATTAAACATTGCTGGACTAACTTTAAAAACTGTTTACGTAAAATTATTGATCAATGCCTAAGTTTTTCCTAATCTGTGGTAGAAACATTTCCGTGTTAGCTATAAAAACAAACAAATGCAGTCATGTATCCGGCTTATAGCTGATAAATCAACCTAATTTATTCTACAGCCCTGATGGAATTCGCTGGCTTACAAACTATATACTTATCAGTCCATCGGCTTCTAAAAGAGCCACTGAAAAACGCAGTTTTTTTGTAAGCTAAGGTTTGTCTTATTTACCATCAATATTAATTATCTCAAGCATATTTCGGGTTGGAATCTCTTACATATTGTTTTGCTTTTACCTATTCATTATATAAATCACCATTTATTTTACTTATAAGTGCTATGCTACACACTCTTTAGCTACAAACTTTACTCTCTACATAATCATCTCCTGATCTTAGTACAGCAAACACCACTCTTGCCAACTTATTAGCTATGGCAACTGTCGTTTTATTATGGCTACTTCGCTCAGATAAATTAAACATCCATTTCGTAAATTGGCTAAAATCTTTTTTAGATTTCTGTTCTTCCGATGTAAATCTTATCTTGGCATTTAGTACAGCTCTAGCCCCTTGAATTAATAAAGTGCGTAAGTATACATCACCTCGCTTGCTAATTCCCAGCAGCTTATCCTTCCCACCACTTGAATGTTGTCTTGGCACTAATCCTAGCCATGCCGATAATTGCCTGCCATTCTCAAAACTTGTAGCATTACCTATTGATGCTATTAAAGCAGTAGCAGTAATTAAACCAAGACCAGGTATAGCTCTTAATCGTTGATATTGAGTTAGGTTACTTGCTATCATTGTTAATCGTTTTTCTATCTCTTTTATTTTTCTGTTATTATCTAAGAATTCTTCTTTTAGTTCACTAAATGTTTGATAACTTAACTGGCTTAATTTCCCTGCATCTAAAATCTCAATTAATTTTGTGATAACCTTATTAATGCCTTGAGGAACAATAAAACCAAACTCATGTAGTAGCCCCCTAATTTCATTAGCAAGTGCTGTACGATTTTTTACCAATCTCTCTCTTACCCTATGTATTGATAAAATTTCTTGTTGCTCTATAGTTTTAATTGCAACAAATCTCATATTAGGTCTTGTCACGGCTTCACATATCGCTTCAGCATCTGCTTGATCATTTTTATTAGTTTTAACATATGGTTTGACAAATTGCGGTGCCATTAGTTTTACTTCATGCCCTAATTTAGTTATTTCTCTTGCCCAATAACTAGAACCACCACAAGCTTCCATCCCTACTAAACATTGTGGTAAATTAGCCATAAATGTCAAAACCTGATCTCTCATCAATTTTTTCTTTAATACTGTCTTGCCATTTTTATCTACACCATGAATTTGAAAAATTCTTTTTGCAATATCTATACCAATTGTAGTAACCTCCATATGGACCTCCTTAATTGTTGTTTTAATATGTTAAATATTAACCCTAGAAGATTAGCAACTGCTTTTCATTCTCTATATCAGGAGGTCCATACCATTAGTCCATTATACCCCCGTGGCTTGACCACGGGGTCTTGTATCGCAAACTACGTCCTAAGATACCGCGATCAAGTTGCGGTATGACAAGGGAAAAACTGGTCCACGCAGGCAATGCCATAACACCACTATTTTTGCTTATAGACAGTCACTCGCATCTGGTGTATTGCTTTAAAGCCTAAATAAATTGCGATACGTTCTAGTATAATTTCTTGGTAAAAAGATACTTCTAAAGCTGTTGCATGATCTTCTGCTTGTATAAACAACGTATTAATCTTTTGTTTTTTATTACTGAAGTTTTGACAAAAAGATAACCAAACTTATAAAGTATGATATAAATACGCTCAAATACAAAATGGTTTTTAGTGTGTATGATTATGCAAGAAATGTTGCAAGAAATAAAAAATTTTCCCCTATAATCAAGATGTGGTTTTAGAATTAATACTATCACTAGTAACTAATGATAGCGTTAAAGCAAGATCTGTTGTTGAATTAACAACTAATAAATATTTTCAGCGTAGTTGGTCAAGTGTATACAGAGCTATAGAGAATTTTTACTGTGCTCGTGATGAATCATTAAATATAAGAGATGAGCAACGTTTTAAGACTCGAGAAGATATAGAAAAATACTTAATAAGTAAACTGATTAATGAGGGTAAAAACTTACTGCAAATAGATACTACAGTGAGTAGCAAGAAAGATTCCAAGAAAGCAATTGATCGTACATATATTAGACAGAATGCTAATAACCGACCAGTTGCGGGTTATGAATATAGTGTAGTTTGCATCGGTGCTCAGCCTAAATGGTCTGTACCAATATCTATAAATAGAGTAAAATCAGATGAGAATAAGTATAGCAAAGGTAGCAAACAAATAATGAAAATTGTTAAGCAAATACCACAAAAGGCTCTAAATATAACAGTAGGTGATGCAGGTTATAGCGCTCTATCTTTTATTCACCCGCTGCACAATGAAGCAAATACGGTAACAATAACCCGCCAAAGAATTAATCGCAGTATTTACAAAATATATATAGAGGAGCAAAAAACAAGAGGTCGTAAAAGATCTTATGGAGCTAAGATTTCTTGTAGTAGTTCTGATAATTTACTGATTCCAGATACAGCAGAAACTGTAGTAAAGGCTACAAAAAATGGTGACATATCAATTAGTATTTCACTATTTAAGAATTATCTAATCAAGGGTAAGAAACAGCATATCATGTCTGATAAACCGCTGAATTTTATTCAGGTTAAGGTGTTAGATGCATCAGGAAATAGGAAATATAACAGAGATTTATGGTTATGTGTTTCTGGCCAACAAAAAGATAAAATCAGTGGTAAAGAAGTATATGAATACTATAGACAAAGGTTTGATATTGAGCATTTTTTTAAATTTGGTAAGTCAAAATTATTGATGGATAAATTTCAAACGAATGATCCAAATAAAGATGAGGATTATATGTTATTCGTAATGCTAGCGTACAACATATTGTATCATGCACAATCTTCAGTTAAGGCAAGAAAAGTAAGGGCATGGGATAAAAAAATCAATAGCAATATGTTGTCTCCAAGTGAAGTTTATAGATCTATGCCACAAATTGCCCTTGAAGAAATATTAGAAAAGTCTGTATCCAGAGGGATACCAGATCATAGAAATATTAGAAATAATCATCAGGTCAAACCATTTGCACCAGTAATACGCAAAAGTAATAAACACGGTAAGTTGGAAATTACAATAAAATCAAGTTTTGATGGAAGTAACCAAATTACCAAAACCTCATTTAATAAAAAGCTAGAATTACCAAATAATATTAGTAAGTATAAACCAGCAATATTAGACAAAATTGCTACAGTTTTTGACACATTATGTACCCAAATAGAATAAATAAATTTTGTTATTACTAAAAAAGTATAAAAAAATTGGAATACATTTCTCCTTATGGAAAGGATTTTGTCAAAACTTCAGTTATTAGTATCAGCAATTATTTTTAAAGGTAATACCTTATCGCTAAATTTAAATCCGACTATTTGGTTCCAATTAAACATAATTTCAGGAAGCAAAGGATGTTGCCTTGCAAATATATGCCTAACTATTTTATGAACATCACCTTTAATTAGCTTCATCTTAATAAACTTTGGACAGTTAAAGTAATTACTGCTAAAGCAAGCATCACAGATATTATAGGTAAGTATAACGACAGTACGGATAATATCATCAAGAATATATTACAAATTGCTATAATTGATACTACCCGTTTATGAGATTTGCCTTTTTTGACAGCTTTTTGGAAAAAATGCTTTAAGTGAGGTTGCCAAATTTTTTCTTTATTTACTAATCTAATTAATATAGTCAGTACCGCATCGGTTAAGTAATATAAACTAGCGATAAAGCAAGCTATAAATAAGTTAATATTTGTAGTAGCAAGCATCAACAAACAAAAACCTAGTAAGAAACCAAGGCTAATGCTACCCACATCTCCTAAGAATATTTTTGCCGGCTGCCAATTAAATATTAAAAAGGTAAATTCCAGTATTAATTAAGCCAGATTTATATTTTCTTCCCATACCTCATGGCTTTGTTGCATAAATAAGCTTTTGAATATACTGCCCCTAACCCCGCAATGCTAGCCTAGCCAACAGGCACAGAGATAGGTTTACCAATTTCAAACATTTTGTTTAATAAGTGGCATTTAATCTCTCAGGGTTTAATTCCCCGAAGCTCTGCTTCGTGATATCATAAGAAACAACTAAAACTTTTTTAGATACCTCGTAGCTCTGCTGCGAGGAGCATCATTTAAATATAGATATATCATGGCTCATTTAACGATAGATGAAAGATTTAAAATATACGAAATGAATAAGAGTGGTTATAGCTCGCGATATATAGGGACAAAGATTGGCCGTGATAAAAGCACTATATGTTATGAACTCAAGAGAATGAGGCATAATTATAGACCAGATAGGGCTAACACACTTGCTTGCAGTTTAAGGCAAGGTAAGAGAAAAAGAAAATTAGATATTGATAATAATTTACGAGCAGAAATAATAAAGCAGTTAACACAGGGTATTTCACCAGATATAATTTCAGGTAGACGTAAACTATCACGAGATACTGTCAATATTTCTACAGAGAGTATATACCAGTTTATTTATACATCTCCTATAGCACAAAGGCAAAAATTATATTTATCTTTAGCAAGAAAAAGGAAAAATAGGTTGCATCATGGTACAAGAATCAGAAACAAAAGAATTACAATACCAAATCGAGTTTCCATTACTGAAAGACCAGAGATAAATAGAAAGATAGCAGCAATAGGTCATTTAGAAGGTGATTTAACTTTTAACAAAGGTAATCAAAGTCGTAATATAGGCGCTCTTGTGGATATCAGAACACAAAAAGTGTTTCTCACTTTAAACCGTTCAAAAAGAACACAAGATGTGATTGGTAACATGAATAAAAAACTTAAACAATTGTCGCATATAATCAAAAGCATAACGTTAGATAATGGCAAAGAATTTACCAATCATGAACAACTATTGCCAAAATCTGAACGAAAAGTATATTTTTGCAATCCTTATTCTCCATGGCAAAAACCATTGATAGAGAAGATTAACTCAATGGTGCACAGAGTATACTCTAAATCTTTAGATATAAAAAAATTAACAATAAAGCAATTACAAGAAATTGAGGATTTTTTAAATAATTTACCAAGAAAAGTGCTCGGTTATAAAACACCCAATGAGGTATGGGAAGAAAATATAAATCTGGCTTAATTAATACTGGAATTTACCAATCTATACTTCTGCTACTGAAAAAGAAGCAGAATTAGCTCTTGAGTCATTTGATCAAAAATGGAGTAAGCAATATCCGCATATAGCTAAATCTTGGTATAATAATTGGGATAATTTGATAATTTTCTTGCAATATCCAAAGGAGATTCGTAAGATTATTTACACTACAAATGCGATAGAATCGCTGAATAGCCAATTGAGAAAAGTTACTAAGAATAAACGCATCTTTCCAAATGATGACGCAGTATTTAAGGTTTTATATCTGACAATTGATTATATTACCAAAAAATGGTCTATGCCTATCCCCAATTGGAATGAAGCTATGGCTCATTTTATGATCAAATTTGATGGTAGAATTTAATGGTTCACGAAATTTACACAATTGATGAGACAGAGCCGGAAATAGGAAATATAACAGAGATTTATGGTTATGTGTTTCTGGCCAACAAAAAGATAAAATCAGTGGTAAAGAAGTATATGAATACTATAGACAAAGGTTTGATATTGAGCATTTTTTTAAATTTGGTAAGTCAAAATTATTGATGGATAAATTTCAAACGAATGATCCAAATAAAGATGAGGATTATATGTTATTCGTAATGCTAGCGTACAACATATTGTATCATGCACAATCTTCAGTTAAGGCAAGAAAAGTAAGGGCATGGGATAAAAAAATCAATAGCAATATGTTGTCTCCAAGTGAAGTTTATAGATCTATGCCACAAATTGCCCTTGAAGAAATATTAGAAAAGTCTGTATCCAGAGGGATACCAGATCATAGAAATATTAGAAATAATCATCAGGTCAAACCATTTGCACCAGTAATACGCAAAAGTAATAAACACGGTAAGTTGGAAATTACAATAAAATCAAGTTTTGATGGAAGTAACCAAATTACCAAAAGGCTCTGTTTCATCAATTGTGTAAATTTCGTGAGCCATTAAATCCTACCATCAAATTTGATCATAAAATGAGCCATAGCTTCATTCCAATTGGGGATAGGCATAGACCATTTTTTGGTAATATAATCAATTGTCAGATATAAAACCTTAAATAGTCTATCCGCCAAAAACACTTCAAATCCTGATCATTTGTAATGGGATAGAGTTTTGACAACAAATTGCTAAGATTTTCAATAAAAATTAATAAGTTATGTTAATTTTTACTGATACATTTCTGTGTTGGTCTAATTTTGATATGGAGCTATTGTTAACGATTTTTTATCGTTCATCTAGTTTTTGCATGATGATATTTTTGATTTATGTGGAGTTAGACACGATTTGTAAATGATTTGCAATGCATCGTAAATTCAAACCAATAGCAGAGATTATTGGATTGATAATATCTCCTATCATACCTTTCAAGAAGTTTCTACCCATCCGACCATATTGCTTTAAGTGACCTATTATTGGTTCTATGGCACTGCGTCTCTTGATCATAGACTTGTCCTCTTGTAACAACTTCTTCCGCGTTTTTGGGGTATATACCTTACTCTTCTCCTTTACATTGCTACCACTATACCCAAGATCAACAAATGATTTCTTTATCTTGATTCCAGTGACACTCTCTACTGCTTCAAAGCTCTGATGCAATGTATGACCATCATAAGGATTATTATGAAACGATTTTGCGGATAAAACAAAATTTCTACGACCACTTACTACTACCGCTACTTTATTGCCAAACTCATATGGCTTGTTGCGTTTTCCCTTTCCTATACACTCTACTTCAGGGGCATGAAAACTATATAATACTTTGTTATCTTCTTTATATTGCTTTTTAGCTTCTCTTTTTAAAACAGATTGGTTATGTATTTGTTTTATTTTTTGCAATACTTCTTGATTTTTGAGAGACAAGTTTAATTGCTTATTTTTGATCTCACGCTCACATACTCTAATCAAACGACCCAGTAATATTTTTAAATGCTTCATTATTTTCCAACGCTTCTTGGCTTTACTATGTTCTTTATATTTCCATAGCTTTACTATATCGCGTTTATAGGTTCTAGCGTATGTTTCATTCAAATGTATACCCAAACTGTTGCAAAGCTTTACTATGCTAAGCCTAGCTTTATCCATTAAATAAACATCGTGTGGGTGTTTGATATTCTTAATTTGTACAGTCGTATCAGCGATGATTAATTCCAAATCTTTTTTTTTAATTGTGTTAGTTTTTATCCCAACCCTGATCAACTCCGATAATATCTCATTATATCCAGCTTCACCTAATACACTACGAAACCGTCGTATACTAGTTTCCGAGATAGCTATGTCTTTTTCTATATATTCCCACCCGCAGAAATACTGCCAATACATATTCTCTTTTAGCTCTTCCTCTGATAATGAATCTGAAAAATTATACATTGCTTGTAGCATCGTTATGCCAAGCATCACTCTATGACATTTTCTATTTCTACCAAATTTCTTAATACAAACATTTTTTGATAACCACTCTTCGAGCCTAGACCAATTTATTAATTCTCTTAATTTATATAGCTTATTATTTGGGTTTAATTCTTCTTTTAATTTATAACCAAACAGTTTCCCTTGTTCTTGCGATTTGATAATGTTGTCTATTGGCATTGACTGAAATCCATAAGGTTTATGACCATATTTTATCATTTTCTTACGGATTGTTGTATTACTTCTTGTCTTAAAACCATATTATCTATAAGGCTTGTAGAGTTTTGGCGGACGGACTAAATACTGCGTCATCATTTGGAAAGATGCGTTTATTCTTAGTAACTTTTCTCAATTGGCTATTCAGCGATTCTATCGCATTTGTAGTGTAAATAATCTTACGAATCTCCTTTGGATATTGCAAGAAAATTATCAAATTATCCCAATTATTATACCAAGATTTAGCTATATGCGGATATTGCTTACTCCATTTTTGATCAAATGACTCAAGAGCTAATTCTGCTTCTTTTTCAGTAGCAGAAGTATAGATTAGTTTCAAATCCGCTGCTAATTGCTTGCTATCTTTATATGATACATATTTGAGGCTATTCCTGATCTGATGGACAATACAAATTTGATGTTCAGTTTTCGGGTATACTGATGCAATAGCATCAGACATACCAGTTAGATTATCACTACAAGCAATTAAGATATCTTTTACTCCTCTATTTTTCATCTCAGTAAAATTACCAAGCCAAAATTTAGCTCCTTCATTCTCACTTATCCATAAGCCTAAAATATCCTTTCTACCAGATAAATCTATTCCTAAAGCTACATAGTCTCTCCGCCAAAACTCTAAAAGCCTTATAGGCAATAGGGTTTTAAGGCAAAAATGCATAGTAAAATCCATAAGAAAATGAAAGGTTTTATATGAAAAGCTTATGGAAATACGAAAAAATGGCAATGAGAACATTGAGTACATTTTGAGAAATAGTGTGTTTTTTCATAGAAAAATTTAAAATTAGCCCTCAAAATTAGAGTAATTTGCTCTAAAATCGCACTATTTTTGGAAATTAGTGACACAAGTGATATTTTTTAGAGTTTTGGCGGACGGACTACATATACTGATTTATTAATAATAAGTTTATCTTGTCTTACTTTCACTACTAAACAGTCAAAATATACTATAGGGTATACTGATTCAAGAGGTCTACTCTGCCAAATCTTGACCTCATCTATTACTTCATCTGTAATCCTGCTGATTAGGCTCTCACTGATCTCAGCTCCATATAATTCTTGCAATTGTGTTTTAATATCAGACACACTCATACCCTTCGCATATAAGGATATTATCTTTTGGTCTAAGCCATCTATTCTTGTTTGTTTCTTTGAGACTATTATAGGTTCAAATTTACCTTGTCTGTCTCTTGGAACATTTAGCTCTATAGTACCATTCTCACTAATCAGATTCTTACTAAAACTACCATTCCTCGCATTCTCAGTTTCAGCTCTATCATACTTGCTATAACCTAAATGTTCTGACATCTCAGCATGCAGTGCTCGCTCTAAAATACCCTTGGTTAATTCCTTAATTAATCCATTCTGACTTAGTACTGTTTTTAAATCTACTCCACCTTCTATCAGCAAATCTATTGCTTCATTTATTTTTTTATTCTTCTCTATTTGCATTTCTGTTACCTATATTTTTAATGTCCCCCTTCGGGGATCAAAAATCCCTCGCCTTTAGGCGAAGGGAAGATATAATGAAATTGCTTTAGCAATGAATTTATATCAAGAAATATGAGAAGTTATAGAAAGAATAGTCATAGTCAGTATGATTTAAAAGTGCATCTTATATGGATACCAAAATATAGGAAGAGAATATTGATAGGCAAAGTATCGGAAAGGACTAGAGATTTACTGAGGCAGATTTGCATGGAACATGAAGTACATATAATTTCAGGGAAAATATCATGTGATCACGTACATATGTTTATCTCATATAAGCCGCAAATATCTCTTAGCAAGTTAGTACAGTATTTAAAAGGCATTAGCTCAAGAATTTTATTGCAAGAATTTACTCATTTACGAAAACAATTTTGGGGCAATCATTTGTGGGCTAGGGGCTATATGGCAGTCAGTTCAGGTAATATAACTGATGAAATGATACAGCACTATATTGATGAACAGGAAGGTGAACCTGTGAATGATGATCGATTTCTAATCGATTCCACTTTATAACCCCTCAGCTTATAGCTGAGGGTTGTTTAGTTACTTCTAATATAGGCTCAACAAAAATTTACACAATCATTGCAAAAGACTCTATTTTTTGCTCAAAAATGGGTAATTTTAATATTCGTCATGGGTAATTCTAATGTTCGTTCATCAGCATGCAGTGCTCGCTCTAAAATACCCTTGGTTAATTCCTTAATTAATCCATTCTGACTTAGTACTGTTTTTAAATCTACTCCGCCTTTTATCAGCAAATCTATTGCTTCATTTATTTTTTTATTCTTCTCTATTTGCATTTCTGTTACCTATATTTTTAATCTCTCAGGGTTTAATTCCCCGAAGCTCTGCTTCGTGATATCATAAGAAACAACTAAAACTTTTTTAGATACCTCGTAGCTCTGCTGCGAGGAGCATCATTTACTTCTAATATAGGCTCAACAAAAATTTACACAATCATTGCAAAAGACTCTTTTTTTGTCTTGATTTTTCATGTATGGACCTCCTGTAGAATGCAAGAAAAAAATAACATCAATAATAAAAACAAACAAATGCAGTCATGTATCCGGCTTATAGCTGATAAATCAACCTAATTTATGCTACAGCCCTGATGGAATTCGCTGGCTTACAAACTATATACTTATCAGTCCATCGGCTTCTAAAAGAGCCACTGAAAAACGCAGTTTTTTTGTAAGCTAAGGTTTGTCTTATTTACCATCAATATTAATTATCTCAAGCATATTTCGGGTTGGAATCTCTTACATATTGTTTTGCTTTTACCTATTCATTATATAAATCACCATTTATTTTACTTATAAGTGCTATGCTACACACTCTTTAGCTACAAACTTTACTCTCTACATAATCATCTCCTGATCTTAGTACAGCAAACACCACTCTTGCCAACTTATTAGCTATGGCAACTGTCGTTTTATTATGGCTACTTCGCTCAGATAAATTAAACATCCATTTCGTAAATTGGCTAAAATCTTTTTTAGATTTCTGTTCTTCCGATGTAAATCTTATCTTGGCATTTAGTACAGCTCTAGCCCCTTGAATTAATAAAGTGCGTAAGTATACATCACCTCGCTTGCTAATTCCCAGCAGCTTATCCTTCCCACCACTTGAATGTTGTCTTGGCACTAATCCTAGCCATGCCGATAATTGCCTGCCATTCTCAAAACTTGTAGCATTACCTATTGATGCTATTAAAGCAGTAGCAGTAATTAAACCAAGACCAGGTATAGCTCTTAATCGTTGATATTGAGTTAGGTTACTTGCTATCATTGTTAATCGTTTTTCTATCTCTTTTATTTTTCTGTTATTATCTAAGAATTCTTCTTTTAGTTCACTAAATGTTTGATAACTTAACTGGCTTAATTTCCCTGCATCTAAAATCTCAATTAATTTTGTGATAACCTTATTAATGCCTTGAGGAACAATAAAACCAAACTCATGTAGTAGCCCCCTAATTTCATTAGCAAGTGCTGTACGATTTTTTACCAATCTCTCTCTTACCCTATGTATTGATAAAATTTCTTGTTGCTCTATAGTTTTAATTGCAACAAATCTCATATTAGGTCTTGTCACGGCTTCACATATCGCTTCAGCATCTGCTTGATCATTTTTATTAGTTTTAACATATGGTTTGACAAATTGCGGTGCCATTAGTTTTACTTCATGCCCTAATTTAGTTATTTCTCTTGCCCAATAACTAGAACCACCACAAGCTTCCATCCCTACTAAACATTGTGGTAAATTAGCCATAAATGTCAAAACCTGATCTCTCATCAATTTTTTCTTTAATACTGTCTTGCCATTTTTATCTACACCATGAATTTGAAAAATTCTTTTTGCAATATCTATACCAATTGTAGTAACCTCCATATGGACCTCCTTAATTGTTGTTTTAATATGTTAAATATTAACCCTAGAAGATTAGCAACTGCTTTTCATTCTCTATATCAGGAGGTCCATACCATTAGTCCACTATCTTTTACTGAAGAGTTTGGGGGTCTAATAACTGGTTTTATCTTCTTCTTTCTCAACAATTGATATGTAGATTCACCGTCATACCCTCGATCTCCCAGAAAATCCTTGGCTCTGACATTAGCTGTTAGTAGTCCAATCTGTGATCTATCATCTATAGTATGCTCTGTGGTACTATCGGCAAGTATCATACCTTGATCTTCTATAACGATATGTAGCTTTTTCCATATGCGACGCTTATATTGCTTACCATGCTTATTTCCTAGCCATTCGTTCCCTGTGTAGGCTTGTATCCCTGTACTATCCATTGAAATACAACTAAATTCTTTATCTTGATTTCCATGTAAATACCTAAGATCTAATGACTTCATACGCTTACTTAATGTTGTATAGTCTGGACATCTAATAGATAAACCCGATATTTCAAAGAGCCAGTTTATAAAGCCTTGGGTTTGGCGTAACTTAAGACCGAATAAGCATCTGATCTTCAAACACTGTAATATAGCGTGATCACTATAGCGTCTAGGTCTTCCTCGTTTCATTTCCTCTCTGTAATCAGCATACCAGCCAATCGCCAAATCACTGGCAATCATAAAATCTATGCGACCCCTATTGCGTAAAAAATTATTATATTCTGACCAATTCGTTATTTTATATTTAGAATACTTGCGTGATTTACTAAAAGGGGCTTTCTTCCGAGATTTCATATAATCTGGATTATTTTTAATTCAGGACATCTTACCAGATTATCACCACTCTTTCTCTACAAATCTTATTTATGCAACAAAGCCATTGTTAACACTTAAATACACGTATCTTGGATTAACGGATCATTTCCCCATTTTGTGCTCTTGCTAAAATATGTAAAACTGTTTCACCATCTGCATTTCTAGCATTTATATCAAAACCAAGCTTTTGAAAATTTTTTATTATTTCAAATTGACTATTTTGAGCTGCTATATGTATTGGGGTATTGCGTTGTTTATCAACAAATTGAGTTAATATCTTTTTACCATTATCATGATTTTTCTTTACTAAATATTCTAGTACTTCTTTATTCCCTCCAGTAGCAATATAGTATAAATAATTTTGTCCATTTTTATCATTTATATTATTTAAAAATTCTTTTGTAAATAAATATTTTGTTGCAGTAAGGTTACCGCTTTCTAAAGCTTGACAGAATAGCTCATATCTATTTTTTTTAAATTTAGCATTATTTTTTATTAGCAATTTAAATATTTTAGAATCGTTAATACGAATAGCATATTCAAGAGGAGTAAAACCATAATAATCGACAGCATTAGGATTAGCTCCACTTTTTATCAATTTTAGTACTATATTATGGATATTTTTAATATTGACTTGACGTTTATTAGCTTGAAGAATGGCATTATGTAAAGGAGTGCGTCCTAGTTTATTTTGAGCTTCTGTATTTGAACCGACTTTTAATAAAATTTTTGCCATTTTTGATGTTTTTAGCATATGTAATGCAGTTTCACCAGTTATATCCTGAGCTTCAACATTAATATTATGGTTAATTAACATTTGTGCTTTTTTAATGTTATTTCGTTCAGCAGCCTGATGTAATAATGTTCTATTAAATTTTCCTATAGTAGTATTAATATCATTTGCGGGTTTCAATAAGATTGAAAATAATTTATTATGTAAACGTGATAAAGCACGTAAATCCATAGAATTAATCTCTCAGGGTTTAATTCCCCGAAGCTCTGCTTCGTGATATCATAAGAAACAACTAAAACTTTTTTAGATACCTCGTAGCTCTGCTGCGAGGAGCATCATTTATATTTGTTTTTAGCAGCAACTCAAATGTTTGATCGCTTGCTGAATTATACATAGCTAATTCAAATAAATTGCTCCCATTTTGAGTTTTAACATTTATATTTGCTCCAGCATCAATTAGCAATTTTGCTAATTCTGGTTTATCATTTATAATAGCATATTGTAAAGGAGTTTTACTAAGCCTTCCACGTTTGCCGAAACTATCTATTTTTATAGTATTCGAACTAATTAATTCTTTAATTTTATCAAGATCATAATCCTCTATAGCTTTTAAAAACTTTGCTTGGTTAATAGTATTAAATTTTATATTTGGTAGTGTAGAAACAGAAGGGGTTTTAGACGTTTGTAATAATACATGATCAGGCATAGGAGGTGGAACTGGTATAGAAGAATTTTTAGTATCCAAATTTAGAGGTGATTTATGAGTTTCTTCCCAAGCTTTTATCTGTTTTGGGGTGGGTTTTGGAGCAACAGCAGGCTTTCCAGATTTTAATTTGGATTTAATATTCTTAATTTCATCTAGTAGTTTTATATCTTTGTGCATAATAAACCTCAATAAAATATATTTTTTTGTTAAATATATTTACTATTTAGATACTAATTAACCTGAATTCTGGATTAATCTAGGTTTGGCAGTAAGTATTTACAAAGGATAGAAGATACTCTATATAATTTTTAGCAAAAAAACAAGAGTATCCCCATGAAGAAAGATATTACTGCATTATTTTGTTTTGTCGATGATTTTTGTAAAATTAGCGAGCAGTGGATTAATAAATCATTTCTATAGCTAACGCGAAAAGGTTTTTACCATAGTTTTTGTATTTACTCACATATTCACCAGATCTAAATCCTAATGATGCTCCTCGCAGCAGAGCTACGAGGTATCTAAAAAAGTTTTAGTTGTTTCTTATGATATCACGAAGCAGAGCTTCGGGGAATTAAACCCTGAGAGATTAATCATCGCTGATACGACTGTACAAATTAAGAATATCAAACACCCACACGATGTTTATTTAATGGATAAAGCTAGGCTTAGCATAGTAAAGCTTTGCAACAGTTTGGGTATACATTTGAATGAAACATACGCTAGAACCTATAAACGCGATATAGTAAAGCTATGGAAATATAAAGAACATAGTAAAGCCAAGAAGCGTTGGAAAATAATGAAGCATTTAAAAATATTACTGGGTCGTTTGATTAGAGTATGTGAGCGTGAGATCAAAAATAAGCAATTAAACTTGTCTCTCAAAAATCAAGAAGTATTGCAAAAAATAAAACAAATACATAACCAATCTGTTTTAAAAAGAGAAGCTAAAAAGCAATATAAAGAAGATAACAAAGTATTATATAGTTTTCATGCCCCTGAAGTAGAGTGTATAGGAAAGGGAAAACGCAACAAGCCATATGAGTTTGGCAATAAAGTAGCGGTAGTAGTAAGTGGTCGTAGAAATTTTGTTTTATCCGCAAAATCGTTTCATAATAATCCTTATGATGGTCATACATTGCATCAGAGCTTTGAAGCAGTAGAGAGTGTCACTGGAATCAAGATAAAGAAATCATTTGTTGATCTTGGGTATAGTGGTAGCAATGTAAAGGAGAAGAGTAAGGTATATACCCCAAAAACGCGGAAGAAGTTGTTACAAGAGGACAAGTCTATGATCAAGAGACGCAGTGCCATAGAACCAATAATAGGTCACTTAAAGCAATATGGTCGGATGGGTAGAAACTTCTTGAAAGGTATGATAGGAGATATTATCAATCCAATAATCTCTGCTATTGGTTTGAATTTACGATGCATTGCAAATCATTTACAAATCGTGTCTAACTCCACATAAATCAAAAATATCATCATGCAAAAACTAGATGAACGATAAAAAATCGTTAACAATAGCTCCATATCAAAATTAGACCAACACAGAAATGTATCAGTAAAAATTAACATAACTTATTAATTTTTATTGAAAATCTTAGCAATTTGTTGTCAAAACTCTATCCCATTACAAATGATCAGGATTTGAAGTGTTTTTGGCGGATAGACTATTTAATATACTAAAAAATCGAATGAACCTAGAGCATACAAGGCATAGATCTCCTGTTAATTTCTTGGTGCATATTCTAGCTTGTGTTACTTCTTATGCTATCACTAGTCTATCCGCCAAAAACACTTCAAATCCTGATCATTTGTAATGGGATAGAGTTTTGACAACAAATTGCTAAGATTTTCAATAAAAATTAATAAGTTATGTTAATTTTTACTGATACATTTCTGTGTTGGTCTAATTTTGATATGGAGCTATTGTTAACGATTTTTTATCGTTCATCTAGTTTTTGCATGATGATATTTTTGATTTATGTGGAGTTAGACACGATTTGTAAATGATTTGCAATGCATCGTAAATTCAAACCAATAGCAGAGATTATTGGATTGATAATATCTCCTATCATACCTTTCAAGAAGTTTCTACCCATCCGACCATATTGCTTTAAGTGACCTATTATTGGTTCTATGGCACTGCGTCTCTTGATCATAGACTTGTCCTCTTGTAACAACTTCTTCCGCGTTTTTGGGGTATATACCTTACTCTTCTCCTTTACATTGCTACCACTATACCCAAGATCAACAAATGATTTCTTTATCTTGATTCCAGTGACACTCTCTACTGCTTCAAAGCTCTGATGCAATGTATGACCATCATAAGGATTATTATGAAACGATTTTGCGGATAAAACAAAATTTCTACGACCACTTACTACTACCGCTACTTTATTGCCAAACTCATATGGCTTGTTGCGTTTTCCCTTTCCTATACACTCTACTTCAGGGGCATGAAAACTATATAATACTTTGTTATCTTCTTTATATTGCTTTTTAGCTTCTCTTTTTAAAACAGATTGGTTATGTATTTGTTTTATTTTTTGCAATACTTCTTGATTTTTGAGAGACAAGTTTAATTGCTTATTTTTGATCTCACGCTCACATACTCTAATCAAACGACCCAGTAATATTTTTAAATGCTTCATTATTTTCCAACGCTTCTTGGCTTTACTATGTTCTTTATATTTCCATAGCTTTACTATATCGCGTTTATAGGTTCTAGCGTATGTTTCATTCAAATGTATACCCAAACTGTTGCAAAGCTTTACTATGCTAAGCCTAGCTTTATCCATTAAATAAACATCGTGTGGGTGTTTGATATTCTTAATTTGTACAGTCGTATCAGCGATGATTAATTCCAAATCTTTTTTTTTAATTGTGTTAGTTTTTATCCCAACCCTGATCAACTCCGATAATATCTCATTATATCCAGCTTCACCTAATACACTACGAAACCGTCGTATACTAGTTTCCGAGATAGCTATGTCTTTTTCTATATATTCCCACCCGCAGAAATACTGCCAATACATATTCTCTTTTAGCTCTTCCTCTGATAATGAATCTGAAAAATTATACATTGCTTGTAGCATCGTTATGCCAAGCATCACTCTATGACATTTTCTATTTCTACCAAATTTCTTAATACAAACATTTTTTGATAACCACTCTTCGAGCCTAGACCAATTTATTAATTCTCTTAATTTATATAGCTTATTATTTGGGTTTAATTCTTCTTTTAATTTATAACCAAACAGTTTCCCTTGTTCTTGCGATTTGATAATGTTGTCTATTGGCATTGACTGAAATCCATAAGGTTTATGACCATATTTTATCATTTTCTTACGGATTGTTGTATTACTTCTTGTCTTAAAACCATATTATCTATAAGGCTTGTAGAGTTTTGGCGGACGGACTCACTAAATCTCGTATAAAACTTGATGCTTTAGCTCCAGAACAACTTCTCTTATCCTAAATTGGCGTTGATAAGGTGGCACAGATACATAGATATGTACGTGATTTGAAGCTATCTTCCCTCTTAATATCTCTACACCATTATTCTTACATATCTCTTGGATTAGGTCCTTGACTCTCCTACCAATATATTATAGCGATATTTAGTCACCCATACTATATGATAAGTGCAATCGTAAACTGTGTGGCTTAGCTTCTTGTAATACTGCATCTCTTCATTCTATATGTTAAAACGACGCACTGCAAGTGCGGGGTTTTTCTCCCAAATTTGGGACAATAAAATTTAAAGAAAGACTCTAGTCCTTTGGAAAAATTTACACACTTAATTGTGAAGACTCTTTTACATTTCATACACACGGATCCAATTATCTAAATCACATACTCCCATTACATCAGATAATTGCATATTATTTGTTATATTCATTATCATCTCTGGAGGTAAAGCCTCAATACTGTGATATAAAGTATGTAATTTTGCTTTATGGTTCAGAGTACTTACTTGTGTTAGGTTAAAATAATTTACATTAATATAATTAACCACCTTCTTGTCAAAGCACGATATGTCATTTGCTGACATCATCTCTTTTAACACTGACTGTACTAAATTATCTTTGGCATGACACTGATAAAAATTAAGCAGTTTTGCAGCATCAAGCGAATCATACTTCGAATCATCTTCACATAAGGACGAAATATTATGCATCACTTCTTTTACTTTATCATAACAAAGCATATTATGTTGTATTGCATTGTTAATACGGTATCTTATCCCTGGTTCTATCTTATGAGAACTTAAGTCTATTACTATTGACCTTATTAATCGATTTGATTCTATAGCAATTGTTAATTCCTCTAAGCCATAAGAAATAATAATATTGCCGTCAATATTAATAGAAGTAAGGCTAGTATGATCTTGAATAAATTCTGATAACTCTGCTGCTCCTTCATCGTCCAAACCGCACCGCGATAAATCAAGATGTGTTAGAGATTGATTCTTTTTTAATGCAGCTAATAAGTTTAATAATTCGCCGGGACGTATATAATTACCAGATAAATTAAGATGTTTAATCATATTATTGTTGCATATGATATGCTGTATAATCAATCGCATGCTTGCCGGGGCGATATTAGTATATGCCAAATCAATGTGATTAATAGTTGTGTTGTGTTGTAATTTTAGTACAATCTTTTTTATATCTGTGTAGTTAATATCAATATTTGATAACTTGATAGATGTGATAGAGTTTTGATCCGTGCTTAAGAATTCGTCAAACTTTTTGATATTTCTTGCGATATCTGCTGAGTATTCCCGTTGCATCTCGTCCTCTAATATGTCCCATGCTCTCATGTCAGGGTCTCCAGTTGATGCATTAAATTTATAGTCTTTATAAGTCTCTGTATAGATTTCACTATATCTTTGCAGAATATTTCTAGTGCCTTCGTACTCAAGTAAGTGTTTGTATTTATCCTGAGTGATATCGATTTTCTCAGGAAATTCTCGAAGATTATACACTTCTTGTTTTGTACCAGTGTTATAATTTGCATCAGTACCTGTATGGATTATTACTTTTTGTCTCTTTATGTACGGTGTATTATTGAATGGCTGATTTTCATGGGATGAGCATGTCGTAATATCACTTATTGCTTTATTGGGTTGATTGATGGTTATTGATTCTGGTTTTGTGAAGTTTATATTCAATTCCATTGTTTGAATATGATCAAGATTATTATTATCGTGTTGTGTAAAAAACTTAAATGGTTTACCAGCACGAGTTAGAACTTGTAATTCTGTAATACCTGCAGAATGGGTCAATATTTGAATATTCATGTTGTTGTCTTGAATTTTTAATATATACCACAGCGATTTCAAAGGTAGAAAGTCAAATGAGTGGTCGCCCTGAACAGTAGGCAATAGTAAGCGAGTAAAGTTGAATTTCGCAATTTGACTTACCAAATCTTGAAATATCAAAGGTATATTTACTACTCTTGGATTATACAAAGCAGTATATATGTTATTGATAACTCTTGTTATTATGGGATTTTGATTTTTATACTGCCAATGTGCAGCATGTCCACATAATGCTGTTATGTGCATTGCGTGAGTGCGTATCTGTATCTCTATATTTCGTTTAGATGAGTCCATCACGATGGTATGTAAGGATTGATAACCATTAGGTTTTGGTATATTGATATAATCTTTTACATGTCCTCTCCTAATCTGATATTGTTTATGTACGCAATCAAGAGCTTTATAACATTCTTCAATATCGTTAACTATAATCCTAATTCCTAGGATATCATATAATTGTGCTAAATTTACATTGTGATCTAGCATTTTTAGCCAGACAGAATAAGGATTTTTGACTCTACCAATGATTTCTGCATGAATATTTGATGCATGCAAAATGTTACTTAATAAATTAGAGACATCACATATCAATTTGTTACTGTTCCCATAAATTGTGTGTATATATTCTGTAATATATTGGTACTCATCTGGTTTTAGAAACTGCAAACAAATATCCTGTAATTCATTTTGGATTGCTCCTAAGCAAGCTTTCTGAACACATGGGAGATAAAATTCTATTATCTCTAAAATAACTATAGTGTTTTCTGTATGTGATTGATTTAAGTTAAATATACTAATTTTATGCAATAAGTAGCTTAATTTAATGCACAGTGTATGTGTCATAATATTTTCTGGAAGTGCAAATAAGCAGTCCATAAAATTCTTTTGCTGTACTTTGTGAGAAGGGATGTAATGAATTTTTGATAATTGAATAATACCCTGTATTATATTAGCAACTTTGATACCAAAATCATCTCTAATTATGTCTAACTTTAGATCATATAACTCTTCTTTTATCGGATCAATAAATGAACTGAGTAATGATGCAATTAAAGCATCTTGATAAGGATTAATAGTTAAAATGATTTCAGCAATTTCTAATGAATAAGAATGATCATTTTTATTATAAATTAAATAATCAATTATTCGACCTAAAGTTCTATCATCAATTGATACAATAGGACGACATCTTGAGAATAATAATCTTATTAATTTCTGCAACTTTTGATCATTTTGCATATGTATAACTTAATCCATGAAGATATTGCTACTAAATTTTGGCATGCCTGGTAAATTCCAGTATTAATTAAGCCAGATTTATATTTTCTTCCCATACCTCATTGGGTGTTTTATAACCGAGCACTTTTCTTGGTAAATTATTTAAAAAATCCTCAATTTCTTGTAATTGCTTTATTGTTAATTTTTTTATATCTAAAGATTTAGAGTATACTCTGTGCACCATTGAGTTAATCTTCTCTATCAATGGTTTTTGCCATGGAGAATAAGGATTGCAAAAATATACTTTTCGTTCAGATTTTGGCAATAGTTGTTCATGATTGGTAAATTCTTTGCCATTATCTAACGTTATGCTTTTGATTATATGCGACAATTGTTTAAGTTTTTTATTCATGTTACCAATCACATCTTGTGTTCTTTTTGAACGGTTTAAAGTGAGAAACACTTTTTGTGTTCTGATATCCACAAGAGCGCCTATATTACGACTTTGATTACCTTTGTTAAAAGTTAAATCACCTTCTAAATGACCTATTGCTGCTATCTTTCTATTTATCTCTGGTCTTTCAGTAATGGAAACTCGATTTGGTATTGTAATTCTTTTGTTTCTGATTCTTGTACCATGATGCAACCTATTTTTCCTTTTTCTTGCTAAAGATAAATATAATTTTTGCCTTTGTGCTATAGGAGATGTATAAATAAACTGGTATATACTCTCTGTAGAAATATTGACAGTATCTCGTGATAGTTTACGTCTACCTGAAATTATATCTGGTGAAATACCCTGTGTTAACTGCTTTATTATTTCTGCTCGTAAATTATTATCAATATCTAATTTTCTTTTTCTCTTACCTTGCCTTAAACTGCAAGCAAGTGTGTTAGCCCTATCTGGTCTATAATTATGCCTCATTCTCTTGAGTTCATAACATATAGTGCTTTTATCACGGCCAATCTTTGTCCCTATATATCGCGAGCTATAACCACTCTTATTCATTTCGTATATTTTAAATCTTTCATCTATCGTTAAATGATGCTCCTCGCAGCAGAGCTACGAGGTATCTAAAAAAGTTTTAGTTGTTTCTTATGATATCACGAAGCAGAGCTTCGGGGAATTAAACCCTGAGAGATTAAAAATTGATTATATCTGGCTTAATTAATTATAGAACTTTCCATTAATCCATTCTGACTTAGTACTGTTTTTAAATCTACTCCACCTTCTATCAGCAAATCTATTGCTTCATTTATTTTTTTATTCTTCTCTATTTGCATTTCTGTTACCTATATTTTTAATTACTTCTAATATAGGCTCAACAAAAATTTACACAATCATTGCAAAAGACTCTGATATAAAGTAATGTTTTCATTTATCCTCCTTTTATTCATATCAAGCCAGGCAAATACTGCAAGGCAAATATGATTTCTTTGAGCTCGGCCCGTGCGTGCCTGACAGCGTTCAATACCACAAGTTTGTTTTAATTCTCGATGATAAACCTCTATAGACCAACGTGCCTTAACAATTTTCTCTATTTGCTCACGTGTGGGATTTTCCAAGTTCGTTGTTATGTAATCAATGCGACCATTCTTTGCCACAAACTTAAATACCGTAACCCAACCGTATCCACGTAGGTGAATTTTTAGCCCCTCATCGGGTATCTCTAAACTTTCCAAGCTAACATTATGATTAACTTTTCTATTTTTCCTTAGGGTGGTAACCCATAGCCAGCCTAAATTACGTATATGTTTTAAATTCTCCAACCCGCTATACCAAGCATCCATGACTATGGCATCAGGATTGAGACCTCTTTCTTTAGCTAAAGTAAGCATATCACAAAAATGCTCATTCTTTGTTTTACCATCAGTGTCTTTATCATATACAGGAGTTTCGCACTTAGCAAAATTGTGTATTAGTTAGAAGCCATTTAATGTTGTTCTGAATTGATGTTTTTATAACTTCCCAAGTTTGTTGATATAAAGTAATGTTTTCATTTATCCTCCTTTTGTTCATATCAAGCCAGGCCAATACAGCAAGGCAAATATGATTTCTTTGAGCTCGACCCGTGCGTGCCTGACAGCATTCAATACCACAAGTTTGTTTCAATTCTCGATGATAAACTTCTATAGACCAACGCGCCTTAACAATTTTCTCTATTTGCTCACGTGTAGGATTCTCTAAATTAGTTGTTATGTAATCAATGCGACCATTTTTTGCCACAAACTTAAATACCGTAACCCAACCGTATCCACGTAGGTGAATTTTTAGCCCTTCATCGGGAATCTCTAAAGTTTCCAAGCTAACATTACGATTAACTTTTCTATTTTTTCTTAGGTTGGTAACCCATATCCAACCTAAATTACGTATATGTTTTAAATTATCCAAACCACTATACCAAGCATCCATAACTATAGCATCAGGCTTGATACCTCTTTCTTTAGCTAAAGTAAGCATATCACAAAAATGCTCGTTCTTTGTTTTACCATCAGTTTCTTTATCATATATTCTATAATCTACAGGAGTAGATTGATCAATTTGAGTATTGTAATGCAGTAAGTTTACCATTCCTATACCAGGTATAACATCATGTACAGCCCCAGAATATTGATAATTTACAAGCTCGATCCTCTTACTGTATTGCTTTGACAATAAGGTGTCATCTCCCACTAATAAACAAGGATCTTCCAGATCAATATATTTTGACACTTTGCTATAGATTTCGCTAGGGCGAAAATCCTTACTCTTTAACCATCGACTTGCACTATCGTGCGATAGATCTAATGGACTTACTTCAGATAATGCTTTGCTAGTATATCTTACACTACTTGCTTGTAAGAATGATTTATATAAATCTTTGCTACATTTTGATCTTGTCATTTTTATCTAAAACTATTTTTCTCTAGATTAGCATATTATTTGCTAAGTGCGAAACTCCTGATATATTCTATAATCTACGGGAGTAGATTGAGCAATTTTAGTATTGTAATGTAGTAAGTTTACCATTCCTATACCAGGTATAACATCATGTACAGCTCCAGAATATTGATAACGTACAAGCTCAATCTTCTGACTGTATTGCTTTGATAATAAGGTGTCATCCCCCACTAATAAACACGGTGCTTCCCAATCTATATATTTTGACACTTCCTTATAGATTTCGCTAGGACGAAAATCCTTACTCTTTAACCATCGACTTGCACTATCGTGAGATAGATCTACTGGACTCACTTCAGATAATGCCTTGCTAGTATATCTGACACTACTTGCTTGTAAAAATGATTTATATAAGTCCTTGCTACATGGAAAGTTCTATAATTAATTAAGCCAGATATAATCAATTTTTAATCTCTCAGGGTTTAATTCCCCGAAGCTCTGCTTCGTGATATCATAAGAAACAACTAAAACTTTTTTAGATACCTCGTAGCTCTGCTGCGAGGAGCATCATTTAAATATAGATATATCATGGCTCATTTAACGATAGATGAAAGATTTAAAATATACGAAATGAATAAGAGTGGTTATAGCTCGCGATATATAGGGACAAAGATTGGCCGTGATAAAAGCACTATATGTTATGAACTCAAGAGAATGAGGCATAATTATAGACCAGATAGGGCTAACACACTTGCTTGCAGTTTAAGGCAAGGTAAGAGAAAAAGAAAATTAGATATTGATAATAATTTACGAGCAGAAATAATAAAGCAGTTAACACAGGGTATTTCACCAGATATAATTTCAGGTAGACGTAAACTATCACGAGATACTGTCAATATTTCTACAGAGAGTATATACCAGTTTATTTATACATCTCCTATAGCACAAAGGCAAAAATTATATTTATCTTTAGCAAGAAAAAGGAAAAATAGGTTGCATCATGGTACAAGAATCAGAAACAAAAGAATTACAATACCAAATCGAGTTTCCATTACTGAAAGACCAGAGATAAATAGAAAGATAGCAGCAATAGGTCATTTAGAAGGTGATTTAACTTTTAACAAAGGTAATCAAAGTCGTAATATAGGCGCTCTTGTGGATATCAGAACACAAAAAGTGTTTCTCACTTTAAACCGTTCAAAAAGAACACAAGATGTGATTGGTAACATGAATAAAAAACTTAAACAATTGTCGCATATAATCAAAAGCATAACGTTAGATAATGGCAAAGAATTTACCAATCATGAACAACTATTGCCAAAATCTGAACGAAAAGTATATTTTTGCAATCCTTATTCTCCATGGCAAAAACCATTGATATAGCTAACGCGAAAAGGTTTTTACCATAGTTTTTGTATTTACTCACATATTCACCAGATCTAAATCCTATTAAACATTGCTGGACTAACTTTAAAAACTGTTTACATAAAATTATTGATCAATGCCTAAGTTTTTCCTAATCTGTGGTAGAAACATTTCCGTGTTAGCTATAGAGAAGATTAACTCAATGGTGCACAGAGTATACTCTAAATCTTTAGATATAAAAAAATTAACAATAAAGCAATTACAAGAAATTGAGGATTTTTTAAATAATTTACCAAGAAAAGTGCTCGGTTATAAAACACCCAATGAGGTATGGGAAGAAAATATAAATCTGGCTTAATTAATACTGGAATTTACCCATTTTGTTCTTGTCATTTTTATCTAAAACTATTTTTCTCTAGATTAACATACTTTTTGCTAAGTGCGAAACTCCTGTCTAACTGGTATGTCTGATGCTATTGCATCAGTATATCCGAAAACTGAACATCAAATTTGTATTGTCCATCAGATCAGGAATAGCCTCAAATATGTATCATATAAAGATAGCAAGCAATTAGCAGCGGATTTGAAACTAATCTATACTTCTGCTACTGAAAAAGAAGCAGAATTAGCTCTTGAGTCATTTGATCAAAAATGGAGTAAGCAATATCCTCATATAGCTAAATCTTGGTATAATAATTGGGATAATTTGATAATTTTCTTGCAATATCCAAAGGAGATTCGTAAGATTATTTACACTACAAATGCGATAGAATCGCTGAATAGCCAATTGAGAAAAGTTACTAAGAATAAACGCATCTTTCCAAATGATGACGCAGTATTTAAGGTTTTATATCTGACAATTGATTATATTACCAAAAAATGGTCTATGCCTATCCCCAATTGGAATGAAGCTATGGCTCATTTTATGATCAAATTTGATGGTATAGCTAACACGGAAATGTTTCTACCACAGATTAGGAAAAACTTAGGCATTGATCAATAATTTTACGTAAACAGTTTTTAAAGTTAGTCCAGTAATGTTTAATAGGATTTAGATCTGGTGAATATGTGAGTAAATACAAAAACTATGGTAAAAACCTTTCCGCGTTAGCTATAGAATTTAATGGTTCACGAAATTTACACAATTGATGAGACAGAGCCTTCTTGGTGCATATTCTAGCTTGTGTTACTTCTTATGCTATCACTAAATCTCGTATAAAACTTGATGCTTTAGCTCCAGAACAACTTCTCTTATCCTAAATTGGCGTTACTAAGAATAAACGCATCTTTCCAAATGATGACGCAGTATTTAAGGTTTTATATCTGACAATTGATTATATTACCAAAAAATGGTCTATGCCTATCCCCAATTGGAATGAAGCTATGGCTCATTTTATGATCAAATTTGATGGTAGAATTTAATGGTTTACGAAATTTACACAATTGATGAGACAGAGCCAGAATTACGGCAACAGTATTGGGGTAAACACTTATGGGCTGTTGGATATTTTGTCAGAACCACAGGCAATGTGACTGACAAAATGATTAAGGATTATATTGATAAACATGAATCGAGAGATGATAAGTTTGGAAACTTTCAAGTTGAAAACTAGCTATAGCTAAGGCATTTATGCCGTAATCTTAAGCCCTGCATTTACAATGCAGGGTGATTAACTAAAAAAAGTGGCGAGTGTATCAATCTATAATTTGTATTATATATCAAATAATTTACTTTAAATTGTAGAAATATCGCTTTTAAGCTGATAAAAGCACTAAATATTTAACTTTAAATATAAATTTTTACTTTAGTCAGAACAATTAGAATTTTTGTCAAAACTTCAGTTGATCAAATAGCATCTGATAAACTTGTGTATTGTGACGAAATGGGGGTAAGTAATAATATAACCATGTTGTACGGATGGTCAGAAAGAGGAACAAGAGCTTACTCAGAGCAAGCAGGTTTTGCTACTGAGCGAGTAAATATAGTTGCTGGTTATAATAAGGGCACCAAAGAATTAATTGCTCCGTTAGAGCATTCCGGTTATATTGATAAGCAATTATTTAATCAGTGGGTAGGTGAGCTATTATGCCCATCACTAAAACCTGGACAATGTGTAATAATGGATAATGCGAGTATTCATAAGTCACCGTTGGTAAAGGAAAAATGATGCTCCTCGCAGCAGAGCTACGAGGTATCTAAAAAAGTTTTAGTTGTTTCTTATGATATCACGAAGCAGAGCTTCGGGGAATTAAACCCTGAGAGATTAATAGAAAAAGCGGGTTGTACTCTTATGTATCTACCGGTCTATTCTCCAGATTTAAATTTTATTGAACACTGTTGGGCTAATTTTAAAAATTACTTGAGAAAAATTATTAAAAACTTTAAAGATTTTCGTGATGCAATAACGGCAGCAATGGTAAAAACCTTCCCGTGTTAGCTATAGCTGCTTACAACTACTTGATTTAATTGCTCAAAATCCATTTCAAATACCACCACCATATAAAAAACTTTCTGGTATATATGAAGGAATGTATTCTCGAAGGATTAATATACAACATAGATTATTCTACGAAGTTGATGAAAAAAACAAAAGAATAAAAGTACTAAAGATATGGAATCATTATTACGATAATTAAAAAAACAGAGGAATAAATGAATAACGCGACAAAAAGAGTAGTAGTTCCGGCACTTGAAGAAATTTTATATGAGCCTATAAAGGTATTAGATCACGGTTTTATTAGAGTGATCGACTATATGGGTGATGATAGTGCTATAGTGCAAGCTGCTAGAGTGTCATATGGCAAAGGTACAAAACAGCTAAACCAAGATAAAGGGCTGATTAATTATTTGCTACGTCACTATCATACTACGCCTTTTGAGATGTGTGATATTAAGTTTCATATTAAATTACCGATCTTTATTGCAAGACAGTGGATTAGGCATAGAACAGCAAGCGTTAACGAATATTCTGCTAGATACTCAATATTAGGCAATGAGTTTTATTTACCTGAGCCGCAAAATATCGCACCACAATCTAGCACTAATAAACAATGCAGAGAAAGCGATAGCCTACCAAAAGAAGTAGCCGCAAAAGTCCTTAAAATATTAGAAGAAGATGCCCGAAATTGTTATAAGCACTATACGGAGCAGCTTATGAATACCGACGAAGAAGGTAACATTATAGATGATAATAATACCGGTATAGCTAGGGAGCTTGCTCGCATGAATTTGACCTTAAATTATTATACAGAATGGTATTGGAAAATTAATTTACATAATTTGCTTCACTTCTTAAGACTACGTGCCGACCCGCACGCTCAATATGAAATTAGAGTTTATGCCGAGAAGATGCTCGATATAGTCAAAGCTTGGGTACCTTTTACTTATGAGGCTTTTGAAGAATATCGTATGTGCGGAGCAAATATTTCCCGCAAAGGTTTGGAAGTAATTAAGAAGATGATAAATGGCGAAAAAGTTACCCATGAAACTAGCGGAATGACCAAAAGAGAATGGGAAGAGCTGACGAAAATTCTCAAATAGTAAGTATTTAAATGATGCTCCTCGCAGCAGAGCTACGAGGTATCTAAAAAAGTTTTAGTTGTTTCTTATGATATCACGAAGCAGAGCTTCGGGGAATTAAACCCTGAGAGATTAATCCACTGCTCGCTAATTTTACAAAAATCATCGACAAAACAAAATAATGCAGTAATATCTTTCTTCATGGGGATACTCTTGTTTTTTTGCTAAAAATTATATAGAGTGTCTTCTATCCTTTGTAAATACTTACTTCCAAACCTAGATTAATCCAGAATTCAGGTTTTAAAGACAAAAAGAATTTTAGAAAATCTAGAAACTTAGAAAATTGAGAAAGCATTTAAAAAATCAACAAACAATAAATAAGGAAAAAAGAAATGTTTAAAATAACAAATATTACAAAACAATTAATTAATGTAGCAAGAAATATTCCCAAGGCAGTATCTGCAAGTATTAATAGTAGCAGTCAAAGTAAAGGATATATAGAGAATGCAAGTAATGAATTCACCTTTTTAAAGGCACTACCGAGTCAGTCAGTCAATGTTACAATTCAAGACAAATTTAAGGCTTTCACTCCAAACCTTGCGAATATAACAAAGGTAAAACCTACACAATTATTAGATCCAGCAGATATTAGAAAGCTTATATATGCAAGATTTGCAGAAGAGATAGGAGCAGGTCACAAGAATGATGAAGAAAAAAAGAACCTTGATACTAAAAACCTAGAGACTAAGAGTCATGTTGCAAGAGAGCACGCAGAAGCTTGCAGTACTTACAGCATTACAGAGGAGTTTGAAATGTTTAAGGCACAAGGTTACGATTTTGCAGCAGCAAAAAAAGCAGTACAGAACCAAAGCTCAAAAAGTATATTTAAGCGTATGCAGGAGCTATCCATATCAGGTTATCTATCGAATTACGCAGGCAATCCGTCTTTAAGAGAGGATATAGAGAAAGTCATTATCCAGAAAGAATTAGTAATTAATGAGTTTATGGCAACAGTTGCTGGCAAGGTGGAAGAGCTAGAAGAATATAGTACAGAGTTACTAGGTTAGAGAGGATTAATAGGCAACAAGAGAGGGGCATATGAAATTAGATTTAGAGAGTAATGCGGGCACAAGTTTTGCTGAAGGATATAAGCATTTAGAGAATGGAAGATACGCAGAAGCAGTAAGGATATTTAGAAGTATAGTAAAGTCTGATCCGTTAGATGCAACGTAAGCGTCTGGTAAAGGTGGTCTAGACAAAAGGTGGGCTCTGTCTCATCAATTGTGTAAATTTCGTGAACCATTAAATTCTACCATCAAATTTGATCATAAAATGAGCCATAGCTTCATTCCAATTGGGGATAGGCATAGACCATTTTTTGAGTCTTTTGCAATGATTGTGTAAATTTTTGTTGAGCCTATATTAGAAGTAATTAAAAATATAGGTAACAGAAATGCAAATAGAGAAGAATAAAAAAATAAATGAAGCAATAGATTTGCTGATAGAAGGCGGAGTGGCTTTGTTGCATAAATAAGATTTGTAGAGCAAGAGTGGTGATAATCTGGTAAGATGTCCTGAATTAAAAATAATCCAGATTATATGAGATCTCGGAAGAAAGCCCCTTTTAGTAAATCACGCAAGTATTCTAAATATAAAATAACGAATTGGTCAGAATATAATAATTTTTTACGCAATAGGGGTCGCATAGATTTTATGATTGCCAGTGATTTGGCGATTGGCTGGTATGCTGATTACAGAGAGGAAATGAAACGAGGAAGACCTAGACGCTATAGTGATCACGCTATATTACAGTGTTTGAAGATCAGATGCTTATTCGGTCTTAAGTTACGCCAAACCCAAGGCTTTATAAACTGGCTCTTTGAAATATCGGGTTTATCTATTAGATGTCCAGACTATACAACATTAAGTAAGCGTATGAAGTCATTAGATCTTAGGTATTTACATGGAAATCAAGATAAAGAATTTAGTTGTATTTCAATGGATAGTACAGGGATACAAGCCTACACAGGGAACGAATGGCTAGAAAATAAGCATGGTAAGCAATATAAGCGTCGCATATGGAAAAAGCTACATATCGTTATAGAAGATCAAGGTATGATACTTGCCGATAGTACCACAGAGCATACTATAGATGATAGATCACAGATTGGACTACTAATAGCTAATGTCAGAGCCAAGGATTTTCTGGGAGATCGAGGGTATGACGGTGAATCTACATATCAATTGTTGAGAAAGAAGAAGATAAAACCAGTTATTAGACCCCCAAACTCTTCAGTAAAAGTTCAATCGCTTAGGGATAAAACTGAGAGAGATGCAGCTGTTATATATCAACAAAACAAAGGATACCAAGCATGGAGGGTAAAGAATAATTATGGTAGAAGGGAGCGTGTAGAGAACACGTTCTTTCGATTTAAAACTTCTTTTGGTAGTAAGTTTCTATCAAGACATGATCAAAATATGACAAAAGAAATGTCTATTAAATGCCACTTATTAAACAAAATGTTTGAAATTGGTAAACCTATCTCTGTGCCTGTTGGCTAGGCTAGCATTGCGGGGTTAGGGGCAGTATATTCAAAAGCTTATTTATGCAACAAAGCCAATAATCGTGGCAAGCCACGGGGAATTTAACCCACCAGGGATTAATAGAAAAAGCGGGTTGTACTCTTATTTATCTACCGGTCTATTCTCCAGATTTAAATTCTATTGAACACTGTTGGGCTAATTTTAAAAATTACTTGAGAAAAATTATTAAAAACTTTAAAGATTTTCGTGATGCAATAACGGCAGCAATGGTAAAAACCTTCCCGTGTTAGCTATAAGTTGGAAATTACAATAAAATCAAGTTTTGATGGAAGTAATCAAATTACCAAAACCTCATTTAATAAAAAGCTAAAATTACCCAATAATATTAGTGAGTATAAACCAGCAATATTAGACAAAATTGCTACAGTTTTTGATACATTATGTACCCAAATAGAATAAATAAATTTTGTTATTACTAAAAAAGTATAAAAAAATTGGAATACATTTCTCCTTATGGAAAGGATTTTGTCAAAACTTCAGTTTTTGAAGCAAAGCTAAAAACCAAACTTGATTTACTTTGGCAATGATTTATGCATATCACCTACCTAAAAAACTTGATCGGATTCGAATCCCTAACTCCACAGAGTAACGGAGCTATTGAATATATTGACGATTTGCTTAGAGAACATGTCTTTAAGACCGAGGTAAAAATTTTTGGTGAGACCGAGCAAGTTACTAATCTTTATGCTGTTTACGGCAATAGTAAACCTAATATTTGCTTTGTTGGGCATGTTGATGTAGTTCCTGCTGGTGATCCTAACCTTTGGTATCATTCTAATCCCTTTAAAGCTCATGAGCAGGACGAAAAAATATACGGCAGAGGGGCAGTTGATATGAAAGGGTCAATTGCATGTTTTTTAGCAGCTAGCTTAGACTTCATAAAAAATAATACCGATTTTGTAGGTTCGATTAGCTTTTTACTTACTAGCGATGAAGAGGGAAAAGCAAAGCACGGCACTAAGGAGATGCTACAATATATATATAATCAAGGACACGAAATTGATTTTGCTATTGTTGGCGAACCCACTTGTGAAAAAGAGATAGGAGACACGATCAAGATTGGCAGAAGAGGAAGTGTTAACTTTAAATTAAGTATAATAGGCTTAGGTGGGCATGTAGCTTATCCACAAAAAGCAAATAATCCATTACCTTGCTTGATAAGAATATTAAATGAACTAACAAATATTAAACTTGATAAAGGGACTGAATTTTTTCAAAATTCAAACCTCGAAGTAACAAATATTGACGTTGGTAATAATACTACAAATGTGATTCCCAAAACAGCAACTGCACATTTTAATATACGTTTTAATAACTTGCATAGTGCAGAAACTCTAGCAAAACAGGTAGAAGAAATTATGAAACAACACTGCCAAAAGTATAAATTAGATTATACGCTAGAATATAATAGCTCTGCCGATAGTTTTATTCAAAATCCTAATGATAAGATAAAAGAATTTGCTACAATAGTAGAAAAAACTCTTAATATAAAACCAAATTTTTCTACAAGCGGCGGTACATCCGATGCAAGATTTGTTAAAAATTATTGCCCCTTAGTAGAATTCGGTTTATTATCAGACACTGCACATAAAATAAACGAATATACCAAAATTAGCGATTTACAAAAATTATACGATGTGTATTATAATTTTTTAACCTCTCAGGGTTTAATTCCCCGAAGCTCTGCTTCGTGATATCATAAGAAACAACTAAAACTTTTTTAGATACCTCGTAGCTCTGCTGCGAGGAGCATCATTGGAAACATTAAATGTTACTGGATCCCCGCCGTTGCTGGGAATGACATAACAGAAAAATTGGACAACGCCGCCAATTTTTCAAATACTATAAAAAATAATAGACGAAGTTTTATTTGGAAAAGAGCATGGAGTCTGTAAGCCGCGGAGCGTACAAAGGTACGTGAGCATCTGAGGATTTACAAAGACGACATAGCCAATTTTTCAAATAAAACGAGTATATGCGGATGTGATGGAACTGGTAGACATGCAAGATTTAGGTTCTTGTGCCGCAAGGCGTGGGGGTTCAAGTCCCTTCATCCGTACCACTTAAATTTTTTCTCATAAGAATAATATTGGAAAGTTCTATAATTAATTAAGCCAGATATAATCAATTTTTAATCTCTCAGGGTTTAATTCCCCGAAGCTCTGCTTCGTGATATCATAAGAAACAACTAAAACTTTTTTAGATACCTCTTAGCTCTGCTGCGAGGAGCATCATTTAAATATAGATATATCATGGCTCATTTAACGATAGATGAAAGATTTAAAATATACGAAATGAATAAGAGTGGTTATAGCTCGCGATATATAGGGACAAAGATTGGCCGTGATAAAAGCACTATATGTTATGAACTCAAGAGAATGAGGCATAATTATAGACCAGATAGGGCTAACACACTTGCTTGCAGTTTAAGGCAAGGTAAGAGAAAAAGAAAATTAGATATTGATAATAATTTACGAGCAGAAATAATAAAGCAGTTAACACAGGGTATTTCACCAGATATAATTTCAGGTAGACGTAAACTATCACGAGATACTGTCAATATTTCTACAGAGAGTATATACCAGTTTATTTATACATCTCCTATAGCACAAAGGCAAAAATTATATTTATCTTTAGCAAGAAAAAGGAAAAATAGGTTGCATCATGGTACAAGAATCAGAAACAAAAGAATTACAATACCAAATCGAGTTTCCATTACTGAAAGACCAGAGATAAATAGAAAGATAGCAGCAATAGGTCATTTAGAAGGTGATTTAACTTTTAACAAAGGTAATCAAAGTCGTAATATAGGCGCTCTTGTGGATATCAGAACACAAAAAGTGTTTCTCACTTTAAACCGTTCAAAAAGAACACAAGATGTGATTGGTAACATGAATAAAAAACTTAAACAATTGTCGCATATAATCAAAAGCATAACGTTAGATAATGGCAAAGAATTTACCAATCATGAACAACTATTGCCAAAATCTGAACGAAAAGTATATTTTTGCAATCCTTATTCTCCATGGCAAAAACCATTGATAGAGAAGATTAACTCAATGGTGCACAGAGTATACTCTAAATCTTTAGATATAAAAAAATTAACAATAAAGCAATTACAAGAAATTGAGGATTTTTTAAATAATTTACCAAGAAAAGTGCTCGGTTATAAAACACCCAATGAGGTATGGGAAGAAAATATAAATCTGGCTTAATTAATACTGGAATTTACCATTAAGGTTTTTATGCAGCAATTTAGTATTTATCAAACAAGTGATGAATTACTGCTGAAAGCAATTTTTCTTTTGATAGAGAAGTGTTATTATTCTGATCTTAAGAGCGTTGTACTTACTGTTGATACAGAGCAGCAAGAAATGCTAAATAAAAATCTTTGGACTTATTCCCGCAAACAATTTATCCCTCACGGCAGTACAGTTGACCCGCAACCTGAAAAACAGCCTATTTACATTACTGATACACTACAAAATCCCAATAACGCTAGTGTGCTTATTATTATCTCACCGACTAACATAGAGAAAATTTTACAAGCTAAAGAGTATGTCAGCGATTTTAAAAGAATAATTATAATAACCGATTTACCGGAAGATTTAAAAAAGCTGAATTTAAAAATAAGCCAAATTACTGAACAGGAAAACACTATAGACTGTTTTACTCAAGATCAACGTGGCTCATGGAATAAAATATGACATATTTAACTAAACAACCCTCAGCTATAAGCTGAGGGGTTATAAAGTGGAATCGATTAGAAATCGATCATCATTCACAGGTTCACCTTCCCGTTCATCAATATAGTGCTGTATCATTTCATCAGTTATATTACCTGAACTGACTGCCATATAGCCCCTAGCCCACAAATGATGGCTTTGTTGCATAAATACTGAAGTTTTGACAAAAAATTTTTATTAAAAAAAGTGGCGAGTGTATCAATCTATAATTTGTATTATATATCAAATAATTTACTTTAAATTGTAGAAATATCGCTTTTAAGCTGATAAAAGCACTAAATATTTAACTTTAAATATAAATTTTTACTTTAGTCAGAAAAATTAGAATTTTTGTCAAAACTTCAGATAAATAAGCTTTGTAGAGAAAGAGTGGTGATAATCTGGTAAGATGTCCTGTGACTAACGAATATTAGAATTACCCTCAACGAACATTAAAATTACCTATAAAAAAGAAGTAACTATGGCTTTGTTGCATAAATAAGCTTTTGAATATACTGCCCCTAACCCCGCAATGCTAGCCTAGCCAACAGGCACAGAGATAGGTTTACCAATTTCAAACATTTTGTTTAATAAGTGGCATTTAATAGACATTTCTTTTGTCATATTTTGATCATGTCTTGATAGAAACTTACTACCAAAAGAAGTTTTAAATCGAAAGAACGTGTTCTCTACACGCTCCCTTCTACCATAATTATTCTTTACCCTCCATGCTTGGTATCCTTTGTTTTGTTGATATATAACAGCTGCATCTCTCTCAGTTTTATCCCTAAGCGATTGAACTTTTACTGAAGAGTTTGGGGGTCTAATAACTGGTTTTATCTTCTTCTTTCTCAACAATTGATATGTAGATTCACCGTCATACCCTCGATCTCCCAGAAAATCCTTGGCTCTGACATTAGCTATTAGTAGTCCAATCTGTGATCTATCATCTATAGTATGCTCTGTGGTACTATCGGCAAGTATCATACCTTGATCTTCTATAACGATATGTAGCTTTTTCCATATGCGACGCTTATATTGCTTACCCTGCTTATTTTCTAGCCATTCGTTCCCTGTGTAGGCTTGTATCCCTGTACTATCCATTGAAATACAACTAAATTCTTTATCTTGATTTCCATGTAAATACCTAAGATCTAATGACTTCATACGCTTACTTAATGTTGTATAGTCTGGACATCTAATAGATAAACCCGATATTTCAAAGAGCCAGTTTATAAAGCCTTGGGTTTGGCGTAACTTAAGACCGAATAAGCATCTGATCTTCAAACACTGTAATATAGCGTGATCACTATAGCGTCTGGCTTTGTTGCATAAATAAGCTTTTGAATATACTGCCCCTGGCTTTGTTGCATAAATAAGATTTGTAGAGCAAGAGTGGTGATAATCTGGTAAGATGTCCTGAATTCAAAATAATCCAGATTATATGAGATCTCGGAAGAAAGCCCCTTTTAGTAAATCACGCAAGTATTCTAAATATAAAATAACGAATTGGTCAGAATATAATAATTTTTTACGCAATAGGGGTCGCATAGATTTTATGATTGCCAGTGATTTGGCGATTGGCTGGTATGCTGATTACAGAGAGGAAATGAAACGAGGAAGACCTAGACGCTATAGTGATCACGCTATATTACAGTGTTTGAAGATCAGATGCTTATTCGGTCTTAAGTTACGCCAAACCCAAGGCTTTATAAACTGGCTCTTTGAAATATCGGGTTTATCTATTAGATGTCCAGACTATACAACATTAAGTAAGCGTATGAAGTCATTAGATCTTAGGTATTTACATGGAAATCAAGATAAAGAATTTAGTTGTATTTCAATGGATAGTACAGGGATACAAGCCTACACATGGAACGAATGGCTAGAAAATAAGCATGGTAAGCAATATAAGCGTCGCATATGGAAAAAGCTACATATCGTTATAGAAGATCAAGGTATGATACTTGCCGATAGTACCACAGAGCATACTATAGATGATAGATCACAGATTGGACTACTAATAGCTAATGTCAGAGCCAAGGATTTTCTGGGAGATCGAGGGTATGACGGTGAATCTACATATCAATTGTTGAGAAAGAAGAAGATAAAACCAGTTATTAGACCCCCAAACTCTTCAGTAAAAGTTCAATCGCTTAGGGATAAAACTGAGAGAGATGCAGCTGTTATATATCAACAAAACAAAGGATACCAAGCATGGAGGGTAAAGAATAATTATGGTAGAAGGGAGCGTGTAGAGAACACGTTCTTTCGATTTAAAACTTCTTTTGGTAGTAAGTTTCTATCAAGACATGATCAAGATATGACAAAAGAAATGTCTATTAAATGCCACTTATTAAACAAAATGTTTGAAATTGGTAAACCTATCTCTGTGCCTGTTGGCTAGGCTAGCATTGCGGGGTTAGGGGCAGTATATTCAAAAGCTTATTTATGCAACAAAGCCAGCATCCATGACTATGGCATCAGGATTGAGACCTCTTTCTTTAGCTAAAGTAAGCATATCACAAAAATGCTCATTCTTTGTTTTACCATCAGTGTCTTTATCATATATTCTATAATCTACGGGAGTAGATTGAGCAATTTTAGTATTGTAATGTAGTAAGTTTACCATTCCTATACCAGGTATAACATCATGTACAGCTCTAGAATATTGATAACGTACAAGCTCAATCTTCTGACTGTATTGCTTTGATAATAAGGTGTCATCCCCCACTAATAAACACGGTGCTTCCCAATCTATATATTTTGACACTTCCTTATAGATTTCGCTAGGACGAAAATCCTTACTCTTTAACCATCGACTTGCACTATCGTGAGATAGATCTACTGGACTCACTTCAGATAATGCCTTGCTAGTATATCTGACACTACTTGCTTGTAAAAATGATTTATATAAGTCCTTGCTACATTTTGTTCTTGTCATTTTTATCTAAAACTATTTTTCTCTAGATTAACATACTTTTTGCTAAGTGCGAAACTCCTGTTGATGTTTTTATAACTTCCCAAGTTTGTTGATATAAAGTAATGTTTTCATTTATCCTCCTTTTATTCATATCAAGCCAGGCAAATACTGCAAGGCAAATATGATTTCTTTGAGCTCGGCCCGTGCGTGCCTGACAGCGTTCAATACCACAAGTTTGTTTTAATTCTCGATGATAAACCTCTATAGACCAACGTGCCTTAACAATTTTCTCTATTTGCTCACGTGTGGGATTTTCCAAGTTCGTTGTTATGTAATCAATGCGACCATTCTTTGCCACAAACTTAAATACCGTAACCCAACCGTATCCACGTAGGTGAATTTTTAGCCCCTCATCGGGTATCTCTAAACTTTCCAAGCTAACATTATGAATGATGCTCCTCGCAGCAGAGCTACGAGGTATCTAAAAAAGTTTTAGTTGTTTCTTATGATATAGCTCACACGGAAATGTTTCTACCACAGATTAGGAAAAACTTAGGCATTGATCAATAATTTTACGTAAACAGTTTTTAAAGTTAGTCCAGCAATGTTTAATAGGATTTAGATCTGGTGAATATGTGAGTAAATACAAAAACTATGGTAAAAACCTTTCCGCGTTAGCTATATCACGAAGCAGAGCTTCGGGGAATTAAACCCTGAGAGATTAACTTTTCTATTTTTCCTTAGGGTGGTAACCCATAGCCAGCCTAAATTACGTATATGTTTTAAATTCTCCAACCCGCTATACCAAGCATCCATGACTATGGCATCAGGATTGAGACCTCTTTCTTTAGCTAAAGTAAGCATATCACAAAAATGCTCATTCTTTGTTTTACCATCAGTGTCTTTATCATATATTCTATAATCTACGGGAGTAGATTGAGCAATTTTAGTATTGTAATGTAGTAAGTTTACCATTCCTATACCAGGTATAACATCATGTACAGCTCCAGAATATTGATAACGTACAAGCTCAATCTTCTGACTGTATTGCTTTGATAATAAGGTGTCATCCCCCACTAATAAACACGGTGCTTCCCAATCTATATATTTTGACACTTCCTTATAGATTTCGCTAGGACGAAAATCCTTACTCTTTAACCATCGACTTGCACTATCGTGAGATAGATCTACTGGACTCACTTCAGATAATGCCTTGCTAGTATATCTGACACTACTTGCTTGTAAAAATGATTTATATAAGTCCTTGCTACATTTTGTTCTTGTCATTTTTATCTAAAACTATTTTTCTCTAGATTAACATACTTTTTGCTAAGTGCGAAACTCCTGTATGTGATAATTTTGATTTTCTTGCTTGTAACCTGAATTCTGGATTAATCTAGGTTTGGAAGTAAGTATTTACAAGGGATAGAAGATACTCTATATAGTCCCTCCGCCAAAACTCTAAAAAATATCACTTGTGTCACTAATTTCCAAAAATAGTGCGATTTTAGAGCAAATTACTCTAATTTTGAGGGCTGATTTTAAATTTTTGTATTAAAAACCACACTATTTCCCAAAATGCATTCATTTTTTTATTGTCATTTTTTTGTATTTCCATAAGCTTTTGATATAAAACCTTTCATTTTCTTATGGATTTTACTATGCATTTTTGCCTTAAAACCCTATTGCCTATAAGGCTTTTAGAGTTTTGGCGGACGGACTATATAATTTTTAGCAAAAAAACAAGAGTATCCCCATGAAGAAAGATATTACTGCATTATTTTGTTTTGTCGATGATTTTTGTAAAATTAGCGAGCAGTGGATTAATAAATCATTTCTACCATTAATTAATAAAAACCCTACAAGAAAGCCTGAAATAAGCTATTCTGAGGCTCTGTCTCATCAATTGTGTAAATTTCGTGAACCATTAAATTCTACCATCAAATTTGATCATAAAATGAGCCATAGCTTCATTCCAATTGGGGATAGGCATAGACCATTTTTTGGTAATATAATCAATTGTCAGATATAAAACTTTAAATACTGCGTCATCATTTGGAAAGATGCGTTTATTCTTAGTAACTTTTCTCAATTGGCTATTCAGCGATTCTATCGCATTTGTAGTGTAAATAATCTTACGAATCTCCTTTGGATATTGCAAGAAAATTATCAAATTATCCCAATTATTATACCAAGATTTAGCTATATGCGGATATTGCTTACTCCATTTTTGATCAAATGACTCAAGAGCTAATTCTGCTTCTTTTTCAGTAGCAGAAGTATAGATTAGTTTCAAATCCGCTGCTAATTGCTTTCTATCTTTATATGATACATATTTGAGGCTATTCCTGATCTGATGGACAATACAAATTTGATGTTCAGTTTTCGGGCATACTGATGCAATAGCATCAGACATACCAGTTAGATTATCACTACAAGCAATTAAGATATCTTTTACTCCTCGATTCTTCATTTCAGTAAAATTACCAAGCCAAAATTTAGCTCCTTCATTCTCACTTATCCATAAGCCTAAAATATCCTTTCTGCCAGATAAATCTATTCCTAAAGCTACATATACTGATTTATTAATAATAAGTTTATCTTGTCTTACTTTCACTACTAAACAGTCAAAATATACTATAGGGTATACTGATTCAAGAGGTCTACTCTGCCAAATCTTGACCTCATCTATTACTTCATCTGTAATCCTGCTGATTAGGCTCTCACTGATCTCAGCTCCATATAATTCTTGCAATTGTGTTTTAATATCAGACACACTCATACCCTTCGCATATAAGGATATTATCTTTTGGTCTAAGCCATCTATTCTTGTTTGTTTCTTTGAGACTATTATAGGTTCAAATTTACCTTGTCTGTCTCTTGGAACATTTATCTCTATAGTACCATTCTCACTAATCAGATTCTTACTAAAACTACCATTCCTCGCATTCTCAGTTTCAGCTCTATCATACTTGCTATAACCTAAATGTTCTGACATCTCAGCATGCAGTGCTCGCTCTAAAATACCCTTGGTTAATTCCTTAATTAATCCATTCTGACTTAGTACTGTTTTTAAATCTACTCCGCCTTCTATCAGCAAATCTATTGCTGGTAAATTCCAGTATTAATTAAGCCAGATTTATATTTTCTTCCCATACCTCATTGGGTGTTTTATAACCGAGCACTTTTCTTGGTAAATTATTTAAAAAATCCTCAATTTCTTGTAATTGCTTTATTGTTAATTTTTTTATATCTAAAGATTTAGAGTATACTCTGTGTACCATTGAGTTAATCTTCTCTATCAATGGTTTTTGCCATGGAGAATAAGGATTGCAAAAATATACTTTTCGTTCAGATTTTGGCAATAGTTGTTCATGATTGGTAAATTCTTTGCCATTATCTAACGTTATGCTTTTGATTATATGCGACAATTGTTTAAGTTTTTTATTCATGTTACCAATCACATCTTGTGTTCTTTTTGAACGGTTTAAAGTGAGAAACACTTTTTGTGTTCTGATATCCACAAGAGCGCCTATATTACGACTTTGATGGAAAGTTCTATAATTAATTAAGCCAGATATAATCAATTTTTAATCTCTCAGGGTTTAATTCCCCGAAGCTCTGCTTCGTGATATCATAAGAAACAACTAAAACTTTTTTAGATACCTCGTAGCTCTGCTGCGAGGAGCATCATTTAAATATAGATATATCATGGCTCATTTAACGATAGATGAAAGATTTAAAATATACGAAATGAATAAGAGTGGTTATAGCTCGCGATATATAGGGACAAAGATTGGCCGTGATAAAAGCACTATATGTTATGAACTCAAGAGAATGAGGCATAATTATAGACCAGATAGGGCTAACACACTTGCTTGCAGTTTAAGGCAAGGTAAGAGAAAAAGAAAATTAGATATTGATAATAATTTACGAGCAGAAATAATAAAGCAGTTAACACAGGGTATTTCACCAGATATAATTTCAGGTAGACGTAAACTATCACGAGATACTGTCAATATTTCTACAGAGAGTATATACCAGTTTATTTATACATCTCCTATAGCACAAAGGCAAAAATTATATTTATCTTTAGCAAGAAAAAGGAAAAATAGGTTGCATCATGGTACAAGAATCAGAAACAAAAGAATTACAATACCAAATCGAGTTTCCATTACTGAAAGACCAGAGATAAATAGAAAGATAGCAGCAATAGGTCATTTAGAAGGTGATTTAACTTTTAACAAAGGTAATCAAAGTCGTAATATAGGCGCTCTTGTGGATATCAGAACACAAAAAGTGTTTCTCACTTTAAACCGTTCAAAAAGAACACAAGATGTGATTGGTAACATGAATAAAAAACTTAAACAATTGTCGCATATAATCAAAAGCATAACGTTAGATAATGGCAAAGAATTTACCAATCATGAACAACTATTGCCAAAATCTGAACGAAAAGTATATTTTTGCAATCCTTATTCTCCATGGCAAAAACCATTGATAGAGAAGATTAACTCAATGGTGCACAGAGTATACTCTAAATCTTTAGATATAAAAAAATTAACAATAAAGCAATTACAAGAAATTGAGGATTTTTTAAATAATTTACCAAGAAAAGTGCTCGGTTATAAAACACCCAATGAGGTATGGGAAGAAAATATAAATCTGGCTTAATTAATACTGGAATTTACCATTTTTTTATTCTTCTCTATTTGCATTTCTGTTACCTATATTTTTAATTACTTCTAATATAGGCTCAACAAAAATTTACACAATCATTGCAAAAGACTCTATTCTGAGCTGTTAACAATAGTGCTTTTATACCATCAATCACCTTGTAAAAACTTTAAATATTTTTATATGTCCTATCTACAATTATATAAATCAGACTTTGTAACTCTTCCATCATATACTCGTTTTATAGCTCTAAAACCAAGAGTTCTGAGTTATTTAGTTTTATTACTTGAATGGTATATGCAGGCAGCTCAATCTACGGGAGTTTCTTATATTGACGCCACATCTTTAGAGGTTTGTCATCGAAAAAGAATCTCTCGTAATAAAGTCTTTGCCGGTATTGCTGCTTTGGGTAAAACAACAAAAAGTTGGTTTTTTGGTCTAAAATTACATTTGGTTATTAACGAAAAAGGTGAGATTCAAGGTCTAAAACTAACGCCTGGTAATGTAGATGATAGAGCGCCGGTTTCGATAATCACCAAACATATCACGGGATTATTGTTTGGCGATAAGGGTTATATCAAACAGGAGCTCTTTGATGATCTATACAGCAAAGGAATCAAGTTAGTAACTGGCATAAAGAAGAAAATGAAGAATAAACTTATGCCATTATTTGAAAAAATATTATTACGCAAACGCTCAATTATCGAAACAGTATTTAGTGTGCTGAAGGGTGCTTTCGAGATCGAACATACAAGACATAGATCAATTTGGAATGCCTTTGTACATATCTTATCCGCCCTAATTGCATACTGTATGAAACCTAACAAACCTTCTATATCTCAAAATTAGCTAATCCAGAATTCAGGTTTGTAGTAAATTCGCATCTTTTCCTGAAATACCAACCGCATAACAACCTTTATTGCTAAGTTTTGTCACAATAAGTTTGTTGACATAACTCGATAGAATTTCCATAATAAGTAGGATTATCTATGGAACTATTTTCCCTTACTTTATTAAATTTTTTACTGAAACTTTTATCTAATTGTGATATTAAAGATAGATTACCTAAATCTATATGGTCATGTACTATATAGATTTTAGCACCGCACATCTCAAGCAGTTTGATAGATTCTATAAAAGAAGCAAACAACTTCTCATTAATAACGCCAACTTAGGATAAGAGCAGTTGTTCTGGAGCTAAAGCATTCAAGTTTTATACGAGATTTAGTGATAGCATAAGAAGTAACACAAGCTAGAATATGCACCAAGAAATTAACAGGAGATCTATGCCTTGTATGCTCTAGGTTCATTCTATTTTTTAGTATAATAATCGTGGCAAGCCACGGGGAATTTAACCCAACAGGGATTAAACCCTGAGAGATTAAATACTGATTCAATTAATGATCGTTTACGTAACATAGCTTTATCTTCTAATGCTAGTAAATAATTCTTCATATCCTTGCGAATATTAGTTATCATTCTTAAATTTCTAGAATAGAGTTTAAACCATAACTCTTTACAAATATATGCTTTATCACAAAATACCTTACCTGTTATCTTCTGAGTTATAGATTCAAGAACAGATAAATCAGCTCTATTTGCTTTTGTTATTTTAACAGCTATAATCTCTGCTTTATGATTAATGATGCTCCTCGCAGCAGAGCTACGAGGTATCTAAAAAAGTTTGAGTTGTTTCTTATGATATCACGAAGCAGAGCTTCGGGGAATTAAACCCTGAGAGATTAAATGTAATTTAAATCCCATAAACCAACCATAACTACTCATCCCAACTTTGGCAATTTTACCAAAAACTCTATTACTAGAAGTGCGCTCAGCATGACAAATAGATAGTTTTGTTGAATCAATAAAATATATTCCTGTATCTTCACCTCGTAGTAATTGCAACATTATTGACAATGGCAATATTAACCTTGGCCATAATTGTACTATTCTACTATAACATGGTAAATGAAAGTAACCCTTATATTTATGCGGTAAGTAGTATAAATAATAGTTTTTACAGTCCTTGCAAGGCGATAGATAAAAATATATGACTATTGTCATCAATTCTGCAAGACTTAATTTTCCTATTCTATGCCTTTGCTGATTTGTTGATAATAGACGGTGTTCTATCCATTCTTCATATATTTTACAAAAATTATCTACTAAATAATATACAGTTATGATACATCTTTTCATGTTGAGTTACTGATCTTTTATTAAAAAAATCTATCATAACTCAACATTAATCTCCTTTAAACCCTTTATCTATAAGCTTTCTATCTATCCCTTATCCTAAATTAGCGTTAATAATAATATTGATTGGTAACTTTAGAACTATCGCTTGATTTCTAAGCTCGTTACTACATGTGATTATATCCCTAATTATAGTAATGTCGCCTAATTCAGAAATATTATCTATTTCTTTACTTTTCAAGTTTGATGCATTTTGCCAAACTAGTTTTAAGTTCTCTTGCACCTTCTTTACTCCTACTACTTACATAAATAAGATTACATGAGTAGTTTAAAGTTGCAAGAAAATTCTGTGCTTCTAGGTTAAGGTTTTTACGATCCGTAATTTTATCGGATTTTGTAAAAATAATTTGGAAATCTCGCTTATTTGCAAGTAATAACTCCGCTACTTTTTTATCGTTCTCTTTAATTCCCTTTCTTGAATCTATCAATAAGTTAACTAATTTTAGATTATCACTCTTGCGTAAATAATGATTAATTAATATTTCCCACTGATCTTTAACTTGATTTGGAACTTCTGAAAAACCATAACCTGGTAGGTCAACTATTATAAGTTTATCTACAAGATTAAAGAAATTAATCTGCCTAGTACGCCCTGGGGTATTAGAAACTTTAGCAAGATTTTTGTTATTACATATAGTATTTATTAGACTTGATTTGCCGACATTTGATTTACCAACAAAAGCAATTTGCGGTAATGCAAAATTAGGAAGTTGCTTTATATCCATAGCCCCAACTACAAATTTAGCTTGATGACGAAAAAGCTTATTATCACCTACTAATTTTTTATTAATTACTTTTTCATCAGTCATAATTTTGTAACCTGTATTATTATATGTCCTGTGTCATCCTGTAGCAAAATTACCCTCATGGATCAGTTTTTTCGTCATTGCGAGGAAATTACGAAGTAATTGACGAAGCAATCCAGTTAAAAAATACTAATAAAATTAGTATTTTTAACTGGCTCTAGTTCATAAATCACGGGATGACAGGAGAAAATGTTCCACGCGGGACAAGCCTTAAGCGGGAATGACATAGAAAGTCACCTACACCCGAATAAAATATAACATTTTTTTAAAACTGTTCGGTACTAAATTAAGATTGCCACACAAGCGATGCTCGCTCGCAATGATGACTCTCGATCCACACGAGAACTTCATCCACAAGGCAACAATAAAAAAATTAAAATAAAATATATGGTAGCGGGGGCTGGATTTGAACCAACGACCTTCAGGTTATGAGCCTGACGAGCTACCGAGCTGCTCCACCCCGCAATAAAGTGTAGAAGTCAAGATTTGATCTTACAGACACTATAAATTTCGCACCTGATTGTCAGTTAAATTTTGACTGTCAGATACACATTCAAGATACAAGATTTCATTATTCTTTTCAACAGCTAATTTCTTACTATCCTGAAAAGTTTGCATAGGAGTTTTACCATAACAATATTTACCAGAATGAGGTCTTTCATTATTGAAACGCTCTAACCAAATATCAAGATCTAATTGTAAATCATCAAGATCTGTATAAATCTTTTTTCGCATAGCCGTATCAAAGAATTCTTGTTTCACGGTTTTATTAAAACGCTCACACATACCATTTGTTTTGGGAGAATATGCCTTAGTTGTAGTATGTTCTATACCTTCTATGCTAAGAAATAACTCAAAAGCATGATGCTCTATATTCCCCTTATATTCTGACCCACGATCTGTAAGAACACGCAGTATTGGTATCCCTTGGCTCTCATACCATGGTAACACCCGGTCATTAAGCATATCAGCAGCAGTAATTGCTGTTTTATCAGTATATAGTTTAGCATCCGCTACCCTAGATAGCTATCAATAAATACCTGAGAATAAACCTTACCTATTCCTTTAAAATTACCTACATAATACGTACCCTGACATCCTAGATAACCTGGATGCTGCGTCTCAATTTCTCCATGTGCTTCTTTTTCATTACGACGCTTCTCTAGTACTTGTAACTGAGCTTCAGTAAGAACAATCCCATCTTGAGCCATCTTTGCTTCTAATGCTTTAAGCCTTTTACTGATATTGTTTAAATCATTACGTAGCCAAATTGATCTTACTCCTCCAGGTGATACCAGTATACCGCTCTTCTTAAGCTCATTTGATACTCGCATCTGACCATATGCTGGATATTCTATTGCCATATCCATTACTGCCTTCTCTATCGCTGGATCAACTCTATTCGCTATTATTGGCTTCCTGCGACTAATTTCATACAACGCTTCTTCACCTCCTGTTTCATACTAGTTCTTTAAATCTGTAACAACTATCTCTACTATATCCCATCGCTTTACATGCTGATGATATACTACCAAGACTCTTCAAGACTCTTAGCTAATTCTAGTAAACCTAATTTTGGCTTTATTATTTTTTGATTTAAGTGCATTGTGACCTTCCATTTTTTTATCTGTATTTTTAATACATTATTTTTATTAAATGTAAGATCAAATGTCAACTAATACAAATAAAGAAATTTGATGACTTTGTTTATTAATATTATAAACAAAGATTAGCGACATAAATGATTAGAGTAAGTTTTTACCCCATAGTAATGTGTGTTACGTGGATATTCTCCCCCTGTCATCCCGTGATTTATGAACTAGAGCCAATTAAAAATACTAATAAAATTAGTATTTTTTATTATTTTCTGGATTGCCACGCTCATTTCATTCACTCGCACAATGATGACTCTCGATCCACGCAAAAAAGCCGCCAACGTGATGACACACTGGAAACGTTCTTGATCTATGCGGAAATACCTCCACCCGATTATAGAAATTAACTAGCTTCCTTTTTTTGACTACCGAAAGAAAGACCGGAAAATCTTTTATTAAAATCACTAACGCTTTTGTTAGACTGATTTACTACATTTCCAATATCTTTATTCCATGCTGGGTGTTTTCTAAAATCAACATCCATTAAAATCTCACCTGCAGGATGAGTTGACATTGTTTCAAAAACATCACTTCCAACTTTAATTAAAAACTTTTTATAGTCTGGATGTATCCCATTTTTCATAATGATTTTGCCATCTTAGTCTGAATTATTTTTCTCTTAATAGCTTTAGCTGTAGTGGATAAAGCATCATCATTAGCTTTTAACATATACGCATCAAAACCGCCAGCTTTTTCAACTGAACTTATACATCTAGCACTCACTGATAATCTATATTCTGCGGTTGTTATATCACTTATAAACTTAACCGATCTTAAATTAGGCTCAAAACGCCTTCTAGTTTTACGCTGTGAATGTGATACATTATTGCCATATAAAACACCCACTCCAGTGAGTTCACATTTACGAGACATAAGCTTAACCCATCAAACTTTAACTTATATAATAGATAAAAAATATAAAGTAATACTTGTATACTGTCAAGAAGTAATTACTAATATTACTGAAGTTTTGACAAAAATTCTAATTTTTCTGACTAAAGTAAAAATTTATATTTAAAGTTAAATATTTAGTGCTTTTATCAGCTTAAAAGTGATATTTCTACAATTTAAAGTAAATTATTTGATATATAATACAAATTATAGATTGATACACTCGCCACTTTTTTTAATAAAAATTTTTTGTCAAAACTTCAGTAATATTACTTCCTTAAATTCAAATAGATAAAGAGAATAAAGCCTTATCTCTTTATCTATTTTGTTCTACAAATTAACTTTTAACTTCACTAACCCTTGATGGCTTTTATATTTTTTATAGGTGTAATGATTATACTCAAATATTACATTTATATTCTTCTTCGTCAAAAGAACATTACCTCCAATATTATAACCAAATTTAGGCTGTTTTGATATAATAATCTTCTCTTCTATTATTTGATTATTTAAAATTGCCTTAGCATTAACTTTTGTATCTTTATTATAAAAATGATTTTCTATACTCCCATACAAGCTCGGCACCAGCGTTATATCATTTAAAACCTTTATCGATTTAAATTCTACCTTACCGCCTAAACTAGTTGTTAATAGTCGATTTGACTTCTTTTGAATCATTAACTATTAGATTTTTTAATTATACTATGGCTAAAAAGCCTCATAATATGATAAAATCTAACTTTTTGTAAATAAACCAAACCTTATGCAAATATACCTATTTAACACCCTCACTCAAAACAAAGAACTATTTGAACCTGAAGATCAGACTAATGTAAAAATGTATGTATGCGGTCCGACTGTTTATGATAACCCACATATTGGAAATAGTAGATCGGTAGTGATATATGACTTACTTTATCGCATACTTGTAGATGTATTTGAGGCTAAATCTGTAAAATATGTACGGAATATTACCGATGTAGATGATAAGATAATCGAGAGAGCAGCAAACTTAGGTATTAGCATTAACGAGTTAACAGACAAAGTTACAAAAGAATTTCATACGAATATGAAATATCTATTTTGTTTACCACCTACTATAGAACCAAAGGCTACGCAGCATATTGATGTAATGATCGAAATAATAGAAAAGCTAATTAAATCTGGGCATGCATATATTGCAGATGATCATGTTTATTTTGATGTTTTATCAGCTCCTAATTATACAGAACTATCTAACCGAAAATTAGAAGATATGTTTGAAAGCGTACGGGTAGAAAATAGTAAAACTAAAAAGCATCCGCAGGATTTTGTTTTATGGAAACCAGCAAAACCAGATGAAGATGTACGCATGAACTTCAAGAGCCCATGGGGGCTAGGGCGTCCCGGCTGGCATATTGAATGTTCAGCAATGAGCTATAAATATTTAGGCAAAAATTTTGATATTCATGGTGGCGGTGCTGATTTAATATTCCCACATCATACTAACGAGATTGCACAAAGTAAATGTGCTTTCTCTAACTCCACTTATGCAAAATACTGGGTTCACAATGGCTTTTTAACAGTTAACGGCGAAAAAATGAGTAAATCTTTTGGTAATTTTATTACTGTCAGGGATTTAATGGATAAACAAATGAAAGGCGAAATAGTAAGATTATTTTTATTAACCGCCCATTATAGACGTCCTCTTGATTATAACGACAAGGCTATAGAGGATGCTAAAAAAACTCTAGATTATTGGTATAGAGCTATTCAAAATATAAATATACAAAAAATAGATACTCTGCCTAGCGACTTTATGCAAAGCTTGCTTGACGATATGAATAGTCCGCTTGCTATTAAAATAATTAACGACTATGCCAAAGCCATTTTTACAGCTGATACCGAAGAAGAAAAGCAATTGAATGCCTCTAATCTGATTGCTTGTGCTAATTTTATTGGATTAATGAACGAAACACCCCATGAATGGTTTAATAAAGATGTAGACGAAAATTATATAAATAATCTTATTAATGAACGCTTAGAAGCAAAAAAGCAAAAACATTGGGGATTAGCTGATCAAATTCGTAACAAATTATTAAATGAAAAAATTATTTTAGAAGATAAGCCAAACGGCACTACTATATGGAGGAAAGAATAAGGACTTGTAAATTACGGAATATAAGTATATTGTAGGCTCATATTTTTAAGCAAATTCACACGTAAGATAAATGTTAGTTCATGCATGTCATCCCGCACGCTTGTAGCGGGATCCTATTTTTCTGGATCCCGTGGACAAGCCACGGGATGACAGTCTTACGGAGGTATAAACTAACAATTAGGAGAAATAAATGTCAAAAATACCACCAGTTAATGTTAAAGATTTATTAGATGCCGGCGTGCATTTTGGTCATAAGACCTCACGTTGGAATCCTAAAATGGCACCTTATATATATGGTGAGCGTGATGAGGTACATATAATTGATTTAAGACAAACAGCAGCTTTAATGAATGTTGCTTTAAATGCAATATATGAAACTGTAAAAAATGATGGCAAAGTATTATTTGTGAGTACAAAAATACAAGCAAGCGATATTATAGCAGAATATGCTGAAAAATGTGGACAATACTATGTAAATCATAGATGGCTTGGCGGAATGCTAACTAACTGGAAAACTATTTCAGGTTCTATAGAGAAATTAAATAAACTAGAACAAACTTTAGAAAATGAAGAAGCTTGCATCGGTTATACTAAGAAAGAAATACTTGATATGAACCGTAAGAAAGATAAATTACTTCTATCACTTGCTGGAATCAGAGCACTACATTCTAAACCAGATTTAATAGTAATTATCGACACTAATAAAGAACATATTGCGATTAGCGAAGCTGTAAGACTTGATATACCTATCGTGGCTGTTGTAGATACTAATTCTAACCCTGATCATATAGATTATCCAATTCCAGGTAATGATGACGCAATAAGATCAATTAGATTTTATTGTAGTTTATTTGCTGATGCTGCACTACAAGGTTTAGAAGAATCAATGAAAGCTTCCGGAGTTGATTTAGGTAGTATCCAAGAACATGGTGATAAAAATTTAGCTCCTAAAAATGTTTCTAAATTGAAACAAGCTAAAAAGTTCTCTAAAACAAAAAATATAAATGAAGAAGCAAATACAGAATTTGAGCGAGCATTAAGTGATGCTGATGAAGACAAAAATTAGACATCTTTTTAAAATGCATAATTAAATGGAGATAGATAAAGTATGAGTGAAGTAAATATAAGTGCTAGTGACGTTAGAGAGCTCAGAGAAAAAACTGGTGCTGGAATGATGGATTGTAAAAAAGCCTTAATCGAGACTAAAGGCAATCTTGAAGAAGCTGTTGACTTTTTGCGTAAAAAAGGTCTTGCTGCTGCTGCAAAGAAAGCTGGACGTGTTGCTGCTGAAGGGTTAACAGCTGCTAAAGTTGACGGATTAACTGGAGTTGTTGTTGAAATAAATTCTGAAACCGATTTTGTCGCAAGAAATGAGCAATTCCAAAATCTAGTTACAAATATTGCTAACCTTGCAATAAATGTTCAAGATATAGAAGAACTAAAAGCAGCTAAAATGCCAAACGGCAAATCAGTAGAAGAAGACGTTGTAGAAAATATTGCTACAATAGGTGAAAACTTAACACTACGCCGTATGGAAGTACTAAAAGTATCTGAAGGAGCGATTGGCTCTTATGTACATAATGAAGTTGCACCAAACTTAGGTAAAATTTCTGTATTAGTAGGTCTACAATCAAGTGCAAAAGATACGGCAAAACTAGAAGCTTTAGCTAAGCAAATCGCTGTTCACGTGGCAGGAAATAATCCACAAAGTATAGATGATTCTGGTTTAGATCAAGCCCTTGTAGAACGTGAGAGAAAAGTATTCTTTGAGAAGTCAAAAGAAGAAGGCAAGCCTGACAATATTATCGAAAAAATGGTAGAAGGCAGAATTCGTAAATTCTTTGCTGAAGTTGTGCTATTACAACAAAATTTCTTATTTGATAATAAACTAACTGTTGCTGAAGTAATCAAAAATGCTGCTAAAGAACTTGGTGCAGAAATTCAAATTACTAAATTTATCAGATATGAACTTGGTGAGGGTATAGAGCAAGAAGAAAAAAACTTCGCTGATGAAGTAGCGAGTCTTTTGCAATGATTGTGTAAATTTTTGTTGAGCCTATATTAGAAGTAATTAAAAATATAGGTAACAGAAATGCAAATAGAGAAGAATAAAAAAATAAATGAAGCAATAGATTTGCTGATAGAAGGTGGAGTAGATTTAAAAACAGTACTAAGTCAGAATGGATTAATTAAGGAATTAACCAAGGGTATTTTAGAGCGAGCACTGCATGCTGAGATGTCAGAACATTTAGGTTATAGCAAGTATGATAGAGCTGAAACTGAGAATGCGAGGAATGGTAGTTTTAGTAAGAATCTGATTAGTGAGAATGGTACTATAGAGCTAAATGTTCCAAGAGACAGACAAGGTAAATTTGAACCTATAATAGTCTCAAAGAAACAAACAAGAATAGATGGCTTAGACCAAAAGATAATATCCTTATATGCGAAGGGTATGAGTGTGTCTGATATTAAAACACAATTGCAAGAATTATATGGAGCTGAGATCAGTGAGAGCCTAATCAGCAGGATTACAGATGAAGTAATAGATGAGGTCAAGATTTGGCAGAGTAGACCTCTTGAATCAGTATACCCTATAGTATATTTTGACTGTTTAGTAGTGAAAGTAAGACAAGATAAACTTATTATTAATAAATCAGTATATGTAGCTTTAGGAATAGATTTATCTGGCAGAAAGGATATTTTAGGCTTATGGATAAGTGAGAATGAAGGAGCTAAATTTTGGCTTGGTAATTTTACTGAAATGAAGAATCGAGGAGTAAAAGATATCTTAATTGCTTGTAGTGATAATCTAACTGGTATGTCTGATGCTATTGCATCAGTATATCCGAAAACTGAACATCAAATTTGTATTGTCCATCAGATCAGGAATAGCCTCAAATATGTATCATATAAAGATAGAAAGCCATTAGCAGCGGATTTGAAACTAATCTATACTTCTGCTACTGAAAAAGAAGCAGAATTAGCTCTTGAGTCATTTGAGCAAAAATGGAGTAAGCAATATCCGCATATAGCTAAATCTTGGTATAATAATTGGGATAATTTGATAATTTTCTTGCAATATCCAAAGGAGATTCGTAAGATTATTTACACTACAAATGCGATAGAATCGCTGAATAGCCAATTGAGAAAAGTTACTAAGAATAAACGCATCTTTCCAAATGATGACGCAGTATTTAAAGTTTTATATCTGACAATTGATTATATTACCAAAAAATGGTCTATGCCTATCCCCAATTGGAATGAAGCTATGGCTCATTTTATGATCAAATTTGATGGTAGAATTTAATGGTTCACGAAATTTACACAATTGATGAGACAGAGCCATACTGGAATTTACCTATTTTTAATTACTTCTAATATAGGCTCAACAAAAATTTACACAATCATTGCAAAAGACTCATATTTTTTACTCAAAAATGGGTAATTTTAATATTCGTCATGGGTAATTCTAATGTTCGTTCATCAACTATTACCACATTGCTTGGTAGCTGCACTTAAATTATCTGTACGATGCTCTGGTAAAACTCCACCTAACTCCCATACAGCTTTTTCAAACCCTGATGCTAATGTATCAAAACTTTCACTATGGCATATGCTAAAAGTTTCCCAACATGAATAAGGCAACATAAAATGAAATAGTAAGTGAGGATATGGTTGCCCACCAATACAAATACCCAATTGATTCATATTGGTCCAATCAGACTGACTCTGTTTGCCAGGAAGAATATTTTGTAAAAAGATTACTGTCTTATCCTTACCATGTGCAGCTCTCCATTGTTTCAACCTTTTCTGCAAACAGCGTAATTGCTTCCCATTATAATTCCCATGATACTTTTCTGTCAAATATGCTAATATGGTAGTTGCTTGCAACTCCGGTGCTGATTCTAGCATTGATTCTATTTCATCCCAGTGCTTCACAAATGGATCCTTACGTGTCCTATATTTACGTATTGTGCGTAATTCGCTTGGATACTTATTAATACGTAAATACTTACGTGCCGTTTTTACACTCATACCTGCTTTTGCAGCAGAAATTATCTGATTATATTTTTTGATCTTTTGCATTAAAATACCTACTTGGTTATTTGTACATGTCATCAGTAATTCTCGAATAATATTTAAATATTTAAAAATAAATTTTTATTCGATTTTACTGTCCATAGTTACTTCTTTTTTATAGGTAATTTTAATGTTCGTTGAGGGTAATTCTAATATTCGTTAGTCATGAAACTAATCTATACTTCTGCTACTGAAAAAGAAGCAGAATTAGCTCTTGAGTCATTTGATCAAAAATGGAGTAAGCAATATCCGCATATAGCTAAATCTTGGTATAATAATTGGGATAATTTGATAATTTTCTTGCAATATCCAAAGGAGATTCGTAAGATTATTTACACGGTAAATTCCAGTATTAATTAAGCCAGATTTATATTTTCTTCCCATACCTCATGGCTTTGTTGCATAAATAAGCTTTTGAATATACTGCCCCTAACCCCGCAATGCTAGCCTAGCCAACAGGCACAGAGATAGGTTTACCAATTTCAAACATTTTGTTTAATAAGTGGCATTTAATCTCTCAGGGTTTAATTCCCCGAAGCTCTGCTTCGTGATATCATAAGAAACAACTAAAACTTTTTTAGATACCTCGTAGCTCTGCTGCGAGGAGCATCATTTCAGGACATCTTACCAGATTATCACCACTCTTGCTCTACAAATTTTATTTATGCAACAAAGCCATTGCTGATTCTAGACATTTTTTGTAAACATTTGTTACCATAGTAAAGCTCTATTTCTTCAGAATAAATATAAGCTTTTAAAGTATAACCTATTAAGCGACTAGGCACAGAATAAGCTACAGATAAAATACTAACTGTACTGCTTGGATTAACACGTACTGATAATATTGTAGGTGCATTCCATTTCCTGATTGGTAACTCTTGTAAATGAACTAATTCTTCAGCTAATTTTTCTTTTCTACAGCTATTTCGCTTTTCTTTAATTTGTGTAAGGAATAATTCATAAGCTTTTAAATCAACAAAATTACGTGATCCACGTAATAGCAGATGTTGATTCACTGCTTGCTTAAATGTATCATGACTTTTTTCAACAGAACCATTTTCATGACTGACGCCTGGATTATTTCGCGATGGTGCAACATTGTAATAACCAAGCAATTCTTGCCATCTTTCTGTAAATTGTCTACTATTACCACATTGCTTGGTAGCTGCACTTAAATTATCTGTACGATGCTCTGGTAAAACTCCACCTAACTCCCATACAGCTTTTTCAAACCCTGATGCTAATGTATCAAAACTTTCACTATGGCATATGCTAAAAGTTTCCCAACATGAATAAGGCAACATAAAATGAAATAGTAAGTGAGGATATGGTTGCCCACCAATACAAATACCCAATTGATTCATATTGGTCCAATCAGACTGACTCTGTTTGCCAGGAAGAATATTTTGTAAAAAGATTACTGTCTTATCCTTACCATGTGCAGCTCTCCATTGTTTCAACCTTTTCTGCAAACAGCGTAATTGCTTCCCATTATAATTCCCATGATACTTTTCTGTCAAATATGCTAATATGGTAGTTGCTTGCAACTCCGGTGCTGATTCTAGCATTGATTCTATTTCATCCCAGTGCTTCACAAATGGATCCTTACGTGTCCTATATTTACTGAAGTTTTGACAAAAAGATAACCAAACTTATAAAGTATGATATAAATACGCTCAAATACAAAATGGTTTTTAGTGTGTATGATTATGCAAGAAATGTTGCAAGAAATAAAAAATTTTCCCCTATAATCAAGATGTGGTTTTAGAATTAATACTATCACTAGTAACTAATGATAGCGTTAAAGCAAGATCTGTTGTTGAATTAACAACTAATAAATATTTTCAGCGTAGTTGGTCAAGTGTATACAGAGCTATAGAGAATTTTTACTGTGCTCGTGATGAATCATTAAATATAAGAGATGAGCAACGTTTTAAGACTCGAGAAGATATAGAAAAATACTTAATAAGTAAACTGATTAATGAGGGTAAAAACTTACTGCAAATAGATACTACAGTGAGTAGCAAGAAAGATTCCAAGAAAGCAATTGATCGTACATATATTAGACAGAATGCTAATAACCGACCAGTTGCGGGTTATGAATATAGTGTAGTTTGCATCGGTGCTCAGCCTAAATGGTCTGTACCAATATCTATAAATAGAGTAAAATCAGATGAGAATAAGTATAGCAAAGGTAGCAAACAAATAATGAAAATTGTTAAGCAAATACCACAAAAGGCTCTAAATATAACAGTAGGTGATGCAGGTTATAGCGCTCTATCTTTCATTCACCCGCTGCACAATGAAGCAAATACGGTAACAATAACCCGCCAAAGAATTAATCGCAGTATTTACAAAATATATATAGAGGAGCAAAAAACAAGAGGTCGTAAAAGATCTTATGGAGCTAAGATTTCTTGTAGTAGTTCTGATAATTTACTGATTCCAGATACAGAAGAAACTGTAGTAAAGGCTACAAAAAATGGTGACATATCAATTAGTATTTCACTATTTAAGAATTATCTAATCAAGGGCAAGAAACAGCATATCATGTCTGATAAACCGCTGAATTTTATTCAGGTTAAGGTGTTAGATGCATCAGGAAATAGGAAATATAACAGAGATTTATGGTTATGTGTTTCTGGCCAACAAAAAGATAAAATCAGTGGTAAAGAAGTATATGAATACTATAGACAAAGGTTTGATATTGAGCATTTTTTTAAATTTGGTAAGTCAAAATTATTGATGGATAAATTTCAAACGAATGATCCAAATAAAGATGAGGATTATATGTTATTCGTAATGCTAGCGTACAACATATTGTATCATGCACAATCTTCAGTTAAGGCAAGAAAAGTAAGGGCATGGGATAAAAAAATCAATAGCAATATGTTGTCTCCAAGTGAAGTTTATAGATCTATGCCACAAATTGCCCTTGAAGAAATATTAGAAAAGTCTATATCCAGAGGGATACCAGATCATAGAAATATTAGAAATAATCATCAGGTCAAACCATTTGCACCAGTAATACGCAAAAGTAATAAACACGGTAAGTTGGAAATTACAATAAAATCAAGTTTTGATGGAAGTAACCAAATTACCAAAACCTCATTTAATAAAAAGCTAGAATTACCAAATAATATTAGTAAGTATAAACCAGCAATATTAGACAAAATTGCTACAGTTTTTGACACATTATGTACCCAAATAGAATAAATAAATTTTGTTATTACTAAAAAAGTATAAAAAAATTGGAATACATTTCTCCTTATGGAAAGGATTTTGTCAAAACTTCAGATATTTACGTATTGTGCGTAATTCGCTTGGATACTTATTAATACGTAAATACTTACGTGCCGTTTTTACACTCATACCTGCTTTTGCAGCAGAAATTATCTGATTATATTTTTTGATCTTTTGCATTAAAATACCTACTTGGTTATTTGTACATGTCATCAGTAATTCTCGAATAATAGGTAAATTCCAGTATTAATTAAGCCAGATTTATATTTTCTTCCCATACCTCATTGGGTGTTGTATAACCGAGCACTTTTCTTGGTAAATTATTTAAAAAATCCTCAATTTCTTGTAATTGCTTTATTGTTAATTTTTTTATATCTAAAGATTTAGAGTATACTCTGTGCACCATTGAGTTAATCTTCTCTATCAATGGTTTTTGCCATGGAGAATAAGGATTGCAAAAATATACTTTTCGTTCAGATTTTGGCAATAGTTGTTCATGATTGGTAAATTCTTTGCCATTATCTAACGTTATGCTTTTGATTATATAGCTAACGCGAAAAGGTTTTTACCATAGTTTTTGTATTTACTCACATATTCACCAGATCTAAATCCTATTAAACATTGCTGGACTAACTTTAAAAACTGTTTACATAAAATTATTGATCAATGCCTAAGTTTTTCCTAATCTGTGGTAGAAACATTTCCGTGTTAGCTATAGAGCAAGAGTGGTGATAATCTGGTAAGATGTCCTGAATTAAAAAATAATCCAGATTATATGAGATCTCGGAAGAAAGCCCCTTTTAGTAAATCACGCAAGTATTCTAAATATAAAATAACGAATTGGTCAGAATATAATAATTTTTTACGCAATAGGGGTCGCATAGATTTTATGATTGCCAGTGATTTGGCGATTGGCTGGTATGCTGATTACAGAGAGGAAATGAAACGAGGAAGACCTAGACGCTATAGTGATCACGCTATATTACAGTGTTTGAAGATCAGATGCTTATTCGGTCTTAAGTTACGCCAAACCCAAGGCTTTATAAACTGGCTCTTTGAAATATCGGGTTTATCTATTAGATGTCCAGACTATACAACATTAAGTAAGCGTATGAAGTCATTAGATCTTAGGTATTTACATGGAAATCAAGATAAAGAATTTAGTTGTATTTCAATGGATAGTACAGGGATACAAGCCTACACAGGGAACGAATGGCTAGAAAATAAGCATGGTAAGCAATATAAGCGTCGCATATGGAAAAAGCTACATATCGTTATAGAAGATCAAGGTATGATACTTGCCGATAGTACCACAGAGCATACTATAGATGATAGATCACAGATTGGACTACTAATAGCTAATGTCAGAGCCAAGGATTTTCTGGGAGATCGAGGGTATGACGGTGAATCTACATATCAATTGTTGAGAAAGAAGAAGATAAAACCAGTTATTAGACCCCCAAACTCTTCAGTAAAAGTTCAATCGCTTAGGGATAAAACTGAGAGAGATGCAGCTGTTATATATCAACAAAACAAAGGATACCAAGCATGGAGGGTAAAGAATAATTATGGTAGAAGGGAGCGTGTAGAGAACACGTTCTTTCGATTTAAAACTTCTTTTGGTAGTAAGTTTCTATCAAGACATGATCAAAATATGACAAAAGAAATGTCTATTAAATGCCACTTATTAAACAAAATGTTTGAAATTGGTAAACCTATCTCTGTGCCTGTTGGCTAGGCTAGCATTGCGGGGTTAGGGGCAGTATATTCAAAAGCTTATTTATGCAACAAAGCCAGTCTGATTGGACCAATATGAATCAATTGGGTATTTGTATTGGTGGGCAACCATATCCTCACTTACTATTTCATTTTATGTTGCCTTATTCATGTTGGGAAACTTTTAGCATATGCCATAGTGAAAGTTTTGATACATTAGCATCAGGGTTTGAAAAAGCTGTATGGGAGTTAGGTGGAGTTTTACCAGAGCATCGTACAGATAATTTAAGTGCAGCTACCAAGCAATGTGGTAATAGTAGACAATTTACAGAAAGATGGCAAGAATTGCTTGGTTATTACAATGTTGCACCATCGCGAAATAATCCAGGCGTCAGTCATGAAAATGGTTCTGTTGAAAAAAGTCATGATACATTTAAGCAAGCAGTGAATCAACATCTGCTATTACGTGGATCACGTAATTTTGTTGATTTAAAAGCTTATGAATTATTCCTTACACAAATTAAAGAAAAGCGAAATAGCTGTAGAAAAGAAAAATTAGCTGAAGAATTAGTTCATTTAAAAGAGTTACCAATCAGGAAATGGAATGCACCTACAATATTATCGGCTCTGTCTCATCAATTGTGTAAATTTCGTGAACCATTAAATTCTACCATCAAATTTGATCATAAAATGAGCCATAGCTTCATTCCAATTGGGGATAGGCATAGACCATTTTTTGGTAATATAATCTGTAATAGTTGAGATTATATCTTACATTTAGTAAAATAAATTAATCTCTCAGGGTTTAATTCCCCGAAGCTCTGCTTCGTGATATCATAAGAAACAACTAAAACTTTTTTAGATACCTCGTAGCTCTGCTGCGAGGAGCATCATTATACTAAAAAATAGAATGAACCTAGAGCATACAAGGCATAGATCTCCTGTTAATTTCTTGGTGCATATTCTAGCTTGTGTTACTTCTTATGCTATCACTAAATCATATATAATACAAATTATAGATTGATACACTCTCCACTTTTTTTAGTTAATCACCCTGCATTGTAAATGCAGGGCTTAAGATTACGGCATAAATGCCTTAGCTATAGCTAGTTTTCAACTTGAAAGTTTCCAAACTTATCATCTCTCGATTCATGTTTATCAATATAATCCTTAATCATTTTGTCAGTCACATTGCCTGTGGTTCTGACAAAATATCCAACAGCCCATAAGTGTTTACCCCAATACTGTTGCCGTAATTCTGGAAATTCCTGCTGAATCTTCCCTTGAACTCTTTCCTTTTAGATACTGTACCCCCTTACTAATACTTTGATAAGATGGCACAGATACATAGATATGTACGTGATTTGAAGCTATCTTCCCTCTTAATATCTCTACACCATTATTCTTACAGATCTCTTGGATTAGGTCCTTGACTCTCCTACCAATATCACCAACCAATATATTATAGCGATATTTAGTCACCCATACTATATGATAAGTGCAATCGTAAACTGTGTGGCTTAGCTTCTTGTAATACTGCATCTCTTCATTCTATATGTTAAAACGACGCACTGCAAGTGCGGGGTTTTTCTCCCAAATTTGGGACAATAAAAATTTTTTGTCAAAACTTCAGTTATATCTATTTTCAATGTGTAAAAAGGTTTTAGCTTCTAGACTCAGCATTAAATTACTTAAATTTTAATTATTACGAGACAAAAAATATAAAAAACGTTAAATTATGTCAATTAGTTTTTAATTTGGTTTCTCTATAGGCAATTAATACTTGCAAAGTTTCATTAAGATAAATAGAATTATCTAGGAAAATGTTAATAAGCAGGAGTTTCGCACTTAGCAAATAATATGCTAATCTAGAGAAAAATAGTTTTAGATAAAAATGACAAGATCAAAATGTAGCAAAGATTTATATAAATCATTCTTACAAGCAAGTAGTGTAAGATATACTAGCAAAGCATTATCTGAAGTAAGTCCATTAGATCTATCGCACGATAGTGCAAGTCGATGGTTAAAGAGTAAGGATTTTCGCCCTAGCGAAATCTATAGCAAAGTGTCAAAATATATTGATCTGGAAGATCCTTGTTTATTAGTGGGAGATGACACCTTATTGTCAAAGCAATACAGTAAGAGGATCGAGCTTGTAAATTATCAATATTCTGGGGCTGTACATGATGTTATACCTGGTATAGGAATGGTAAACTTACTGCATTACAATACTCAAATTGATCAATCTACTCCTGTAGATTATAGAATATATGATAAAGAAACTGATGGTAAAACAAAGAACGAGCATTTTTGTGATATGCTTACTTTAGCTAAAGAAAGAGGTATCAAGCCTGATGCTATAGTTATGGATGCTTGGTATAGTGGTTTGGATAATTTAAAACATATACGTAATTTAGGTTGGATATGGGTTACCAACCTAAGAAAAAATAGAAAAGTTAATCGTAATGTTAGCTTGGAAACTTTAGAGATTCCCGATGAAGGGCTAAAAATTCACCTACGTGGATACGGTTGGGTTACGGTATTTAAGTTTGTGGCAAAAAATGGTCGCATTGATTACATAACAACTAATTTAGAGAATCCTACACGTGAGCAAATAGAGAAAATTGTTAAGGCGCGTTGGTCTATAGAAGTTTATCATCGAGAATTGAAACAAACTTGTGGTATTGAATGCTGTCAGGCACGCACGGGTCGAGCTCAAAGAAATCATATTTGCCTTGCTGTATTGGCCTGGCTTGATATGAACAAAAGGAGGATAAATGAAAACATTACTTTATATCAACAAACTTGGGAAGTTATAAAAACATCAATTCAGAACAACATTAAATGGCTTCTAACTAATACACAATTTTGCTAAGTGCGAAACTCCTGAATAAGGAAAAATAAATATGCTACATGTAAATTTTACTGAGGAAGAATCATTAAATACTCAAGCATTAATAGTGTTTATTGATGACAAATTAAAACTTGATAGTGAACTAATAAACCTTGACCAACAACATCATGGTTTGATCTCCAAGACTATTGCCAATAAATTACAATTTACTGGTAAATACGGGCAGATCAAAATTATTCCTTCCGTTGTTAAGTCAGGGGAAGTAAAATATTTAGTATTAGCAGGGCTTGGAAGTGAAGCAAAACTAACCGAAGTTAAGATTGAAGAATTAGGCGGTAAAATATTACAGAATGTTACTAATGCTAAAATCGCTACTATTGGATTAAAAATTAAAAATAGAATTAGCAATTTTACATCATCACATGTTGCATCTTTAATTGCTAGTGGTGCGTTACTTGCTTCCTACAGATTCGATAAATATAGAACTACTTTAAAAGAGGCGGATAAGTTTGTTGTAGAGTCATTTGAAATTTTTACAGATAATAACGCAGAAGCAACAAAATTGTTTGAAGTTAAAAAACTAATTGCTGAAGGGGTCTTTTTCACAAGAGATATTAGTAACGAGCCATCAAATATTAAAACTCCACAAATATATGCTGAAAGAATAGCAGATATACTTGAAGAATTAAATGTCGATGTTTCTATTCTTGGTGAAAGAGAAATGAAAAATCTTGGCATGGGTGCTCTTCTTGGAGTGGGTCAAGGCTCACAAAATGAATCAAAGCTAGTAGTAATGGAATATCAAGGTGCGAATAAAGATGCTCCTTATATTGCTCTAGTCGGAAAAGGAGTTATTTTTGATACAGGAGGTATATCTCTAAAACCATCAAATAATATGCATTTAATGAGATATGACATGTGTGGTTCTGCCGCAGTAGTTGGTACTATGATTGCGGTTGCTAGTCAAGAATTGCCGGTAAATATCGTAGGTGTTGTAGGGCTCGTTGAAAATATGCCATCAGGTAATGCACAACGTCCTGGTGATGTTGTAACTACTATGTCAGGGCAAACTGCTGAAGTTTTAAATACTGATGCAGAAGGACGTTTAGTTCTTGCTGATGCTGTTTGGTATGCACAAGAGAAATTCAAACCTAAATGCGTGATTGACGTTGCTACTTTAACTGGTGCAATAGTAGTGTCTTTAGGTCCTACATATGCTGGTTGTTTTTCTAATAATGATGAGCTTGCTGATAAACTAATAAAAGTCGGTGAAGAAGTAAATGAAAAATTATGGAGAATGCCGCTTCATGAAGATTATGACGCAATGATTAACTCCGACATAGCTGATATGGCAAATATCGGTAATGTGCCAGGAGCTGCTGGAAGTTCTACCGCTGCTCATTTTATCAAACGTTTTATTCAAGAGGGAGTAGAATGGGCACATTTAGATATAGCAGGCGTTGCAAATAGCAATAAACCCTCATCACTTGGTCCGAAAGGGGCAGTAGGTTATGGTGTAAGGCTACTTGAGAAATTTATAAAGGAAAATTATGAGCAGTAAGCCTTATATATTTGTTATAGGTAATGAAAAAGGTGGAGCAGGTAAAACAACCTGCTCTATCCATTTAATAGTGGCACTACTTTATCAAAAATATTCAGTTGTAAGTATTGATACTGATTCTCGCCAAAGCTCTTTAACTAATTACCTAAAAAATCGAGATTTATATAATGAGCAAAACCCTGACAAACCGGTATTAGTACCAAAGCATTTCCATGTCAAAGAAAGTTCTGAAGAAGAGCAAGCAAATAGTTTTGAGCAGATATTAAAGGATAATATGGATGCTAATTATATAGTAATCGATACGCCTGGTAGCCATACTGCTTTATCAAGGCTTGCTCATTCTTATGCTTATACCATTATTACGCCGATAAATGATAGCTTTTTAGATTTAGACGTAATAGCAAAAGTTGATAATAAAGATGAAATTATTAGTCCCTCAATTTATAGCCAGATGATATGGGAGCAGAAAATGCAGCGTGCTAGTCGTGATAGAGGGAGTATAGATTGGATAATTTTGCGTAATCGTTTAAGCAATCTTGATGCGTTAAATAAAAGGCGTGTTAGTAACGTATTGAATAAGCTTGCTAAAAGAATTAATTTTAAACTTACGGAAGGTTTTAGTGAACGTGTAATATATAGGGAGCTATTTCTGCAAGGTTTAACTTTGCTTGATTTAAAAGTTGCTAAATATGATAGAGCGTTTAATAGCTCACATGTACTTGCTCGCCAAGAGCTAAGAAATTTTTTAAATTTTCTAAATATTACCCCTACATCCTAGGCTCTGTGAAGATTTCTAAAAAGATTTAATTTTGACTCTTTTGTGCTGCAAATTACAAGATTTTTTTTGAAATATGAACAACTATTCCGTCAAAAATCTTAATGATGCTCCTCGCAGCAGAGCTACGAGGTATCTAAAAAAGTTTTAGTTGTTTCTTATGATATCACGAAGCAGAGCTTCGGGGAATTAAACCCTGAGAGATTAATTTTCGCTAAAAAATAGTTCAAAACTCAAAATCAATTAGAACCCTTCACAGAACCTAGATAATTTTATTGCAGGATTTAGCTATTTTGATTATAGTGAGTTGATTTAAAAAACAAAAATAAAATGCATAAATATAGAACTCATAATTGTAACGAATTAAAAATTTCCGATGTTGGGACTGAAGTAAAGCTATCTGGTTGGGTACATAGAAGAAGAGATCATGGCAATCTAGTTTTTGTAGATTTACGTGATCATTATGGCATAACACAAATCGTGTTTACCGACCAAAATCCACAGCTTATGGACGATGCTAGCCGTTTACGTTATGAGTCAGTTGTGACAGTAGTTGGGAAAGTAGTAGCAAGATCAGAAGAGACTATTAATAACACGCTTCCTACCGGTCATATAGAAGTTTTAGCCGGTGAATTTATTATTGAATCAGCTGCTGATACTTTACCATTTGTGATTAATACGGAAAAAGACGCACCTGAAGACTCAAGGCTTAAACATCGCTTTTTAGATTTAAGACGTGAGAAGTTGCATAATAATATAATGCTACGTTCACAAATTATTTCTTATATCCGTCAATTGATGACTGCAAGAGGTTTTACCGAGTTCCAAACACCTATTCTAACTGCTAGCTCACCGGAAGGGGCGAGGGATTTCTTAGTCCCAAGCAGATTACATCCGGGCAAATTTTATGCATTACCGCAAGCACCGCAACAATTCAAGCAGCTATTAATGGTATCGGGATTTGATCGTTATTTCCAAATCGCTCCATGTTTCCGTGATGAAGATGCAAGAGCAGATAGGTCACCAGGGGAGTTTTACCAGCTAGATATCGAAATGTCTTTTGTCACGCAAGAAGATATATTCAGCACAATCGAGCCTGTAATGTATGAGCTATTTACTAAATTTACAGATAAGAAAGTGTCAGAAGCACCCTTTATCCGTATTCCATATAATGAATCTATGTTAAAATACGGCTCTGATAAGCCTGACTTACGTAACCCTATTATTATTGCCGATGTAACGAAAATTTTTAGAGATTCCGACTTTACTATTTTTAGGGAAAATATCAAAAAAGGTAGTATTGTCCGAGCAATTCCAGCACCTTATGCAGCCGCACAACCTCGTAGTTTCTTTGATGAAATGATAGAATTCGCAATATCGGAGGGAGCTGGAGGACTTGGCTATATTCAGTTTAGCGAAAGCGGCGAAGCAAAAGGACCGGTTGCAAAATTCTTAAGCACTCAGCAATTAAAAGATTTAAAGAATGCTGCTAATATTAGCAATGGAGATGCGGTATTTTTCGCTAACGATAAAAAAGATAAGGCAGCCAAACTTGCCGGTAAAGTAAGGATTAAGCTTGCCGATGAGTTAGATTTACTTGAAAAGGATTGCTTTAAATTCTGCTGGATTACCGATTTTCCATTCTATGAGCTAAACGAAGAAACTGGCAAAATTGATTTTAGCCATAATCCATTTTCTATGCCTCAGGGTGGGTTAGAAGCTCTTGAGAACGCAAAAACAACCGAAGAGTTGCTAGAGCTTACCGCATATCAGTATGATATTGTTTGTAATGGCATAGAACTTTCTAGCGGTGCTGTTAGAAATCATAAGCCTGAGATAATGTATAAGGCATTTGCTATAGCTGGTTATAGTGAGGCGGAAGTTGATAAAAGATTCGGGGGAATGATTAGAGCGTTTAAATTTGGAGCACCACCACACGGCGGGATAGCCCCAGGTATAGACCGAATCGTTATGCTACTTGCGGAAGCTACTAATATAAGGGAGATAATCGCTTTCCCATTAAATCAGCAAGCCGCAGATTTATTAATGAACGCTCCGAATTACGTAGAAGATAAGGCGTTCAAAGAATTAAATGTCATGCTATCCCCATCTGCTAGAAAGAATGCGGAGAAAGAGTAGGGATTTATGGCTTTGTTGCATAAATAAAATTTGTAGAGCAAGAGTGGTGATAATCTGGTAAGATGTCCTGAATTAAAAAATAATCCAGATTATATGAGATCTCGGAAGAAAGCCCCTTTTAGTAAATCACGCAAGTATTCTAAATATAAAATAACGAATTGGTCAGAATATAATAATTTTTTACGCAATGGGGGTCGCATAGATTTTATGATTGCCAGTGATTTGGCGATTGGCTGGTATGCTGATTACAGAGAGGAAATGAAACGAGGAAGACCTAGACGCTATAGTGATCACGCTATATTACAGTGTTTGAAGATCAGATGCTTATTCGGTCTTAAGTTACGCCAAACCCAAGGCTTTATAAACTGGCTCTTTGAAATATCGGGTTTATCTATTAGATGTCCAGACTATACAACATTAAGTAAGCGTATGAAGTCATTAGATCTTAGGTATTTACATGGAAATCAAGATAAAGAATTTAGTTGTATTTCAATGGATAGTACAGGGATACAAGCCTACACAGGGAACGAATGGCTAGAAAATAAGCATGGTAAGCAATATAAGCGTCGCATATGGAAAAAGCTACATATCGTTATAGAAGATCAAGGTATGATACTTGCCGATAGTACCACAGAGCATACTATAGATGATAGATCACAGATTGGACTACTAATAGCTAATGTCAGAGCCAAGGATTTTCTGGGAGATCGAGTGTATGACGGTGAATCTACATATCAATTGTTGAGAAAGAAGAAGATAAAACCAGTTATTAGACCCCCAAACTCTTCAGTAAAAGTTCAATCGCTTAGGGATAAAACTGAGAGAGATGCAGCTGTTATATATCAACAAAACAAAGGATACCAAGCATGGAGGGTAAAGAATAATTATGGTAGAAGGGAGCGTGTAGAGAACACGTTCTTTCGATTTAAAACTTCTTTTGGTAGTAAGTTTCTATCAAGACATGATCAAAATATGACAAAAGAAATGTCTATTAAATGCCACTTATTAAACAAAATGTTTGAAATTGGTAAACCTATCTCTGTGCCTGTTGGCTAGGCTAGCATTGCGGGGTTAGGGGCAGTATATTCAAAAGCTTATTTATGCAACAAAGCCATGCCGCATTACCTAAAAACTGTTTTTTCCAATTTTGAATTGTTTTAACACTTATTGCATATTTTGAAGCTAACTGACCAAGTGTCGACTCCTCTTTTATTAATCTGGTAAATTCCAGTATTAATTAAGCCAGATTTATATTTTCTTCCCATACCTCATTGGGTGTTTTATAACCGAGCACTTTTCTTGGTAAATTATTTAAAAAATCCTCAATTTCTTGTAATTGCTTTATTGTTAATTTTTTTATATCTAAAGATTTAGAGTATACTCTGTGCACCATTGAGTTAATCTTCTCTATCAATGGTTTTTGCCATGGAGAATAAGGATTGCAAAAATATACTTTTCGTTCAGATTTTGGCAATAGTTGTTCATGATTGGTAAATTCTTTGCCATTATCTAGTCTATCCGCCAAAAACACTTCAAATCCTGATCATTTGTAATGGGATAGAGTTTTGACAACAAATTGCTAAGATTTTCAATAAAAATTAATAAGTTATGTTAATTTTTACTGATACATTTCTGTGTTGGTCTAATTTTGATATGGAGCTATTGTTAACGATTTTTTATCGTTCATCTAGTTTTTGCATGATGATATTTTTGATTTATGTGGAGTTAGACACGATTTGTAAATGATTTGCAATGCATCGTAAATTCAAACCAATAGCAGAGATTATTGGATTGATAATATCTCCTATCATACCTTTCAAGAAGTTTCTACCCATCCGACCATATTGCTTTAAGTGACCTATTATTGGTTCTATGGCACTGCGTCTCTTGATCATAGACTTGTCCTCTTGTAACAACTTCTTCCGCGTTTTTGGGGTATATACCTTACTCTTCTCCTTTACATTGCTACCACTATACCCAAGATCAACAAATGATTTCTTTATCTTGATTCCAGTGACACTCTCTACTGCTTCAAAGCTCTGATGCAATGTATGACCATCATAAGGATTATTATGAAACGATTTTGCGGATAAAACAAAATTTCTACGACCACTTACTACTACCGCTACTTTATTGCCAAACTCATATGGCTTGTTGCGTTTTCCCTTTCCTATACACTCTACTTCAGGGGCATGAAAACTATATAATACTTTGTTATCTTCTTTATATTGCTTTTTAGCTTCTCTTTTTAAAACAGATTGGTTATGTATTTGTTTTATTTTTTGCAATACTTCTTGATTTTTGAGAGACAAGTTTAATTGCTTATTTTTGATCTCACGCTCACATACTCTAATCAAACGACCCAGTAATATTTTTAAATGCTTCATTATTTTCCAACGCTTCTTGGCTTTACTATAGCTAACACGGAAATGTTTCTACCACAGATTAGGAAAAACTTAGGCATTGATCAATAATTTTATGTAAACAGTTTTTAAAGTTAGTCCAGCAATGTTTAATAGGATTTAGATCTGGTGAATATGTGAGTAAATACAAAAACTATGGTAAAAACCTTTTCGCGTTAGCTATATGTTCTTTATATTTCCATAGCTTTACTATATCGCGTTTATAGGTTCTAGCGTATGTTTCATTCAAATGTATACCCAAACTGTTGCAAAGCTTTACTATGCTAAGCCTAGCTTTATCCATTAAATAAACATCGTGTGGGTGTTTGATATTCTTAATTTGTACAGTCGTATCAGCGATGATTAATTCCAAATCTTTTTTTTTAATTGTGTTAGTTTTTATCCCAACCCTGATCAACTCCGATAATATCTCATTATATCCAGCTTCACCTAATACACTACGAAACCGTCGTATACTAGTTTCCGAGATAGCTATGTCTTTTTCTATATATTCCCACCCGCAGAAATACTGCCAATACATATTCTCTTTTAGCTCTTCCTCTGATAATGAATCTGAAAAATTATACATTGCTTGTAGCATCGTTATGCCAAGCATCACTCTATGACATTTTCTATTTCTACCAAATTTCTTAATACAAACATTTTTTGATAACCACTCTTCGAGCCTAGACCAATTTATTAATTCTCTTAATTTATATAGCTTATTATTTGGGTTTAATTCTTCTTTTAATTTATAACCAAACAGTTTCCCTTGTTCTTGCGATTTGATAATGTTGTCTATTGGCATTGACTGAAATCCATAAGGTTTATGACCATATTTTATCATTTTCTTACGGATTGTTGTATTACTTCTTGTCTTAAAACCATATTATCTATAAGGCTTGTAGAGTTTTGGCGGACGGACTATCTAACGTTATGCTTTTGATTATATGCGACAATTGTTTAAGTTTTTTATTCATGTTACCAATCACATCTTGTGTTCTTTTTGAACGGTTTAAAGTGAGAAACACTTTTTGTGTTCTGATATCCACAAGAGCGCCTATATTACGACTTTGATTACCTTTGTTAAAAGTTAAATCACCTTCTAAATGACCTATTGCTGCTATCTTTCTATTTATCTCTGGTCTTTCAGTAATGGAAACTCGATTTGGTATTGTAATTCTTTTGTTTCTGATTCTTGTACCATGATGCAACCTATTTTTCCTTTTTCTTGCTAAAGATAAATATAATTTTTGCCTTTGTGCTATAGGAGATGTATAAATAAACTGGTATATACTCTCTGTAGAAATATTGACAGTATCTCGTGATAGTTTACGTCTACCTGAAATTATATCTGGTGAAATACCCTGTGTTAACTGCTTTATTATTTCTGCTCGTAAATTATTATCAATATCTAATTTTCTTTTTCTCTTACCTTGCCTTAAACTGCAAGCAAGTGTGTTAGCCCTATCTGGTCTATAATTATGCCTCATTCTCTTGAGTTCATAACATATAGTGCTTTTATCACGGCCAATCTTTGTCTCTATATATCGCGAGCTATAACCACTCTTATTCATTTCGTATATTTTAAATCTTTCATCTATCGTTAAATGAGCCATGATATATCTATATTTAAATGATGCTCCTCGCAGCAGAGCTACGAGGTATCTAAAAAAGTTTTAGTTGTTTCTTATGATATCACGAAGCAGAGCTTCGGGGAATTAAACCCTGAGAGATTAAAAATTGATTATATCTGGCTTAATTAATTATAGAACTTTCCTATTCAAAAGCTTATTTATGCAACAAAGCCATGCCTATCCCCAATTGGAATGAAGCTATGGCTCATTTTATGATCAAATTTGATGGTAGGATTTAATGGCTCACGAAATTTACACAATTGATGAAACAGAGCCTTGAAACTCGGTCGCTTGCGGCCGAGTTCTTCATCTTTAAATATAAATTTTTACTTTAGTCAGAAAAATTAGAATTTTTGTCAAAACTTCAGGTTATTAGCATTCTGTCTAATATATGTACGATCAATTGCTTTCTTGGAATCTTTCTTGCTACTCACTGTAGTATCTATTTGTAGTAAGTTTTTACTCTCATTAATCATTTTACTTATTAAGTATTTTTCTATATCTTCTCGAGTCTTAAAACGTTGCTTATCTCTTATATTTAATGATTCATCACGAGCACAGTAAAAATTCTCTATAGCTCTGTATACACTTGACCAACTACGCTGAAAATATTTATTAGTTGTTAATTCAACAACAGATCTTGCTTTAACGCTATCATTAGTTACTAGTGATAGTATTAATCTCTCAGGGTTTAATTCCCCGAAGCTCTGCTTCGTGATATCATAAGAAACAACTAAAACTTTTTTAGATACCTCGTAGCTCTGCTGCGAGGAGCATCATTTCTAAAACCACATCTTGATTATAGGGAAAAATTTTTTATTTCTTGCAACATTTCTTGTATAATCATACACACTAAAACCCCTTTTGTATTTGAGCGTATTTATATCATAACTTATAAGTTTGGCTATCTTTTTGTCAAAACTTCAGTAATTGGGATAATTTGATAATTTTCTTGCAATATCCAAAGGAGATTCGTAAGATTATTTACACTACAAATGCGATAGAATCGCTGAATAGCCAATTGAGAAAAGTTACTAAGAATAAAGGCATCTTTCCAAATGATGACGCAGTATTTAAGGTTTTATATCTGACAATTGATTATATTACCAAAAAATGGTCTATGCCTATCCCAAATTGGAATGAAGCTATGGCTCATTTTATGATCAAATTTGATGGTAGAATTTAATGGCTCACGAAATTTACACAATTGATGAGACAGAGCCGTATTAAAGAACTCTTATTAGTTTATTAAGATCTATTTTAAACTATTATATAACTTACTAACTATTTTTAGTTAACATTTATATTTTCTTCAAACCCTAATTGCTTTTCTATACTAAATAGTTTAATTTAAAGAAGTATCAGAAATTCTTTTTTAATCGTAATTCTAACTTATGAGCGATCTATTTAGCTTCAACAAAGAAAAAAAACTTAAGATAATTAATAATACATATAGTGCAAAAGATATTGAAGTATTAGAGGGGCTTGAGCCTGTTCGTAAAAGACCCGGGATGTATATTGGTGGCACAGACTTAAATGCTATGCATCATTTAGTATCTGAAGTACTTGATAATTCTATGGACGAGGCTGTCGCCGGTTTTGCAAGTATTATCACGATAAAAATGCATCAGGATCACAGTATAACCATATCGGATAATGGTCGTGGAATCCCTATCGATAATCATCCAAAATTCCCGAACAAATCAGCATTAGAAGTTATTTTAACTACGCTGCACTCTGGAGGTAAATTTTCAAGCAATGTTTATCAAACTGCTGGTGGGTTGCATGGTGTTGGGGTATCGGTAGTTAATGCCCTGGCAGAACATCTAGAAATTAAAGTATATAAGCAGGGTAAATTATATAAGCAAAGCTATGCAAAAGGTGAAAAATTAACCGAATTAATATGTGAAGAAGCTCCTAAAAGGCTAAAAGGTACATCGATAAACTTCATCCCTGATCCAGAAATTTTTGGTGACAAGATACATTTTAATCCTAAAAAAGTTTATGAACTTGCAAGATCGAAAGCTTATTTATACCGAGGTGTTACTATAGAATGGGAGTGCGAAATTGAAGCATCTAGCGATGTACCTAAGAAAGCATTAATAAACTTCCCAAATGGTTTAAAAGATTATTTAAGCTCAAAAATAACACCAGATGATTTAATTACGCCGGAAATCTTTTCTGGGAATGTTGAATCAGAGCAAGACGGCATAAAGCTTGAATGGGCAATTTGTTGGCAAAATAATGACAGCTCGGCATTTATTCAATCTTATTGTAATACTGTCCCAACACCCTTAGGTGGAACTCACGAACAGGGTCTTAAATCTGCTTTACTACGCGGACTTAAAGCATATGGTGAAATGGTTGGGAATAAAAAAACCGCTAATCTAACTATCGAAGATATTTTAGAAACTGCAAGCGTTGTACTATCTATTTTTATAGCTGAGCCTACTTTTCAAGGGCAAACTAAAGAAAAATTAGTATCTCAAGGTGTAAGCAAACCTGCTGAAAATATTATAAAAGACCATTTTGACCATTTTCTTAGTAGCAACAAAACTATAGCTAATAATTTGCTTGAGCATTTTATAGCCATTGCTGAGTTTAGATTAAATAAGAAAAATGAAAAAACTATTTCTCGTAAAAATGCTACGCAAAAATTACGTCTGCCCGGTAAGCTTGCTGACTGCACAAGAACTTCACCAGAAGGTACGGAATTGTTTATTGTAGAAGGTGATTCGGCAGGTGGTTCAGCTAAACAAGCGCGTAATAGAGAAACGCAAGCGGTATTGCCGTTATGGGGAAAAGTCTTAAATGTTGCAAGCTCTACGCTTGAAAAGATAGTTAATAACCAAGCTATACAAGATTTAGAAATAGCTCTTGCTTGCGGTAGTATGAAGAATTATAAAAAAGAAAACTTGCGTTATGAGAAAATAATTATTATGACTGATGCCGATGTTGATGGTGCTCACATAGCTTCATTATTAATGACTTTCTTCTTTTTAAGAATGCCAAAATTAGTAGAAGATGGACATTTATATTTAGCAAAACCACCACTTTATCGCTTAACGCAGTCTAATAAAACTTATTATGCAAATGATGAAGAGGAAAAAGCCAAACTAACAGATACATTATCCAAGAGTAGTAAAGCTAAGATTGAAGTTGGCAGATTTAAAGGACTCGGGGAAATGATGCCTATGCAGTTAAAAGAAACTACTATGCATCCGGAAAAAAGATCACTTCTAAAAGTTACTTTAGAAGATTTTCAAAATGTTGATAAAATAGTAGATGATTTAATGGGCAAAAAGCCAGAAAAAAGATTCCAATTTATTTATGAACAGGCTTTAGTTAAAATGGATAAGATTATTAACGAGCTGGATATTTAAGATAAGCGTCATTGCGAGAAGCGAAGCGACGAAGCAATCTCATGAGGCAGTAGTACAAGAATCCTAAGATTGCTTCGTCGAAACTTACAGTTTCGCCTCGCAATGACGGGATGACAATGAAAATGGAGTATTATGTATTTACGTTTAATTATAGCATTATTTTTTACTATAAATTTTGTTTCTGTATTTGCCGCTACTAAAGAAGAAACGAAAGAGCCTGAAAATAAAATAACAAACGAAGAGGCTTATAAGCAATTTCAGGAAATATTTGAACGTGTTGAAAAAGAATACGTAGAAACACCAGATAAACAAAAAATGATAGATGAAGCGATTAACGGCATGTTAAATTCGCTTGATCCGCATTCAGGTTACTACACAGGTGAGGATTTTGAAGATATTTTTACATTTACTAAAGGTGAGTTTGGCGGAATTGGAGTTAACATAATGTATGATAACGGGGCTATAAAAATAATATCTCCTATTGATGATTTGCCTGCGTTCAAAGCTGGTCTAAAAGGAGGGGATTACATAGTCGGGGTGAATAACGAATTAGTATCTACAATTGGTCCTAACAAAGCCGTGAAAGAAATGCGAGGTACGCCGGGGACTAAAGTTAAGTTACTAGTTATAAAAGCCGATGAGGTAAAACCACAAGATATAGAGCTTACTCGCGAAATAGTGAAAATGAACCCAATAAAAGCACATTTAGAAAAAAATAATATTGCTTATATACGTATTATTACTTTTAACGAATCAACAATCTCCGAATTGAAAGCAGCAATAAAGAAGCTCAAATCTGAAAGTAAAGACGATATTAAAGGTATTATTCTCGATATACGTAATAATGCAGGAGGTATACTAGAACAGGCAATTGTTGTTAGTGATTACTTTATCGATTCCGGTATAATATTAACGACAAAAGGTAGAGCTAACTTGATCGATACTGAAATCAAAGCAAATGAGTTTTCACTGAAAGCTCCAAAAGTTCCTATGATAGTCCTGATAAACGGCAATTCTGCTTCAGCTTCGGAAATAGTAGCAGGAGCGTTGCAAGATCATAAAAGAGCGATAATACTTGGGACTAAATCTTTTGGTAAAGGTTCGGTTCAGGCTTTGACTCAAATTAATCAAAGAGCAGCTGTAAAACTTACTATCGCTAAATATTACACACCAAGCGGTCGTTCTATTCAAGCAGATGGTATAGAGCCTGATATTATAATTGAACCAGCAAAAGTAGAATATCCGGAAGTTAAAAAAATAGATAAACGTTTTTCTGAAAGTTCTTTAAAAAATTATTTAAAGAATGATGTTGAAAAAGATAATTCATCCAAAAATAAAGATAGTAAAAAAGAAACAAAAGATAAAAATAACAAACAAGAAGATAACGAATTATCTGAATTATACAAAAAAGATTACCAATTTGCTCGTGCTTATGATGTAATTACAGGGTTAATTATTAATAAGAATCTAGAGACAAAAGGGGAAGTTAAATAAGAGTGGACCAGCCCCACCTATGTCACCCCGTGACTTGTTCACGGGGTCCAGTTAAAAATATCAATGATATTGATATTTTTAATTGTTTTTCTGGATCCCGTGAATAAATCACGGGATGACAGGGGGAGAATGGTAAATTCCAGTATTAATTAAGCCAGATTTATATTTTCTTCCCATACCTCATTGGGTGTTTTATAACCGAGCACTTTTCTTGGTAAATTATTTAAAAAATCCTCAATTTCTTGTAATTGCTTTATTGTTAATTTTTTTATATCTAAAGATTTAGAGTATACTCTGTGCACCATTGAGTTAATCTTCTCTATCAATGGTTTTTGCCATGGAGAATAAGGATTGCAAAAATATACTTTTCGTTCAGATTTTGGCAATAGTTGTTCATGATTGGTAAATTCTTTGCCATTATCTAACGTTATGCTTTTGATTATATGCGACAATTGTTTAAGTTTTTTATTCATGTTACCAATCACATCTTGTGTTCTTTTTGAACGGTTTAAAGTGAGAAACACTTTTTGTGTTCTGATATCCACAAGAGCGCCTATATTACGACTTTGATTACCTTTGTTAAAAGTTAAATCACCTTCTAAATGACCTATTGCTGCTATCTTTCTATTTATCTCTGGTCTTTCAGTAATGGAAACTCGATTTGGTATTGTAATTCTTTTGTTTCTGATTCTTGTACCATGATGCAACCTATTTTTCCTTTTTCTTGCTAAAGATAAATATAATTTTTGCCTTTGTGCTATAGGAGATGTATAAATAAACTGGTATATACTCTCTGTAGAAATATTGACAGTATCTCGTGATAGTTTACGTCTACCTGAAATTATATCTGGTGAAATACCCTGTGTTAACTGCTTTATTATTTCTGCTCGTAAATTATTATCAATATCTAATTTTCTTTTTCTCTTACCTTGCCTTAAACTGCAAGCAAGTGTGTTAGAGCCCTATCTGGTCTATAATTATGCCTCATTCTCTTGAGTTCATAACATACAGTGCTTTTATCACGGCCAATCTTTGTCCCTATATATCGCGAGCTATAACCACTCTTATTCATTTCGTATATTTTAAATCTTTCATCTATCGTTAAATGAGCCATGATATATCTATATTTAAATGATGCTCCTCGCAGCAGAGCTACGAGGTATCTAAAAAAGTTTTAGTTGTTTCTTATGATATCACGAAGCAGAGCTTCGGGGAATTAAACCCTGAGAGATTAAAAATTGATTATATCTGGCTTAATTAATTATAGAACTTTCCCCCACATAAGAAAAAATCTACTTCTCGAAACGATAGTGAGCATAAGATCTATAGCTACTTGCTTGATCAATATTGGACTAAATCTGGCTCAACAAAGCAAGTGTATGTGCCTAATGTGAATGAGGTTTGGAGTGGTGACATTACTTACATTAGAACTAATGGTGGCTTTATGTATATGGCAGCTATTATAGATTGGCATAGCAAGGCCATATTGAGCTATAAACTGTCAAATTCTATGGATGCATCTCTTGTAACTGATGTCTTGAAACAAGCTCTCAGTAAGTATAACGCTCCACAGATATTTAATAGTGATCAAGGTAGCCAATATACCAGTTATGACCACATAAATATTCTCAAGGAGCATGATATCCAAATTTCAATGAATGGCAAAGGTAGAAGTATTGATAATATAGTAATAGAAAGGTTTTTTAGAACTTTAAAATATAATTGTATCTTTATTAATGATTTTAACAATGTTAAAGAGTTAAAAGAGGGGATTGATCATGGCTTTGTTGCATAAATAAAATTTGTAGAGCAAGAGTGGTGATAATCTGGTAAGATGTCCTGAATTAAAAAATAATCCAGATTATATGAGATCTCGGAAGAAAGCCCCTTTTAGTAAATCACGCAAGTATTCTAAATATAAAATAACGAATTGGTCAGAATATAATAATTTTTTACGCAATAGGGGTCGCATAGATTTTATGATTGCCAGTGATTTGGCGATTGGCTGGTATGCTGATTACAGAGAGGAAATGAAACGAGGAAGACCTAGACGCTATAGTGATCACGCTATATTACAGTGTTTGAAGATCAGATGCTTATTCGGTCTTAAGTTACGCCAAACCCAAGGCTTTATAAACTGGCTCTTTGAAATATCGGGTTTATCTATTAGATGTCCAGACTATACAACATTAAGTAAGCGTATGAAGTCATTAGATCTTAGGTATTTACATGGAAATCAAGATAAAGAATTTAGTTGTATTTCAATGGATAGTACAGGGATACAAGCCTACACAGGGAACGAATGGCTAGAAAATAAGCATGGTAAGCAATATAAGCGTCGCATATGGAAAAAGCTACATATCGTTATAGAAGATCAAGGTATGATACTTGCCGATAGTACCACAGAGCATACTATAGATGATAGATCACAGATTGGACTACTAATAGCTAATGTCAGAGCCAAGGATTTTCTGGGAGATCGAGGGTATGACGGTGAATCTACATATCAATTGTTGAGCAAGAAGAAGATAAAACCAGTTATTAGACCCCCAAACTCTTCAGTAAAAGTTCAATCGCTTAGGGATAAAACTGAGAGAGATGCAGCTGTTATATATCAACAAAACAAAGGATACCAAGCATGGAGGGTAAAGAATAATTATGGTAGAAGGGAGCGTGTAGAGAACACGTTCTTTCGATTTAAAACTTCTTTTGGTAGTAAGTTTCTATCAAGACATGATCAAAATATGACAAAAGAAATGTCTATTAAATGCCACTTATTAAACAAAATGTTTGAAATTGGTAAACCTATCTCTGTGCCTGTTGGCTAGGCTAGCATTGCGGGGTTAGGGGCAGTATATTCAAAAGCTTATTTATGCAACAAAGCCTTGGTTAATTCCTTAATTAATCCATTCTGACTTAGTACTGTTTTTAAATCTACTCCGCCTTCTATCAGCAAATCTATTGCTTCATTTATTTTTTTATTCTTCTCTATTTGCATTTCTGTTACCTATATTTTTAATTACTTCTAATATAGGCTCAACAAAAATTTACACAATCATTGCAAAAGACTCGTATGGGAAGAAAATATAAATCTGGCTTAATTAATACTGGAATTTACCCTTCTGCTACTGAAAAAGAAGCAGAATTAGCTCTTGAGTCATTTGATCAAAAATGGAGTAAGCAATATCCGCATATAGCTAAATCTTGGTATAATAATTGGGATAATTTGATAATTTTCTTGCAATATCCAAAGGAGATTCGTAAGATTATTTACACTACAAATGCGATAGAATCGCTGAATAGCCAATTGAGAAAAGTTACTAAGAATAAACGCATCTTTCCAAATGATGACGCAGTATTTAAAGTTTTATATCTGACAATTGATTATATTACCAAAAAATGGTCTATGCCTATCCCCAATTGGAATGAAGCTATGGCTCATTTTATGATCAAATTTGATGGTAGAATTTAATGGTTCACGAAATTTACACAATTGATGAGACAGAGCCACAAAAACAGTTAAAACTTTTTGGATAGATACCTCGTAGCTCTGCTGCGAGGAGCATCATTTATAAAAAAATCTCTATTGTTTTATGTTCTCAAGTTTTTTTCTGGATTCCCGCCTGCACGGGAATGACATCAATAGAATCACAAAATGGCTATTAACTTGCTGTATAATGGTCGTGGCGATGATTATTGTAGGCGGGATAACCAGGCTTATGGATTCAGGTTTATCGATAGTTGAGTGGCGTCCGGTAACGGGTATTTTGCCCCCATTTAGTTATGATACTTGGCAAGCCGAATTCGCTAAATATAAAGCATTTCCGGAATATAATGCAGTTAATTACGGGATGACTTTATCAGAGTTTAAATTCATCTATTTATTAGAGTTTGTGCATCGCCTGCTTGGCAGGGCTACAGGTTTGATATATGTATTACCTTTAATATATTTTTATTTTAAAGGGATCATAAAAAATCGTGATATATTATCTTATATAATTGTTTTGCTGTTATTTTGCGTGCAGGGCTTTATGGGATGGTATATGGTTAAAAGCGGTTTAGTTAATCATCCGTCTGTTAGCCATTTTCGTCTAGCTTTTCATCTCATTATTGCCGTAATTATTTATCATTTACTTTTTTACAAGCTAGTCAAAAATTGTTGTGATATTTTATTAATTCCATCACAAATAAATTTAAAATTACCGCTAATATTTTCTGTTGCTGCTATTGCTATGATATACGTACAGATTTTTTTAGGTGCTTTAGTTGCAGGGCTCGATGCAGGGCTAGTATATAATAGTTTTCCATTGATGGGCGGCAATTTTATTCCTATAGAAATAAAAGATAATGTCATTAGCTTTAAAAATTGGTCTGATCCGGTTTTTGTCCAGTTTATACACCGTCTAGGTGCTTATAGTTCGTCTATAATCATCATAGCTTTGATTATTTCTTTGTTAAAAGTCAAAAATCCAAAATTAAATAAAGTAGCATTTTATTTGGCTATTGCTTTATTAATACAATTATCTACTGGCGTAATTACTCTTTTATATTACGTTCCTATAATAGCAGCTTCTATGCATCAATTTTTTGCTATAGTGCTTTTATCTATAGTCATTTGGTGCTATTCTCTAATAAAAAATTCTTAATGATCATCACTGTAAACAGCCCTATCGCCTCAAGGTTAGATAAATATTTAAGGCGTCTATATCCTCTTTTGACCCAAGGAGTGATAGAGAAAGCATTGCGTCAAAAGCAAATAATCGTTAATTCTAAAAAAGCAGAAGCAAGTTTAAGAGTGGTGGAGGGTGATGAAATTTTTATTCATGATAAGTTTAATTTACCTATAGCTCAACCAACTAAACTAGTTTTTACTGATGCTGAAATTACATTAGCAAAGAAAATTACCACTGAATATTTAATATATGAGGATGATAATATAATAGCGATTAATAAACCAGCGGGGCTTACAACGCAAGGCGGTAGTAAAATTAATTTATCGGTCGATTCTGCATTAAAATATTTAAACAGCCAAGGAGCTGATTTTAAGTTAGTACATAGATTAGATAAAGAAACAAGCGGTTTGCTTTTAATTGCTAAAAATTATGTAAGTAGTGTAAAACTTCATGATGCTTTTAAAGAAAAATTGGTTGAAAAGACATATCTCGCTGTAACCTATGGAAAACCAATTAAAGATCAAGGAGAGGTCAAAACTAACATAGAAAAAAGTAAGGGGAGTATACCTAAAATTACTGATATAAATGATAATAGTGGTAAACTTGCCATTACTTATTATAAATTACTAAAATCACTTACCAATAACTTATTTTTGGTTGAATTTATTCCGATTACGGGTAGAATGCATCAATTAAGATTGCATGCTAAATTACTAGGTTGTCCAATATTTGGTGATAATAAATATGGCAATGACAAATTAATGCCGTATAGTAAATATATGTTTTTGCATGCTAGTAATATAGTATTGTCTAAAAAAGTTTTTGGCAAAGAGGTTAATTTAGAAGCAAAATTGCCTTTTTATTTTAATAAAGTTTTAGTTTTTGGATAGAGTTAAAGTTATTATGTTCCGTAGTTATATTTTACTATTGGTGTTTTTAGTCATTAATCTGAAGTTTTGACAAAAATTCTAATTTTTCTGACTAAAGTAAAAATTTATATTTAAAGTTAAATATTTAGTGCTTTTATCAGCTTAAAAGCGATATTTCTACAATTTAAAGTAAATTATTTGATATATAATACAAATTATAGATCGATACACTCGCCACTTTTTTTAATAAAAAATTTTTGTCAAAACTTCAGATTAATAGTGTTGATAGTTTTGCAGATGTTCAGCAAAGAATTAGTGAAGCAGAAAAAGAATATATAAGCAATAGGTTTGTAAACGCTGTGACTATAAGCAGCTATTAACCAGAGCTAAAGGTATTTTTGCTTTAAACGGGGAGCATTAAAAGCAAATGAAATGATGCCTATCGCTTCTGCTACAAAGCCTATAACTGCTGCAGGAATTTTAAGGCTGCAAGAGCAAAAATTATTAAACGTCAATGACAAGATATATAAATATATTGATTTAGAAATGGAGTCTTTTGCAATGATTGTGTAAATTTTTGTTGAGCCTATATTAGAAGTAATTAAAAATATAGGTAACAGAAATGCAAATAGAGAAGAATAAAAAAATAAATGAAGCAATAGATTTGCTGATAAAAGGCGGAGTAGATTTAAAAACAGTACTAAGTCAGAATGGATTAATTAAGGAATTAACCAAGGGTATTTTAGAGCGAGCACTGCATGCTGAGATGTCAGAACATTTAGGTTATAGCAAGTATGATAGAGCTGAAACTGAGAATGCGAGGAATGGTAGTTTTAGTAAGAATCTGATTAGTGAGAATGGTACTATAGAGCTAAATGTTCCAAGAGACAGACAAGGTAAATTTGAACCTATAATAGTCTCAAAGAAACAAACAAGAATAGATGGCTTAGACCAAAAGATAATATCCTTATATGCGAAGGGTATGAGTGTGTCTGATATTAAAACACAATTGCAAGAATTATATGGAGCTGAGATCAGTGAGAGCCTAATCAGCAGGATTACAGATGAAGTAATAGATGAGGTCAAGATTTGGCAGAGTAGACCTCTTGAATCAGTATACCCTATAGTATATTTTGACTGTTTAGTAGTGAAAGTAAGACAAGATAAACTTATTATTAATAAATCAGTATATGTAGCTTTAGGAATAGATTTATCTGGTAGAAAGGATATTTTAGGCTTATGGATAAGTGAGAATGAAGGAGCTAAATTTTGGCTTGGTAATTTTACTGAGATGAAAAATAGAGGAGTAAAAGATATCTTAATTGCTTGTAGTGATAATCTAACTGGTATGTCTGATGCTATTGCATCAGTATACCCGAAAACTGAACATCAAATTTGTATTGTCCATCAGATCAGGAATAGCCTCAAATATGTATCATATAAAGATAGAAAGCAATTAGCAGCGGATTTGAAACTAATCTATACTTCTGCTACTGAAAAAGAAGCAGAATTAGCTCTTGAGTCATTTGATCAAAAATGGAGTAAGCAATATCCGCATATAGCTAAATCTTGGTATAATAATTGGGATAATTTGATAATTTTCTTGCAATATCCAAAGGAGATTCGTAAGATTATTTACACTACAAATGCGATAGAATCGCTGAATAGCCAATTGAGAAAAGTTACTAAGAATAAACGCATCTTTCCAAATGATGACGCAGTATTTAAGGTTTTATATCTGACAATTGATTATATTACCAAAAAATGGTCTATGCCTATCCCCAATTGGAATGAAGCTATGGCTCATTTTATGATCAAATTTGATGGTAGGATTTAATGGCTCACGAAATTTACACAATTGATGAAACAGAGCCTAGAAATGTGGCAAGGCAAAGTACCGGATTGGGCATATAAAATATCAATTCATAATTTAATGATGCTCCTCGCAGCAGAGCTACGAGGTATCTATCCAAAAAGCTTTAACTGTTTTTGTTGAAATGCTTTATAAGAAGGTTTGCCTGAACCTTGATTCTGTACATAATTACGTAATTTCTGCTCATCACCATGTTTACCTAGTCCGTCCGCCAAAACTCTACAAGCCTTATAGATAATATGGTTTTAAGACAAGAAGTAATACAACAATCCGTAAGAAAATGATAAAATATGGTCATAAACCTTATGGATTTCAGTCAATGCCAATAGACAACATTATCAAATCGCAAGAACAAGGGAAACTGTTTGGTTATAAATTAAAAGAAGAATTAAACCCAAATAATAAGCTATATAAATTAAGAGAATTAATAAATTGGTCTAGGCTCGAAGAGTGGTTATCAAAAAATGTTTGTATTAAGAAATTTGGTAGAAATAGAAAATGTCATAGAGTGATGCTTGGCATAACGATGCTACAAGCAATGTATAATTTTTCAGATTCATTATCAGAGGAAGAGCTAAAAGAGAATATGTATTGGCAGTATTTCTGCGGGTGGGAATATATAGAAAAAGACATAGCTATCTCGGAAACTAGTATACGACGGTTTCGTAGTGTATTAGGTGAAGCTGGATATAATGAGATATTATCGGAGTTGATCAGGGTTGGGATAAAAACTAACACAATTAAAAAAAAAGATTTGGAATTAATCATCGCTGATACGACTGTACAAATTAAGAATATCAAACACCCACACGATGTTTATTTAATGGATAAAGCTAGGCTTAGCATAGTAAAGCTTTGCAACAGTTTGGGTATACATTTGAATGAAACATACGCTAGAACCTATAAACGCGATATAGTAAAGCTATGGAAATATAAAGAACATAGTAAAGCCAAGAAGCGTTGGAAAATAATGAAGCATTTAAAAATATTACTGGGTCGTTTGATTAGAGTATGTGAGCGTGAGATCAAAAATAAGCAATTAAACTTGTCTCTCAAAAATCAAGAAGTATTGCAAAAAATAAAACAAATACATAACCAATCTGTTTTAAAAAGCGAAGCTAAAAAGCAATATAAAGAAGATAACAAAGTATTATATAGTTTTCATGCCCCTGAAGTAGAGTGTATAGGAAAGGGAAAACGCAACAAGCCATATGAGTTTGGCAATAAAGTAGCGGTAGTAGTAAGTGGTCGTAGAAATTTTGTTTTATCCGCAAAATCGTTTCATAGTCTATCCGCCAAAAACACTTCAAATCCTGATCATTTGTAATGGGATAGAGTTTTGACAACAAATTGCTAAGATTTTCAATAAAAATTAATAAGTTATGTTAATTTTTACTGATACATTTCTGTGTTGGTCTAATTTTGATATGGAGCTATTGTTAACGATTTTTTATCGTTCATCTAGTTTTTGCATGATGATATTTTTGATTTATGTGGAGTTAGACACGATTTGTAAATGATTTGCAATGCATCGTAAATTCAAACCAATAGCAGAGATTATTGGATTGATAATATCTCCTATCATACCTTTCAAGAAGTTTCTACCCATCCGACCATATTGCTTTAAGTGACCTATTATTGGTTCTATGGCACTGCGTCTCTTGATCATAGACTTGTCCTCTTGTAACAACTTCTTCCGCGTTTTTGGGGTATATACCTTACTCTTCTCCTTTACATTGCTACCACTATACCCAAGATCAACAAATGATTTCTTTATCTTGATTCCAGTGACACTCTCTACTGCTTCAAAGCTCTGATGCAATGTATGACCATCATAAGGATTATTATGAAACGATTTTGCGGATAAAACAAAATTTCTACGACCACTTACTACTACCGCTACTTTATTGCCAAACTCATATGGCTTGTTGCGTTTTCCCTTTCCTATACACTCTACTTCAGGGGCATGAAAACTATATAATACTTTGTTATCTTCTTTATATTGCTTTTTAGCTTCTCTTTTTAAAACAGATTGGTTATGTATTTGTTTTATTTTTTGCAATACTTCTTGATTTTTGAGAGACAAGTTTAATTGCTTATTTTTGATCTCACGCTCACATACTCTAATCAAACGACCCAGTAATATTTTTAAATGCTTCATTATTTTCCAACGCTTCTTGGCTTTACTATGTTCTTTATATTTCCATAGCTTTACTATATCGCGTTTATAGGTTCTAGCGTATGTTTCATTCAAATGTATACCCAAACTGTTGCAAAGCTTTACTATGCTAAGCCTAGCTTTATCCATTAAATAAACATCGTGTGGGTGTTTGATATTCTTAATTTGTACAGTCGTATCAGCGATGATTAATTCCAAATCTTTTTTTTTAATTGTGTTAGTTTTTATCCCAACCCTGATCAACTCCGATAATATCTCATTATATCCAGCTTCACCTAATACACTACGAAACCGTCGTATACTAGTTTCCGAGATAGCTATGTCTTTTTCTATATATTCCCACCCGCAGAAATACTGCCAATACATATTCTCTTTTAGCTCTTCCTCTGATAATGAATCTGAAAAATTATACATTGCTTGTAGCATCGTTATGCCAAGCATCACTCTATGACATTTTCTATTTCTACCAAATTTCTTAATACAAACATTTTTTGATAACCACTCTTCGAGCCTAGACCAATTTATTAATTCTCTTAATTTATATAGCTTATTATTTGGGTTTAATTCTTCTTTTAATTTATAACCAAACAGTTTCCCTTGTTCTTGCGATTTGATAATGTTGTCTATTGGCATTGACTGAAATCCATAAGGTTTATGACCATATTTTATCATTTTCTTACGGATTGTTGTATTACTTCTTGTCTTAAAACCATATTATCTATAAGGCTTGTAGAGTTTTGGCGGACGGACTTCATAATAATCCTTATGATGGTCATACATTGCATCAGAGCTTTGAAGCAGTAGAGAGTGTCACTGGAATCAAGATAAAGAAATCATTTGTTGATCTTGGGTATAGTGGTAGCAATGTAAAGGAGAAGAGTAAGGTATATACCCCAAAAACGCGGAAGAAGTTGTTACAAGAGGACAAGTCTATGATCAAGAGACGCAGTGCCATAGAACCAATAATAGGTCACTTAAAGCAATATGGTCGGATGGGTAGAAACTTCTTGAAAGGTATGATAGGAGATATTATCAATCCAATAATCTCTGCTATTGGTTTGAATTTACGATGCATTGCAAATCATTTACAAATCGTGTCTAACTCCACATAAATCAAAAATATCATCATGCAAAAACTAGATGAACGATAAAAAATCGTTAACAATAGCTCCATATCAAAATTAGACCAACACAGAAATGTATCAGTAAAAATTAACATAACTTATTAATTTTTATTGAAAATCTTAGCAATTTGTTGTCAAAACTCTATCCCATTACAAATGATCAGGATTTGAAGTGTTTTTGGCGGATAGACTACCTACTGTGCTCATAAAATATCCTTTACTCCAAAACTCACTTCCCCATAATTTTTCTTTAAGATTTGGATATTTCTCAAACATTTTCTTAGAAGTAATACTTTTTATGATTTGAGTTATTTTTGTTGGGCTATACATTGGTATTGACTGTAATAAAAAATGTACGTGATCTTTATCTACTCCTATTTCTAAAAATCTAATTTCATAACGATCTTCTATGTGCTCACAAATTTTACACAAATAATCATCTAGTTCTTGATTGAATATTACTCTTCTATACTTTGCCGGCGTTACTAAATGATATATTAGTACTGTGACATTATGACTCTTATGTATATAACTGCTTTCTTCCATTCAAGTAGTATATCACGAAGCAGAGCTTCGGGGAATTAAACCCTGAGAGATTAAACTTTATATTTATATATAACAAGCTTTTTTAACGGCTTCTATTACGTCATCCTCACTAGGTAAAGCTAATTTTTCTAGATTTACTGCATAAGGAAGCGGGACGTCTTTACCGCTTACAATCTCTACCGGTGCATCTAAATAATCAAATGCTTCTTTCATAACGATAGCTGCGATAGTTGCACCGATACCGGCAAAAAACCATCCTTCTTCAACTACAACTAAACGACCGGTTTTTTTTACTGACTCTATTATAGTATCTATATCAAGCGGTTTGATGGTACGTAAATCAATGACCTCGCAATTAATATTATCGCTTTGTAAAATATTTGCAGCATCTAATGCAAGTTTCACCTGAATCGAGAATGTCACTATAGTAACACTATCACCCTCTTTTAAGACTTTTGCCTTACCAAAAGGAATAGGCTCAACATTTTCAGAAATATCGAAACTGTGACCATATAAAATCTCATTTTCTAGGAAAATAACCGGATTATCGTCTCTAATAGCTGTAATCATCAGCCCTTTATGATCTGCAGCACTATAAGGAGCTACTACTTTCAGCCCAGGTATATGAGCATAACAAGCTGCGTAGTTCTGGCTATGTTGTGCTGCTACTCTACTTGCTGCTCCGTTTGGACCTCTAAATACTATTGGGCATCTGACCTGACCACCTGACATATAATGCGTTTTAGCAGCCGAGTTAACTATATGATCCATCGCTTGCATAGCAAAGTTAAAGGTCATAAACTCAACGATTGGACAAAGCCCTGCAAAGGCTGCTCCAACGGCAAGCCCAGCAAAACCATACTCCGTTATTGGTGTATCAATCACCCTTTTAGGACCAAACTGCTCAAGTAATCCTTGTGTTACTTTGTAAGCTCCTTGATACTCAGCGACTTCTTCACCCATGACAAAAACTTTGTCGTCTCTTATCATCTCTTCTTGCATCGCATCACGCAATGCTTCCCGTACAGTTATTTGCATCTTTCTTTTATTTAAATTGAATCTTTATATTTAGCATTGGTGTCATCCCGTGGCTTGTCCACGGGATGACACAGTAGCACAAGTAAACCTCGCATATCCAATAAATGAAGATACTGGTATACGACGATGAACTTCAAAAAGAGCAAGGCGTTCACAAGACGAGGAACGCAGCGTATACTTAATACGTGAGTACCGCAGTACTTGTAGAACAACGTAGCCAATTTTTGAAGTTCATCGCGTGTATATATTAGTATATAGCTCTTCTTCATTGGGCAGTGGTGAGTTTTCTGAACATTCCACAGCTTCCTTAATAATCTCTTTAACTGATTGCTCTATTTCTTTTAAATCAGCTTCACTTGCATAGTTATTTTCTAATATTATCTTCCGTATTTCAGTAATAGGATCACGTTCTTTATACGTCTCTACTTCTTCTTGACTACGATATTTTGCCGGATCGGACATTGAATGCCCACGATAGCGGTAAGTTTTTACCTCTAATATCAGAGGCATACTATTTTCTCTAACATATTCCGCTGCTTGCTTAACACCGTCATACATTTCTTCAAAATCCATGCCATTTAACTGGAATCCTTTAATCCCAAACGACTCACCTTTTTTATAAAGATCACGCATAAAGGTTGAGCGGACAACCGAAGTACCCATAGAATACTCATTATTTTCAATAATATAAACTACCGGTAAACCCCATAAAGCAGCCATGTTAAAGGCTTCATATACTTGACCTTGATTAACCGCACCATCACCTAAGAAAGTAAAGCAGATATTGTTTGTACCATTATATTTCTCAGCAAAAGCAAGCCCTGTACCTATCGGCACTTGTGCCCCTACTATGCCATGTCCGCCATAAAACTTATTCGGCACGTCAAACAAATGCATCGAGCCACCCTTACCTTTTGAGCAGCCTGTAGCACGCCCCATAAGCTCGGCTAGCACATATTTTGGTTCTGTACCTGCTAGAATAATATGAGCATGATCACGATAGCTGGTAACCATACTATCTTCTTTTCGTTTAACCATATCTACAGCAGAAATTACTGCTTCCTGCCCGATATATAAATGACAAAAACCGCCTATTTCACCCATACCATATAGCTGCCCACATTTTTCTTCAAAACGCCTAAGCAACAACATATCTTTGAAGCTTTTTATGTATTCTTCTTTTACCGGTTTATATTTTCCTAATTTAATATTCACTAATTACTCCTTATAATCTTAAACGTCATTGCGAGGAGATGCGTAGCATCGACACATGGCAATCTCATAAAGCATCCTACTGAAGTTTTGACAAAAATTCTAATTTTTCTGACTAAAGTAAAAATTTATATTTAAAGTTAAATATTTAGTGCTTTTATCAGCTTAAAAGCGATATTTATACAATTTAAAGTAAATTATTTGATATATAATACAAATTATAGATTGATACACTCGCCACTTTTTTTAATAAAAATTTTTTGTCAAAACTTCAGATCCTAAGATTGCTTCGTCAAAACTGATAGTTTCTCCTCGCAATGACGGGACACTACAATTTTTTTAAACTCACAAAATACGGCACATGATCAGAAGGTGGCGTCCAATCTCTTGCTTCTGATAATAAACGTATAGAAAATAATTCATCTTTTAAATTATTACTAACCCAAATATGATCAAGCCGTCTACCTCTGTTAGATTTTTTCCAATCTACGTTTCTATAACTCCACCAAGTATAAAATTTTTCATCAAGTGGCACAAAATGCCTACTACTATCAATAAACTCTAATGAGTTTTGCAATTCTACCAATAAAGAACGCTCAATATCAGTATGGCTAATAACATTTCGCAGCTGCTTGCTAGACCATACATCATGCGGGTGTGGTGCAATATTTAAATCACCTGCAATTATCATCTTATCATCTCTATTGCGGTTATTAGTCAGCCATTCTTGCATCAACCTTATATATTCTAGCTTATGTTTAAACTTTGAATTTAGCTCTATATCAGGTATATCACCACCGGCAGGAACATAAAAATTATGTATCTCAATATTATTAACAGTAGCTGCTATATGCCTTTTATCACCGTTATATAGCTCAAGCGAAAAAACATTTTGCAGTGGAAGTTTTGAGATAATAGCAACGCCGTTATATGATTTCTGCCCCGAATATATTACATGTTCATAGCCTATATTGTTAATTACTTCAAGAGGAAATAAAGGATCATCTACTTTTGTCTCTTGTAATAAAATAATATCAGGCTGATGTTCATATGCCAATCTTTTTAATAAATCAATACGTAAACGTAGCGAATTAATATTCCACGTAACTATCTTCATTTAGGTTTTATCATCTTTTATAGCTGCATTTACTATTGCGTCTCTGAAATAAATTATGCCAATTTGGTTTAGAGGATTTTTTAGATCAATTTTATCTTGCATTTCTTCAGGAATTTTTACCATAGTATTACTTAGTATAGCAAAATAAAGATTATTAGGCAATAATATATCCCATTTCACTTTGCACTCCTAAAGCTTTACCAGCAAAATCAGGAGTTTCGCACTTAGCAAATAATATGCTAATCTAGAGAAAAATAGTTTTAGATAAAAATGACAAGATCAAAATGTAGCAAAGATTTATATAAATCATTCTTACAAGCAAGTAGTGTAAGATATACTAGCAAAGCATTATCTGAAGTAAGTCCATTAGATCTATCGCACGATAGTGCAAGTCGATGGTTAAAGAGTAAGGATTTTCGCCCTAGCGAAATCTATAGCAAAGTGTCAAAATATATTGATCTGGAAGATCCTTGTTTATTATTGGGAGATGACACCTTATTGTCAAAGCAATACAGTAAGAGGATCGAGCTTGTAAATTATCAATATTCTGGGGCTGTACATGATGTTATACCTGGTATAGGAATGGTAAACTTACTGCATTACAATACTCAAATTGATCAATCCAGGAGTTTCGCACTTAGCAAAATTGTGTATTAGTTAGAAGCCATTTAATGTTGTTCTGAATTGATGTTTTTATAACTTCCCAAGTTTGTTGATATAAAGTAATGTTTTCATTTATCCTCCTTTTGTTCATATCAAGCCAGGCCAATACAGCAAGGCAAATATGATTTCTTTGAGCTCGACCCGTGCGTGCCTGACAGCATTCAATACCACAAGTTTGTTTCAATTCTCGATGATAAACTTCTATAGACCAACGCGCCTTAACAATTTTCTCTATTTGCTCACGTGTAGGATTCTCTAAATTAGTTGTTATGTAATCAATGCGACCATTTTTTGCCACAAACTTAAATACCGTAACCCAACCGTATCCACGTAGGTGAATTTTTAGCCCTTCATCGGGAATCTCTAAAGTTTCCAAGCTAACATTACGATTAACTTTTCTATTTTTTCTTAGGTTGGTAACCCATATCCAACCTAAATTACGTATATGTTTTAAATTATCCAAACCACTATACCAAGCATCCATAACTATAGCATCAGGCTTGATACCTCTTTCTTTAGCTAAAGTAAGCATATCACAAAAATGCTCGTTCTTTGTTTTACCATCAGTTTCTTTATCATATATTCTATAATCTACAGGAGTAGATTGATCAATTTGAGTATTGTAATGCAGTAAGTTTACCATTCCTATACCAGGTATAACATCATGTACAGCCCCAGAATATTGATAATTTACAAGCTCGATCCTCTTACTGTATTGCTTTGACAATAAGGTGTCATCTCCCACTAATAAACAAGGATCTTCCAGATCAATATATTTTGACACTTTGCTATAGATTTCGCTAGGGCGAAAATCCTTACTCTTTAACCATCGACTTGCACTATCGTGCGATAGATCTAATGGACTTACTTCAGATAATGCTTTGCTAGTATATCTTACACTACTTGCTTGTAAGAATGATTTATATAAATCTTTGCTACATTTTGATCTTGTCATTTTTATCTAAAACTATTTTTCTCTAGATTAGCATATTATTTGCTAAGTGCGAAACTCCTGCAATCTACTCCTGTAGATTATAGAATATATGATAAAGAAACTGATGGTAAAACAAAGAACGAGCATTTTTGTGATATGCTTACTTTAGCTAAAGAAAGAGGTATCAAGCCTGATGCTATAGTTATGGATGCTTGGTATAGTGGTTTGGATAATTTAAAACATATACGTAATTTAGGTTGGATATGGGTTACCAACCTAAGAAAAAATAGAAAAGTTAATCGTAATGTTAGCTTGGAAACTTTAGAGATTCCCGATGAAGGGCTAAAAATTCACCTACGTGGATACGGTTGGGTTACGGTATTTAAGTTTGTGGCAAAAAATGGTCGCATTGATTACATAACAACTAATTTAGAGAATCCTACACGTGAGCAAATAGAGAAAATTGTTAAGGCGCGTTGGTCTATAGAAGTTTATCATCGAGAATTGAAACAAACTTGTGGTATTGAATGCTGTCAGGCACGCACGGGTCGAGCTCAAAGAAATCATATTTGCCTTGCTGTATTGGCCTGGCTTGATATGAACAAAAGGAGGATAAATGAAAACATTACTTTATATCAACAAACTTGGGAAGTTATAAAAACATCAATTCAGAACAACATTAAATGGCTTCTAACTAATACACAATTTTGCTAAGTGCGAAACTCCTGAAAATGAATCATTGTATGTTTAGAATCAAGGTCAGTAATATAGATACCATATCCCATGTAAGTTTTACGCCCATCTATTTCTTTTGCAGGAAAACACTTAGTAGTCATAAGCTTATAGGACTTTGTAGAAAGAATTTTGCCACTATTTAACGCTCTATAGCTAACACGGAAATGTTTCTACCACAGATTAGGAAAAACTTAGGCATTGATCAATAATTTTATGTAAACAGTTTTTAAAGTTAGTCCAGCAATGTTTAATAGGATTTAGATCTGGTGAATATGTGAGTAAATACAAAAACTATGGTAAAAACCTTTTCGCGTTAGCTATATACCATTTAATAAGGTCGCTTGGAGTTGATATAATCCCGCCATCAGCACAAGGAAGTGCTACAAAATCAGCAGTTGCAGGAGTAAATATAGGTTTATTACTATTATTTGGCGTTATAAAATATCTTACCGGATAATTAGAATTCACCACATTTCTTTGAATTCTAGCCGCTTCACTATATGAAGCAAAACTAGTAGACTTCATATTTAATGGTCTAAAAAATTCATCTTGAAAAAAATTACATAAATCTTTTTTAGTTACTTTCTCAATAATCATACCAAGTATAACGAAATTAGTATTACTATATTTAAATTTTTTCCCTATAGGTACTTCTAAACCTGAATTCTGGATTAGCTAATTTTGAGATATAGCAGGTTTGTTAGGTTTCATACAGTATGCAATTAGGGCGGATAAGATATGTACAAAGGCATTCCAAATTGATCTATGTCTTGTATGTTCGATCTCGAAAGCACCCTTCAGCACACTAAATACTGTTTCGATAATTGAGCGTTTGCGTAATAATATTTTTTCAAATAATGGCATAAGTTTATTCTTCATTTTCTTCTTTATGCCAGTTACTAACTTGATTCCTTTGCTGTATAGATCATCAAAGAGCTCCTGTTTGATATAACCCTTATCGCCAAACAATAATCCCGTGATATGTTTGGTGATTATCGAAACCGGCGCTCTATCATCTACATTACCAGGCGTTAGTTTTAGACCTTGAATCTCACCTTTTTCGTTAATAACCAAATGTAATTTTAGACCAAAAAACCAACTTTTTGTTGTTTTACCCAAAGCAGCAATACCGGCAAAGACTTTATTACGAGAGATTCTTTTTCGATGACAATGACTAACGAATATTAGAATTACCCTCAACGAACATTAAAATTACCTATAAAAAAGAAGTAACTATGGACAGTATAGCTAACACGGAAATGTTTCTACCACAGATTAGGAAAAACTTAGGCATTGATCAATAATTTTACGTAAACAGTTTTTAAAGTTAGTCCAGCAATGTTTAATAGGATTTAGATCTGGTGAATATGTGAGTAAATACAAAAACTATGGTAAAAACCTTTCCGCGTTAGCTATAGACAACAACAACGTATTGCCAGATTGCTGAAGCAAGCAAAACTCTCTCGAGATAAGTTATTAAGCAACTTTGATATTAAGCGTATCCCAGGATTATCGCCAACTAAGATCCAATATCTTGCACAAGGAGAATTTATGGATCGCTATGAAAATATACTTATTTTTGGTAATCCTGGCACTGGCAAAAGTCATCTTAGTATAGGTTTAGCACGTGAGTGGTGTCTTGCTGGTAGACGTGTATTATATACAACAGCAGCTAATTTGGTTCAACAATTACTAGAAGCAAAGCTGAGTTTAAAACTTAAGCAAATTATTAAAAAATTCGATTATTTTGAAATATTGATAATTGATGATATATCATATGTACCATATAATCGTGAAGAAACTGATGTTTTATTTACCTTATTAGCTGAACGTTATGAAATGCGTAGTGTATTAATTACTAGCAATTTAGTTTTTGCAAAATGGAATACTATTTTTAAAGATGAAATGACTGAGTCTTTTGCAATGATTGTGTAAATTTTTGTTGAGCCTATATTAGAAGTAAATGATGCTCCTCGCAGCAGAGCTACGAGGTATCTAAAAAAGTTTTAGTTGTTTCTTATGATATCACGAAGCAGAGCTTCGGGGAATTAAACCCTGAGAGATTAAAAATATAGGTAACAGAAATGCAAATAGAGAAGAATAAAAAAATAAATGAAGCAATAGATTTGCTGATAAAAGGCGGAGTAGATTTAAAAACAGTACTAAGTCAGAATGGATTAATCTCTCAGGGTTTAATTCCCCGAAGCTCTGCTTCGTGATATCATAAGAAACAACTAAAACTTTTTTAGATACCTCGTAGCTCTGCTGCGAGGAGCATCATTTAAGGAATTAACCAAGGGTATTTTAGAGCGAGCACTGCATGCTGAGATGTCAGAACATTTAGGTTATAGCAAGTATGATAGAGCTGAAACTGAGAATGCGAGGAATGGTAGTTTTAGTAAGAATCTGATTAGTGAGAATGGTACTATAGAGCTAAATGTTCCAAGAGACAGACAAGGTAAATTTGAACCTATAATAGTCTCAAAGAAACAAACAAGAATAGATGGCTTAGACCAAAAGATAATATCCTTATATGCGAAGGGTATGAGTGTGTCTGATATTAAAACACAATTGCAAGAATTATATGGAGCTGAGATCAGTGAGAGCCTAATCAGCAGGATTACAGATGAAGTAATAGATGAGGTCAAGATTTGGCAGAGTAGACCTCTTGAATCAGTATACCCTATAGTATATTTTGACTGTTTAGTAGTGAAAGTAAGACAAGATAAACTTATTATTAATAAATCAGTATATGTAGCTTTAGGAATAGATTTATCTGGCAGAAAGGATATTTTAGAATGAAGGAGCTAAATTTTGGCTTGGTAATTTTACTGAGATGAAAAATAGAGGAGTAAAAGATATCTTAATTGCTTGTAGTGATAATCTAACTGGTATGTCTGATGCTATTGCATCAGTATACCCGAAAACTGAACATCAAATTTGTATTGTCCATCAGATCAGGAATAGCCTCAAATATGTATCATATAAAGATAGAAAGCAATTAGCAGCGGATTTGAAACTAATCTATACTTCTGCTACTGAAAAAGAAGCAGAATTAGTTCTTGAGTCATTTGATCAAAAATGGAGTAAGCAATATCCGCATATAGCTAAATCTTGGTATAATAATTGGGATAATTTGATAATTTTCTTGCAATATCCAAAGGAGATTCGTAAGATTATTTACACTACAAATGCGATAGAATCGCTGAATAGCCAATTGAGAAAAGTTACTAAGAATAAACGCATCTTTCCAAATGATGACGCAGTATTTAAGGTTTTATATCTGACAATTGATTATATTACCAAAAAATGGTCTATGCCTATCCCCAATTGGAATGAAGCTATGGCTCATTTTATGATCAAATTTGATGGTAGGATTTAATGGCTCACGAAATTTACACAATTGATGAAACAGAGCCTATGGCTCATTTTATGATCAAATTTGATGGTAGAATTTAATGGTTCACGAAATTTACACAATTGATGAGACAGAGCCAAATGACTACGTCAGCAGTTATTGACAGATTGGTTCACCATTCTTCAATTCTTGAACTCAATACTGAAAGTTATAGAATCGCTACAGCTAAAGGCAAAAAATTAACTATAAAATCGGAGGATAATAATGTAACACTTTAGACAATATTTTTTACTCAAAAATGGGTAATTTTAATATTCGTCATGGGTAATTCTAATGTTCGTTCATCAGATAATGTATTAATTTATTATTATTTAACTTAAATAGGAGGTTTTTATGGCTTTTAATTTACCACGTATTAGAAATAAATCAGAACTACAAAATAACTCTAATAAAAGAAGCTATATTGATGATATCTTTAATAACTTCTTTAATGAAATAGCTTCTTTTTCTTATCCTGCTTCTGAAAATAATAGAATGCTATCACCAAGAACTAATATTATGGAAAATGACTCTGAGTATAATCTAGAAATGGAATTACCAGGCGTTACACAAGATAATATTGATCTAAAAATAGACAGTAACATCCTAACTATTGAAGGTCAAAAAGAACAATCTACTGAAAAAAAAGATTATAATTATCATATGCAGGAACGATATTATGGCTCTTTCTACCGTTCTATTAGTTTACCATCTAATATTGATGAAGAACATATAGAAGCACAATTTAAGGATGGTATCTTATCTATTAAGATACCTAAAAAAGAACAAAGTAAAGCTAAAAAGATTAAAGTAATTTAAAAAACTATATTATTATAGTAGAATCCAGAAGGATGGATTCTACTTAAAAATATTGTAATTGTTAATTTTAAAATAGAGGTAATTATGGTCAGTAATGGCAAATTATATACTAAAGTAATGGAAAAACTTCGCTTTGAACCAAGACTTGATGATACAAATATTACTGTCGCAATAAAAGGCAATCATGATATCGTAGTATTAGGAGGGACAGTTAAAACCTTTGTCGAAAAATCGGTTGCTGAGAATGCTGTAAAGAGTATAGCTGGAATTCGAGGAGTAGTAGATGAAATTAAGGTAGATGCAACTACAATGATTAAAAGAAGTGATGTAGAAATAGCCGAAGAAGCAAATAAAGCATTAAAATCAAACTTAATGATACCTGATGAGCGTATTAAAATAATAGTAGAAGACGGTTATATTACTTTATCAGGAGAAGTAGAATGGCAATATCAAAGAAATGCAGCTGTGTCTGCCGTCAGAAATCTTGGGGGAGTAAAATCAGTAATTAATAATATTATAGTAAAAGCTTCAGCTAATATAGATGCGCATAAAGTAAAAGAACAGATTACCAAGGAGTTTGAACGTCACGCTAGGATTGATGCTAGTAAAATTCAAGTAAAAGTAGAAGGAAAAACAATAGTCCTTAAAGGCGCAGTGCGTAATTTTGATGAAATGGATGAAGCGGTAGACGCAGCTTGGTCTATACCAGGAGTTGAAAACGTTAACAACGATTTGCTAATAGCATAACTGCTCCTGGGTTATATGAAGTTTTCTCAGTAAAGATAAAAAACAAGGAAGTGTGATAGTATAAATTTGAACAAAAAAGCACTATCACAAATGAACGTATTTATGTGCTTTCTAAGTTTCGTTGGAGCGTTGATATGGTTGAGTTAAATTTTTCGTTTATAAAACTTAGAATAACTTTAGTGCACGGTGTTTGCTTATTGTGAAAAAGTGTAGTCCATATATCTTAATAGATTTTATAAGCATATAAAATCTATAAGAAGTTCTGTGGCTAAAGCAATAATAAGAAAACTCTTGAATACAATCTGTTTACACTGCAATCAATCCATAAGAGTAGGTTACCATGTATAAATATATATTTAAATTTTTAGTTTATAGTTCAAACATACCAAATATCCTCAGAGGATTCATGTTTATTATTTTGTGCTATGCTCCTACGGTATGGGCTCAAAGTAAAGAAATTGCTCACTCAGCAATTGAACAGCAGCATCAACAAGTCAAACAACAGATGGAAGAAGCTATTGTCCAAGATGCAGTTACTGTCATTGATAACACCAAAAAAGCCATATCTTATTTGAAAGAGGGTAAAGAAAAAGAGGCTATTGCTACAATTGAATATGCTACAGGCAAAGTTAATATATTATTAGCTCGTCGTCCTGAAAACGCTTTACTACCGATATCTTCACAGGTAATACTAATAGATGCGGCTCCGCAAAAAATAAGTAATATTAGAAATATCAGTAAAGCAGCAGAAAAAGCAATAAAGGAAAAAAACTATCCTCATAGTCGTGTATTGCTAAATATTTTACGAGATGAAATTAATATTCATACCTATAATTTACCTTTAGCAACATATCCCTCTGCACTTAAGACCGCTGCACGCTTAATAGAAGAAAAAAAATCAAAGGCAGCAATAGAAACATTAGAAAATGCTCTTGTTGAGCTCGTTAGCATTAATAGAACAATACCACTGCCTATAATCCATGCTAACATTATGTCTAAAATGGCAGAAGAAAATTATAAAACAGACAAGGAAATTGCTTTAAACTACTTGGCTAGTGCGAGGGATAATTTGGAAAGAGCAAAAGAACTAGGATATACTGGCAATGATTCAGGATATAATACCTTAATCCGAAGCATAAAAGATCTTGAAAAACAGATTAAAAGTAATAAAAATAGTGATGCTGCATTTGTTCATTTAAAAACTGAATTGTCAGAATTCTTAAAACGCTTATCAGATTTAGTAGTTGATATTTGATCTTACATACAACCCTCAGCTATAAGCTGAGGGTTATTTAGTTGCTCCTAGGTTGAATTTCCCGTGGCTTGCCACGATTGTTTGAATAAAAGCAGAACGGTCCAAAGGGAAATTTGCCGTTAATATCCCGTAAGGCTTACCTCGGGGATAGGCAAATTTAGTTCTGCACATGGTCAAGGTTTTTGTGTGTATTATAGATAGTGGTAAGTTCACATTGCCTAAGGTTGATTAAAAGCAATCTATTAGCATTACCAAGGCACAATTATCAATGTTAATAGAAGGTATAGATTGGCGTAATCCAAGATGGTCTAATAGACCTGAATATATTGCAGGAGTTTCGCACTTAGCAAATAATATGCTAATCTAGAGAAAAATAGTTTTAGATAAAAATGACAAGATCAAAATGTAGCAAAGATTTATATAAATCATTCTTACAAGCAAGTAGTGTAAGATATACTAGCAAAGCATTATCTGAAGTAAGTCCATTAGATCTATCGCACGATAGTGCAAGTCGATGGTTAAAGAGTAAGGATTTTCGCCCTAGCGAAATCTATAGCAAAGTGTCAAAATATATTGATCTGGAAGATCCTTGTTTATTAGTGGGAGATGACACCTTATTGTCAAAGCAATACAGTAAGAGGATCGAGCTTGTAAATTATCAATATTCTGGGGCTGTACATGATGTTATACCTGGTATAGGAATGGTAAACTTACTGCATTACAATACTCAAATTGATCAATCTACTCCTGTAGATTATAGAATATATGATAAAGAAACTGATGGTAAAACAAAGAACGAGCATTTTTGTGATATGCTTACTTTAGCTAAAGAAAGAGGTATCAAGCCTGATGCTATAGTTATGGATGCTTGGTATAGTGGTTTGGATAATTTAAAACATATACGTAATTTAGGTTGGATATGGGTTACCAACCTAAGAAAAAATAGAAAAGTTAATCGTAATGTTAGCTTGGAAACTTTAGAGATTCCCGATGAAGGGCTAAAAATTCACCTACGTGGATACGGTTGGGTTACGGTATTTAAGTTTGTGGCAAAAAATGGTCGCATTGATTACATAACAACTAATTTAGAGAATCCTACACGTGAGCAAATAGAGAAAATTGTTAAGGCGCGTTGGTCTATAGAAGTTTATCATCGAGAATTGAAACAAACTTGTGGTATTGAATGCTGTCAGGCACGCACGGGTCGAGCTCAAAGAAATCATATTTGCCTTGCTGTATTGGCCTGGCTTGATATGAACAAAAGGAGGATAAATGAAAACATTACTTTATATCAACAAACTTGGGAAGTTATAAAAACATCAATTCAGAACAACATTAAATGGCTTCTAACTAATACACAATTTTGCTAAGTGCGAAACTCCTGTATTGGATAAATTCGTTTTAGTTTTAGCAATGTAGTTTTAATTTCAAATATACACTTGATAATTTAGTCTATATAGTTTTACTATAACAATTAGTCATTTGGATAGTTTTTTAGTAATAAGTAGTTGGATTTGCTATTTATAAAAAATGGCTTCTGTAATGTTAGTACTTGATTTGAGATACTGGAATATCATTTGTGATTAATAAAAATTTACTATCAGAAATAAGAGAGTTGCATCAAATTGTTGCAACATTAAATCTTGATATAGAATCATTGACAATTAAAAATAAATTTCTTATGCAGAAAATAGGTCATGAACTGAAGGAAATAATAGTTTAAAGGAACAACTGGCGTTATTAAAATCTAAACGATATAGTAAATCATCAGAAAAGTTAGAGCGACAAATACAGAATATTGAGCTGAGAATAGAGAAAAATGAGGTTATTTCATGTTTTAAAAGTAAGATCGATCATCAAATGCCGTATGTCTGAATTATATTGACCATAATGACATAACGGTTGCTACGATTGGTGATGCTGATAATGTAGGAGGGGATAATGTTTGAAATTAAGAATAAACAAGTTGCTCATATGGTAGCACAAATCAGAGCAAAACAAAAAGCTACAAAAGATAGTCAAGATAAAATACAAAAGATTATTCTTGAATATCGTGAACAACATACTGATATATCAGATGCAGAATTAGTCACACTGTTTACACAAAGCTTAAAAGAATTTAATGGTACTAGTATAGTAATTAATAACTATTTAAAAGATCAAGACTTAAGTAATATAGGATATCCTATAAAGACTAATAAAACTCACTTACAACTTAATATGGCTAAACACTGGGCAGAGAGTCAAGAGGAGACGTTAGTTAGCCAAATAAATGATGGTAAATTTTATCATAAATTAACTAATACTATTGACCCTTGTGAGCTCCCAACTTTACAATCGCCAAGTGAACAGACATATTGGGGTAATGAGAATCCTTCTGTCAGTTCAGTATTGCTTGCGAGTCTTGCTGCCACTTGTAATAAAAAGCAAGACAGTCCGTCCGCCAAAACTCTAAAAGCCTTATAGGCAATAGGGTTTTAAGGCAAAAATGCATAGTAAAATCCATAAGAAAATGAAAGGTTTTATATCAAAAGCTTATGGAAATACAAAAAAATGACAATAAAAAAATGAATGCATTTTGGGAAATAGTGTGGTTTTTAATACAAAAATTTAAAATCAGCCCTCAAAATTAGAGTAATTTGCTCTAAAATCGCACTATTTTTGGAAATTAGTGACACAAGTGATATTTTTTAGAGTTTTGGCGGAGGGACAAGACAGTATGGTTGGTGCGGCTACATCATTCTCTTGTCGTAATACTAGCTATCACTTACCGGATGACTTGATACCGTACTCTTATCCTTTCTCTTCTACACAGAGCATGATGCTGTTTGGAGATTATCAATATGGTGCTCAACGTGATTTTAAAAAGCAATTATTATTTGGTGCTGAAGATTGTTCGACATCTGTAGGTAAAGCAACATACCTTACTACCGAACAAGTTGAAAGTATAAGTACTATCACTATGAAGGCAGCATATTCTAACCCAGGCAATGAATATCATTATAATCCCGTTACTTTTTTAAGAGGTGATATCAAAGATGAACAATTAAAATTAATCCAACCTGGTGATATTTACCTTGTGCGAGGCCATACAGCTATTATTGCATCAAATCCTGATAATAAGAGTAATATTACTACTTTACAATTTAATAGAGATATAGACTCAGTAGAAAATAAAATATTAGGCGGTGGGACGTATGATTACAGGCTTTGTTGCATAAATTGTAATAGTTGAGATACCGTCTTGAGTGTCAACAACTTTTTCATTATTTTACCTCAATTTTATTTTACAGGGTTTTTATATTTGCACTAAAAGATGTTTTGTTATTAAGAACACCATAAATTATGTGAAGCAACTTACGCATAGCAGCAATCACTATAACCATTTTAGATTTTCCAACATTGCTCAAACGTTGACTAAAATCCTTAATAATCGGATTATGTTTTATAGCAACTATGGCAGGCATATAAAAAGCTTTACGTAAATTAGCATCTCCTGTTTTTGATATTTTTCCTATTCCATGGACAGAAGTGCCTGATTGTTTTGGCTTTGGGTTAAGACCAACAAACGCAGCTAGTTGTTTTGCAGAATTAAAATTTTCTACAACAAGAAAAGCAAGTATCACTCCTATTGTTTTTTCTCCTATACCAGGGATTGAATCAAGAAGTTTACTTTTATCATGTAAGTCTTTGTGTCCTTTAATATGATTAGAGATAAGTTCTTCTACTTCCTTAATTTGCTTATCCAGAAATTCAATATGAATCATAATGTTAATGGCAACTGCTTTACTTGCTCCGCTCAATCTATTATTTTCTTGATTTTTATTAGCAATCAAACTATCCAAGCGTCTTACCCATTGTTGTAATTCTTTAATATCAGGAGTTTCGCACTTAGCAAAATTGTGTATTAGTTAGAAGCCATTTAATGTTGTTCTGAATTGATGTTTTTATAACTTCCCAAGTTTGTTGATATAAAGTAATGTTTTCATTTATCCTCCTTTTGTTCATATCAAGCCAGGCCAATACAGCAAGGCAAATATGATTTCTTTGAGCTCGACCCGTGCGTGCCTGACAGCATTCAATACCACAAGTTTGTTTCAATTCTCGATGATAAACTTCTATAGACCAACGCGCCTTAACAATTTTCTCTATTTGCTCACGTGTAGGATTCTCTAAATTAGTTGTTATGTAATCAATGCGACCATTTTTTGCCACAAACTTAAATACCGTAACCCAACCGTATCCACGTAGGTGAATTTTTAGCCCTTCATCGGGAATCTCTAAAGTTTCCAAGCTAACATTACGATTAACTTTTCTATTTTTTCTTAGGTTGGTAACCCATATCCAACCTAAATTACGTATATGTTTTAAATTATCCAAACCACTATACCAAGCATCCATAACTATAGCATCAGGCTTGATACCTCTTTCTTTAGCTAAAGTAAGCATATAGCTCACACGGAAATGTTTCTACCACAGATTAGGAAAAACTTAGGCATTGATCAATAATTTTACGTAAACAGTTTTTAAAGTTAGTCCAGCAATGTTTAATAGGATTTAGATCTGGTGAATATGTGAGTAAATACAAAAACTATGGTAAAAACCTTTCCGCGTTAGCTATATCACAAAAATGCTCGTTCTTTGTTTTACCATCAGTTTCTTTATCATATATTCTATAATCTACAGGAGTAGATTGATCAATTTGAGTATTGTAATGCAGTAAGTTTACCATTCCTATACCAGGTATAACATCATGTACAGCCCCAGAATATTGATAATTTACAAGCTCGATCCTCTTACTGTATTGCTTTGACAATAAGGTGTCATCTCCCACTAATAAACAAGGATCTTCCAGATCAATATATTTTGACACTTTGCTATAGATTTCGCTAGGGCGAAAATCCTTACTCTTTAACCATCGACTTGCACTATCGTGCGATAGATCTAATGGACTTACTTCAGATAATGCTTTGCTAGTATATCTTACACTACTTGCTTGTAAGAATGATTTATATAAATCTTTGCTACATTTTGATCTTGTCATTTTTATCTAAAACTATTTTTCTCTAGATTAGCATATTATTTGCTAAGTGCGAAACTCCTGAATATGTATAGGGGTTGGTTGCCAAAGATCAGGTTGCATAGCCTTGCAAAAAGAAGCTATCAATTCACAATCAGATTTGTCAGTTTTAACTCTTGAAAGCTTGCTCATTGCAAAGCCCTTGATGCGAGCTGGATTTACGACACTAACTTTAAATGTATTATCATAAAGATATTGAGCTAACCTAACTTCGTAACCACCTGTTGATTCCATACAAGCGTGAGCAGTATCTATTCCCTTTTTTTCTAACCATTGTTTTAGTGCAGCAAAGCCTTTTGCAGTATTATTAAACTTTTTGGTTTTGATTTTATTATCATTTAATAAAGCTACGTCAAATGTTGCTTTAGAAATATCTATACCCAAAATAATGCTACTCATATTTGACCTTCTATGTTAATCAGGAGTTTCGCACTTAGCAAAGTTGCGAATCAGTTAAAAGCCATCTGATATTGTTTTGAATTGATGTTTTTATAACTTCCCAAGTTTGTTGATATAAAGTAATGTTTTCATTTATCCTCCTTTTATTCATATCAAGCCAGGCAAATACTGCAAGGCAAATATGATTTCTTTGAGCTCGGCCCGTGCGTGCCTGACAGCGTTCAATACCACAAGTTTGTTTTAATTCTCGATGATAAACCTCTATAGACCAACGTGCCTTAACAATTTTCTCTATTTGCTCACGTGTGGGATTTTCCAAGTTCGTTGTTATGTAATCAATGCGACCATTCTTTGCCACAAACTTAAATACCGTAACCCAACCGTATCCACGTAGGTGAATTTTTAGCCCCTCATCGGGTATCTCTAAACTTTCCAAGCTAACATTATGATTAACTTTTCTATTTTTCCTTAGGGTGGTAACCCATAGCCAGCCTAAATTACGTATATGTTTTAAATTCTCCAACCCGCTATACCAAGCATCCATGACTATGGCATCAGGATTGAGACCTCTTTCTTTAGCTAAAGTAAGCATATCACAAAAATGCTCATTCTTTGTTTTACCATCAGTGTCTTTATCATATATTCTATAATCTACGGGAGTAGATTGAGCAATTTTAGTATTGTAATGTAGTAAGTTTACCATTCCTATACCAGGTATAACATCATGTACAGCTCCAGAATATTGATAACGTACAAGCTCAATCTTCTGACTGTATTGCTTTGATAATAAGGTGTCATCCCCCACTAATAAACACGGTGCTTCCCAATCTATATATTTTGACACTTCCTTATAGATTTCGCTAGGACGAAAATCCTTACTCTTTAACCATCGACTTGCACTATCGTGAGATAGATCTACTGGACTCACTTCAGATAATGCCTTGCTAGTATATCTGACACTACTTGCTTGTAAAAATGATTTATATAAGTCCTTGCTACATTTTGTTCTTGTCATTTTTATCTAAAACTATTTTTCTCTAGATTAACATACTTTTTGCTAAGTGCGAAACTCCTGTTAATAATAAGTAGAATACCCAAAGATCAACCTTGTAAATACAGGTTCATTGATTAATTTCAAGACCTAAGAATACCGTCCGATCTTTAATGAGTATGTGAAGACTAATTGTTTGATCTCAACTACAGGGTTACATAGCCCTAAGATTTAATACGGCATATTAGTCTTCTTACTTAAGTGCCCTTAAGTATCTTATAGTTGTTTACTAAAGACAATACTAAGATACAAGATTATATCTTACATTTAGTAAAATAAATTAATTATTAAATGGAGATAAAGAATGAACTTAAATCAAAAAATAATAAAACCAAAATTAGGTTTACTTGAATTAGCTAAGAGCCTTGGTAGTATATCATCAGCATGTAAAGCGATGGGATATAGTAGAGATAGTTATTACAGATTTAAAGAACTGTATGAAACTGGTGGCGAAGAAGCGTTGTATGAAATTAGTCGAAGAAAGCCAATAATAGCGAATAGAGTTGATCCTGCTGTAGAGAAAGCAGTACTAGATATGGCAATAGAATATCCAGCATATGGTCAGCTAAGAGTATCAAATGAGCTTAAAAAAACTGGTGTACTTGTATCACCTGGGGGAGTAAGATCAATTTGGTTACGTAATGATTTAAACAACATCAGTAAAAGACTTAAAGCATTAGAAGCAAAAATGGCTCAAGATGGTATTGTGCTTACTGAGGCACAATTACAAGTGCTAGAGAAGCGTCGTAATGAAAAAGAAGCTCATGGAGAAATTGAGACACAGCATCCAGGGTATCTAGGATGCCAAGATACATATTATGTAGGCAACTTTAAGGGTATAGGTAAGGTTTATTCTCAGGTATTTATTGATAGCTACAGCAGAGTAGCTGATGTTAAACTATATACTGATAAAACAGCTTTAACTGCTGCTGATATGCTTAATGACCGAGTGTTACCATGGTATGAGACTCAAGGGATACCAATACTTCGTATTCTTACAGATCGTGGGTCAGAATATAAGGGGAATATAGAGCATCATGCTTTTGAATTATTTCTAAGTATCGAAGGTATAGAGCATACTACTACTAAAGCATATTCTCCTCAAACAAACGGTATGTGTGAGCGTTTTAATAAAACAATGAAACAAGAATTCTTTGATACAGCTATGCGGAAAAAGATTTATACAAATCTTGATGACCTACAATTAGATCTTGATATCTGGCTAGAGTATTTCAATAATGAAAGACCTCATTCTGGTAAATATTGTTATGGTAAAACTCCTATGCAAACTTTTAAGGATAGTAAGAAATTAGCTGTTGAAAAGAATAATGAAATCTTGTATCTTGAATATGTATCTGACAGTCAAAATTTAACTGACAATCAGGTACGAAATTTATAGTGTCTGTAAGATCAAATCTTGACTTCTACACATAAATAAGCTTTTGAATATACTGCCCCTAACCCCGCAATGCTAGCCTAGCCAACAGGCACAGAGATAGGTTTACCAATTTCAAACATTTTGTTTAATAAGTGGCATTTAATAGACATTTCTTTTGTCATATTTTGATCATGTCTTGATAGAAACTTACTACCAAAAGAAGTTTTAAATCGAAAGAACGTGTTCTCTACACGCTCCCTTCTACCATAATTATTCTTTACCCTCCATGCTTGGTATCCTTTGTTTTGTTGATATATAACAGCTGCATCTCTCTCAGTTTTATCCCTAAGCGATTGAACTTTTACTGAAGAGTTTGGGGGTCTAATAACTGGTTTTATCTTCTTCTTTCTCAACAATTGATATGTAGATTCACCGTCATACCCTCGATCTCCCAGAAAATCCTTGGCTCTGACATTAGCTATGGCTTTGTTGCATAAATAAAATTTGTAGAGCAAGAGTGGTGATAATCTGGTAAGATGTCCTGAATTAAAAAATAATCCAGATTATATGAGATCTCGGAAGAAAGCCCCTTTTAGTAAATCACGCAAGTATTCTAAATATAAAATAACGAATTGGTCAGAATATAATAATTTTTTACGCAATAGGGGTCGCATAGATTTTATGATTGCCAGTGATTTGGCGATTGGCTGGTATGCTGATTACAGAGAGGAAATGAAACGAGGAAGACCTAGACGCTATAGTGATCACGCTATATTACAGTGTTTGAAGATCAGATGCTTATTCGGTCTTAAGTTACGCCAAACCCAAGGCTTTATAAACTGGCTCTTTGAAATATCGGGTTTATCTATTAGATGTCCAGACTATACAACATTAAGTAAGCGTATGAAGTCATTAGATCTTAGGTATTTACATGGAAATCAAGATAAAGAATTTAGTTGTATTTCAATGGATAGTACAGGGATACAAGCCTACACAGGGAACGAATGGCTAGAAAATAAGCATGGTAAGCAATATAAGCGTCGCATATGGAAAAAGCTACATATCGTTATAGAAGATCAAGGTATGATACTTGCCGATAGTACCACAGAGCATACTATAGATGATAGATCACAGATTGGACTACTAATAGCTAATGTCAGAGCCAAGGATTTTCTGGGAGATCGAGGGTATGACGGTGAATCTACATATCAATTGTTGAGAAAGAAGAAGATAAAACCAGTTATTAGACCCCCAAACTCTTCAGTAAAAGTTCAATCGCTTAGGGATAAAACTGAGAGAGATGCAGCTGTTATATATCAACAAAACAAAGGATACCAAGCATGGAGGGTAAAGAATAATTATGGTAGAAGGGAGCGTGTAGAGAACACGTTCTTTCGATTTAAAACTTCTTTTGGTAGTAAATTTCTATCAAGACATGATCAAAATATGACAAAAGAAATGTCTATTAAATGCCACTTATTAAACAAAATGTTTGAAATTGGTAAACCTATCTCTGTGCCTGTTGGCTAGGCTAGCATTGCGGGGTTAGGGGCAGTATATTCAAAAGCTTATTTATGCAACAAAGCCATCCTTAAAAGTTTGCATAGGAGGCTCTGTCTCATCAATTGTGTAAATTTCGTGAACCATTAAATTCTACCATCAAATTTGATCATAAAATGAGCCATAGCTTCATTCCAATTGGGGATAGGCATAGACCATTTTTTGGTAATATAATCAATTGTCAGATATAAAACTTTAAATACTGCGTCATCATTTGGAAAGATGCGTTTATTCTTAGTAACTTTTCTCAATTGGCTATTCAGCGATTCTATCGCATTTGTAGTGTAAATAATCTTACGAATCTCCTTTGGATATTGCAAGAAAATTATCAAATTATCCCAATTATTATACCAAGATTTAGCTATATGCGGATATTGCTTACTCCATTTTTGATCAAATGACTCAAGAGCTAATTCTGCTTCTTTTTCAGTAGCAGAAGTATAGATTAGTTTCAAATCCGCTGCTAATTGCTTTCTATCTTTATATGATACATATTTGAGGCTATTCCTGATCTGATGGACAATACAAATTTGATGTTCAGTTTTCGGATATACTGATGCAATAGCATCAGACATACCAGTTAGATTATCACTACAAGCAATTAAGATATCTTTTACTCCTCGATTCTTCATTTCAGTAAAATTACCAAGCCAAAATTTAGCTCCTTCATTCTCACTTATCCATAAGCCTAAAATATCCTTTCTGCCAGATAAATCTATTCCTAAAGCTACATATACTGATTTATTAATAATAAGTTTATCTTGTCTTACTTTCACTACTAAACAGTCAAAATATACTATAGGGTATACTGATTCAAGAGGTCTACTCTGCCAAATCTTGACCTCATCTATTACTTCATCTGTAATCCTGCTGATTAGGCTCTCACTGATCTCAGCTCCATATAATTCTTGCAATTGTGTTTTAATATCAGACACACTCATACCCTTCGCATATAAGGATATTATCTTTTGGTCTAAGCCATCTATTCTTGTTTGTTTCTTTGAGACTATTATAGGTTCAAATTTACCTTGTCTGTCTCTTGGAACATTTATCTCTATAGTACCATTCTCACTAATCAGATTCTTACTAAAACTACCATTCCTCGCATTCTCAGTTTCAGCTCTATCATACTTGCTATAACCTAAATGTTCTGACATCTCAGCATGCAGTGCTCGCTCTAAAATACCCTTGGTTAATTCCTTAATTAATCCATTCTGACTTAGTACTGTTTTTAAATCTACTCCGCCTTCTATCAGCAAATCTATTGCTTCATTTATTTTTTTATTCTTCTCTATTTGCATTTCTGTTACCTATATTTTTAATTACTTCTAATATAGGCTCAACAAAAATTTACACAATCATTGCAAAAGACTCGCATAGGAGTTTTTCCATAACAATATTTACCAGAATGAGGTCTTTCATTATTGAAATACTCTAGCCAGATATCAAGATCTAATTGTAGGTCATCAAGATCTGTATAAATCTTTTTCCGCATAGCTGTATCAAAGAATTCTTGTTTCATGGTTTTATTAAAACGCTCACACATACCGTTTGTTTGAGGAGAATATGCTTTAGTAGTAGTATGCTCTATACCTTCGATACTTAGAAATAATTCAAAAGCATGATGCTCTATATTCCCCTTATATTCTGACCCACGATCTGTCAGAATACGAAGTATTGGTATCCCTTGAGTCTCATACCATGGTAACACTCGGTCATTAAGCATATCAGCAGCAGTTAAAGCTGTTTTATCAGTATATAGTTTAACATCAGCTACTCTGCTGTAGCTATCAATAAATACCTGAGAATAAACCTTACCTATACCCTTAAAGTTGCCTACATAATATGTATCTTGGCATCCTAGATACCCTGGATGCTGTATCTCAATTTCTCCATGAGCTTCTTTTTCATTACGACGCTTCTCTAGCACTTGTAATTGTGCCTCAGTAAGCACAATACCATCTTGAGCCATTTTTGCTTCTAATGCTTTAAGTCTTTTACTGATGTTGTTTAAATCATTACGTAACCAAATTGATCTTACTCCCCCAGGTGATACAAGTACACCTGTCTTTTTAAGCTCATTTGATACTCTTAGCTGACCATATGCTGGATATTCTATTGCCATATCTAGTACTGCTTTCTCTACAGCAGGATCAACTCTATTCGCTATTATTGGCTTTCTTCGACTAATTTCATACAACGCTTCTTCGCCACCAGTTTCATACAGTTCTTTAAATCTGTAATAACTATCTCTACTATATCCCATCGCTTTACATGCTGATGATATACTACCAAGGCTCTTAGCTAATTCAAGTAAACCTAATTTTGGTTTTATTATTTTTTGATTTAAGTTCATTCTTTATCTCCATTTAATAATTAATTTATTTTACTAAATGTAAGATATAATCTCAACTATTACATAGAATCGCTGAATAGCCAATTGAGAAAAGTTACTAAGAATAAACGCATCTTTCCAAATGATGACGCAGTATTTAAGGTTTTATATCTGACAATTGATTATATTACCAAAAAATGGTCTATGCCTATCCCCAATTGGAATGAAGCTATGGCTCATTTTATGATCAAATTTGATGGTAGAATTTAATGGTTCACGAAATTTACACAATTGATGAGACAGAGCCGAGTAGTATGTTTTCCTAATTTTTCGATTATCAGGCAGCAATTTGCTGATAATTTTGCATATAATTCAGATATACATTCATAGGCTTTTTATAACCAATACTTGAATGAAATCTGTGATAATTATATTTATTCAGATAATGATCAATCCCCTCTTTTAACTCTTTAAACCTGAATTCTGGATTAGCTAATTTTGAGATATAGCAGGTTTGTTAGGTTTCATACAGTATGCAATTAGGGCGGATAAGATATGTACAAAGGCATTCCAAATTGATCTATGTCTTGTATGTTCGATCTCGAAAGCACCCTTCAGCACACTAAATACTGTTTCGATAATTGAGCGTTTGCGTAATAATATTTTTTCAAATAATGGCATAAGTTTATTCTTCATTTTCTTCTTTATGCCAGTTACTAACTTGATTCCTTTGCTGTATAGATCATCAAAGAGCTCCTGTTTGATATAACCCTTATCGCCAAACAATAATCCCGTGATATGTTTGGTGATTATCGAAACCGGCGCTCTATCATCTACATTACCAGGCGTTAGTTTTAGACCTTGAATCTCACCTTTTTCGTTAATAACCAAATGTAATTTTAGACCAAAAAACCAACTTTTTGTTGTTTTACCCAAAGCAGCAATACCGGCAAAGACTTTATTACGAGAGATTCTTTTTCGATGACAAACCTCTAAAGATGTGGCGTCAATATAAGAAACTCCCGTAGATTGAGCTGCCTGCATATACCATTCAAGTAATAAAACTAAATAACACAGAACTCTTGGTTTTAGAGCTATAAAACGAGTATATGATGGAAGAGTTACAAAGTCTGATTTATATAATTGTAGATAGGACATATAAAAATATTTAAAGTTTTTACAAGGTGATTGATGGTATAAAAGCACTATTGTTAACAGCTCAGAATAGCTTATTTCAGGCTTTCTTGTAGGGTTTTTATTAATTAATGGTAGAAATGATTTATTAATCCACTGCTCGCTAATTTTACAAAAATCATCGACAAAACAAAATAATGCAGTAATATCTTTCTTCATGGGGATACTCTTGTTTTTTTGCTAAAAATTATATAGAGTATCTTCTATCCCTTGTAAATACTTACTTCCAAACCTAGATTAATCCAGAATTCAGGTTTTAACATTGTTAAAATCATTAATAAAGATACAATTATATTTTAAAGTTCTAAAAAACCTTTCTATTACTATATTATCAATACTTCTACCTTTGCCATTCATTGAAATTTGGATATCATGCTCCTTGAGAATATTTATGTGGTCATAACTGGTATATTGGCTACCTTGATCACTATTAAATATCTGTGGAGCGTTATACTTACTGAGAGCTTGTTTCAAGACATCAGTTACAAGAGATGCATCCATAGAATTTGACAGTTTATAGCTCAATATGGCCTTGCTATGCCAATCTATAATAGCTGCCATATACATAAAGCCACCATTAGTTCTAATGTAAGTAATGTCACCACTCCAAACCTCATTCACATTAGGCACATACACTTGCTTTGTTGAGCCAGATTTAGTCCAATATTGATCAAGTAAGTAGCTATAGATCTTATGCTCACTATCGTTTCGAGAAGTAGATTTTTTCTTATGTGGGTAAATAGCTTCTATACCCATCATCCTCATATATTTCAGTACTCGATCTTTACCGACAATAAAACCATCTTCTAGTAACTGTTGATGAATATAGCGATAACCAAATTCAGGATTATCTGTATATATTTCATCTATTCTATTTAAAATACTTAATTTATTTATACTCATCTCCTTGGATTTATAGTAGGCGGAAAGTTCTATAATTAATTAAGCCAGATATAATCAATTTTTAATCTCTCAGGGTTTAATTCCCCGAAGCTCTGCTTCGTGATATCATAAGAAACAACTAAAACTTTTTTAGATACCTCGTAGCTCTGCTGCGAGGAGCATCATTTAAATATAGATATATCATGGCTCATTTAACGATAGATGAAAGATTTAAAATATACGAAATGAATAAGAGTGGTTATAGCTCGCGATATATAGGGACAAAGATTGGCCGTGATAAAAGCACTATATGTTATGAACTCAAGAGAATGAGGCATAATTATAGACCAGATAGGGCTAACACACTTGCTTGCAGTTTAAGGCAAGGTAAGAGAAAAAGAAAATTAGATATTGATAATAATTTACGAGCAGAAATAATAAAGCAGTTAACACAGGGTATTTCACCAGATATAATTTCAGGTAGACGTAAACTATCACGAGATACTGTCAATATTTCTACAGAGAGTATATACCAGTTTATTTATACATCTCCTATAGCACAAAGGCAAAAATTATATTTATCTTTAGCAAGAAAAAGGAAAAATAGGTTGCATCATGGTACAAGAATCAGAAACAAAAGAATTACAATACCAAATCGAGTTTCCATTACTGAAAGACCAGAGATAAATAGAAAGATAGCAGCAATAGGTCATTTAGAAGGTGATTTAACTTTTAACAAAGGTAATCAAAGTCGTAATATAGGCGCTCTTGTGGATATCAGAACACAAAAAGTGTTTCTCACTTTAAACCGTTCAAAAAGAACACAAGATGTGATTGGTAACATGAATAAAAAACTTAAACAATTGTCGCATATAATCAAAAGCATAACGTTAGATAATGGCAAAGAATTTACCAATCATGAACAACTATTGCCAAAATCTGAACGAAAAGTATATTTTTGCAATCCTTATTCTCCATGGCAAAAACCATTGATAGAGAAGATTAACTCAATGGTGCACAGAGTATACTCTAAATCTTTAGATATAAAAAAATTAACAATAAAGCAATTACAAGAAATTGAGGATTTTTTAAATAATTTACCAAGAAAAGTGCTCGGTTATAAAACACCCAATGAGGTATGGGAAGAAAATATAAATCTGGCTTAATTAATACTGGAATTTACCCTCTACAAATCTTATTTATGCAACAAAGCCCTGCTGCGTAATGCGTAAGGTGAGTAATTTATCACTTTTTTAATTATAGCATAAGTTTTGGTTTGTTGGATACCTGATTTTGTTAATTATTACTTGCTTTGCATTACAAATTTTTATTTAATTATTGTAATATATGTCGAGTGGTTTTGACATAGTCTTAATTTTATTAGTACTAAAAAATGAAATTTTATCAAACAGTAAGTTATTATAAGATAGGGTTACGAATTATAATATTGGTATTTTTATCAATATTACACGTTGATACACTAGTAATGGCTTCAGATCATGACGATGGTTATGTGACAGTAACAAGCAAAAAGAGCAAAAGAAAACAGGGAACACTAGATCAAAAAGTAGCAAAGTCACAAGTAAGCGTTGATGTTCAAATACAAGCGATGCAGGCTCAAAATAAAGTTCAAGCAGATGCAGTAGCTGAACAGCAAAAACTACAAGCAGAACGTGAAGCTAATGAAAGAGCTGAACAGCAAAAACTACAAGCAGAACGTGAAGCTAATGAAAGAGCTGAACAGCAAAAACTGCAAGCAGAATGTGAAGCTAATGAAAGAGCTGAACAGCAAAAACTGCAAGCAGAACGTGAAGCTAATGAAAGAGCTGAACAGCAAAAACTGCAAGCAGAACGTGAAGCTAATGAAAGAGCTGAACAGCAAAAACTGCAAGCAGAACGTGAAGCTAATGAAAGAGCTGAACAGCAAAAACTGCAAGCAGAACGTGAAGCTAATGAAAGAGCTGAACAGCAAAAACTACAAGCAGAACGTGAAGCTAATGAAAGAGCTGAACAGCAAAAACTGCAAGCAGAACGTGAAGCTAATGAAAGAGCTGAACAGCAAAAACTGCAAGCAGAACGTGAAGCTAATGAAAGAGCTGAACAGCAAAAACTGCAAGCAGAGTATCAGCAATGTCAAACTAACTCAATAAGAGTAGACGAGGAATATGTTAAAAAACCTGAGTCACAACAATTAGCTGAGGCAATCAATAATATGATCGTTGGACATACGGAAAATGCTTTTGTATCGGCAGCGCAAAAAGAAGTGATCCGAGAAAAATCTACACTTGTTATAAAAAATCCTGAAAAATATGCGGTAGAACTGGCTCAAGAATTAGTAAAGAATAAAGCTGAACTAAAAGAAGTGATTAAAATAGCTAATTATGATGCTTTTGTAGTGGGTAAAACACAACAAGAGCAAGCTTTATTATTTGCAACAAATTTAGCTCAGGTTGCACCTGATAATATAAAAAAAGTAGTAGAGCATTTAACCGAGCAAGGAACAAGAGCGGTTAATGTAGCAAATATGATGTATAAAGTAGTCACTTCTAACATTAATAATCACCTATCAGGTGGTACTATGGTAGCAGTTGCAGCGGGTGATCAAGAAAGCCCTATAGTTACTAAAAAAGGATTATGGGTTATCGGTACTTTTGGTTCAAGTAATCAAGATGCACATCAAGGTAATCCTAGCTATAAAGGCACTGTATCCGGCGGTATTATCGGTGGTGATATTTATATCGGGGAAAATAGTCTTGTCGGTATTGCATATAGCCGTATGAACGCTGACTTTAGGTTTAAAGATCCAAGCACTGGTGATAAACTGTCGGCAGAAAGCGATATTATTTCTCTATACGGCCAACAACAATTTAGTATCGGTCTTATATTACAAGAAATATTTTCAGCAAGTAACAGTAAAATTAACACCAAGAATTTAAGACAAGTTGGACCTAATAGGTATAAGACTGCTAGCGGTAAATATACAAGCAAAGCTTACGGTTTTGAGGGTAATATCGGTTATCAATTCTCTGTCATGGACGGTATAAATTTAATGCCTAATATTGGTATTAGATATAATACGTATAAAGATACTTCTTATATCGAAACCGGTACAGGCGTGAATAATATGTATATCGCAGGTACGTCGGGTAACTTAACTACCGGTATTCTAGGTATAAAAATAACTACTCCTAAGAGAGTATCAAACGATGCTCAAATAGTACCGGGATTACATGCTTCCATAGAAAATAGTTTGAGCAATAAGCAACCTAAGGTGAAAGCTAGATTTATTTGGGCAGATAATTACTTTGAGAAGACTACAAGCAATAGCACACCAAAAGTCAGCTATACTGTAGGTGCAAATTTACTTGCATCTTATAAGAATATTGAGCTACTTGCAACGTATCACTGTAATTTACGTAACAAATATACTAGTCATCAAGGTTCATTAAAGTTAAAGATATTGTTCTAATAATGTAAATCTTTAGACCTGAAGTTTTGACAAAACTTCAGTTAGACGGGTTATTGAAAAAATGGCTAGGTTGGCGTCGGTTACAATTGAAAATTCAAGGACTAAGGAGAACAAAACCTGGCTCTGTTTCATCAATTGTGTAAATTTCGTGAGCCATTAAATCCTACCATCAAATTTGATCATAAAATGAGCCATAGCTTCATTCCAGTTGGGGATAGGCATAGACCATTTTTTGGTAATATAATCAATTGTCAGATATAAAACCTTAAATACTGCGTCATCATTTGGAAAGATGCGTTTATTCTTAGTAACTTTTCTCAATTGGCTATTCAGCGATTCTATCGCATTTGTAGTGTAAATAATCTTACGAATCTCCTTTGGATATTGCAAGAAAATTATCAAATTATCCCAATTATTATACCAAGATTTAGCTATATACGGATATTGCTTACTCCATTTTTGATCAAATGACTCAAGAGCTAATTCTGCTTCTTTTTCAGTAGCAGAAGTATAGATTAGTTTCAAATCCGCGAGTCTTTTGCAATGATTGTGTAAATTTTTGTTGAGCCTATATTAGAAGTAATTAAAAATATAGGTAGTCCGTCCGCCAAAACTCTACAAGCCTTATAGATAATATGGTTTTAAGACAAGAAGTAATACAACAATCCGTAAGAAAATGATAAAATATGGTCATAAACCTTATGGATTTCAGTCAATGCCAATAGACAACATTATCAAATCGCAAGAACAAGGGAAACTGTTTGGTTATAAATTAAAAGAAGAATTAAACCCAAATAATAAGCTATATAAATTAAGAGAATTAATAAATTGGTCTAGGCTCGAAGAGTGGTTATCAAAAAATGTTTGTATTAAGAAATTTGGTAGAAATAGAAAATGTCATAGAGTGATGCTTGGCATAACGATGCTACAAGCAATGTATAATTTTTCAGATTCATTATCAGAGGAAGAGCTAAAAGAGAATATGTATTGGCAGTATTTCTGCGGGTGGGAATATATAGAAAAAGACATAGCTATCTCGGAAACTAGTATACGACGGTTTCGTAGTGTATTAGGTGAAGCTGGATATAATGAGATATTATCGGAGTTGATCAGGGTTGGGATAAAAACTAACACAATTAAAAAAAAAGATTTGGAATTAATCATCGCTGATACGACTGTACAAATTAAGAATATCAAACACCCACACGATGTTTATTTAATGGATAAAGCTAGGCTTAGCATAGTAAAGCTTTGCAACAGTTTGGGTATACATTTGAATGAAACATACGCTAGAACCTATAAACGCGATATAGTAAAGCTATGGAAATATAAAGAACATAGTAAAGCCAAGAAGCGTTGGAAAATAATGAAGCATTTAAAAATATTACTGGGTCGTTTGATTAGAGTATGTGAGCGTGAGATCAAAAATAAGCAATTAAACTTGTCTCTCAAAAATCAAGAAGTATTGCAAAAAATAAAACAAATACATAACCAATCTGTTTTAAAAAGAGAAGCTAAAAAGCAATATAAAGAAGATAACAAAGTATTATATAGTTTTCATGCCCCTGAAGTAGAGTGTATAGGAAAGGGAAAACGCAACAAGCCATATGAGTTTGGCAATAAAGTAGCGGTAGTAGTAAGTGGTCGTAGAAATTTTGTTTTATCCGCAAAATCGTTTCATAATAATCCTTATGATGGTCATACATTGCATCAGAGCTTTGAAGCAGTAGAGAGTGTCACTGGAATCAAGATAAAGAAATCATTTGTTGATCTTGGGTATAGTGGTAGCAATGTAAAGGAGAAGAGTAAGGTATATACCCCAAAAACGCGGAAGAAGTTGTTACAAGAGGACAAGTCTATGATCAAGAGACGCAGTGCCATAGAACCAATAATAGGTCACTTAAAGCAATATGGTCGGATGGGTAGAAACTTCTTGAAAGGTATGATAGGAGATATTATCAATCCAATAATCTCTGCTATTGGTTTGAATTTACGATGCATTGCAAATCATTTACAAATCGTGTCTAACTCCACATAAATCAAAAATATCATCATGCAAAAACTAGATGAACGATAAAAAATCGTTAACAATAGCTCCATATCAAAATTAGACCAACACAGAAATGTATCAGTAAAAATTAACATAACTTATTAATTTTTATTGAAAATCTTAGCAATTTGTTGTCAAAACTCTATCCCATTACAAATGATCAGGATTTGAAGTGTTTTTGGCGGATAGACTAGGTAACAGAAATGCAAATAGAGAAGAATAAAAAAATAAATGAAGCAATAGATTTGCTGATAAAAGGCGGAGTAGATTTAAAAACAGTACTAAGTCAGAATGGATTAATCTCTCAGGGTTTAATTCCCCGAAGCTCTGCTTCGTGATATCATAAGAAACAACTAAAACTTTTTTAGATACCTCGTAGCTCTGCTGCGAGGAGCATCATTTAAGGAATTAACCAAGGGTATTTTAGAGCGAGCACTGCATGCTGAGATGTCAGAACATTTAGGTTATAGCAAGTATGATAGAGCTGAAACTGAGAATGCGAGGAATGGTAGTTTTAGTAAGAATCTGATTAGTGAGAATGGTACTATAGAGCTAAATGTTCCAAGAGACAGACAAGGTAAATTTGAACCTATAATAGTCTCAAAGAAACAAACAAGAATAGATGGCTTAGACCAAAAGATAATATCCTTATATGCGAAGGGTATGAGTGTGTCTGATATTAAAACACAATTGCAAGAATTATATGGAGCTGAGATCAGTGAGAGCCTAATCAGCAGGATTACAGATGAAGTAATAGATGAGGTCAAGATTTGGCAGAGTAGACCGCTTGAATCAGTATACCCTATAGTATATTTTGACTGTTTAGTAGTGAAAGTAAGACAAGATAAACTTATTATTAATAAATCAGTATATGTAGCTTTAGGCATAGATTTATCTGGCAGAAAGGATATTTTAGGCTTATGGATAAGTGAGAATGAAGGAGCTAAATTTTGGCTTGGTAATTTTACTGAGATGAAAAATAGAGGAGTAAAAGATATCTTAATTGCTTGTAGTGATAATCTAACTGGTATGTCTGATGCTATTGCATCAGTATACCCGAAAACTGAACATCAAATTTGTATTGTCCATCAGATCAGGAATAGCCTCAAATATGTATCATATAAAGATAGAAAGCAATTAGCAGCGGATTTGAAACTAATCTATACTTCTGCTACTGAAAAAGAAGCAGAATTAGCTCTTGAGTCATTTGATCAAAAATGGAGTAAGCAATATCCGCATATAGCTAAATCTTGGTATAATAATTGGGATAATTTGATAATTTTCTTGCAATATCCAAAGGAGATTCGTAAGATTATTTACACTACAAATGCGATAGAATCGCTGAATAGCCAATTGAGAAAAGTTACTAAGAATAAACGCATCTTTCCAAATGATGACGCAGTATTTAAGGTTTTATATCTGACAATTGATTATATTACCAAAAAATGGTCTATGCCTATCCCCAAATTGGAATGAAGCTATGGCTCATTTTATGATCAAATTTGATGGTAGAATTTTGACTAACGAATATTAGAATTACCCTCAACGAACATTAAAATTACCTATAAAAAAGAAGTAACTATGGACAGTAAAATCGAATAAAAATTTATTTTTAAATATTTAAATATTATTCGAGAATTACTGATGACATGTACAAATAACCAAGTAGGTATTTTAATGCAAAAGATCAAAAAATATAATCAGATAATTTCTGCTGCAAAAGCAGGTATGAGTGTAAAAACGGCACGTAAGTATTTACGTATTAATAAGTATCCAAGCGAATTACGCACAATACGTAAATATAGGACACGTAAGGATCCATTTGTGAAGCACTGGGATGAAATAGAATCAATGCTAGAATCAGCACCGGAGTTGCAAGCAACTACCATATTAGCATATTTGACAGAAAAGTATCATGGGAATTATAATGGGAAGCAATTACGCTGTTTGCAGAAAAGGTTGATAGTGGACTAATGGTATGGACCTCCTGATATAGAGAATGAAAAGCAGTTGCTAATCTTCTAGGGTTAATATTTAACATATTAAAACAACAATTAAGGAGGTCCATATGGAGGTTACTACAATTGGTATAGATATTGCAAAAAGAATTTTTCAAATTCATGGTGTAGATAAAAATGGCAAGACAGTATTAAAGAAAAAATTGATGAGAGATCAGGTTTTGACATTTATGGCTAATTTACCACAATGTTTAGTAGGGATGGAAGCTTGTGGTGGTTCTAGTTATTGGGCAAGAGAAATAACTAAATTAGGGCATGAAGTAAAACTAATGGCACCGCAATTTGTCAAACCATATGTTAAAACTAATAAAAATGATCAAGCAGATGCTGAAGCGATATGTGAAGCCGTGACAAGACCTAATATGAGATTTGTTGCAATTAAAACTATAGAGCAACAAGAAATTTTATCAATACATAGGGTAAGAGAGAGATTGGTAAAAAATCGTACAGCACTTGCTAATGAAATTAGGGGGCTACTACATGAGTTTGGTTTTATTGTTCCTCAAGGCATTAATAAGGTTATCACAAAATTAATTGAGATTTTAGATGCAGGGAAATTAAGCCAGTTAAGTTATCAAACATTTAGTGAACTAAAAGAAGAATTCTTAGATAATAACAGAAAAATAAAAGAGATAGAAAAACGATTAACAATGATAGCAAGTAACCTAACTCAATATCAACGATTAAGAGCTATACCTGGTCTTGGTTTAATTACTGCTACTGCTTTAATAGCATCAATAGGTAATGCTACAAGTTTTGAGAATGGCAGGCAATTATCGGCATGGCTAGGATTAGTGCCAAGACAACATTCAAGTGGTGGGAAGGATAAGCTGCTGGGAATTAGCAAGCGAGGTGATGTATACTTACGCACTTTATTAATTCAAGGGGCTAGAGCTGTACTAAATGCCAAGATAAGATTTACATCGGAAGAACAGAAATCTAAAAAAGATTTTAGCCAATTTACGAAATGGATGTTTAATTTATCTGAGCGAAGTAGCCATAATAAAACGACAGTTGCCATAGCTAATAAGTTGGCAAGAGTGGTGTTTGCTGTACTAAGATCAGGAGATGATTATGTAGAGAGTAAAGTTTGTAGCTAAAGAGTGTGTAGCATAGCACTTATAAGTAAAATAAATGGTGATTTATATAATGAATAGGTAAAAGCAAAACAATATGTAAGAGATTCCAACCCGAAATATGCTTGAGATAATTAATATTGATGGTAAATAAGACAAACCTTAGCTTACAAAAAAACTGCGTTTTTCAGTGGCTCTTTTAGAAGCCGATGGACTGATAAGTATATAGTTTGTAAGCCAGCGAATTCCATCAGGGCTGTAGAATAAATTAGGTTGATTTATCAGCTATAAGCCGGATACATGACTGCATTTGTTTGTTTTTATTATTGATGTTATTTTTTTCTTGCATTCTACAGGAGGTCCATACATGAAAAATCAAGACAAAAAAATGAGTAGAGTCTTTTGCAATGATTGTGTAAATTTTTGTTGAGCCTATATTAGAAGTAATTAAAAATATAGGTAACAGAAATGCAAATAGAGAAGAATAAAAAAATAAATGAAGCAATAGATTTGCTGATAGAAGGTGGAGTAGATTTAAAAACAGTACTAAGTCAGAATAGATTAATTAAGGAATTAACCAAGGGTATTTTAGAGCGAGCACTGCATGCTGAGATGTCAGAACATTTAGGTTATAGCAAGTATGATAGAGCTGAAACTGAGAATGCGAGGAATGGTAGTTTTAGTAAGAATCTGATTAGTGAGAATGGTACTATAGAGCTAAATGTTCCAAGAGACAGACAAGGTAAATTTGAACCTATAATAGTCTCAAAGAAACAAACAAGAATAGATGGCTTAGACCAAAAGATAATATCCTTATATGCGAAGGGTATGAGTGTGTCTGATATTAAAACACAATTGCAAGAATTATATGGAGCTGAGATCAGTGAGAGCCTAATCAGCAGGATTACAGATGAAGTAATAGATGAGGTCAAGATTTGGCAGAGTAGACCTCTTGAATCAGTATACCCTATAGTATATTTTGACTGTTTAGTAGTGAAAGTAAGACAAGATAAACTTATTATTAATAAATCAGTATATGTAGCTTTAGGAATAGATTTATCTGGCAGAAAGGATATTTTAGGCTTATGGATAAGTGAGAATGAAGGGAAGTTCTATAATTAAATGATGCTCCTCGCAGCAGAGCTACGAGGAGCATCATTTAAATATAGATATATCATGGCTCATTTAACGATAGATGAAAGATTTAAAATATACGAAATGAATAAGAGTGGTTATAGCTCGCGATATATAGGGACAAAGATTGGCCGTGATAAAAGCACTATATGTTATGAACTCAAGAGAATGAGGCATAATTATAGACCAGATAGGGCTAACACACTTGCTTGCAGTTTAAGGCAAGGTAAGAGAAAAAGAAAATTAGATATTGATAATAATTTACGAGCAGAAATAATAAAGCAGTTAACACAGGGTATTTCACCAGATATAATTTCAGGTAGACGTAAACTATCACGAGATACTGTCAATATTTCTACAGAGAGTATATACCAGTTTATTTATACATCTCCTATAGCACAAAGGCAAAAATTATATTTATCTTTAGCAAGAAAAAGGAAAAATAGGTTGCATCATGGTACAAGAATCAGAAACAAAAGAATTACAATACCAAATCGAGTTTCCATTACTGAAAGACCAGAGATAAATAGAAAGATAGCAGCAATAGGTCATGTATAAGGTGATTTAACTTTTAACAAAGGTAATCAAAGTCGTAATATAGGCGCTCTTGTGGATATCAGAACACAAAAAGTGTTTCTCACGTTAAACCGTTCAAAAAGAACACAAGATGTGATTGGTAACATGAATAAAAAACTTAAACAATTGTCGCATATAATCAAAAGCATAACGTTAGATAATGGCAAAGAATTTACCAATCATGAACAACTATTGCCAAAATCTGAACGAAAAGTATATTTTTGCAATCCTTATTCTCCATGGCAAAAACCATTGATAGAGAAGATTAACTCAATGGTGCACAGAGTATACTCTAAATCTTTAGATATAAAAAAAATGATGCTCCTCGCAGCAGAGCTACGAGGTATCTAAAAAAGTTTTAGTTGTTTCTTATGATATCACGAAGCAGAGCTTCGGGGAATTAAACCCTGAGAGATTAACAATAAAGCAATTACAAGAAATTGAGGATTTTTTAAATAGTCTATCCGCCAAAAACACTTCAAATCCTGATCATTTGTAATGGGATAGAGTTTTGACAACAAATTGCTAAGATTTTCAATAAAAATTAATAAGTTATGTTAATTTTTACTGATACATTTCTGTGTTGGTCTAATTTTGATATGGAGCTATTGTTAACGATTTTTTATCGTTCATCTAGTTTTTGCATGATGATATTTTTGATTTATGTGGAGTTAGACACGATTTGTAAATGATTTGCAATGCATCGTAAATTCAAACCAATAGCAGAGATTATTGGATTGATAATATCTCCTATCATACCTTTCAAGAAGTTTCTACCCATCCGACCATATTGCTTTAAGTGACCTATTATTGGTTCTATGGCACTGCGTCTCTTGATCATAGACTTGTCCTCTTGTAACAACTTCTTCCGCGTTTTTGGGGTATATACCTTACTCTTCTCCTTTACATTGCTACCACTATACCCAAGATCAACAAATGATTTCTTTATCTTGATTCCAGTGACACTCTCTACTGCTTCAAAGCTCTGATGCAATGTATGACCATCATAAGGATTATTATGAAACGATTTTGCGGATAAAACAAAATTTCTACGACCACTTACTACTACCGCTACTTTATTGCCAAACTCATATGGCTTGTTGCGTTTTCCCTTTCCTATACACTCTACTTCAGGGGCATGAAAACTATATAATACTTTGTTATCTTCTTTATATTGCTTTTTAGCTTCTCTTTTTAAAACAGATTGGTTATGTATTTGTTTTATTTTTTGCAATACTTCTTGATTTTTGAGAGACAAGTTTAATTGCTTATTTTTGATCTCACGCTCACATACTCTAATCAAACGACCCAGTAATATTTTTAAATGCTTCATTATTTTCCAACGCTTCTTGGCTTTACTATGTTCTTTATATTTCCATAGCTTTACTATATCGCGTTTATAGGTTCTAGCGTATGTTTCATTCAAATGTATACCCAAACTGTTGCAAAGCTTTACTATGCTAAGCCTAGCTTTATCCATTAAATAAACATCGTGTGGGTGTTTGATATTCTTAATTTGTACAGTCGTATCAGCGATGATTAATTCCAAATCTTTTTTTTTAATTGTGTTAGTTTTTATCCCAACCCTGATCAACTCCGATAATATCTCATTATATCCAGCTTCACCTAATACACTACGAAACCGTCGTATACTAGTTTCCGAGATAGCTATGTCTTTTTCTATATATTCCCACCCGCAGAAATACTGCCAATACATATTCTCTTTTAGCTCTTCCTCTGATAATGAATCTGAAAAATTATACATTGCTTGTAGCATCGTTATGCCAAGCATCACTCTATGACATTTTCTATTTCTACCAAATTTCTTAATACAAACATTTTTTGATAACCACTCTTCGAGCCTAGACCAATTTATTAATTCTCTTAATTTATATAGCTTATTATTTGGGTTTAATTCTTCTTTTAATTTATAACCAAACAGTTTCCCTTGTTCTTGCGATTTGATAATGTTGTCTATTGGCATTGACTGAAATCCATAAGGTTTATGACCATATTTTATCATTTTCTTACGGATTGTTGTATTACTTCTTGTCTTAAAACCATATTATCTATAAGGCTTGTAGAGTTTTGGCGGACGGACTATTTAAAAAATCCTCAATTTCTTGTAATTGCTTTATTGTTAATTTTTTTATATCTAAAGATTTAGAGTATACTCTGTGCACCATTGAGTTAATCTTCTCTATCAATGGTTTTTGCCATGGAGAATAAGGATTGCAAAAATATACTTTTCGTTCAGATTTTGGCAATAGTTGTTCATGATTGGTAAATTCTTTGCCATTATCTAACGTTATGCTTTTGATTATATGCGACAATTGTTTAAGTTTTTTATTCATGTTACCAATCACATCTTGTGTTCTTTTTGAACGGTTTAAAGTGAGAAACACTTTTTGTGTTCTGATATCCACAAGAGCGCCTATATTACGACTTTGATTACCTTTGTTAAAAGTTAAATCACCTTCTAAATGACCTATTGCTGCTATCTTTCTATTTATCTCTGGTCTTTCAGTAATGGAAACTCGATTTGGTATTGTAATTCTTTTGTTTCTGATTCTTGTACCATGATGCAACCTATTTTTCCTTTTTCTTGCTAAAGATAAATATAATTTTTGCCTTTGTGCTATAGGAGATGTATAAATAAACTGGTATATACTCTCTGTAGAAATATTGACAGTATCTCGTGATAGTTTACGTCTACCTGAAATTATATCTGGTGAAATACCCTGTGTTAACTGCTTTATTATTTCTGCTCGTAAATTATTATCAATATCTAATTTTCTTTTTCTCTTACCTTGCCTTAAACTGCAAGCAAGTGTGTTAGCCCTATCTGGTCTATAATTATGCCTCATTCTCTTGAGTTCATAACATATAGTGCTTTTATCACGGCCAATCTTTGTCCCTATATATCGCGAGCTATAACCACTCTTATTCATTTCGTATATTTTAAATCTTTCATCTATCGTTAAATGAGCCATGATATATCTATATTTAAATGATGCTCCTCGCAGCAGAGCTACGAGGTATCTAAAAAAGTTTTAGTTGTTTCTTATGATATCACGAAGCAGAGCTTCGGGGAATTAAACCCTGAGAGATTAAATACTGATGCAATTAATGATCGTTTACGTAACATAGCTTTATCTTCTAATGCTAGTAAATAATTCTTCATATCCTTGCGAATATTAGTTATCATTCTTAAATTTCTAGAATAGAGTTTAAACCATAACTCTTTACAAATATACGCTTTATCACCAAATACCTTACCTGTTATCTTCTGAGTTATAGATTCAAGAACAGATAAATCAGCTCTATTTGCTTTTGTTATTTTAACAGCTATAATCTCTGATTAATGATTAAATGTCATTTAAATCCCATAAACCAACCATAACTAGTCCGTCCGCCAAAACTCTAAAAAATATCACTTGTGTCACTAATTTCCAAAAATAGTGCGATTTTAGAGCAAATTACTCTAATTTTGAGGGCTAATTTTAAATTTTTCTATGAAAAAACACACTATTTCTCAAAATGTACTCAATGTTCTCATTGCCATTTTTTCGTATTTCCATAAGCTTTTCATATAAAACCTTTCATTTTCTTATGGATTTTACTATGCATTTTTGCCTTAAAACCCTATTGCCTATAAGGCTTTTAGAGTTTTGGCGGAGAGACTAAATAATTTACCAAGAAAAGTGCTCGGTTATAAAACACCCAATGAGGTATGGGAAGAAAATATAAATCTGGCTTAATTAATACTGGAATTTACCCTATTAAAGCAGTAGCAGTAATTAAACCAAGACCAGGTATAGCTCTTAATCGTTGATATTGAGTTAGGTTACTTGCTATCATTGTTAATCGTTTTTCTATCTCTTTTATTTTTCTGTTATTATCTAAGAATTCTTCTTTTAGTTCACTAAATGTTTGATAACTTAACTGGCTTAATTTCCCTGCATCTAAAATCTCAATTAATTTTGTGATAACCTTATTAATGCCTTGAGGAACAATAAAACCAAACTCATGTAGTAGCCCCCTAATTTCATTAGCAAGTGCTGTACGATTTTTTACCAATCTCTCTCTTACCCTATGTATTGATAAAATTTCTTGTTGCTCTATAGTTTTAATTGCAACAAATCTCATATTAGGTCTTGTCACGGCTTCACATATCGCTTCAGCATCTGCTTGATCATTTTTATTAGTTTTAACATATGGTTTGACAAATTGCGGTGCCATTAGTTTTACTTCATGCCCTAATTTAGTTATTTCTCTTGCCCAATAACTAGAACCACCACAAGCTTCCATCCCTACTAAACATTGTGGTAAATTAGCCATAAATGTCAAAACCTGATCTCTCATCAATTTTTTCTTTAATACTGTCTTGCCATTTTTATCTACACCATGAATTTGAAAAATTCTTTTTGCAATATCTATACCAATTGTAGTAACCTCCATATGGACCTCCTTAATTGTTGTTTTAATATGTTAAATATTAACCCTAGAAGATTAGCAACTGCTTTTCATTCTCTATATCAGGAGGTCCATACCATTAGTCCATTATATGTTTCAACCTTTTCTGCAAACAGCGTAATTGCTTCCCATTATAATTCCCATGATACTTTTCTGTCAAATATGCTAATATGGTAGTTGCTTGCAACTCCGGTGCTGATTCTAGCATTGATTCTATTTCATCCCAGTGCTTCACAAATGGATCCTTACGTGTCCTATATTTACGTATTGTGCGTAATTCGCTTGGATACTTATAGCTAACGCGGAAAGGTTTTTACCATAGTTTTTGTATTTACTCACATATTCACCAGATTTAAATCCTATTAAACATTGCTGGACTAACTTTAAAAACTGTTTACGTAAAATTATTGATCAATGCCTAAGTTTTTCCTAATCTGTGGTAGAAACATTTCCGTGTTAGCTATATGTTCTAACTCACGTATGGCTAACTCCTGTAGATAATCTATATATGTTTTCTTTTCTTGCTCAAAGCTTTCTGCAACTGATTTATAGCGGCTTTGTTGCATAAATAAAATTTGTAGAGCAAGAGTGGTGATAATCTGGTAAGATGTCCTGAATTAAAAATAATCCAGATTATATGAGATCTCGGAAGAAAGCCCCTTTTAGTAAATCACGCAAGTATTCTAAATATAAAATAACGAATTGGTCAGAATATAATAATTTTTTACGCAATAGGGGTCGCATAGATTTTATGATTGCCAGTGATTTGGCGATTGGCTGGTATGCTGATTACAGAGAGGAAATGAAACGAGGAAGACCTAGACGCTATAGTGATCACGCTATATTACAGTGTTTGAAGATCAGATGCTTATTCGGTCTTAAGTTACGCCAAACCCAAGGCTTTATAAACTGGCTCTTTGAAATATCGGGTTTATCTATTAGATGTCCAGACTATACAACATTAAGTAAGCGTATGAAGTCATTAGATCTTAGGTATTTACATGGAAATCAAGATAAAGAATTTAGTTGTATTTCAATGGATAGTACAGGGATACAAGCCTACACAGGGAACGAATGGCTAGAAAATAAGCATGGTAAGCAATATAAGCGTCGCATATGGAAAAAGCTACATATCGTTATAGAAGATCAAGGTATGATACTTGCCGATAGTACCACAGAGCATACTATAGATGATAGATCACAGATTGGACTACTAATAGCTAATGTCAGAGCCAAGGATTTTCTGGGAGATCGAGGGTATGACGGTGAATCTACATATCAATTGTTGAGAAAGAAGAAGATAAAACCAGTTATTAGACCCCCAAACTCTTCAGTAAAAGTTCAATCGCTTAGGGATAAAACTGAGAGAGATGCAGCTGTTATATATCAACAAAACAAAGGATACCAAGCATGGAGGGTAAAGAATAATTATGGTAGAAGGGAGCGTGTAGAGAACACGTTCTTTCGATTTAAAACTTCTTTTGGTAGTAAGTTTCTATCAAGACATGATCAAAATATGACAAAAGAAATGTCTATTAAATGCCACTTATTAAACAAAATGTTTGAAATTGGTAAACCTATCTCTGTGCCTGTTGGCTAGGCTAGCATTGCGGGGTTAGGGGCAGTATATTCAAAAGCTTATTTATGCAACAAAGCCGGTGGGAATATATAGAAAAAGACATAGCTATCTCGGAAACTAGTATACGACGGTTTCGTAGTGTATTAGGTGAAGCTGGATATAATGAGATATTATCGGAGTTGATCAGGGTTGGGATAAAAACTAACACAATTAAAAAAAAAGATTTGGAATTAATCATCGCTGATACGACTGTACAAATTAAGAATATCAAACACCCACACGATGTTTATTTAATGGATAAAGCTAGGCTTAGCATAGTAAAGCTTTGCAACAGTTTGGGTATACATTTGAATGAAACATACGCTAGAACCTATAAACGCGATATAGTAAAGCTATGGAAATATAAAGAACATAGTAAAGCCAAGAAGCGTTGGAAAATAATGAAGCATTTAAAAATATTACTGGGTCGTTTGATTAGAGTATGTGAGCGTGAGATCAAAAATAAGCAATTAAACTTGTCTCTCAAAAATCAAGAAGTATTGCAAAAAATAAAACAAATACATAACCAATCTGTTTTAAAAAGAGAAGCTAAAAAGCAATATAAAGAAGATAACAAAGTATTATATAGTTTTCATGCCCCTGAAGTAGAGTGTATAGGAAAGGGAAAACGCAACAAGCCATATGAGTTTGGCAATAAAGTAGCGGTAGTAGTAAGTGGTCGTAGAAATTTTGTTTTATCCGCAAAATCGTTTCATAATAATCCTTATGATGGTCATACATTGCATCAGAGCTTTGAAGCAGTAGAGAGTGTCACTGGAATCAAGATAAAGAAATCATTTGTTGATCTTGGGTATAGTGGTAGCAATGTAAAGGAGAAGAGTAAGGTATATACCCCAAAAACGCGGAAGAAGTTGTTACAAGAGGACAAGTCTATGATCAAGAGACGCAGTGCCATAGAACCAATAATAGGTCACTTAAAGCAATATGGTCGGATGGGTAGAAACTTCTTGAAAGGTATGATAGGAGATATTATCAATCCAATAATCTCTGCTATTGGTTTGAATTTACGATGCATTGCAAATCATTTACAAATCGTGTCTAACTCCACATAAATCAAAAATATCATCATGCAAAAACTAGATGAACGATAAAAAATCGTTAACAATAGCTCCATATCAAAATTAGACCAACACAGAAATGTATCAGTAAAAATTAACATAACTTATTAATTTTTATTGAAAATCTTAGCAATTTGTTGTCAAAACTCTATCCCATTACGAGTCTTTTGCAATGATTGTGTAAATTTTTGTTGAGCCTATATTAGAAGTAATTAAAAATATAGGTAACAGAAATGCAAATAGAGAAGAATAAAAAAATAAATGAAGCAATAGATTTGCTGATAGAAGGCGGAGTAGATTTAAAAACAGTACTAAGTCAGAATGGATTAATTAAGGAATTAACCAAGGGTATTTTAGAGCGAGCACTGCATGCTGAGATGTCAGAACATTTAGGTTATAGCAAGTATGATAGAGCTGAAACTGAGAATGCGAGGAATGGTAGTTTTAGTAAGAATCTGATTAGTGAGAATGGTACTATAGAGATAAATGTTCCAAGAGACAGACAAGGTAAATTTGAACCTATAATAGTCTCAAAGAAACAAACAAGAATAGATAAAAGATAATATCCTTATATGCGAAGGGTATGAGTGTGTCTGATATTAAAACACAATTGCAAGAATTATATGGAGCTGAGATCAGTGAGAGCCTAATCAGCAGGATTACAGATGAAGTAATAGATGAGGTCAAGATTTGGCAGAGTAGACCTCTTGAATCAGTATACCCTATAGTATATTTTGACTGTTTAGTAGTGAAAGTAAGACAAGATAAACTTATTATTAATAAATCAGTATATGTAGCTTTAGGAATAGATTTATCTGGCAGAAAGGATATTTTAGGCTTATGGATAAGTGAGAATGAAGGAGCTAAATTTTGGCTTGGTAATTTTACTGAAATGAAGAATCGAGGAGTAAAAGATATCTTAATTGCTTGTAGTGATAATCTAACTGGTATGTCTGATGCTATTGCATCAGTATATCCGAAAACTGAACATCAAATTTGTATTGTCCATCAGATCAGGAATAGCCTCAAATATGTATCATATAAAGATAGAAAGCAATTAGCAGCGGATTTGAAACTAATCTATACTTCTGCTACTGAAAAAGAAGCAGAATTAGCTCTTGAGTCATTTGATCAAAAATGGAGTAAGCAATATCCGCATATAGCTAGTCCGTCCGCCAAAACTCTACAAGCCTTATAGATAATATGGTTTTAAGACAAGAAGTAATACAACAATCCGTAAGAAAATGATAAAATATGGTCATAAACCTTATGGATTTCAGTCAATGCCAATAGACAACATTATCAAATCGCAAGAACAAGGGAAACTGTTTGGTTATAAATTAAAAGAAGAATTAAACCCAAATAATAAGCTATATAAATTAAGAGAATTAATAAATTGGTCTAGGCTCGAAGAGTGGTTATCAAAAAATGTTTGTATTAAGAAATTTGGTAGAAATAGAAAATGTCATAGAGTGATGCTTGGCATAACGATGCTACAAGCAATGTATAATTTTTCAGATTCATTATCAGAGGAAGAGCTAAAAGAGAATATGTATTGGCAGTATTTCTGCGGGTGGGAATATATAGAAAAAGACATAGCTATCTCGGAAACTAGTATACGACGGTTTCGTAGTGTATTAGGTGAAGCTGGATATAATGAGATATTATCGGAGTTGATCAGGGTTGGGATAAAAACTAACACAATTAAAAAAAAAGATTTGGAATTAATCATCGCTGATACGACTGTACAAATTAAGAATATCAAACACCCACACGATGTTTATTTAATGGATAAAGCTAGGCTTAGCATAGTAAAGCTTTGCAACAGTTTGGGTATACATTTGAATGAAACATACGCTAGAACCTATAAACGCGATATAGTAAAGCTATGGAAATATAAAGAACATAGTAAAGCCAAGAAGCGTTGGAAAATAATGAAGCATTTAAAAATATTACTGGGTCGTTTGATTAGAGTATGTGAGCGTGAGATCAAAAATAAGCAATTAAACTTGTCTCTCAAAAATCAAGAAGTATTGCAAAAAATAAAACAAATACATAACCAATCTGTTTTAAAAAGAGAAGCTAAAAAGCAATATAAAGAAGATAACAAAGTATTATATAGTTTTCATGCCCCTGAAGTAGAGTGTATAGGAAAGGGAAAACGCAACAAGCCATATGAGTTTGGCAATAAAGTAGCGGTAGTAGTAAGTGGTCGTAGAAATTTTGTTTTATCCGCAAAATCGTTTCATAATAATCCTTATGATGGTCATACATTGCATCAGAGCTTTGAAGCAGTAGAGAGTGTCACTGGAATCAAGATAAAGAAATCATTTGTTGATCTTGGGTATAGTGGTAGCAATGTAAAGGAGAAGAGTAAGGTATATACCCCAAAAACGCGGAAGAAGTTGTTACAAGAGGACAAGTCTATGATCAAGAGACGCAGTGCCATAGAACCAATAATAGGTCACTTAAAGCAATATGGTCGGATGGGTAGAAACTTCTTGAAAGGTATGATAGGAGATATTATCAATCCAATAATCTCTGCTATTGGTTTGAATTTACGATGCATTGCAAATCATTTACAAATCGTGTCTAACTCCACATAAATCAAAAATATCATCATGCAAAAACTAGATGAACGATAAAAAATCGTTAACAATAGCTCCATATCAAAATTAGACCAACACAGAAATGTATCAGTAAAAATTAACATAACTTATTAATTTTTATTGAAAATCTTAGCAATTTGTTGTCAAAACTCTATCCCATTACAAATGATCAGGATTTGAAGTGTTTTTGGCGGATAGACTAAATACTGCGTCATCATTTGGAAAGATGCGTTTATTCTTAGTAACTTTTCTCAATTGGCTATTCAGCGATTCTATCGCATTTGTAGTGTAAATAATCTTACGAATCTCCTTTGGATATTGCAAGAAAATTATCAAATTATCCCAATTATTATACCAAGATTTAGCTATATGCGGATATTGCTTACTCCATTTTTGATCAAATGACTCAAGAGCTAATTCTGCTTCTTTTTCAGTAGCAGAAGTATAGATTAGTTTCAAATCCGCTGCTAATTGCTTTCTATCTTTATATGATACATATTTGAGGCTATTCCTGATCTGATGGACAATACAAATGTGATGTTCAGTTTTCGGGTATACTGATGCAATAGCATCAGACATACCAGTTAGATTATCACTACAAGCAATTAAGATATCTTTTACTCCTCGATTCTTCATTTCAGTAAAATTACCAAGCCAAAATTTAGCTCCTTCATTCTCACTTATCCATAAGCCTAAAATATCCTTTCTGCCAGATAAATCTATTCCTAAAGCTACATATACTGATTTATTAATAATAAGTTTATCTTGTCTTACTTTCACTACTAAACAGTCAAAATATACTATAGGGTATACTGATTCAAGAGGTCTACTCTGCCAAATCTTGACCTCATCTATTACTTCATCTGTAATCCTGCTGATTAGGCTCTCACTGATCTCAGCTCCATATAATTCTTGCAATTGTGTTTTAATATCAGACACACTCATACCCTTCGCATATAAGGATATTATCTTTTGGTCTAAGCCATCTATTCTTGTTTGTTTCTTTGAGACTATTATAGGTGCAAATTTACCTTGTCTGTCTCTTGGAACATTTAGCTCTATAGTACCATTCTCACTAATCAGATTCTTACTAAAACTACCATTCCTCGCATTCTCAGTTTCAGCTCTATCATACTTGCTATAACCTAAATGTTCTGACATCTCAGCATGCAGTGCTCGCTCTAAAATACCCTGGGTTAATTCCTTAATCTCTTAGGGTTTAATTCCCCGAAGCTCTGCTTCGTGATATCATAAGAAACAACTAAAACTTTTTTAGATACCTCGTAGCTCTGCTGCGAGGAGCATCATTTACTTCTAATATAGGCTCAACAAAAATTTACACAATCATTGCAAAAGACTCAGATTATCACCACTCTTGCTCTACAAATCTTATTTATGCAACAAAGCCAGAAAAAGCGGGTTGTACTCTTATTTATCTACCGGTCTATTCTCCAGATTTAAATTCTATTGAACACTGTTGGGCTAATTTTAAAAATTACTTGAGAAAAATTAATGATGCTCCTCGCAGCAGAGCTACGAGGTATCTAAAAAAGTTTTAGTTGTTTCTTATGATATCACGAAGCAGAGCTTCGGGGAATTAAACCCTGAGAGATTAAAAACTTTAAAGATTTTCGTGATGCAATAACGGCAGCAATGGTAAAAACCTTCCCGTGTTAGCTATAGTCAGAAAAATTAGAATTTTTGTCAAAACTTCAGATTTAAGTATTTTGATAAATACTAAGAATCTCAAAATCTTGCCCTCTTAAAAAGAACTTTTCTGGCAACGTAATTTTTGCTACAAAATTTTTCACTGATTTATTTGATAAATATATTGTAGCTGTAGTGTTACTCTGCTCGTCGTTATTTATACGTGCTGATAGTAGAATAATTATTTGTTCTAATTCTTCGTCATTTTTAGGGTAGAGCTGTAAATCAAATTGCTGATTGCCAGTTGCATTTTCAATTGATGAAAAGCTTTTAGCAGTGATTTTAATACCGCCCTCATCTTTAATGATATCGCAATTAACAACTACTAGACTTTTGACGTCAAGTAGATGTACATAATCTTTTAAAACCTCTTCACTAAAAATACTTAACTCAAATATATTTTCAGGATCAGAAAGCACTAAGGTAACAAATCTACCTCTTGCTGACATACGAGAATCTTTCTTTTGTATTACACCAGCAATCATTACTCTATTAGTACCATCAGGCAAATTATTATGTAAATCAGCAGAGCTTAAGATATTTAGACGATTAAATATTTCTTTATATTCTGTTAGTGGGTGATTTGAGATAAATAGCCCCATAGCTTCAAACTCATAAAAAGCTAAAGTATTTTTATCAGCATAATCACTTGAAACTAATATTTCTTTGCTTAAGCTGGAGACTTTAATTAAACTAAATTGATTAGATGCCTGTTCTTCATGATAAGAAACTGAATATGCAAGAAGCTTAGAAATGCTTGAAAACAATTGCAATCTATTATCATGTAATTCGTCAAAACAGCCAGCTTTAATTAGATTTTCAAGTAATTTGCTGTTGATAGCTTTTGGTGGTAATCTCTCAATAAAATCAACGATCGATTTAAAAGCACCTCTTGCCTTTCTTTCATCTGTTACTAGCTTACCAAAATTCGGCGTGACTCCCTTTATAGCTCCAAGTGCGAAAATTATAGAACTATCAATGTCATACCGCGGCTTGACCGCGGTATCTTTTAATTGGTCTCCATGGATACCGCGGTCAAGCCGCGGTATGACAGACTTTACACTAAAATACCCACCTGAAATATTAATATTCGGTGCAATGATTTTTATATTATGATCTTTTGCTTCTTGCAGGAATAAATTAATTTTATCGTGATTATTTAGTTCAAGATTTAAGCACGCAACTACGAATTCTGCTGGATAATTAGCTTTAAGATATGCTGTTTGATATGAAATAACCCCGTAAGCTGCGGCATGTGCCTTGTTAAAACCATAACCAGCAAATTTAGCAACAGTGGTGAAAATAGATTTAGCTTGAGCCTCAGAAATATTATTAGCTATTGCACCTTTAACAAAAATTTCTTCTTGTTGTTCCATCTCGGCTTTAATTTTCTTACCCATGGCTCTGCGAAGCAAATCAGCCGCTCCTAGCGTATAACCAGCTAAAACTTGAGCAATTCGCTGCACTTGTTCTTGATATATCACTACTCCATAAGTTTCTTCTAAGATAGGCTTTAATAACTCATGCAAATAATCAGGCTGCTGTAATTTATGCTTACAAGCTATATAGGTTGGAATATTTTCCATAGGTCCAGGGCGATATAACGCACCAAGAGCTATTAAGTCATGTATGGAGTCAGGTTTAAGGCGTCTAAGTGCATCTTTCATCCCAACACTTTCAAACTGGAATACACCGACTCCTTTACCTTTACATAACATTTGATAAGTTTTTTCATCATCAAATGTCATATCGTTAAAATCTATTTCTATATTTTGTTCTTTTAACAATTTCTTACAATCGGTAATAACAGTTAAAGTTTGCAGCCCAAGAAAATCGAACTTAATTAAACCAGCCAGCTCACAATATTTCATAGAGTAGCCGACTACCAGCATATCGGAATTAGCATCTTTGTAGACAGGTACTATATCAACTAAATCAGTACCGGCTATTACAATTCCTGCTGCATGTGTTGAGGAGTGGCGATGCAGCCCTTCAAGAATTAATGAGGTATCAAGTACTAGCTTAATTAATTCTAGTTCACCCTCTAAATTATATAATCCGTTACCTTTAGCAGCATTGGCAAGCTCTGGTACTTCTCGTATTGCCTGCTCAAGCGTAACGGGGTTTATTGCACTAAATGGCACTAATTCAGTTAGATAATCTGCAAATTTATATGGCAAGCTTAGTACTCGTGCAACATCCTTAATTACAGCCTTTGCCTGCATTTTACCGAAAGTTATAATTTGTCCTACTCTATTATTACCATATTTAGAACGTACATAATTAATAACTTCTTCTCGTCTTTCCTGACAAAAATCAATATCGAAGTCAGGCATTGAAATACGATCTGGATTTAAAAATCTTTCAAATAATAGACCAAACTTAATAGGGTCAAGATCAGTAATAAGCAAGCTCCAAGCAACAACTGATCCTGCTCCTGAACCTCTGCCTGGTCCTACTAAAATACCCTGCTTTTTACTCCATTTTATAAAGTCGGATACGATCAAAAAATAACCAGCAAAATTCATACTGCATATAATATTTAGCTCGTAATCAAGGCGAGCAAAATACTCAGTTTTAATACTTTCTTGGTGTTCTATGGAAATATGTTCAGATTTGAATTTTGTATCAAGTCTTGCAAGTAATCCGTCTTTTGCTGCTTTTCTAATTAGATCAGTTTCACTAATGTCTTTAGTAGCAAAATTAGGAAGCATTGGAGGATTTGTATGGGCAGCAAAATAACAACGCTGTGTTAAATTTACTGTATTTTCGATAGCACTAGGTAGATCGGCAAAAAGCTCGATCATTTCCTTTGCTGATCTGAAATAACAATTCTCACTAACTGTTTTACGATCAGGATATTCTTTAGTAACACCGGCAGAAATACATAATAATACATCATGTGCATCATGCATGCTTTTGTTGCTGAATAGTACTTTATTAGTAGCAACAAGCGGAATATTGAATTGTGATGCTATTTTAATATAATTATCTTCAATAAGCTGCTCTTCTGGTAGATCGTGCCTCATAATTTCAAAGTAGAAACGATCTCCAAAAATTTCTTGCAAGTTTCGTGCAAACATTTCAGCTTGTTCTTCTTTATTAGCAAGCAAACACTTTCCTATAACGCCTTCAGTATAACAACATAATGCTATTAATCCCTCTTGATGTTCTTTTAAATCCTCAAAAGTAATATGGTTGCATATTTTACGATCATTTGTGGTAAAGGTGATACTGGATAGTTTAAGCAAATTTTTATAGCCAGTTTCATCTTTAGCTATCAATAATATTTCTGCAAAAACGTTTGCTTCATATTGTATATTTAAAATAACTCCGTGAATAGGCTGCAAACCTTTCTTTATTGCATATAAAGCAAACTCTAGCGATCCAAATAAATTCTCTTTATCTGTTAAGCAAATAGCAGGCATTTTATAAGAAGAGGCAAGTTCTACTATTTTTTCAGTAGTTAATGCACTCGCTAAGAAAGAATAGGAACTTTGCGTTCTTAAATGTATAAATTCAGTTTGCATTTTTAATTAGTGTTAAAGTGTATAAATCATCATTGCGAGCGAGTGAAATGAGCGTGGCAATCTCATGAAATAATACGGGATAACAACTCCTGAGATTGCCGCGTCGTCTACGACTCCTCGCAATGACGTTGTTGGGGCTAAATCTTACTTCCTACTGTATAATATCTAAAGCCTATGCTCTCCACTTCATCAGCTTTTAAGATATTCCGTAGATCAATAATTATAGGTGTTTTTACCAAGCTATAAATTTTCTGCCAATCAAGTGCTTGAAATTCGCTCCACTCGGTAGTAATAATTATAGCATCAGAAGAATCACAAGCTTTGATTGCAGAATCTAGATATAACAAATTTTCATTTTGAAAAGTTTTTTGAGAATTTTCAAGACCCATGGGATCGAACGCCTTAACGTATGCCCCTTTATCTAATAAATTTTTAATGATCTCAATTGCAGGACTTGCTCTAACATCATCAGTACCGGCTTTGTAGGTTAAGCCTAAAACTGCTATATTTTTACTTTTTAAATCTTCAGCTAATAAAGTAGCTATCTTATCTACCATTAGGCTCGGACGTTCTTTATTACTTCTAATCACTGCTTCAAGAATTTTAGAATCTATGTGATTATTCTTAATGATACTATTTAATGCCAAGATATCTTTTGGAAAACATGAGCCTCCAAAGCCAGGTCCAGCATTTAGAAAGGCTGTTCCAATTCTTTTATCAAGCCCTATCACTTTAGATAAATTTTTAATATCAGCCCCAATTTTTTCGCATAAATTAGCCATCTCATTAATAAAAGTAATTTTAGTAGCTAAAAAACTATTTGAGCCATATTTAATAAGTTCTGCTGTAACTAAATCAGTTACTACTAATTCTGCTCCATTATCCGTTAAAGGCATATAAATCTTTCGTAATATATCCTCTGATTCTTTATTATTTACACCAATCACGATACGATCAGGATATAAAAAATCTTCTACAGCATTTCCTTCACGTAAAAATTCCGGATTTGATGCAACATTAAATGAGAAACCTTTTTCTTTTAAATAATTAATGATATTATTACAACTATTTGGTGGTACAGTTGATTTGATAACTATTAAACAATCTTTGTTTATATGTAGAGAAATTTTATCTATTGCCTCATAAACATAACTTAAATCGGCTTCGCCTGATTCTTTAGAGGGGGTACCGACTGTTATAAATACTGCTTCGGTATTTTTAAGTTCCTCGTTATAAAAGCTAGTAAACTTTAACCTTTCATGTTCCAAAGCTTGCGTAAAATATTTATCAAGTTTAGTTTCATAAATTGGTAAAATTTTCTTATTTAACTTGGAGATTTTGGCTTCATCATTATCAAGACAAGTGACATTATGACCTAGATAGCTCATCATAACACCTGAAACTAATCCCACATAGCCGCTACCAATAAATGTAATATTCATAATTTTTGATGATTTTTTCTAGATTATACTTTATATTTAACAAATATTACAAGTCTAAAACTTGCGTTATCTTTTAATCGATTTATAAACTCGAATGAATTTTCTCAAAAAAGCTTTTATTAGTATTTTTACAACTTTTGCTGCATTGTTTCTAGTTGCATATTTAATTTTTTATAGTGCAAATCATGGACATATGAATAAGCCTTTAAAAAGAATAATTGAATTTTATTTAAGTGAAAATGATATCAAAGCTGTAATAGATGACTTAAATTTTAAAGAAAATCACTTAATAATTAATAAAATTTCTCTATATCTTATAGATAATGCTGAAGGGGAAATTAATGACCTTGATATTACTTTAAATTTCAAAAATCTATTTTCTAATTCATTAATAGAAGCATATTTTAATGTAGCTCAATTTTCGGTAATATCAAATAATAAGGAAGAAATTATAAATACTCAAATAAATGGTGATTACTCCTTAAATATATTCCAAAGAAATATTTTAACTAACATAAACCTAACTTCAATAAAAAGTGATATTTTAACAGATGAAAAAGGGGCAGGGCTGCCGCTTGGAAAAGCTATATGTGTTTATAAAACTAGCAATACAAAAAATAACCCTAAAATAGCTGATTGTAAGCTGAATTTTGGGAACAAAGCTTCTTTATCTTTAAATAGTAAAGTAACCGATAAAAACATAGATGCAAATGCCAATATAGTAAATATTCCTCTGATAATTTACCAAACAGTAGAAAAAATTATTCCTAACAATCCTGTGATATCATATTTGCGGGAGCATATAAAACAAGGTCACATTCAAAATGGCGAATTAAGCATTAAACTAGATAGAAAATTTTTAAAAGAAAATATTTTAGAAGATGATAATTTAAAAGCAAATTTGCATATATCAAATTTTGAATATAAATATCATAAAGATTTACCTGCTTTAACTAAAGTTGATACTAATGTAGTTATTTCAGGGGCAGAGGTAAAATTCTTGATTAACGAGGCTTATAGCGGTAACAGCGTTTTATCTAATGGTATTATGATTTTTAAATGGGAAGGACCTCTTAAGTCACAATTTGTTTTTAACGCTACTGCTAAAGGTGAAATTAGTGATTTAGTTGATTTTATCCCAAATGATGCATATCAGAATATTAAAAATGAAGATATTGATTTGAAAGGAATTAAAGGAAATGCCAATTCAATAATAGAGATAATAATTCCTATTAATTCTGAAATCGATAATAGCTATAATGTTATCTCAACATTAACTGATATAAATTTTAATACTTTAAGTAATAATATATTATTACAACAAGGAGAAGCAAAAGGTGTTTTTAAAGATAATCAATTAAATATTACTGGTAAGGGTAAAATCAATAACTATGTAAGTAATTTTACTTATGACCACGATATGGTAGATGAAAACAATAATTGCCTGCTTAAAATAAAAAGTAATATTACAGCAAATAATAAAAGTTTTGGCATATTAAAATTAATGTCAGGTAGTGCTGTTTTAGATTTTGAGTATAAGAAACAAAATAACAATACAACTATTGATCTTAATTCTAACCTTGATAATTTAGAGTTTTATATAGATAAAGTAGCTATCCACAAACAGTTGCGTAAAAAAGCTAATTTAAATATCCATACTAAATTAAGTGATAAGGGTTCAGATAAGAATATCGAATTTAATCTATCAGGAGATGATAGTTTAAAAATTAGTGGTAATATCTTAGCTAAGAAAGATACTTATAATATATCCTTGCTCTCCATCAATCATAAAAATACAAGATTAAGCGGAAAAATAACTATGGATAGTCATAATCTAAATACTGAAATTTATGGAAGCGTATTAGATCTTTCAAACTCTAATATGATGGAGTTTTTACAAAAAGATGGTGATTCCACACGTAATGTAATGTTAAAAACTAACATATATAAAATTTTATTAAAAGATAATGTAATTTTAGATAACTTTGATTTAGCGATTAAATGTGATAAAGTATGCTGCTTCTCTGGTTTTCTAAATAGCAATATTTCTAATAATGGAAAAGTGAGGATGTCTCTTACTGCACAAGAAAGCTATGAACAATGGTTAATTGAGTCAGATAATGCTGGAGCATTACTTAAAGGGCTTGGGATATACAGCTCTATGCAAGACGGTTATGCTAAAATTAACTTAAATACTAGAAGATATAAAGTTAAAAAAGGCGATATAATACCAATATTAGATGGTAAATTCTATATAACACGTTTTGCCTTAACCGATACTCCTTTTTTAACAAGATTAGTTTCTTTCGTTTCAATACCTGGTCTTCTTAGCTCGATAACCAATAATAAGAATATTTCATTTGAAGATATGAACGGTAATTTTAGTTATCAAGGAAACGTAATTACATTATCCGGTGCAGAAGCACACGGACCATTTTTTGACTTCACTATGAAAGGTAATATTGATACCAACCAAAAATTAATTCAAATTAAAGGTAACGTTATTCCTTCATTTTTCTTCATTAGTAGTATTGTAACTAAAATACCGGTAGTAGGTAAGATATTTTCTAAGGTCGCACCTTATTCTTTAAAAATACAATATAAATAATATGTTTTTGATAAAGAAAATAAGTACAGATAAAATATATTTACTTGGGATTTTGCTCTTAGGTCTAATTTCCGGTTTCACGTTTAATTTAATTTTTTTTACCGTTCCGTACCAATTATCCGAAGCAAGATATACAACCGATATAATAGGTTTAATATCGCTTGCTGCTTTTCCTTATTGTTTAAAGGTTGTATGGTCTCCCGTTATTGATAAATATTCTATTCCTTTTTTATGTTCTAAATTTGGAGCAAGACGTGGCTGGGCAATAGCATCACAGCTATGCCTAATTTTAGCGATGACCGGATTTTTAAGCTTTAGCCCTTGTGATAATATATATATTACAGCCACTATATTATTTATTATCTCTTTTGGTGCGGCTACTCAGGATATTGTACTTGACGCATACCGCATTGAGAGACCTACTTCAAAAAAAGAACTTTCTTTAGCGTTTACTTTCGGCAGTATAGGATTCCGGCTTGGGATGTTACTTGGTAGCGTCGGTGCTTTATATATATCGGTTATTTTTGATTGGAGTACTGTTTATAAATTAGCTATTTGCATTACTCTTCTTGGACCTATGATTGTTTTATGCATTAAAGAACCAAAGCCAAAACAACAATCTTATAGAACAAAAGATTTAATAAATCTGAAACAATATTTTGAAGTTATTAAAAGCAGCATTATATCCTTGAAAAACGAACAACGGCATTTATTGTTAATCATGCTGTTTGTTTTTTTATATAAAGCCGCTGATTCTATACCTATGGCTATGAGTTCACCTTTGTTATTAGATTTAAGTTTTACTACTCATGAAATAGCTTTTATTTACAAGGCTTACGGGTTGCTTATCATGATAGTAGGAGGAGCGTTAGGCGGAATTTTATCAACAAAAATCGGTATATTACGCAGCGTTTTAACCGGAGGCGTTATTCAATTACTTTCACCTCTTATGTTCATGATCCTTGCTATTGTCGGATATAACGTAAAGATATTTATCATAACTATTACTACGCAAAATTTTTGCATTGGTTTTGCTGGAACTATTATCTCTATATATTTTGCAAATCTCTGTAATAGTGAATTTATTGCTACCCAATATTCTATTATAGCATCTTTTAGCTCGGTTAGTCGTATTGTTTTAGCTGCTCTTGGTGGCATTTGTGCAAAATATCTTCTTTGGTCTTTATTCTTTTTTTGTAATACGTTATTTAGTATGTTATTTATACTGGTCTTCTTTAAAGTGTATGGTAAGAAAATATAGAGTATCGCCAATAGCAAATTACTTAGGTAATTCGCTATTGGCGTAGAGTAAAGATAAATTTATCCCTATTCCTAATAATTAAATGTTTTCTACTTCCTGACCTAACATATTCACATTTGATTCTTGTGAGTTGTTTACAGTATAATCTATATCAAAAAAACTGATTTTATTAAACTGAAGTTTTGACAAAAATTCTAATTTTTCTGACTAAAGTAAAAATTTATATTTAAAGTTAAATATTTAGTGCTTTTATCAGCTTAAAAGCGATATTTCTACAATTTAAAGTAAATTATTTGATATATAATACAAATTATAGATTGATACACTCGCCACTTTTTTTAATCTCTCAACGCCAATTTAGGATAAGAGAAGTTGTTCTGGAGCTAAAGCATGATAGTGGACTAATGGTATGGACCTCCTGATATAGAGAATGAAAAGCAGTTGCTAATCTTCTAGGGTTAATATTTAACATATTAAAACAACAATTAAGGAGGTCCATATGGAGGTTACTACAATTGGTATAGATATTGCAAAAAGAATTTTTCAAATTCATGGTGTAGATAAAAATGGCAAGACAGTATTAAAGAAAAAATTGATGAGAGATCAGGTTTTGACATTTATGGCTAATTTACCACAATGTTTAGTAGGGATGGAAGCTTGTGGTGGTTCTAGTTATTGGGCAAGAGAAATAACTAAATTAGGGCATGAAGTAAAACTAATGGCACCGCAATTTGTCAAACCATATGTTAAAACTAATAAAAATGATCAAGCAGATGCTGAAGCGATATGTGAAGCCGTGACAAGACCTAATATGAGATTTGTTGCAATTAAAACTATAGAGCAACAAGAAATTTTATCAATACATAGGGTAAGAGAGAGATTGGTAAAAAATCGTACAGCACTTGCTAATGAAATTAGGGGGCTACTACATGAGTTTGGTTTTATTGTTCCTCAAGGCATTAATAAGGTTATCACAAAATTAATTGAGATTTTAGATGCAGGGAAATTAAGCCAGTTAAGTTATCAAACATTTAGTGAACTAAAAGAAGAATTCTTAGATAATAACAGAAAAATAAAAGAGATAGAAAAACGAATGATGCTCCTCGCAGCAGAGCTACGAGGTATCTAAAAAAGTTTTAGTTGTTTCTTATGATATCACGAAGCAGAGCTTCGGGGAATTAAACCCTGAGAGATTAACAATGATAGCAAGTAACCTAACTCAATATCAACGATTAAGAGCTATACCTGGTCTTGGTTTAATTACTGCTACTGCTTTAATAGCATCAATAGGTAATGCTACAAGTTTTGAGAATGGCAGGCAATTATCGGCATGGCTAGGATTAGTGCCAAGACAACATTCAAGTGGTGGGAAGGATAAGCTGCTGGGAATTAGCAAGCGAGGTGATGTATACTTACGCACTTTATTAATTCAAGGGGCTAGAGCTGTACTAAATGGCTTTGTTGCATAAATAAGATTTGTAGAGCAAGAGTGGTGATAATCTGGTAAGATGTCCTGAATTAAAAATAATCCAGATTATATGAGATCTCGGAAGAAAGCCCCTTTTAGTAAATCACGCAAGTATTCTAAATATAAAATAACGAATTGGTCAGAATATAATAATTTTTTACGCAATAGGGGTCGCATAGATTTTATGATTGCCAGTGATTTGGCGATTGGCTGGTATGCTGTACAGAGAGGAAATGAAACGAGGAAGACCTAGACGCTATAGTGATCACGCTATATTACAGTGTTTGAAGATCAGATGCTTATTCGGTCTTAAGTTACGCCAAACCCAAGGCTTTATAAACTGGCTCTTTGAAATATCGGGTTTATCTATTAGATGTCCAGACTATACAACATTAAGTAAGCGTATGAAGTCATTAGATCTTAGGTATTTACATGGAAATCAAGATAAAGAATTTAGTTGTATTTCAATGGATAGTACAGGGATACAAGCCTACACAGGGAACGAATGGCTAGAAAATAAGCATGGTAAGCAATATAAGCGTCGCATATGGAAAAAGCTACATATCGTTATAGAAGATCAAGGTATGATACTTGCCGATAGTACCACAGAGCATACTATAGATGATAGATCACAGATTGGACTACTAATAGCTAATGTCAGAGCCAAGGATTTTCTGGGAGATCGAGGGTATGACGGTGAATCTACATATCAATTGTTGAGAAAGAAGAAGATAAAACCAGTTATTAGACCCCCAAACTCTTCAGTAAAAGTTCAATCGCTTAGGGATAAAACTGAGAGAGATGCAGCTGTTATATATCAACAAAACAAAGGATACCAAGCATGGAGGGTAAAGAATAATTATGGTAGAAGGGAGCGTGTAGAGAACACGTTCTTTCGATTTAAAACTTCTTTTGGTAGTAAGTTTCTATCAAGACATGATCAAAATATGACAAAAGAAATGTCTATTAAATGCCACTTATTAAACAAAATGTTTGAAATTGGTAAACCTATCTCTGTGCCTGTTGGCTAGGCTAGCATTGCGGGGTTAGGGGCAGTATATTCAAAAGCTTATTTATGCAACAAAGCCAGTACGCTCTGTATTTGGTTTAAGTCTAAATGAGCAGCTCTTACATTTTCTATTGCCTCTTTTACATTTAAGGTGGTCATACCTTCTAATCTATCTGCTAAATCCCACTTCTCAGGCAATAAGTCCTTGTGAATACTGCCACCAAATTGTAGTCTTGTTGGATCAACAACGCTCACAAATCCTATATGATCATTTGCTTTGTTAATCTTGTCCTTTATCACCTCTGCAGCTTTAAAGCCCGGTTGATCATTATCGGGCCATATTAGAGCATACTACTACTAAAGCATATTCTCCTCAAACAAACGGTATGTGTGAGCGTTTTAATAAAACCATGAAACAAGAATTCTTTGATACAGCTATGCGGAAAAAGATTTATACAGATCTTGATGACCTACAATTAGATCTTGATATCTGGCTAGAGTATTTCAATAATGAAAGACCTCATTCTGGTAAATATTGTTATGGAAAAACTCCTATGCAAACTTTTAAGGATAGTAAGAAATTAGCTGTTGAAAAGAATAATGAAATCTTGTATCTTGAATATGTATCTGACAGTCAAAATTTAACTGACAATCAGGGGCAAAATTTATAGTGTCTGTAAGATCAAATCTTAACTTCTACAAATTGTCAGGTTCTTATATGCAGAAATTCTTCATCACCCTTGGATTACTCATAACCATAATCGGACTTGTTTGGCCTCTCTTATCTCATCTTAAACTCGGCAGGCTTCCAGGTGATTTTTTCTTTCAAAAAGGTAACTTCTCTTTCTTCTGCCCCTTAACCTCTTGCCTCCTCTTGAGTGTCTTCATCTCTTTGCTCATATTCCTATTCGATAAATATTTCTAACATTACATATATCTATATAAACTTCTGTATCATCATCACATTTATGCTATAATAATTTACATACAAATATTAGTAGCTAATCATAGCAGTTTCAAAATTCTTAAAGTCATAAAAAATGATGTCTCCTTCGTGGAATGAGAAGTGTATTCATGCAACCTTTACTAAGGTAAAAACAGAAATTAAAGAGCTGCGATTAGAAAAAGCACTAGAACATACAATGACTATAAGATTATAAGGATTTGCAAGCATGACCAACGAACATAATAATCAACAACAGTTAGAAAATAGCTGTTCTTCTGAACGTCCAAGGCATGATGAATTATTTAAAAAGGTTATGAGTGAGCCGGTCGCTGCTCGTGAGTTTCTAGAGCATTATTTGCCAGTGTCATTCAAGAACAAGATTAATCTAAATAGTGTTAAAATAGAAAAAGAAAGCTTTGTTACTGAAGATTTAAGGAAAAGATTAAGTGATGTTGTTTACTCTGTTTCTTTAAAACAAGATAATGTCGCAGCTGGTAATACAGACAGTACCAACAAAAACATTAATAATATAGAAGATATAGAACATAATAAAGCTTATGTCTACGTACTTATAGAACATCAGTCTAGTAGCGATTACTGGATCTCTTTTAGACTTTGGCAGTATATGCTTCTTTTATGTGAAAGACATAAGGATAATACAAAAGAAAAAAGTAAGTTGCCTCTAATATGTCCTATCGTAGTATATGCAAATGATAAACCTTATAATGCTCCAAGGAGCTTTTGGGAATTATTTGAAGATACTAAGACTGCTAAAGCTCTAATGTCAGATGAATACTTACTCGTAGATTTACAACAACAAAGTGATAATGAGATAGAGCAAAAGAAGCATCTTGGTATGATGGAGTATATGCTCAAACATATCAAAGCTCGTGATATCTTAAATCTATGGCAAAGTCTACTTGAGAAGTTTGAAAGTAGTATTGAAATAGATAAGGAAAATGGCTACATTTACATTAAATGGTTATTATGGTATAGTGATGCTAAAATAGCTGAAGATAAACAAGTGGAGCTTGCTAAAATCATAGCTAGCTACTTAAAAAAAGAAGATCAAGAGGGACTTATGAGAACTATTGCTGATAAATATATTGATGAGGGCGTTCAAAAAGGAATGGTCCAAGGCATGCAGATCGGAGAAGCTAAAGGCATGCAGATTGGTAGAAATGAGGGCATGCAGATTGGGGAAGCTAAAGGAAAATATGAAGTAGCTAAAAATATGCTTGCTGCTGGCTCTGATTATGATTTTATTTCTCAAGTTACCGGTTTATCTATTGCTGAAATCAACAAACTAAGCAATGAGTCATAAGCATTATGCAAACTGCTAGATCCACATTAAAGCTTACAATGCCGCTGCAAACTATTTTACCTCAACTACCACAAAAACAAGTAGTGGTCATCGATAAAAATATGCTGCAGCAAAAAACGGCTAATACTAAACCTACTAAATATCTCAAGCCTAATGCTTGCAACAATAAAGTCGCTAAAGCACAAATATTAGCACAAGAACAACAAGAAGCTTTAAAAGCTAAACTTGCAAGATGGAAAGCAGAATACAAACAAGTTTTAAAACTACTACAAACAAAATACCCTTTATGCTTCTCTATCCCTGCAAAACCTCTAGCTATAGGTATTCATAAAGAAATTATAGATGCAGAAAAGGATAATTTCTCAAACCAACAAATTCGCAGATTTTTTAAAAGATATTGCTCTGATAAAAGATACAAAAAACGGAAAGTTCTATAATTAATTAAGCCAGATATAATCAATTTTTAATCTCTCAGGGTTTAATTCCCCGAAGCTCTGCTTCGTGATATCATAAGAAACAACTAAAACTTTTTTAGATACCTCGTAGCTCTGCTGCGAGGAGCATCATTTAACGATAGATGAAAGATTTAAAATATACGAAATGAATAAGAGTGGTTATAGCTCGCGATATATAGGGACAAAGATTGGCCGTGATAAAAGCACTATATGTTATGAACTCAAGAGAATGAGGCATAATTATAGACCAGATAGGGCTAACACACTTGCTTGCAGTTTAAGGCAAGGTAAGAGAAAAAGAAAATTAGATATTGATAATAATTTACGAGCAGAAATAATAAAGCAGTTAACACAGGGTATTTCACCAGATATAATTTCAGGTAGACGTAAACTATCACGAGATACTGTCAATATTTCTACAGAGAGTATATACCAGTTTATTTATACATCTCCTATAGCACAAAGGCAAAAATTATATTTATCTTTAGCAAGAAAAAGGAAAAATAGGTTGCATCATGGTACAAGAATCAGAAACAAAAGAATTACAATACCAAATCGAGTTTCCATTACTGAAAGACCAGAGATAAATAGAAAGATAGCAGCAATAGGTCATTTAGAAGGTGATTTAACTTTTAACAAAGGTAATCAAAGTCGTAATATAGGCGCTCTTGTGGATATCAGAACACAAAAAGTGTTTCTCACTTTAAACCGTTCAAAAAGAACACAAGATGTGATTGGTAACATGAATAAAAAACTTAAACAATTGTCGCATATAATCAAAAGCATAACGTTAGATAATGGCAAAGAATTTACCAATCATGAACAACTATTGCCAAAATCTGAACGAAAAGTATATTTTTGCAATCCTTATTCTCCATGGCAAAAACCATTGATAGAGAAGATTAACTCAATGGTGCACAGAGTATACTCTAAATCTTTAGATATAAAAAAATTAACAATAAAGCAATTACAAGAAATTGAGGATTTGGAAAGTTCTATAATTAATTAAGCCAGATATAATCAATTTTTAATCTCTCAGGGTTTAATTCCCCGAAGCTCTGCTTCGTGATATCATAAGAAACAACTAAAACTTTTTTAGATACCTCGTAGCTCTGCTGCGAGGAGCATCATTTAAATATAGATATATCATGGCTCATTTAACGATAGATGCAAGATTTAAAATATACGAAATGAATAAGAGTGGTTATAGCTCGCGATATATAGGGACAAAGATTGGCCGTGATAAAAGCACTATATGTTATGAACTCAAGAGAATGAGGCATAATTATAGACCAGATAGGGCTAACACACTTGCTTGCAGTTTAAGGCAAGGTAAGAGAAAAAGAAAATTAGATATTGATAATAATTTACGAGCAGAAATAATAAAGCAGTTAACACAGGGTATTTCACCAGATATAATTTCAGGTAGACGTAAACTATCACGAGATACTGTCAATATTTCTACAGAGAGTATATACCAGTTTATTTATACATCTCCTATAGCACAAAGGCAAAAATTATATTTATCTTTAGCAAGAAAAAGGAAAAATAGGTTGCATCATGGTACAAGAATCAGAAACAAAAGAATTACAATACCACATCGAGTTTCCATTACTGAAAGACCAGAGATAAATAGAAAGATAGCAGCAATAGGTCATTTAGAAGGTGATTTAACTTTTAACAAAGGTAATCAAAGTCGTAATATAGGCGCTCTTGTGGATATCAGAACACAAAAAGTGTTTCTCACTTTAAACCGTTCAAAAAGAACACAAGATGTGATTGGTAACATGAATAAAAAACTTAAACAATTGTCGCATATAATCAAAAGCATAACGTTAGATAATGGCAAAGAATTTACCAATCATGAACAACTATTGCCAAAATCTGAACGAAAAGTATATTTTTGCAATCCTTATTCTCCATGGCAAAAACCATTGATAGAGAAGATTACTCAATGGTGCACAGAGTATACTCTAAATCTTTAGATATAAAAAAATTAACAATAAAGCAATTACAAGAAATTGAGGATTTTTTAAATAATTTACCAAGAAAAGTGCTCGGTTATAAAACACCCAATGAGGTATGGGAAGAAAATATAAATCTGGCTTAATTAATACTGGAATTTACCCCTTTGTACATATCTTATCCGCCCTAATTGCATACTGTATGAAACCTAACAAACCTGCTATATCTCAAAATTAGCTAATCCAGAATTCAGGTTACAAATAGATACTACAGTGAGTAGCAAGAAAGATTCCAAGAAAGCAATTGATCGTACATATATAGCTAACACGGAAATGTTTCTACCACAGATTAGGAAAAACTTAGGCATTGATCAATAATTTTACGTAAACAGTTTTTAAAGTTAGTCCAGCAATGTTTAATAGGATTTAGATCTGGTGAATATGTGAGTAAATACAAAAACTATGGTAAAAACCTTTCCGCGTTAGCTATATTAGACAGAATGCTAATAACCGACCAGTTGCGGGTTATGAATATAGTGTAGTTTGCATCGGTGCTCAGCCTAAATGGGCTGTACCAATATCTATAAATAGAGTAAAATCAGATGAGAATAAGTATAGCAAAGGTAGCAACTGAAGTTTTGACAAAAAATTTTTATTAAGTTGTAATAGTTGAGATTATATCTTACATTTAGTAAAATAAATTAATTATTAAATGGAGATAAAGAATGAACTTAAATCAAAAAATAATAAAACCAAAATTAGGTTTACTTGAATTAGCTAAGAGCCTTGGTAGTATATCATCAGCATGTAAAGCGATGGGATATAGTAGAGATAGTTATTACAGATTTAAAGAACTGTATGAAACTGGTGGCGAAGAAGCGTTGTATGAAATTAGTCGAAGAAAGCCAATAATAGCGAATAGAGTTGATCCTGCTGTAGAGAAAGCAGTACTAGATATGGCAATAGAATATCCAGCATATGGTCAGCTAAGAGTATCAAATGAGCTTAAAAAGACAGGTGTACTTGTATCACCTGGGGGAGTAAGATCAATTTGGTTACGTAATGATTTAAACAACATCAGTAAAAGACTTAAAGCATTAGAAGCAAAAATGGCTCAAGATGGTATTGTGCTTACTGAGGCACAATTACAAGTGCTAGAGAAGCGTCGTAATGAAAAAGAAGCTCATGGAGAAATTGAGACACAGCATCCAGGGTATCTAGGATGCCAAGATACATATTATGTAGGCAACTTTAAGGGTATAGGTAAGGTTTATTCTCAGGTATTTATTGATAGCTACAGCAGAGTAGCTGATGTTAAACTATATACTGATAAAACAGCTTTAACTGCTGCTGATATGCTTAATGACCGAGTGTTACCATGGTATGAGACTCAAGGGATACCAATACTTCGTATTCTGACAGATCGTGGGTCAGAATATAAGGGGAATATAGAGCATCATGCTTTTGAATTATTTCTAAGTATCGAAGGTATAGAGCATACTACTACTAAAGCATATTCTCCTCAAACAAACGGTATGTGTGAGCGTTTTAATAAAACCATGAAACAAGAATTCTTTGATACAGCTATGCGGAAAAAGATTTATACAGATCTTGATGACCTACAATTAGATCTTGATATCTGGCTAGAGTATTTCAATAATGAAAGACCTCATTCTGGTAAATATTGTTATGGAAAAACTCCTATGCAAACTTTTAAACCTGAATTCTGGATTAATCTAGGTTTGGAAGTAAGTATTTACAAGGGATAGAAGATACTCTATATAATTTTTAGCAAAAAAACAAGAGTATCCCCATGAAGAAAGATATTACTGCATTATTTTGTTTTGTCGATGATTTTTGTAAAATTAGCGAGCAGTGGATTAATAAATCATTTCTACCATTAATCTCTCAGGGTTTAATTCCCCGAAGCTCTGCTTCGTGATATCATAAGAAACAACTAAAACTTTTTTAGATACCTCGTAGCTCTGCTGCGAGGAGCATCATTGAATAAAAACCCTACAAGAAAGCCTGAAATAAGCTATTCTGAGCTGTTAACAATAGTGCTTTTATACCATCAATCACCTTGTAAAAACTTTAAATATTTTTATATGTCCTATCTACAATTATATAAATCAGACTTTGTAACTCTTCCATCATATACTCGTTTTATAGCTCTAAAACCAAGAGTTCTGAGTTATTTAGTTTTATTACTTGAATGGTATATGCAGGCAGCTCAATCTACGGGAGTTTCTTATATTGACGCCACATCTTTAGAGGTTTGTCATCGAAAAAGAATCTCTCGTAATAAAGTCTTTGCCGGTATTGCTGCTTTGGGTAAAACAACAAAAAGTTGGTTTTTTGGTCTAAAATTACATTTGGTTATTAACGAAAAAGGTGAGATTCAAGGTCTAAAACTAACGCCTGGTAATGTAGATGATAGAGCGCCGGTTTCGATAATCACCAAACATATCACGGGATTATTGTTTGGCGATAAGGGTTATATCAAACAGGAGCTCTTTGATGATCTATACAGCAAAGGAATCAAGTTAGTAACTGGCATAAAGAAGAAAATGAAGAATAAACTTATGCCATTATTTGAAAAAATATTATTACGCAAACGCTCAATTATCGAAACAGTATTTAGTGTGCTGAAGGGTGCTTTCGAGATCGAACATACAAGACATAGATCAATTTGGAATGCCTTTGTACATATCTTATCCGCCCTAATTGCATACTGTATGAAACCTAACAAACCTGCTATATCTCAAAATTAGCTAATCCAGAATTCAGGTTTTAAGGATAGTAAGAAATTAGCTGTTGAAAAGAATAATGAAATCTTGTACCTTGAATATGTATCTGACAGTCAAAATTTAACTGACAATCAGGGGCAAAATTTATAGTGTCTGTAAGATCAAATCTTAACTTCTACAATTAAGTTCTATAAATTTTTTAAATCCCTCTATGTCTCTTATTATTCTACGATGTCCTGTATGATAACCACTTTTTGCTTTGACATCGCCAGTTTGTTTCTTTAATTTTTTCCACTCTATTATAGTCTTCCTACTAATAGAGTATATCTCTGCAGTCTCTTTTATTGTTTTACCATCTGTTAAACTTTTTATTACTCGTATTCTTAAATCGTATGAATATGCCTTTGCCATAAGTTTTTCATTTAGTATAATCCAACTCATACTATAAGTCACTACCTTATCGCATTAAGCTATACGGCTAGAATAAGCTTTAGCTTGATATGCGACTTTTAGTCGCTATAAACCAAACTCTTTCATCTCTCAGATGAAAGTGATTGATTAAATAAACCTATTATAAGCATTTATAGTTTGTATGGGAATATTTATGGACGCTGCATGATAGATATCAGAACATAAATATTTTAGTTCGGATGCAAGTTGATCTTCATAAGTTTCAATCATCCATGCTTTGTAATTATCTGTAGGATGGGTAGACCATCGGTAACCCCTAGCTTTAAGTAAATCCTTAGTATCAAAAGGAGCATATTTTGCCCAAATTCTAGACCTTATTTTATGACAGCTATCAAGTAAGTCTTTTAATACTGGTCGTTCAGAAATAGGTAAAGTTTGTGCTAATATATGTAAACCAGCTAAGCAATCAATCACAGCCCTATGACCTTCATAGAAAAAATTATATTTGTAGGCAAGATATTCTAACTTCTGACTTTCTATTTTCTCAGCTTTCCAGTCAATATCAATTCGTGAACATCCCCAAGCCTTTTTAGGGATAGTAGGAAACATTGTTTCAAAGAATGGTCGGTCAAACTGAGCGTTGTGTGCAATGATAATATCCACTTCTTCTAAAAACTTACCTACAGCACATGGATCAATATTTTGATCCTTTACCATTTCATCGGTGATGCCAGTAAGTTCAGTAATATGGCTTGCTATAGGTTCTTGCGGATCTTGATAACCATTAAACTCATCAAGAATTCTATAAACATTACCGCTTTTACAATATTCAAACTTGATCATCCCAAGTTCAAGAATTTTATTCGTATGATGAGATAAACCTGTAGTTTCAGTATCTAAGAATACCCCAATTTGCTTTTGTACCGAATCATCAATTTTATAAAAATTAGGTTTTTGATATTTTCGAATAATTTTAAATTGATGTGGATGTTCAAGAAGCAGGGCAAGTTGTTCTATGTTATGTATCCCCACAGCATTTAAACCTGCTCTGGAATATTTAAATGTTGAAATTGTATCTTCTGCTATTTCGTCATCTCTATACATTCTGCTTATGCCTTTTAATTAACACTGGTATTTCTGTTTTAGTCACTAGCGTTGCAGGCAAGCCATCAAGATTAAATCTCTGTGCTCCTTCTACCAGTTTTTCTTTATGATGCTCCTCGCAGCAGAGCTACGAGGTATCTATCCAAAAAGCTTTAACTGTTTTTGTTGAAATGCTTTATAAGAAGGTTTGCCTGAACCTTGATTCTGTACATAATTACGTAATTTCTGCTCATCACCATGTTTACCTACTGTGCTCATAAAATATCCCTTACTCCAAAAATCCCTTACTCCAAAACTCACTTCCCCATAATTTTTCTTTAAGATTTGGATATTTCTCAAACATTTTCTTAGTAAGTAATACTTTTTATGATTTGAGTTATTTTTGTTGGGCTATACATTGGTATTGACTGTAATAAAAAATGTACGTGATCTTTATCTACTCCTATTTCTAAAAACCTAATTTCATAACGATCTTCTATGTGCTCACAAATTTTACACAAATAATCATCTCGTTCTTGATTGAATATTACTCTTCTATACTTTGCCGGCGTTACTAAATGATATATTAGTACTGTGACATTATGACTCTTATGTATATAACTGCTTTCTTCCATTCAAGTAGTACATCACGAAGCAGAGCTTCGGGGAATTAAACCCTGAGAGATTAATTGTTCCTTACAATCCAGCAGTATCCCGTAAAGAATATAAGCACTTTCTGGGTATAGATAATCAAGACCAGCTTTAACAAATAATCCTCCTAGCATAATCTTTTTTCTAGCGTCAGCTTTGCGATCAAAAGTAACTGCTTTTTGTAATTGCATACGAGTATACCATAATTTCTTTGTGATTAATTTAATCATCTTTTGTGTTTTCTGATTTTGGTTTGCTGGGCATTTTCATTTTTCCCCCTAAACTTTTAAACTCATGCAAGATTGGATGATTTTTATCATCAATATTTTTTACAAACTTTAGAAACCCAATTAGCAATCTATCATCAATAGTTAAAGCATTACATGCTTTAAAGATATTAAACAATTCTTCTTTTCGTTTTTGAAGTAACTGAGTTTGTTGATGCTCTAATTGTGCTTCTATTTTAGCAATACGTTCTTTTTTAAGTTGCTGTAAATTAGAAAGTTTAGTACTTGTTGCAATAGCTTTAGTTGCCATTAGTTCCTCTTACTTTAGAAATTTAATGCAATCTTTGATATTTAATACTAAATCAGTATACCAGTATCAGCAACATATAGTCAAGGAAAAGCAAGTATCACCTATATTTTTTTACAGATATTACGGGGATAGTGGACTGAAAAATCAAGACAAAAAAATGGGTAGTATGTTTTCCTAATTTTTCGATTATCAGGCAGCAATTTGCTGATAATTTTGCATATAATTCAGATATACATTCATAGGCTTTTTATAACCAATACTTGAATGAAATCTGTGATAATTATATTTATTCAGATAATGATCAATCCCCTCTTTTAACGCTTTAACATTGTTAAAATCATTAATAAAGATACAATTATATTTTAAAGTTCTAAAAACCCTTTCTATTACTATACTGAAGTTTTGACAAAAATTCTAATTTTTCTGACTAAAGTAAAAATTTATATTTAAAGATGAAGAACTCGGCCGCAAGCGACCGAGTTTCAAAATAGGTTAAACTGCTTTGTTTCTTTTTCAATTTTATCCATTGCGTTTAGTTGATTTTGGTATCCACACAAAGTGATACATTATTCTAAAAACATGATGACTATTACGCCTCAATTCCATTCTACTAAATTATAATATGCCAACGCTTATATTATAACGCTATCCATCTAGGGAGCAAGCTCCCTAGATTTTCGCTATGCGGTTAAATATTTAGTGCTTTTATCAGCTTAAAAGCGATATTTCTACAATTTAAAGTAAATTATTGGATATATAATACAAATTATAGATTGATACACTCGCCACTTTTTTTAATAAAAATTTTTTGTCAAAACTTCAGTCACTTATCCATAAGCCTAAAATATCCTTTCTGCCAGATAAATCTATTCCTAAAGCTACATATACTGATTTATTAATAATAAGTTTATCTTGTCTTACTTTCACTACTAAACAGTCAAAATATACTATAGGGTATACTGATTCAAGAGGTCTACTCTGCCAAATCTTGACCTCATCTATTACTTCATCTGTAATCCTGCTGATTAGGCTCTCACTGATCTCAGCTCCATATATAGCTAACGCGGAAAGGTTTTTACCATAGTTTTTGTATTTACTCACATATTCACCAGATCTAAATCCTAAATGATGCTCCTCGCAGCAGAGCTACGAGGTATCTAAAAAAGTTTTAGTTGTTTCTTATGATATAGCTAACACGGAAATGTTTCTACCATAGATTAGGAAAAACTTAGGCATTGATCAATAATTTTATGTAAACAGTTTTTAAAGTTAGTCCAGCAATGTTTAATAGGATTTAGATCTGGTGAATATGTGAGTAAATACAAAAACTATGGTAAAAACCTTTTCGCGTTAGCTATATCACGAAGCAGAGCTTCGGGGAATTAAACCCTGAGAGATTAATAGAAAAAGCGGGTTGTACTCTTATTTATCTACCGGTCTATTCTCCAGATTTAAATTCTATTGAACACTGTTGGGCTAATTTTAAAAATTACTTGAGAAAAATTATTAAAAACTTTAAAGATTTTCGTGATGCAATAACGGCAGCAATGGTAAAAACCTTCCCGTGTTAGCTATATATTTTTAATTACTTCTAATATAGGCTCAACAAAAATTTACACAATCATTGCAAAAAACTCGACAATTGATTATATTACCAAAAAATGGTCTATGCCTATCCCCAATTGGAATGAAGCTATGGCTCATTTTATGATCAAATTTGATGGTAGGATTTAATGGCTCACGAAATTTACACAATTGATGAAACAGAGCCTATCTATAGCTCGGCTATCAGGATTATTTGCTAAAAATTCAATTATATTCTCCTTATTAGTAAACCTAGCATCACGTCCACTTTGTAGATGTTGTCTTGAGCTGTAGTCTCCATTTTCTTTATAACGTCTAATCCAATTTGATATCGTATGACGCTCTATACCTAATAAGTCTGATATTGCTTTTATTCTATATTTAGAGGTTTTGTGAAGACTGATTACCCTATCTCTTAAATCCTGACTGTATGCTTTCATCTCTACCGTAGTTAAAATCATTATCTTACATTATTCTAAGGAATAATTCTAGTCGCGTTAGCTATAACATAGCGTAAGTCTTGCTATTATTTTTGCGTAAGTTCTTGTAATGAATAAATTATTATGATAACCATAATTTATGAGGGTGATGTAACCAATGTTTGGTATGTGCGTAGTTCAAAGCATTGGATAATTGTTGGTACGCACGGCTTTGTTGCATAAATAAGCTTTTGAATATACTGCCCCTAACCCCGCAATGCTAGCCTAGCCAACAGGCACAGAGATAGGTTTACCAATTTCAAACATTTTGTTTAATAAGTGGCATTTAATAGACATTTCTTTTGTCATATTTTGATCATGTCTTGATAGAAACTTACTACCAAAAGAAGTTTTAAATCGAAAGAACGTGTTCTCTACACGCTCCCTTCTACCATAATTATTCTTTACCCTCCATGCTTGGTAGTCCGTCCGCCAAAACTCTACAAGCCTTATAGATAATATGGTTTTAAGACAAGAAGTAATACAACAATCCGTAAGAAAATGATAAAATATGGTCATAAACCTTATGGATTTCAGTCAATGCCAATAGACAACATTATCAAATCGCAAGAACAAGGGAAACTGTTTGGTTATAAATTAAAAGAAGAATTAAACCCAAATAATAAGCTATATAAATTAAGAGAATTAATAAATTGGTCTAGGCTCGAAGAGTGGTTATCAAAAAATGTTTGTATTAAGAAATTTGGTAGAAATAGAAAATGTCATAGAGTGATGCTTGGCATAACGATGCTACAAGCAATGTATAATTTTTCAGATTCATTATCAGAGGAAGAGCTAAAAGAGAATATGTATTGGCAGTATTTCTGCGGGTGGGAATATATAGAAAAAGACATAGCTATCTCGGAAACTAGTATACGACGGTTTCGTAGTGTATTAGGTGAAGCTGGATATAATGAGATATTATCGGAGTTGATCAGGGTTGGGATAAAAACTAACACAATTAAAAAAAAAGATTTGGAATTAATCATCGCTGATACGACTGTACAAATTAAGAATATCAAACACCCACACGATGTTTATTTAATGGATAAAGCTAGGCTTAGCATAGTAAAGCTTTGCAACAGTTTGGGTATACATTTGAATGAAACATACGCTAGAACCTATAAACGCGATATAGTAAAGCTATGGAAATATAAAGAACATAGTAAAGCCAAGAAGCGTTGGAAAATAATGAAGCATTTAAAAATATTACTGGGTCGTTTGATTAGAGTATGTGAGCGTGAGATCAAAAATAAGCAATTAAACTTGTCTCTCAAAAATCAAGAAGTATTGCAAAAAATAAAACAAATACATAACCAATCTGTTTTAAAAAGAGAAGCTAAAAAGCAATATAAAGAAGATAACAAAGTATTATATAGTTTTCATGCCCCTGAAGTAGAGTGTATAGGAAAGGGAAAACGCAACAAGCCATATGAGTTTGGCAATAAAGTAGCGGTAGTAGTAAGTGGTCGTAGAAATTTTGTTTTATCCGCAAAATCGTTTCATAATAATCCTTATGATGGTCATACATTGCATCAGAGCTTTGAAGCAGTAGAGAGTGTCACTGGAATCAAGATAAAGAAATCATTTGTTGATCTTGGGTATAGTGGTAGCAATGTAAAGGAGAAGAGTAAGGTATATACCCCAAAAACGCGGAAGAAGTTGTTACAAGAGGACAAGTCTATGATCAAGAGACGCAGTGCCATAGAACCAATAATAGGTCACTTAAAGCAATATGGTCGGATGGGTAGAAACTTCTTGAAAGGTATGATAGGAGATATTATCAATCCAATAATCTCTGCTATTGGTTTGAATTTACGATGCATTGCAAATCATTTACAAATCGTGTCTAACTCCACATAAATCAAAAATATCATCATGCAAAAACTAGATGAACGATAAAAAATCGTTAACAATAGCTCCATATCAAAATTAGACCAACACAGAAATGTATCAGTAAAAATTAACATAACTTAATGATGCTCCTCGCAGCAGAGCTACGAGGTATCTAAAAAAGTTTTAGTTGTTTCTTATGATATCACGAAGCAGAGCTTCGGGGAATTAAACCCTGAGAGATTAATTTTTATTGAAAATCTTAGCAATTTGTTGTCAAAACTCTATCCCATTACAAATGATCAGGATTTGAAGTGTTTTTGGCGGATAGACTAGCTAAGGCATTTATGCCGTAATCTTAAGCCCTGCATTTACAATGCAGGGTGATTAACTACAGTCGATACCAATGTATAGCCCAACAAAAATAACTCAAATCATAAAAAGTATTACTTCTAAGAAAATGTCTGAGAAATATCCAAATCTTAAAGAAAAATTATGGGGAAGTGAGTTTTGGAGTAAAGGATATTTTATGAGCACAGTAGGTAAACATGGTGATGAGCAGAAATTACGTAATTATGTACAGAATCAAGGTTCAGGCAAACCTTCTTATAAAGCATTTCAACAAAAACAGTTAAAGCTTTTTGGATAGATACCTCGTAGCTCTGCTGCGAGGAGCATCATTTGTCAAAACTTCAGTCAAAAGCTTATTTATGCAACAAAGCCATAATGACTGACTAGTAATTATTGAAAAATATTATATAAGTATCAATTAAAGTTATCAAAAAAGATATGAACGAGGCAATGAGCAATAAAGAACAAAATGTAACATCAAATATAGAAACCGAGATTGTGAAGAGTAATCGGATATTATCCTTATCAGGAGGAGGAGTAAAGGGGGTAGCGGAATTAGTGATACTTTCTGAAATAGAGGAGCGGACAGGGAAATCTATAACGGAGTTATTCCCGATCATCACAGGCACTAGTGTTGGAGGATTAATCTCTCAGGGTTTGAGTCTTTTGCAATGATTGTGTAAATTTTTGTTGAGCCTATATTAGAAGTAATTAAAAATATAGGTAACAGAAATGCAAATAGAGAAGAATAAAAAAATAAATGAAGCAATAGATTTGCTGATAGAAGGTGGAGTAGATTTAAAAACAGTACTAAGTCAGAATGGATTAATTAAGGAATTAACCAAGGGTATTTTAGAGCGAGCACTGCATGCTGAGATGTCAGAACATTTAGGTTATAGCAAGTATGATAGAGCTGAAACTGAGAATGCGAGGAATGGTAGTTTTAGTAAGAATCTGATTAGTGAGTCCGTCCGCCAAAACTCTACAAGCCTTATAGATAATATGGTTTTAAGACAAGAAGTAATACAACAATCCGTAAGAAAATGATAAAATATGGTCATAAACCTTATGGATTTCAGTCAATGCCAATAGACAACATTATCAAATCGCAAGAACAAGGGAAACTGTTTGGTTATAAATTAAAAGAAGAATTAAACCCAAATAATAAGCTATATAAATTAAGAGAATTAATAAATTGGTCTAGGCTCGAAGAGTGGTTATCAAAAAATGTTTGTATTAAGAAATTTGGTAGAAATAGAAAATGTCATAGAGTGATGCTTGGCATAACGATGCTACAAGCAATGTATAATTTTTCAGATTCATTATCAGAGGAAGAGCTAAAAGAGAATATGTATTGGCAGTATTTCTGCGGGTGGGAATATATAGAAAAAGACATAGCTATCTCGGAAACTAGTATACGACGGTTTCGTAGTGTATTAGGTGAAGCTGGATATAATGAGATATTATCGGAGTTGATCAGGGTTGGGATAAAAACTAACACAATTAAAAAAAAAGATTTGGAATTAATCATCGCTGATACGACTGTACAAATTAAGAATATCAAACACCCACACGATGTTTATTTAATGGATAAAGCTAGGCTTAGCATAGTAAAGCTTTGCAACAGTTTGGGTATACATTTGAATGAAACATACGCTAGAACCTATAAACGCGATATAGTAAAGCTATGGAAATATAAAGAACATAGTAAAGCCAAGAAGCGTTGGAAAATAATGAAGCATTTAAAAATATTACTGGGTCGTTTGATTAGAGTATGTGAGCGTGAGATCAAAAATAAGCAATTAAACTTGTCTCTCAAAAATCAAGAAGTATTGCAAAAAATAAAACAAATACATAACCAATCTGTTTTAAAAAGAGAAGCTAAAAAGCAATATAAAGAAGATAACAAAGTATTATATAGTTTTCATGCCCCTGAAGTAGAGTGTATAGGAAAGGGAAAACGCAACAAGCCATATGAGTTTGGCAATAAAGTAGCGGTAGTAGTAAGTGGTCGTAGAAATTTTGTTTTATCCGCAAAATCGTTTCATAATAATCCTTATGATGGTCATACATTGCATCAGAGCTTTGAAGCAGTAGAGAGTGTCACTGGAATCAAGATAAAGAAATCATTTGTTGATCTTGGGTATAGTGGTAGCAATGTAAAGGAGAAGAGTAAGGTATATACCCCAAAAACGCGGAAGAAGTTGTTACAAGAGGACAAGTCTATGATCAAGAGACGCAGTGCCATAGAACCAATAATAGGTCACTTAAAGCAATATGGTCGGATGGGTAGAAACTTCTTGAAAGGTATGATAGGAGATATTATCAATCCAATAATCTCTGCTATTGGTTTGAATTTACGATGCATTGCAAATCATTTACAAATCGTGTCTAACTCCACATAAATCAAAAATATCATCATGCAAAAACTAGATGAACGATAAAAAATCGTTAACAATAGCTCCATATCAAAATTAGACCAACACAGAAATGTATCAGTAAAAATTAACATAACTTATTAATTTTTATTGAAAATCTTAGCAATTTGTTGTCAAAACTCTATCCCATTACAAATGATCAGGATTTGAAGTGTTTTTGGCGGATAGACTTGGTATCCTTTGTTTTGTTGATATATAACAGCTGCATCTCTCTCAGTTTTATCCCTAAGCGATTGAACTTTTACTGAAGAGTTTGGGGGTCTAATAACTGGTTTTATCTTCTTCTTTCTCAACAATTGATATGTAGATTCACCGTCATACCCTCGATCTCCCAGAAAATCCTTGGCTCTGACATTAGCTATTAGTAGTCCAATCTGTGATCTATCATCTATAGTATGCTCTGTGGTACTATCGGCAAGTATCATACCTTGATCTTCTATAACGATATGTAGCTTTTTCCATATGCGACGCTTATATTGCTTACCATGCTTATTTTCTAGCCATTCGTTCCCTGTGTAGGCTTGTATCCCTGTACTATCCATTGAAATACAACTAAATTCTTTATCTTGATTTCCATGTAAATACCTAAGATCTAATGACTTCATACGCTTACTTAATGTTGTATAGTCTGGACATCTAATAGATAAACCCGATATTTCAAAGAGCCAGTTTATAAAGCCTTGGGTTTGGCGTAACTTAAGACCGAATAAGCATCTGATCTTCAAACACTGTAATATAGCGTGATCACTATAGCGTCTAGGTCTTCCTCGTTTCATTTCCTCTCTGTAATCAGCATACCAGCCAATCGCCAAATCACTGGCAATCATAAAATCTATGCGACCCCTATTGCGTAAAAAATTATTATATTCTGACCAATTCGTTATTTTATATTTAGAATACTTGCGTGATTTACTAAAAGGGGCTTTCTTCCGAGATCTCATATAATCTGGATTATTTTTAATTCAGGACATCTTACCAGATTATCACCACTCTTGCTCTACAAATTTTATTTATGCAACAAAGCCATTCCCACCCGCAGAAATACTGCCAATACATATTCTCTTTTAGCTCTTCCTCTGATAATGAATCTGAAAAATTATACATTGCTTGTAGCATCGTTATGCCAAGCATCACTCTATGACATTTTCTATTTCTACCAAATTTCTTAATACAAACATTTTTTGATAACCACTCTTCGAGCCTAGACCAATTTATTAATTCTCTTAATTTATATAGCTTATTATTTGGGTTTAATTCTTCTTTTAATTTATAACCAAACAGTTTCCCTTGTTCTTGCGATTTGATAATGTTGTCTATTGGCATTGACTGAAATCCATAAGGTTTATGACCATATTTTATCATTTTCTTACGGATTGTTGTATTACTTCTTGTCTTAAAACCATATTATCTATAAGGCTTGTAGAGTTTTGGCGGACGGACTATTTAAGGTTTTATATCTGACAATTGATTATATTACCAAAAAATGGTCTATGCCTATCCCCAATTGGAATGAAGCTATGGCTCATTTTATGATCAAATTTGATGGTAGAATTTAATGGTTCACGAAATTTACACAATTGATGAGACAGAGCCTCTCCTCACAATGACAATTAATCCTTAATAGTCTGAAGGGCTAGTTTGATTATTTTTGTGATACCAGTATTGGTATAGGTAGAGATTGGGAACATTTCTTTACCAGTGATTTTTTGCAATTGAGTTGTTTTTTCTGCTATTTCTTCATCAGTTAAAACATCGATTTTATTAAGGCAAATAATTTGGGTTTTATCTTTTAAATAATCTGAATAAGATTCAAGTTCCGTGCGTACTATATTATAATCAGCCACAACGTCTTCGCTACTGCCGTCTATTAAGTGAATCAGCACGTTACATCTTTCAATATGCTTCAGGAATTTATCGCCTAAGCCATGCCCTTGACTAGCTCCCTCTATTAAGCCTGGAATATCGGCTATAACAAACTCTTCATCATCAATATACACTACTCCAAGATTCGGCACTAAAGTAGTAAATGGATAATCGGCGATTTTAGGTTTAGCTGCCGATACCACTGATAAAAAGGTAGACTTACCGGCATTAGGAAGCCCAACAAGCCCAACATCGGAAAGAAGTTTCAGGCTTAGCTGAACCCACATTTCTTCAGCAATTTCGCCCTCTGTTCTACGTCTTGGTGCTTGATTGACTGATGTTTTGAAATGGCTATTACCAAGACCACCATTTCCGCCTTTAATTATTTCAAAAGTCTGATCATCTTCGGTAAAATCATGCAGCAATATATCGCTATCTTCTGCAAAGATTTGTGTACCGATCGGCACATCAAGGGTTAGAGATTTACCCGATTTACCGCTTTTATTTGAGCCTTTACCATTTTCACCACTATCTGCGATAAAATGCTGCTTATATCTATAATTTACTAGCGTATTAAGATGGTGATTGCTTCTAAAAATAATACTACCGCCACGTCCGCCGTTACCACCATCAGGACCACCTCGGTCAATAAATTTTTCACGGTGGAAACTAACGCAACCATTGCCACCATTCCCACCTTTTATGTATATCTTCACTTCATCAATAAAATTCATATAACCTTTGTTGTAACGTTGTAAGTCCTGTCATTCCGTAACAGCTTTAATCCTGTCATCCCGTGGCTTGGGAACTAGATCCAGAAAATAATAAAAAATACAAATAAAAAAAGCTCGCTTCATACTGGGCTGGATCCCAAGCCATGGGATGACACCGAAGAAGTTTTTAATCTGCATCTCTTCGCTTGCAATGACGATACGCTGTTTAAAAACGCATTATATCAAAATTTATCTCTCTTTAATAGTCTTATATTCTCTATGAACTTGACCAGTATAAAGCTGCCTTGGTCTGCTGATTTTCTGCTCAGGGTCTTCGTGCATCTCTTTCCATTGTGCCATCCAGCCTACTGTTCTTGCCGTGGCAAAAAGCACTGTGAACATCTGTGGGGGTATACCCATCGCTTTATAAATAATACCCGAATAAAAATCAACGTTTGGATATAATTTTCTCTCAATAAAATACTCATCTTTAAGAGCGATAGCTTCAAGCTCTATCGCTATTTGTAGTAATGGGTTGTTATCTAGCTGCCCTAATTCTTTTAACACCTCCTTGCAGGTCTCTTTAAGCACTGCAGCACGCGGATCATAGTTTTTATATACACGATGACCAAAGCCCATTAGCCTAAAATTATCATTTTTATCTTTAGCCTTCGCTATATATTTAGGTATATTCTCTACACTGCCTATTTCTTTCAGCATATTTATCACTGCTTCATTAGCTCCGCCATGAGCAGGTCCCCAAAGCGATGCAATACCAGTACTGACACAAGCAAAAGGGTTAGCTCCCGATGAGCCGGCAATTCTAACTGTTGAAGTAGAAGCATTTTGCTCATGATCAGCATGTAAAATAAATATTTTGTTTAAGGCATTTTTTATTACTGGATTTACTTTATATTTTTCACAAGGTGTGGCAAACATCATATGCAAGAAATTTTCAGTAAAATCTAAAGAATTATCGGGATAAACAAAAGGCTGACCTATAGAATATTTATAAGACATTGCAGCAATAGTTGGTATTTTAGCTATCATTCTAATAGCTGTAAGTTCATAATCTGCTTCTTTAAAAAAATTCAGCAAATCAGGATAAAATGCCGAAAGAGAACCAACCGCCGCAAGCATAATAGCCATAGGATGCGAAGAGCTACAAAACGTTTGGAATAAATAATGTAATCTTTCATTAACTAACGCATGATGAGCAACCTTTTTAGTAAAATCATTATACTGCTTACTATTTGGTAATTCCCCATAAATCAATAAATATGCCACCTCTAAAAAGTCGCTTTTTTCGGCTAAATCTTTTATATCATAACCACGATGCCGCAAAATCCCTTGATCACCATCTATATAAGTTATAGTTGATCTACACGAGGCAGTAGACATAAAACCGGGATCGTAAGTAAAGCAATCCGCTTCAGAATATACTTTACTAATATCAATTACATCCTGCCCAATACTTGCTGTCAGTATGGGTAATTTGAATATTTTATCTCTAATCTTTAATTCGGCAAATTCTGTATTATTATTTTCACTGGTCATATACACCCTTAATGTTGTTATATACTAGAAGTATAAACCTACTTTAAGAAAATGAGAAATTATTTTTATCTTTATAACCTGAATTCTGGATTAATCTAGGTTTGGAAGTAAGTATTTACAAAGGATAGAAGATACTCTATATAATTTTAGCAAAAAAAACAAGAGTATAGCTAACACGGGAAGGTTTTTACCATTGCTGCCGTTATTGCATCACGAAAATCTTTAAAGTTTTTAATAATTTTTCTCAAGTAATTTTTAAAATTAGCCCAACAGTGTTCAATAGAATTTAAATCTGGAGAATAGACCGGTAGATAAATAAGAGTACAACCCGCTTTTTCTATTAATTCCTTTACCAACGGTGACTTATGAATACTCGCATTATCCATTATTACACATTGTCCAGGTGTTAGTGATGGGCATAATAGCTCACCTACCCACTGATTAAATAATTGCTTATCAATATAACCGGAATGCTCTAACGGAGCAAATGATGCTCCTCGCAGCAGAGCTACGAGGTATCTATCCAAAAAGCTTTAACTGTTTTTGTTGAAATGCTTTATAAGAAGGTTTGCCTGAACCTTGATTCTGTACATAATTACGTAATTTCTGCTCATCACCATGTTTACCTACTGTGCTCATAAAATATCCTTTACTCCAAAACTCACTTCCCCATAATTTTTCTTTAAGATTTGGATATTTCTCAAACATTTTCTTAGAAGTAATACTTTTTATGATTTGAGTTATTTTTGTTGGGCTATACATTGGTATTGACTGTAATAAAAAATGTACGTGATCTTTATCTACTCCTATTTCTAAAAATCTAATTTCATAACGATCTTCTATGTGCTCACAAATTTTACACAAATAATCATCTAGTTCTTGATTGAATATTACTCTTCTATATACTTTGCCGGCGTTACTAAATGATATATTAGTACTGTGACATTATGACTCTTATGTATATAACTGCTTTCTTCCATTCAAGTAGTATATCACGAAGCAGAGCTTCGGGGAATTAAACCCTGAGAGATTAAAAAAAGTGGCGAGTGTATCAATCTATAATTTGTATTATATATCAAATAATTTACTTTAAATTGTAGAAATATCGCTTTTAAGCTGATAAAAGCACTAAATATTTAACTTTAAATATAAATTTTTACTTTAGTCAGAAAAATTAGAATGTTTGTCAAAACTTCAGTTATAAACTATCTAACTTAAAAGCTTATAATCTTGGTGCAGTTTTTACATATGGTAATTTCTCATGCGGTGCTTCTTATGACCTGAATTCTGGATTAATCTAGGTTTGGAAGTAAGTATTTACAAGGGATAGAAGATACTCTATATAATTTTTAGCAAAAAAACAAGAGTATCCCCATGAAGAAAGATATTACTGCATTATTTTGTTTTGTCGATGATTTTTGTAAAATTAGCGAGCAGTGGATTAATAAATCATTTCTACCATTAATTAATCTCTCAGGGTTTAATTCCCCGAAGCTCTGCTTCGTGATATCATAAGAAACAACTAAAACTTTTTTAGATACCTCGTAGCTCTGCTGCGAGGAGCATCATTTAAATATAGATATATCATGGCTCATTTAACGATAGATGAAAGATTTAAAATATACGAAATGAATAAGAGTGGTTATAGCTCGCGATATATAGGGACAAAGATTGGCCGTGATAAAAGCGCACTATATGTTATGAACTCAAGAGAATGAGGCATAATTATAGACCAGATAGGGCTAACACACTTGCTTGCAGTTTAAGGCAAGGTAAGAGAAAAAGAAAATTAGATATTGATAATAATTTACGAGCAGAAATAATAAAGCAGTTAACACAGGGTATTTCACCAGATATAATTTCAGGTAGACGTAAACTATCACGAGATACTGTCAATATTTCTACAGAGAGTATATACCAGTTTATTTATACATCTCCTATAGCACAAAGGCAAAAATTATATTTATCTTTAGCAAGAAAAAGGAAAAATAGGTTGCATCATGGTACAAGAATCAGAAACAAAAGAATTACAATACCAAATCGAGTTTCCATTACTGAAAGACCAGAGATAAATAGAAAGATAGCAGCAATAGGTCATTTAGAAGGTGATTTAACTTTTAACAAAGGTAATCAAAGTCGTAATATAGGCGCTCTTGTGGATATCAGAACACAAAAAGTGTTTCTCACTTTAAACCGTTCAAAAAGAACACAAGATGTGATTGGTAACATGAATAAAAAACTTAAACAATTGTCGCATATAATCAAAAGCATAACGTTAGATAATGGCAAAGAATTTACCAATCATGAACAACTATTGCCAAAATCTGAACGAAAAGTATATTTTTGCAATCCTTATTCTCCATGGCAAAAACCATTGATAGAGAAGATTAACTCAATGGTGCACAGAGTATACTCTAAATCTTTAGATATAAAAAAATTAACAATAAAGCAATTACAAGAAATTGAGGATTTTTAAAATAATTTACCAAGAAAAGTGCTCGGTTATAAAACACCCAATGAGGTATGGGAAGAAAATATAAATCTGGCTTAATTAATACTGGAATTTACCAACAACAAAAAGTTGGTTTTTTTGGTCTAAAATTACATTTGGTTATTAACGAAAAAGGTGAGATTCAAGGTCTAAAACTAACGCCTGGTAATGTAGATGATAGAGCGCCGGTTTCGATAATCACCAAACATATCACGGGATTATTGTTTGGCGATAAGGGTTATATCAAACAGGAGCTCTTTGATGATCTATACAGCAAAGGAATCAAGTTAGTAACTGGCATAAAGAAGAAAATGAAGAATAAACTTATGCCATTATTTGAAAAAATATTATTACGCAAACGCTCAATTATCGAAACAGTATTTAGTGTGCTGAAGGGTGCTTTCGAGATCGAACATACAAGACATAGATCAATTTGGAATGCCTTTGTACATATCTTATCCGCCCTAATTGCATACTGTATGAAACCTAACAAACCTGCTATATCTCAAAATTAGCTAATCCAGAATTCAGGTTTATGGCAGCTTAGGAAAAAGTTTAACAACTCCTGAATACCATAAAAATGGTCGTAATACTTATTATTACAACGGAGCTATCGCTTATGGTCAAGGTCCTATTAAAACAAGCCTTAGCTATTTTCAATCTTCAAGATATCAGAACACTGTGGATACTATAACTATAGCTACAGGACATAAAATTATGCCAGGTTTATTACCATATGCAGAAATTTCACATTTCCAAGCTAAAGGTAAACCAGTATATTATCCTGAAGCTCCTAACAAGAAAACTAAAGGTACTGTTGGTCTGATCGGTACAAAACTTAAGTTCTAATAAAAGTCATTGCGAGGAGAAACTGCAAGTTTCGACGCAACAATCTCATGAGGTAGTATAAAATTCCTGAGATTGCAACAGAGCTTCGCTCTCCTCGCAAAGCATTGTTGCGTGGATCGAAAAACGCCCTAAGGTAGTCATCTAGTTCATAAATCACAGGATGACGGGGGAAAATGATCCACGCGGGCAATGCCTCCTCGCAATGACGATTCTTGATCTATACAACAACCCACTGGATAACATTACACCGCAAAAGAATTACCGCAGCCACATTTTGCTTTAGCTTGTGGGTTGCTGACATTAAAATATGAACTGCCTAGCTCTTCTATAAAATCAAGAGTGCAATCTAACATAAATTTTTGAGAAATAGGATCGATAATAACAGTAGCATTATGTTTAGTAAAAACATAATCATCTTTTTCTAAAGTATCTTTGGAAACTAGTTCGTAATTATACATTAGCCCAGAGCAACCACCGCTATCAACGGATACTCGTAGCACTAAATCCTTATCTTTTTCTAACTCTATTAATTCCTTTACCCGCTCAAAAGCTCTATCGGTAATTGTGATTGTCACTAAAATAACCTTGTAAAAATCTTATAAATTATATAATATACCTAATATTTTATATTTTTTCAAGGTAGCGTTGTTGTGTAGGTTAAGTTTTAACGTCATTGCGAGGAACTGGTACTGTTGCATGGCTCAAGAAATATGTTTGATGTCATCCCGTGGCGGCATTGTTGCGTGGATCGGTTTTCCAGTTGTCATCCCGCGACTTGATCGCGGGATCCAACTTAAAATACTAAAATTATTAGTACTTTTTACTGTTTTCTGGATCCCGTGGTCAAGCAACTAGATGACACCGAGAACGTTTTTTGATCCACGTAACAATGCCGCCACGGGATGACAATGGTAGAACCAAGCCACACAACAAGGAAAATAACATAGCGATTACATAAAACATAAAGGATAACCATGCTAGCTTCATATGCTTCTGATCCGCTTAAAAGCAGAGGAAGATTATACAGAGAAATACCGACCTCTTACCGCAATGAGTTTGAGCGTGATCGTGATCGTATCATCCATACTAATGCATTTAGGCGTTTGCAGTATAAAACTCAGGTTTTTATCAACCATGAGGGCGATCATTACAGAAATAGGCTAACTCATTCTTTAGAAGTCTCAACAGTTGCTCGCTCGATTGCTAACACTTTAAATCTTTCAAGTGATTTAGCCGAAACCATAGCACTTGCTCATGATCTTGGTCATACACCTTTTGGTCATGCGGGAGAGCGAGCTTTGAATGAGTGTATGAAAGAGCATAACGGCTTTTCTCATAATGCTCAATCTCTGAAAATATTAACTTTACTTGAGAAAAGATATGCTGCTTATAGAGGAGTAAATCTTACTTGGGAAGTTTTAGAAGGGATAGTAAAGCATAATGGTCCTATAAGCAGCGAGGTAAATGAGTATATAGAAGAGTATAATAGCCAAAATGATTTAGAGCTTAATACTTACGCTTCTGCTGAAGCTCAAATAGCAGCACTTGCTGATGATATTAGCTATATTTCACATGATTTGGAGGATAGTATCGGTGCTAAAATTATCGATTTTAATAATCTTGCTGAGCTTAAATATATCGACCAACATGTTTTTGAACTTAAATCAAAATATCAGAATATAAGCTCCTCTTGCTTAATATATGAAGTGGTACGCAAGCTAATGCATGAACTCATTACCGATTTATTATGGCAAACTAAGACTAATATACATAAAGCAAAAATTACTCATATAGATGAAATACGTAACCTAAATTATCAAATAGTCGATTTTACAGAAAAAACTAACGAACGTATTAAAGAGATTAAAAAATTTCTACATGAGCGGGTTTACAAAAGTAATAGGATTACTGCAATCAGCCTTAAATGTACTAAGATCGTGCAAGGCTTATTTAAGGTTTATATGGAGGATGTTAATTTACTGCCTGTTAATTGGAAGATACAAATAGATTCTAACAATCCGAATAGTAAAGCTAGAATTATTGCCGATTATATAGCCGGTATGACTGATCGCTTTGCTATTCAAGAGTATAACCAACTTTGTTCGCTGAACTTTAATAATATTTAAAACTTAATCATGAATATATTTAACAAACTAAAACACGATATAATTACTGCAAGTATGCAGCTATATAATAATTCTGAAATAGCAAATCACGCTAGTATTGAAACTCCGAAAGATAACTTTAACGGCGATTTATCAAGTAATATCGCAATGATTATTGCTGCCAAAGAAAACGTTCCTCCTCGTGAAGTTGCATTAAAATTCAAAGAAATTCTTAATGAACTACCATATATCGCAAGTATAGAAATAGCCGGACCCGGGTTTATTAATTTTACTATTAAAGCTGATAGCTGGCACACTGCAATTCAAGATATTTTACAAAACGAATCTAAATTTTTTGAAATTGACATAGATAAAAACAAAAATATCAATATTGAGTATGTTTCAGCTAATCCAACTGGACCGATGCATATAGGGCATGCAAGAGGTGCAGTATATGGAGACGTGCTTGCAAATATCTTAACAAAAGTAGGATATCCTGTTACGAAAGAATATTATGTTAACGATGCTGGTTCACAAATAAATGATTTAGTAAGCACAGTAATATTACGTTATAGGGAAGCTTTAGGCGAAAAAATTACTATTACTGAAGGGTTATATCCAGGGGAATATCTAATTCCTGTCGGGCAAGCCCTAGCTAAAGAATACGGTGATAAATTATTAAATATGGATGAGCCAAAAAGGGTTAAAATAGTTAAAAATTTTGCCATTCAAAAAATGCTAGATTTAAATAAAGAAGATTTAAAAGAGCTAGGCGTTAAACACGATGTATTTTTTTCCGAGCAGACATTACACGATAATGGTAAAATAGAAAAAACTGTTAAATTACTGACCGACATGGGGTTAATTTATGAGGGTAGTGTACCTGCTCCCAAAGGTAAAGTCCACGTAGAGTGGGAAAACAGAACGCAAGAATTGTTTAAGTCTACCAAATACGGTGACGATCAAGATCGCCCTATAAGGAAAGCCGATGGAAGTTGGACATATTTCGCTTCCGATCTTGCATATGCAAAAGATAAACTAGATAGAGGAGCAAATCACTTAATTTATGTGCTTGGTGCTGATCATAGCGGGTATGTCAAAAGGATTGAAGCGATTGTTAAAGCTCTAGGCAAAGAGCAGGTTAAAGTTGATGTTAAAATCTGCCAATTAGTAAACTTTGTTGAAAATGGTGTGCCGGTTAAGATGTCAAAGCGTCTTGGAACTTTCGCTAGCGTGCAAGACGTAAATCATGAAGTAGGCAAAGACATTATAAGATTTATGATGTTAACAAGAGAAAATAACAAGACGCTTGATTTTGACCTAGTAAAAGTAAAAGAACAATCTAAAGAAAATCCTATATTTTATGTCCAATATGCACATGTTAGAACGCTTTCGATATTATCGAAAGCTATGGAAACGATTCCGCAATCTTATAATAGCTTTGAAGCTGGCACATATGATTTATCGCTATTATCGTCGGAAGAAGAAATTGAGATAATAAAGCTGTTAGCTAGCTGGGCAAAAACTTTAGAAACAGCAGCAAAATATTTTGAACCGCATAGAGTGGCGTTTTATTTGATAAATCTAGCTTCAAAATTTCATGCTTTATGGAACTTCGGTAAGGAAAATAACGATTATAGATTCATAATAGAAAATAATGTAGAGTTAACAACAGCACGTCTTGCTCTTGCTAAAGCTATACAGAAAATTATCGCTAGCGGTCTTGAGGTTATAGGTGTAGAACCGATGACTAGAATGTAGTTCAATTGTCATCCCGTGGCGGCATTGCTCGCGTGGATCAGTTTTCCAATTGTCATTCCGCGACTTGATCGCGGGATCCAGTTAAAAATACTATTAGTATTTTTTATTATTTGCTGGATCTAGTTCCCAAGCCACGGGATGACATCTCAAATATTTTATATATGATTAATAATATTTTTACTAAAATATGTTTGGTGTTTTTGATATGTATTGCTGCTATTTATTTTGCTTATCAATATTATCAAGATAGCAAGCCGGTAATTACTATTTATGCAGACGAACTACCTACAAAAATAAAACCCTCTAAAGTAGAAGAAATTATGTCATCTGTGGTGCATAGTACTATATACGAAAACCTTATTTCTAAAAATACAAACCCTAAAAATGCAAAACTTCTTCCTGAACCTGAAAAGCCTGTTAATATAAATTCACGCAATCAAAATGATGACCCTTTTGAGATAAATTCTTCGGATGACATATCAAATCTACTTTCTTTAATAGAACCGAATAATGCTTCACAAAAAGATGAGACAGGTTTAAATATAATAAAACGTGATAAAGAAAGTACAGCTAGCAATAAAAATATAAAAAGTTATAATAATTCAAATAGCTATAAAGTGCAGCTTGGTTCAGTAAAATCGGAAGCAGATGCAATAAATGAAGGGGAGAGAATAAAAAAGAAATTTCCAAAAATCCTAAAAAACGCTGTTATCACTACTCAAAAAGTTAAATGTGACGATGGAAAATTTTTCTATTTAATATTAGCTGGTAACTATAATAACCTTAGTCAAGCAAAAGCAGTTTGTAAGAAATTGGCACAGAATAAGCAAAACTGCGTTTTGAAGTAGTATACTCGTCTACCCAACTCTTTATTTAATATTGAGTGAGAATAATTTATGACAACAAAGGAAGAAGATTTTGATGAAATTACACTTGAAGAAGATATGTATTTTTCAAAACTCGCAGATAAAAGGTTAGCGGAAACTAAATATTGGGTGAAGCATGAAGATTTTTGGGATACTCCTCCCGTCATTGCGAGGAACATAGCGACGAAGCAATCTCAGAAACCCTTATGAGATTGCCACGCTCCTTATAGTCGAGTAACTCATGACATTTTAAGAGTCATGCAATAAAAAAATTAAATAAATTATGAAAGAAACTAAAATAGAAAATATTGACTTTGGGAGTGCTTTATCCGAGCGTTATCTTGCTTATGCACTGTCAACGATTATGTCCCGCTCGCTTCCTGACGTACGTGACGGGTTAAAGCCTGTACATCGTCGGTTATTATACGCAATGTTGCAGCTAAGACTTGAACCGAATTCGGGCTATAAGAAATGTGCAAGGGTAGTCGGTGACGTAATCGGTAAATATCACCCCCATGGCGACGTTGCAGTATATGACACTTTAGTGCGTCTTGCTCAACATTTTTCCCTTCGCTATCCATTAATTGACGGACAAGGTAATTTCGGCTCTATCGACGGCGATAATGCGGCAGCAATGCGTTATACCGAATCACGTATGACGAAAATATGTACGCTTCTTATGGAAGATATCGACAAGGATACGGTAGATTTCCGCCCGACATATGACGATTCTGATTTAGAGCCGGTCATAATGCCCGCAAGCTTTCCGAACCTGCTTGCCAATGGCTCGGAGGGGATAGCGGTCGGTATGGCAACTAATATTCCGCCGCATAATTTGCATGAGCTGTGTGATGCTCTGATGCATCTAATCGATCATCCAAAATCTGAAATTAGCGACATGATGAATTTCATTAAAGGACCTGATTTTCCGACCGGTGGCATAATTATTGATAAAAGTGATGTTATCACTAGTGCCTATATGACGGGACGCGGTAGCTTTAGGGTAAGAGCTAGGTGGGAAAAAGAAGAGCTAAATTATGGTGTATATCAGATAGTTGTAACCGAAATACCTTATCAAGTTCAGAAGTCAAAGCTTATAGAGCAAATTGCGATATTGTTGAAAGATAAAAAAATACCACTTGTTAGTAATATTAGAGATGAATCAACTGATATTATCAGGCTTGTTATTGAGCCAAGAGATCGTAGCTGTGACCCGCAAATAGTGATGGAGTCTTTATTTAAGCTGACGAATTTAGAAAGCCGAATTCAGCTAAATATGAATGTCATTGGTAGTAATAACGTACCGAAAGTGATGAATATTTTAGAGGTTCTGCAAGAGTTTTTAAGCCATAGACAAAATATTATTACCCGCAGATCGACTTATCTATTAAACAAAATAAAGCATCGTTTGGAAATTCTAGAAGGTTTACGAATAGCTTATCTAAACCTTGATGAGATTATTAAAATCATCCGTGAAGAGGATGAGCCGAAAGCGATAATGATGCAGCGTTTTAAACTAACCGAAATTCAAGTAGAGGCAATATTAAATACCCGCCTGCGTTCACTTCGTAAACTTGAAGAACAAGAAATTATAGCTGAACATAGTAATTTACAAAAGCAACAAGCAATACTTGAGGAGATCTTCAATAATCCAAAAGAGCTATGGAAAGTCGTTAAAAAAGAAATAAAAGCTGTGCAGGCTAAATTCGGCTTAAATACTACGATAGGAGCGAGGCGAACTAGTTTTGAAGAAGTAACACTAACGAATCAAGTAGTTGACATAACGGCTTTTATTACTAAAGAACCAATTACGATTATCTGTTCAAAAATGGGCTGGGTGCGTTCGCTAAAAGGTCATAATAATGATTTATCAAGTATAAAATATAAAGAGGGCGATGCAGAAAAGTTTATTTTAGAGGCTTACACAACCGATAAAATATTGATAATCAGCTCAGAAGGAAGATTTTTTACCCTCCTTGCCGATAATATTTGTAAAGGTAAAGGCACGGGTGAGTCTATAAAATTGCTTGTAGATATAGGCAATAATGATATTACTGAGATTTTAGTCTATAAGCCAGATCAGCTTTTATTGCTTGCAAGCAGCATAGGTAAAGGCTTTATGGTCAATTCAAACGAGGTAATGGCCCAAACAAAAAGTGGCAAACAAATTATGAATGTGCCGGATGGTTATACATGCATAGCTTGTTTACCGGTCAATGGTGATAGTGTTGCTTGCATTGGTGAAAGTCGCAAGCTGTTAGTGTTTAATATCGACGAAATACCAGAAATGAAGAAAGGACAAGGCGTAACGCTGCAAAAGTTTAAAAACGCCAAGCTTTTAGATATTAAAATATTTAATAGGGAAGAGGGCTTAAGCTGGAATAGTGGCGGGAAAGTGAAACTTGAGAAGAATATTATTGCCTTTTTAGGTAAACGAGGTAGCACCGGTAAACTACCTCCTATGGGCTTCCCAAAGAATAATAGGTTTAGTTAAATCATAAGTGACATCTAGTCGTTAATTTGCATTAGTTGACATTTGATCTTACATTTAACTGAAGTTTTGACAAAAATTCTAATTTTTCTGACTAAAGTAAAAATTTATATTTAAAGTTAAATATTTAGTGCTTTTATCAGCTTAAAAGCGATATTTCTACAATTTAAAGTAAATTATTTGATATATAATACAAATTATAGATTGATACACTCGCCACTTTTTTTAATCTCTCAGGGTTTAATTCCCCGAAGCTCTGCTTCGTGATATCATAAGAAACAACTAAAACTTTTTTAGATACCTCGTAGCTCTGCTGCGAGGAGCATCATTTACTTCTAATATAGGCTCAACAAAAATTTACACAATCATTGCAAAAGACTCTATTTTTCATCTCAGTAAAATTACCAAGCCAAAATTGAGCTCCTTCATTCTCACTTACTGAAGTTTTGACAAAAATTCTAATTTTTCTGACTAAAGTGAAAATTTATATTTAAAGTTAAATATTTAGTGCTTTTATCAGCTTAAAAGCGATATTTCTACAATTTAAAGTAAATTATTTGATATATAATACAAATTATAGATTGATACACTCGCCACTTTTTTTAATAAAAATTTTTTGTCAAAACTTCAGTCACTTATCCATAAGCCTAAAATATCCTTTCTGCCAGATAAATCTATTCCTAAAGCTACATATACTGATTTATTAATAATAAGTTTATCTTGTCTTACTTTCACTACTAAACAGTCAAAATATACTATAGGGTATACTGCTTCAAGAGGTCTACTCTGCCAAATCTTGACCTCATCTTGACTAACGAATATTAGAATTACCCTCAACGAACATTAAAATTACCTATAAAAAAGAAGTAACTATGGACAGTAAAATCGAATAAAAATTTATTTTTAAATATTTAAATATTATTCGAGAATTACTGATGACATGTACAAATAACCAAGTAGGTATTTTAATGCAAAAGATCAAAAAATATAATCAGATAATTTCTGCTGCAAAAGCAGGTATGAGTGTAAAAACGGCACGTAAGTATTTACGTATTAATAAGTATCCAAGCGAATTACGCACAATACGTAAATATAGGACACGTAAGGATCCATTTGTGAAGCACTGGGATGAAATAGAATCAATGCTAGAATCAGCACCGGAGTTGCAAGCAACTACCATATTAGCATATTTGACAGAAAAGTATCATGGGAATTATAATGGGAAGCAATTACGCTGTTTGCAGAAAAGGTTGAAACAATGGAGAGCTGCACATGGTAAGGATAAGACAGTAATCTTTTTACAAAATATAGCTAACACGGAAATGTTTCTACCACAGATTAGGAAAAACTTAGGCATTGATCAATAATTTTACGTAAACAGTTTTTAAAGTTAGTCCAGCAATGTTTAATAGGATTTAGATCTGGTGAATATGTGAGTAAATACAAAAACTATGGTAAAAACCTTTCCGCGTTAGCTATATTCTTCCTGGCAAACAGAGTCAGTCTGATTGGACCAATATGAATCAATTGGGTATTTGTATTGGTGGGCAACCATATCCTCACTTACTATTTCATTTTATGTTGCCTTATTCATGTTGGGAAACTTTTAGCATATGCCATAGTGAAAGTTTTGATACATTAGCATCAGGGTTTGAAAAAGCTGTATGGGAGTTAGGTGGAGTTTTACCAGAGCATCGTACAGATAATTTAAGTGCAGCTACCAAGCAATGTGGTATATAATGGACTAATGGTATGGACCTCCTGATATAGAGAATGAAAAGCAGTTGCTAATCTTCTAGGGTTAATATTTAACATATTAAAACAACAATTAAGGAGGTCCATATGGAGGTTACTACAATTGGTATAGATATTGCAAAAAGAATTTTTCAAATTCATGGTGTAGATAAAAATGGCAAGACAGTATTAAAGAAAAAATTGATGAGAGATCAGGTTTTGACATTTATGGCTAATTTACCACAATGTTTAGTAGGGATGGAAGCTTGTGGTGGTTCTAGTTATTGGGCAAGAGAAATAACTAAATTAGGGCATGAAGTAAAACTAATGGCACCGCAATTTGTCAAACCATATGTTAAAACTAATAAAAATGATCAAGCAGATGCTGAAGCGATATGTGAAGCCGTGACAAGACCTAATATGAGATTTGTTGCAATTAAAACTATAGAGCAACAAGAAATTTTATCAATACATAGGGTAAGAGAGAGATTGGTAAAAAATCGTACAGCACTTGCTAATGAAATTAGGGGGCTACTACATGAGTTTGGTTTTATTGTTCCTCAAGGCATTAATAAGGTTATCACAAAATTAATTGAGATTTTAGATGCAGGGAAATTAAGCCAGTTAAGTTATCAAACATTTAGTGAACTAAAAGAAGAATTCTTAGATAATAACAGAAAAATAAAAGAGATAGAAAAACGATTAACAATGATAGCAAGTAACCTAACTCAATATCAACGATTAAGAGCTATACCTGGTCTTGGTTTAATTACTGCTACTGCTTTAATAGCATCAATAGGTAATGCTACAAGTTTTGAGAATGGCAGGCAATTATCGGCATGGCTAGGATTAGTGCCAAGACAACATTCAAGTGGTGGGAAGGATAAGCTGCTGGGAATTAGCAAGCGAGGTGATGTATACTTACGCACTTTATTAATTCAAGGGGCTAGAGCTGTACTAAATGCCAAGATAAGATTTACATCGGAAGAACAGAAATCTAAAAAAGATTTTAGCCAATTTACGAAATGGATGTTTAATTTATCTGAGCGAAGTAGCCATAATAAAACGACAGTTGCCATAGCTAATAAGTTGGCAAGAGTGGTGTTTGCTGTACTAAGATCAGGAGATGATTATGTAGAGAGTAAAGTTTGTAGCTAAAGAGTGTGTAGCATAGCACTTATAAGTAAAATAAATGGTGATTTATATAGTCCGTCCGCCAAAACTCTACAAGCCTTATAGATAATATGGTTTTAAGACAAGAAGTAATACAACAATCCGTAAGAAAATGATAAAATATGGTCATAAACCTTATGGATTTCAGTCAATGCCAATAGACAACATTATCAAATCGCAAGAACAAGGGAAACTGTTTGGTTATAAATTAAAAGAAGAATTAAACCCAAATAATAAGCTATATAAATTAAGAGAATTAATAAATTGGTCTAGGCTCGAAGAGTGGTTATCAAAAAATGTTTGTATTAAGAAATTTGGTAGAAATAGAAAATGTCATAGAGTGATGCTTGGCATAACGATGCTACAAGCAATGTATAATTTTTCAGATTCATTATCAGAGGAAGAGCTAAAAGAGAATATGTATTGGCAGTATTTCTGCGGGTGGGAATATATAGAAAAAGACATAGCTATCTCGGAAACTAGTATACGACGGTTTCGTAGTGTATTAGGTGAAGCTGGATATAATGAGATATTATCGGAGTTGATCAGGGTTGGGATAAAAACTAACACAATTAAAAAAAAAGATTTGGAATTAATCATCGCTGATACGACTGTACAAATTAAGAATATCAAACACCCACACGATGTTTATTTAATGGATAAAGCTAGGCTTAGCATAGTAAAGCTTTGCAACAGTTTGGGTATACATTTGAATGAAACATACGCTAGAACCTATAAACGCGATATAGTAAAGCTATGGAAATATAAAGAACATAGTAAAGCCAAGAAGCGTTGGAAAATAATGAAGCATTTAAAAATATTACTGGGTCGTTTGATTAGAGTATGTGAGCGTGAGATCAAAAATAAGCAATTAAACTTGTCTCTCAAAAATCAAGAAGTATTGCAAAAAATAAAACAAATACATAACCAATCTGTTTTAAAAAGAGAAGCTAAAAAGCAATATAAAGAAGATAACAAAGTATTATATAGTTTTCATGCCCCTGAAGTAGAGTGTATAGGAAAGGGAAAACGCAACAAGCCATATGAGTTTGGCAATAAAGTAGCGGTAGTAGTAAGTGGTCGTAGAAATTTTGTTTTATCCGCAAAATCGTTTCATAATAATCCTTATGATGGTCATACATTGCATCAGAGCTTTGAAGCAGTAGAGAGTGTCACTGGAATCAAGATAAAGAAATCATTTGTTGATCTTGGGTATAGTGGTAGCAATGTAAAGGAGAAGAGTAAGGTATATACCCCAAAAACGCGGAAGAAGTTGTTACAAGAGGACAAGTCTATGATCAAGAGACGCAGTGCCATAGAACCAATAATAGGTCACTTAAAGCAATATGGTCGGATGGGTAGAAACTTCTTGAAAGGTATGATAGGAGATATTATCAATCCAATAATCTCTGCTATTGGTTTGAATTTACGATGCATTGCAAATCATTTACAAATCGTGTCTAACTCCACATAAATCAAAAATATCATCATGCAAAAACTAGATGAACGATAAAAAATCGTTAACAATAGCTCCATATCAAAATTAGACCAACACAGAAATGTATCAGTAAAAATTAACATAACTTATTAATTTTTATTGAAAATCTTAGCAATTTGTTGTCAAAACTCTATCCCATTACAAATGATCAGGATTTGAAGTGTTTTTGGCGGATAGACTATATAATGAATAGGTAAAAGCAAAACAATATGTAAGAGATTCCAACCCGAAATATGCTTGAGATAATTAATATTGATGGTAAATAAGACAAACCTTAGCTTACAAAAAAACTGCGTTTTTCAGTGGCTCTTTTAGAAGCCGATGGACTGATAAGTATATAGTTTGTAAGCCAGCGAATTCCATCAGGGCTGTAGAATAAATTAGGTTGATTTATCAGCTATAAGCCGGATACATGACTGCATTTGTTTGTTTTTATTATTGATGTTATTTTTTTCTTGCATTCTACAGGAGGTCCATACATGAAAAAATTGGACAAAAAAATGAAGGAGTGTGTTTCCGCAATAAGTTAGAATAAATAGCAATAAACTTAAGAGGAAAGATGAAGAAAAATAAAGTAAAAATTTTCAGTGCTTCAGAAAAAACGGGGATAGTATTAGAATTAATAAAAGAGGAGTCGACACTTGGTCAGTTAGCTTCAAAATATGCAATAAGTGTTAAAACAATTCAAAATTGGAAAAAACAGTTTTTAGGTAGTCCGTCCGCCAAAACTCTAAAACCCTATTGCCTATAAGGCTTTTAGAGTTTTGGCGGACGGACTAGCTACTTACTTGATCAATATTGGACTAAATCTGGCTCAACAAAGCAAGTGTATGTGCCTAATGTGAATGAGGTTTGGAGTGGTGACATTACTTACATTAGAACTAATGGTGGCTTTATGTATATGGCAGCTGGAAAGTTCTATAATTAATTAAGCCAGATATAATCAATTTTTAATTACTTCTAATATAGGCTCAACAAAAATTTACACAATCATTGCAAAAGACTCTTTACTTCATATTTCTCAAATGGTCTTCTAATTTTCTGAGCTTTCTTCCTGAATTTTCTACTGGTTTCTGGTATTGCGGCATTTTAGCATTTTCTCTATATTTATTAATTCGATCAATCTGAGCATTTACTTCATCAGTAATAACTTGCTTTCTTTCTTCTATATTGTTAAGCACCGATGCACTATATTCATAATTTTTAGCATTGATATTAAAGTTATTAACTGCATCTTCAATCCTTTTATCTAAAGAAGAAGGCTCTGTCTTACTATCAAAAGATTCTATCGGTCTCTCTCTTTCATATTGTGCTATTAAAGCTGGCATTTCCTCAAGCTTAATATCATCTCTTTTGAAATGGTCTTTAACCTCTTTATAAGTGTTATCGATATTCTCTTGAGCTTTTTCATGCATAATATCGTAATGCTCTTGACGACGCCCATACCAATCTTCATTAATAAGCTCTTCGTGTTTTTTATGTGCATTATCTATCATAGTACGCATTTGGGCATCGGTAGCTTTTTCCTGCATAAACCTATCGCCCATGATTACAGGATCTTCTCCATTTTTAGCTTCTGATAATTTATCATATACCTGATGAACAAGCTTTCTTTTAGATAATTCTTGATAAAACTCTACGTCACTCTGTCTACCTGAACGCTCTAATTTTGCAATATATTCAGGAGATATTACATCTGCTTGAGCTCCTAATGTTTCTTTATTAATCTGCATTTGAAGCTCTTGGACTTCTTGTGCTCTTTCGTCATCTTTTAGACTTTCACTATAAGTTCTAAGCTGCGGATCATTATAGTTAAAGTCATACCATTCAGCACTAGTTAGATTACCCTCATATTTATCACGTAAATCTTTACCAACTATCGCAGTAAGTGCTTCTCTCTTTAAGCCTGTATAGCCGGCATATATTTTTTCGCCTATAGCTACACGTTTTTGTTCTTTTAATTCACGTTTAGTTTTCACGCGATTTTCCATTTCTTGCCAACTTCTAAGTGCTCCTATATTTTTACCAAATAACCCAACTCCTCGCCCTGACATATCCTGATGAGCATTTCTGTAAGCTTCTTGATAATCTTTAGTAAAGCTTGCATCACTTGCAAGCTCACGTAAGCTTTTTGCTGATTTACCTTTCTCGCCTAAATCGGATTTCATGAATTTATCAAGCTCTAGTTTCTGATCACTAGTTAAAGAGCTATAATTTTTTGCACCATATTTATTTTTGGCAAATTCATCTCGAAGCTGTGCAAAATTCATAGTTGCGAGTTTTTGCACATCCAAATCACCACCTTTCGGTAAAAACGCTGTATTATCTAGCAATTTAGAAATGCCGTTTTTATAATCTGCTCCAGCTTGCATATTAACGTCTTTATAATCTATACCATATTTTCTTTTAACTTCATTTTGCACTGCTGTGTTAGCCGAAGAGCTAATGGCTTTATTGTCAAGCCTACCCATCATAAGTCCTTGATATTTTTTAGCAAAGAACATACTCGTTTGCTCTTGCATTCGGTTTATTGGCTTACTAATAACTCCTGTTGCATAATTTATCGGTCTATTGACCTGCTTCATGATAGAATCGTAAGATTGCTGGTTAACAGCCTGTATCGATGTTAAATTACCCGAAGTACCCGCAATAAAACTAGCCGTCGATATAGCAGTATCATTAAATTTACTAAGCAAATAAATAGAAACAAATATCAATAATAAGCCATCAAGCTGGACGAATTTACCATTTATAAAATGACTAATTCTATTTGCATCTTTAACTAAGTCTAAAAACGGTAATTGAATATAACGTTTATCTATACATTGATATGCCAAACACTTAGTACCATCCTTTTTGGTATAATCTTCGGGGACTAATATATCTGCTTGAGTGAAATTCTCAATTCCTCCTTTCATCGATACCGGAAACCACCAATAAAATATCGAATTACCAATACTTGAATCTAAATCTTCTGTAAAACTACCAAAAATTTGATTTATAGGTCCTAAATCGGGGAAATCTTTCTTACAGACAGCAAAACCTAATGTCGATTGTATTTCTGTTTTAATAATCATTCCGATAAAAGCAATACCGACAAATAAAATTATAGGTTGTATAGCATATGATATTAATTGTCTTAACCAATTTTCAAATAACGATCTAGTTATATTAAATAACATGAAACAAATAAATATCGGTGCCATTGTTATAATCATGCCAATGGTTATTAATGCAGTAAGATAAATAATTGTAGCTTTGAATATAAGTAAGAAAATAAAATACAGAGCTATTAAATATAGTATGATATAAATAAACCCAAGCGGATCTACAAACAATAAAGAAAATAGCTTAGATAAAGTTTGCGGGGAAATAAGAAGGCTTAGTAAACTTTGCCCTGTTGAAGCATCTTGTACTATTTGTAATATCTGTGCTAGCCCTTCAACAAAAAATACAAATAAATAATCATGGAAAAATGTCCAAGCTTTACTTGTACTTAATAATATTGAAACTACACTGACTTTTAGTATTCTAACTACTAACTCAACATGAGTCATGTTTATATTTCCTATTAAAAAGGAAAATCCAGTAAACATTATATAAAGAGTTAAAAGAGCCGAAATACTTAACCTATAGACAGGTGTTTCAATTATTTGCTGATAAGTTTGCCTTACAATTCCAGGATCTTTATCACTAGTACCAAATAACTCATTCTTTATTAAATTTGTTAAAAATTGTAGGGGATCAGGTCTTGTATCGCTAACTCCGGATTTTATTACTACCCTATATTGTCCACTATTATCATCATAAAATTTGTCTAAAATTTTGAAATATAGCGGATCTTGAGCATAATTTGAAGCTTGATCGCAAGGTAGGCTAGTACAACCATATTGGTAATTTATACCACCGGCTTGTAAAAACTTTCCAGTACTGCTAATACTATAAAATTCATAACCTTGGCTTGTAACTGGTTCACCTAAATGCTGCGTTATGCCTTTCGGGCTACGCTGTGAATCTGGCGACATATTAGGATTAGAACCTTTATCAGCAATTAAAAAATAAAGCCCTACCCCGTTTGTAAGTATACAAGGAGCATTATTAATAGGTGCATCCCTTGGCGTAGGAGTTGGACACATCTTACCGTCAGTAAATTGACATGGTCGCAGTCTAACACAAAACTCAGCTAAGGTAGTAAAATTATTCTGCTGCCCATACCATGGACACCATGCTGATAACATCCCTGAAGTATTCTTGTCCCCAGACATATAATCCCAAGGTCTTACCATAATTGTTAAAGGATAACCATTTACTTTATAAGCACTATCCCGCCATGGTGCTACCTGATCCCCCTCTTGTCTTGAAGTAACTTCAGATGGATCATATCTAGAAGAAATATTAAATTTTATAAAACCGAAATCATCCGGATCGATACAAGTATCCCCAGTACACCCCGACAGTGCCAATAACGATATTAATAATGTAATAAAAATATTTCTGTTCATTGTAAATCGATTTGTCATTCCGTGGCTTGTCCACGGAATCCATAAAAATTTTAATATTTTAAATTTCAACATCATTGCGAGGAGAAAATGATGCTCCTCGCAGCAGAGCTACGAGGTATCTAAAAAAGTTTTAGTTGTTTCTTATGATATCACGAAGCAGAGCTTCGGGGAATTAAACCCTGAGAGATTAAAAGTTTTGACGAAGCAATCTTAGGATTCTTAAATGTTTCATAAGATTGCCACGTCGCCTACGGCTCCTCGCAATGACACTAATCGTTCCTTTCCGTCTGCTCAGGTTTCACATCCTTACGATTTTGAAAAAACTTACCTGTATGCTCCCCACCACCTTGCGGCTTTCTAGCTTCATAATTCTGATCAATTACCTTATCTTTAAAAACACGTGCTGGAGCAAGGGCAGCTTTTTTAATCGGGGCTGCTACTGAACCTATATCTTTCATAATAGATTCTGTAGGATTAGAAGGAGCTTGATAATTACCTTCTATTCGTGCAGGAGTAACCTGCGTTAACATCCCAACAACTATGGTTACAAAACTTACTAAACCATATGACATTAGACAATATGAATAAAATAATAAAGCTGTAGTCAATAATACTAAAAATGTATTAGTGTCATTTGTTAAAATATTAGAACTAGTAATATCTGGAACTTGTGGAACAAAAAAAGGTATTCCTGGTAAAAATGGTAAAGTGAAAGAGAAATTTAACGGAATACCAAGATTTGACAAGTCGAGTCCTATTTTAATCGGTATGAGCGTATCCCAGCAAGCTCTGACAATTACCTTTAACAGCTGTTCTGATAAAATTTGATCTATTAATAAAAGGAAAATTAATAATATCGTTGGCTGCACTACATAGCTAAACAAAATTGATATCCAGTTGTCAAACATAGTTTTTGTTTTTTCAAACAACATCAATATTATAAAAAACGGTGCTAATGAAATCATAACTGTCAAGCCTATAAAGGCTATAACATAACCTATAATTACTTCAAGTACTGCTCTAAAATAAGTAATAAGTGAGTAAATGGTTATAATAGCAATAAATGCTAAACCATTATGTATTTGCAATAGCTGAATAAAAAGTAATCCCCAAATCCTACCATTAGTATATTTATCAAATATAGGATCAATAAAACCAAAAATATTGGATTTAGAGCTTGTAGCACCTACAACATTCGTTGCAAAGAAATCTATACCATTAATAAATGCACTAAAGAAATTGTTATTAAAGAAACTCCAGCTTTCAGGTCTAAGTAAAATAGCTACTATAGTTATTTTAAATATACGAGTTACTACTTCTACAGCAGTTAATTTCAAAGCCCCCAAAACAAACATTAAACCAAATATAGTAACGTAAAGCGTTAATGCGGTTTTAGCTATATTTTGTATTGCAGAATTTGCAACTAATTTAAAATAAAAATCCTCGCTATAAGTTCTAAATTGATCTATAATAGGTTTAATTGCACCATTATAAACTATATTTGAAAACCAAGTTGTACCAGTATAATTAGCATAATCTACACTAATTGTTCCCTGTATATTACTATTAGGATTTTTTACTCTTAACCATAAATATCCATCTTGTGGTGCATCACCTGAAAAATCATAACCGACTGTAGTGCCGGAAATAGATGAACTAGGTAATGTACCATCAGCTGTTATTAAATACTCTAAAGTTATATTTTGTTGATCACCTGGGCTAATGGTGTTTGTACCATTACCTATCTCAACAATCATTGCATAACGACCAAAATATAAAAAATTAGTTGCCCAATTCCCATTAGTTATATAAGTTGCAAAATCAGTATAATTAGAAAAATTTCTACTCCAATCACTCATTGAAAAAGAATTATTAAACATACCGGTAGGCTGCCAATCACTACTAAAATCCATAGCACCACCACTAGTTGCTTGATAATACATAAAACCATTCTGTGTATTATCATTATTAACAAAGCTTTGATCACGATTTTTAATAACTTGTCCACCTATTTTAATAACCATTCCTCTACCTTGATCATAATAACAAGAAGGGTTAACATGTAAATTAGAATTAGCAGGGCAAGAGTTAATCATGCTCATAAAATTTTGTAATGTAGTTACAGCCATTGGCTTACCAACTAATGCACCATTACTAACATTAGTATATTTTGTGGCCGAACCTGTACCAGTACATAACGTTGCTCTTTGGGCATCTATAATATTACAAACTTGCTCTGCACTTGAGTAAACTATCCTATTTTCAAAATTACCAAGATTGCTTTCAGTATAAAGAGCAGCAGCGGCAAATACAGAACTATCGAGTTCTTTAGCTAGTATATTATTTAAGGTGCTTGGAGTTTTTGATGTACTTGGATTAAAAAAATCATCTTTATCAGCTAGACTAATATTTACTATATCACCGGCATTAACTTGAATTCTTGGATTACCATTAGCATCATTAAAGTAGTTAACATAATTATTCATCTTAGTAAATAATAATGCATCAAGGTTTTTATCAGGAGGTATAACACCATTATTTGCTGTACTAAAACCTGGGAATCCTGCAACTTCAAACTGTGAGTTTTTGTAATTATAAGTTTTTATAAAGACTTGCGGAACACTAAACCTTGGGTCAATTCTATATAATACTAGATATTTTCGAGGCTCTGGGGTAAGACCTGCAGTAGACCATTTAATCTTAAGCAGCTTACCTTTGTCAACTACACTACCAGTTGATTGCCAATCTCCAGCAGTCGATAAACTAATACCTATTTTACCCTCTTGGAAACTTGTAAATGTAGGTACTTCTAAACAACCAAAAATGCTTTTAAGACCGCTAAGCCCACTTGACATCCAAGCAAAGTCATCACCTTTGGCAGGCGACGCCATAAATAAAACTAATAAAATTAAACTTTTAATAATTTTCATAATTTTTTATTTTGGTATTTCCGCTTTAGGCGGCTCTTCTTTTGGTGCATTTTTTCTAGTTTTCTCAGCTTGCTTTAAAGTTTCATTACGTTGCTTTAATCGTTCTTTTGCTCTACCAGTAATACCTTTTCTTGTTTTTTCATCCATACCTACTTGGCTCAATGCTCCCTGCTCTGCAGCACCTGACATTGCTCCACCCATACTAGTAGCTGAAGGACCAGCCGCACTTGTCAGTCTTGCCACCATATTACCGGAAAACTCAACATAACCATACATACCATAAGCTATAATAACTAATGCAACTATATTTTGCATATTCACACCCATCATACCCGACATATAATCCATGCCCCAAGGTGCAAACCAGTTTATACAAAAGATTGGTACATTAAGTAATGCAATCGGTAAAATAGTACCGATAAATGGAATTTTTATAGGTAGTGCACATTTCCAACAAACGCTATAACCTAAAACAAAATCTAAATATATCGTAAATAATTGAGTCAGCACGATAATACCCGCCATTAAAACAACCGGCTCAATCATATATCTAATTGTAAATCTAACCCAATTATCAAATAAATACCTAGTAAAATCAAATAATAAGAAGCTAATAAATATAGGTGCTATACCAATTAATATACAAGTCGCCATAAATGCCATAATATAAACGGCAGCTGCTCTAAATGCCGTTATAATTACAATCATTACTGCAATAACAGTAATTATAAAATATATAATACCGCTAAGACCTAAAGATAATAATGCAAGTAATTGTGCCATAAATGTTTGGCTAAACAATATCCTACTCATTACTGCATCTAAAAACATGAACGGATTTGAAACCGTATTAGTGGAAGTAAATAAGCTATATCCGCTCATATTAGAAATAATTTCATCGGAAAAGTTAGCAATAGTATCAAATAGATAATTATTAAAAAACTCAAACGTATTGCCATTCATAAGTCCACTAACAATACCTATTTTTACTATTCTAACTACTAAATCTTTTTGGTTTATTTTTGCAAAGCCCAGTAAAAACATTGCCCCGTAAACCATAACGTAAAGAATTAGAAGTGCTTTAATATAATTAAAAAAGTTAGTACAAGAAGACGTATCTCCTCCATAACATACTATATTTCGGAAAATAGACTCAGCAGCCCCTTTAACTTTACCTTTAAATAGCTGAAGTAGAGGATTCATTACTTTAAGGGTAAAGTTTCCTACTTGCTGAGAAGTTGAAAAATGTACTTTATAACTACCCTCACTATCTTTATAATCACTCGGATCGTTTAGCACTCTCATCCATATATACCCTTCACCAGCTGCACTAAAACTAGCTTTACCCTTACTATCTACTATCGCAGCTTCAGGCGAATAATTCTTACCGCTAGTATTTGGATTTTCTGCACTTGGTACTACTAAATATTGTACCTGACCACGATTATTAAAAACATCAGTTAAACTATTGCCATTTTCTCTATAGCATTTAGTTTGTTTGATGTTCATAACATAACCACCAGTATTTTTACTTGCATCCTGAGAAGTAGGACACCAGAGCCTATACTGTAAATAGCCTTTATCAGTATTACTATTAAATGGTATATTATATATTACTTTATATTCATTACCATATTCGGTAGGTTGATCTGAAGCTGTTACAAATTGAGCAAATTGTAGGGTGGAAGGTAGGGTTGAATCTACGTTACTTGTATTACTTATTTGCCATATTAAGCCTGTTGGACCCTTACCACCATTACCATCTGACGTATACCAAAATCTTCGTTGTGATTGAAATTTCCCTCCATTACATATACCTAAAGTACACCCAGCTCCGCCTATATAATCTTTATCTTTAGGACTACGATCATCTACACTATCAGGACATTTACCGTTTGGCGGAATATTAATATTATTAGAACATTGAAGATTAGCATAATCAATAAATATACCCCCAGAATTACTTGCCCAACTAAAAGTAAAAGTGCCATCATCTTTATAAGGTTCCGGCATTGTTCCATAATTATTTATCCAAGCCGATAAGGAATCGCATACATAATAATAAGTACACCAAACTGAGGGACCAATGGCACACCAATCTACCGTTCCCCAAACGCAACCATTTGGACATTTTCGCTTTTTATTATATTGCCAATAATTTTGCTTTAATTCACAAGCATTGACATATGGTCCTGAGTAAATAGAGTATCTTCCACAAATCGGATCATAAGCAGTTTTACCTTGTGAACAATCAGCCGTAACGTTAGTACCTTTAAAGGCATCCATAGCCCCTACTGTCCCACCTGCCCCAGGAGAATAATTAGGCGTCACTGAAACTAATATTCTATCATTAGCATACATTTCAGTAATATTACGCCACTCATTATTTTTTGCATCCATTATCAAGGAAAGCGGCGGTTTATTAACATCTGTAACACGAGGAATAGGAATCATCTTGCCATTATCGTCTAAATTAGACTTACCTGGTCTTGTACTTTCAGTAAATTGCAAATTATCTTTCGGCACATAAGCAAGACATAAACTAATCTGACCAACTACTTGTAATGATACTGCTTGCTTATCTTTTACTTCTACTTGGGTATTTAACCACTCACCATAATGAGCACGATCAGGAGTAAGCTGCATAGTACCATCTGGTAACATTGTAGAGGTATTAACATAATTAGCATTAGCGTTAAGAGTAATTGTACTAGTTATAGAATCTGATCCTCCTTTACCGCCTGGAGCATACCTCATATAACAACCATTACCAACGCTTACTGCTCCTATCATTCCAAGGGCCGCAAAAACGAAGCAAACAAGGGTTGCTACTATAGCAAGCACACCTAAAATTTTTATTAAGCTACTTTGCATATTACCTTATTTACCTCCACTCGATGATAGTGAATCTCCGCTGCTATTTCCTCCGCTTGAGATAAATGAATCATCACCTTTTGGTCCTTCTGAACGTTTACTTCCTCCATCGCCTGGCATATCACCACCACCCGGAGGTTTACCTTGCGTTGCTTGTGCGGCATCTTTAATAAAAGCTGCCCCTTGCTTTACCAAATCAACGATTTTAGTTGGGCTTGCTGTTACCGCATCCATTTTTGGACCATTAGTTAAATCAGCAGCAAATTGACTTATCGATTTAGAGAAATAATAGAAAATTACCGAAAATACCAAAACGCACAACAGCTCAGCAAGAATAGACACAACATCTTTAGCAATTGATTTTATAGGGAAAAGTATGACTAAATGTTCTTCCCAACCTTTACCAGCATAATAATTTAGCATTTTATATCCAAAGCTTTCTTGACACACCTCTGCACTACTAGCTGGCAACCTTAGTTCAAAAGTACTAAATTTTACATTATTTTTTTCGTAATCATACCTTAAGAACTCACAATTTTTAAATATTGCTGAATCATACATAGTAATTAATAAAGCTATAAAGCCTGCTACTACAGCTGGTTGTAATGCACATGACAATGATACTTTCAACCATCCATCGCAATAACCCTTTGTACGATTAAATAACATCATAGGAATAAATATTGGCGACACATATGTCATCACATAAATAGTAATCATACAAACTAAATAATGTGTGATAAAATATAAAAGTATAGAAAGGAATATTACCGCAAATACTAAACCACTTATAAGAATAATGACGTTTCCTGCCATAAAGAAACCAAACATAACAGTAAAAAACCTTAAAGACCCTACTGAAGTTAAAGCATTTGGACTGTTTTTATCAGGAGTTCCGAGATTTGGTATAGGTATACTGCCGCTACTATTACCACCATCACCTCTTGCAAAACTGCTCAATACGCCATTTTTATCTATATTATAAAGCAAATCTAAACCAAGATAATAACCTATACGGCAATCTATAGAATCCCATAAAGCATAAAATTGATATCCACTTTGGTATTTTGAAGTATCAAATACACATAATCCTTTTGAACCCGCAGCATTAAAAATAATTTGTGCAAATTCCGGTGCTATTCCCGTTAAGAGAGGCAACCCGTATTTTAACATACCATTCTCTTGAGTTGGCTGACTGCTATTAAAATTCAGAGGACCAAGCCCTATAGAAAAATAAGTAACAAATAAAAGTTTTATTACAAAAAGGGCTATTTTATCTGGGTTACCATATTCTTTATTAAGCACCATATTAAATGCAAAAAACATTACGTACAGAATCAGAGCAGCACCAATAGCATTTTTTAAATATCCTTGAAAGGTAGGGAAAGCAGTAAGATTAGTTATTTCAGAACTTTGACTTTGTGAACCGCAACTATTTCCTACAAAAAATATTTTATCAAGAGTTTCTTTTAAACACTGGACAGCAAGACCGGAAAAATTAATTAATGATTGACTATAATTTGCTCCAGTATAGCAACTTTGTCCTATATTACTACAGCTAGGATCAACAGGAGCAGGAGCAGGGGAATTACTTAATGCTTTACATGCCACCGGCATTGGTCCTCTTGACGTTGGCATAAGCAAACAGATATCATTTTGCCATGTTTGTACTGTTAGGACTATATTTTTTAATATAGGATTTGCACCAAGATCAGGATTATTATCCTTGCTTAAATCGCTAATTTTTTTAGAATCACCTTGATTTAAAGTATACATAGTACAAGGGTCACTACTACCATCTTTATTCTTAAAGCAAAAAGTTATACCCGGCTTGTTTGCATCACAATTTCCTCCGGGTGCTTTCATATCAATACTACGAATTATGTAACCATATGCCGTATCAGATTCTAAATACCCATCTGTAGTAGTTGGCAACGAGGCACAAGAATCTCCAAAGCCGGCAAAACTAGTTAAAGCAAAACCTTCCAAACAAACGACAATAATAATTTTTATAATATTATGGATTTTCATCGGAACCGCTATCTATTTTCTTGCTTCTATTTTCAATCGTTCCATCATTTCGCTCGGTCGCTTTATCTTTTGCTCTACCACCCCCACTACGGTATAATTCTTCTGTTTCTTTCTCAAATGCTGCTCTTCTATCACGAATTTGAGCATTTCTCATCTCTTGCTTTCCGTATCCTGCTTCACCTATCTTTAATTCATGACTTTCTTGTTCGGTAAATTTTCTGTCCTTATCAAGCCCTCTGATAGTACGTGTAACTCCAAGATTTTCATCTAAATTAAGTTCCGGTTCTACCTCAGTAGTATGTTTCACTCTTGGCTCTTTTGGTTCTTCTTTCTGAGATTCAGGCACAGCTTCTTTAATTTCTGTTGTAACATTAAGCTTACTTGACAAATCTTCAAGCTTATCTTCTGCAGTATTTCTTACAACTTCTGTTGCACTTACTTTCGGTGGCTCAGTTTTAATAGCAGTATCAATTTGCGTTGAAACTGTCGTTGGTTGAGACACAGGTTCTTCTATAGATTTTCTATTGCTAAAGCTAGTATCAAGCATCTCTTCAGAAGCACTACTTGGTGTTGATGTGCCGCCTACACTTTTACCGACAGAACTTAGTGCAGAAGATGGAGTTGCAGCCATACTAGACGGTTCTCTAAGACCACCTGATGTGAAAGAATCACCTCCTTCACTACCACCGCTACCTTTTACTACATCACCGGCTCTTCCACCTTTAGTGCTGAGTAAATCACCACCGCCACCACCTTTGGTAGCGAATTGGTCAAGACCTTTGGTGGCAGCACCTGCAGCAGCAAGCCCTGCCATTGCGGCTTTAAATATCGCTTGCGGTTTTATGGCAACGCTGCTAAGAGCTACCCCTTCCGTCATATCTGCTGCAAAATTAGCCAGCTGACTACTAAAATTATACATTAAATATAAGGTAAAACAGGCTGTAACTAGAGCAAGTAAAATATCTTTAATCTTCTCAAAAAGTAATTTAGGAGAAACAAAGAACATTCCCGGACCTAAAATTACTCCTGATAAAAACTGGAATTTAGAGAGGAAACTACTTGTACTACTATCTCCAGGTTTTGGATTACATTTAGTATCTGCATCGGCTGCCTTTGGATCACAAGTCTGATTTGGTTTACTACTAACTATTTGTTCTACACTGTCTTTGGCAAAGTTAAAAGCTGTTGAAATCGGATTATTTAACATATAGCCTAAGCTATTTTGACAACTCTCTGCATCTTCTTTACTATATTTTGTCCAATCATTATCAACAAAAAATACTAAAACATCCCTTTTAAAAGTTTGTCCCTGCAAGGCACCCTCTATACTATTATGAATCAATTTACTTTGATATTGGCATTTTCCGTAAAAACCAAAATCATAAACCGAAAACATAGTAATCATAAAAGTAACTACTACCATAGGCTGAAGTAAAAATGAAATCATTAGCTTAACCCAGCTATCAAAATAGCCTCGTGTATAGTCAAATAAAAACATTGGCACGAAAAGAGGGGCTAAAATACCAAGTATTACTATAGATACCATGCACATAACGGTGGCATTAACCATAAAGGCAGCCACTGAGATCACAAGCAACGGATAGGCAAGAGCTAGAGATACTAGCATCATATTGCCAGATATTATAGCGGGTATTAGTAAGTAAATATATGGAGGAGCACTAAAGCTAAAAAAGTCGAAATTTGCAAAATTATGGCTTTTATAAGTATTCTCAACTAATAGTGTAGATAACATATCTAGCCCCAAATAATGGGCTACCCGACAATCTAAAGCATCCCATAATGCAATATATGCAACACTATTGTCATATGAAATATCCGGACCATTAAATTTACATAACCCAGATGGGGCAGCATTCATAACCCAGCTAGCTAACCCATTTATACCATTAAGCAAGAAAGGAAATGCCCATTGAATCATCCCATCCATACGATCATAAGGGGAAGTACTACCTGGTGTTATGTTCAATCCTATTGAAAAATAAGTTACAAATATTATTTTTAATATAAAGTTTATATACTCATTTTTTGGAGGAACTTGACCTGCAAGAAGTATTTTAGCACCAAAAAGCATAACATATAAAGTTAAGAAAGCCGTAACTATTCTATACATTCCTACTTGAAACTGGAATAAAGCACTAGTCTGCCTTGAAGCTGAATTAACTACTGAGTTTACATCATCAAAGCTACATACATCTTGACTGATTAATAGCCTTGCAATCATTTGTCTTATGCATTCTATAAGCGGAGAAGTCATAACTACTGCAGTTCTTGAAGCATTATAAGCTTTTTGATAACATCCCCCACCTGCTGCACTACAAGAAACCAATGCTAAAGGATCAACAGCTTTATTATTAGGATCATCAATAAAATCTGTATCGTTTACATCCATAAAGCTATTATACATAGATTTTGGAAATGGCTCTTTTATGTATTTACATCCTACTGGTACTACACCCGTAAAACCATATGTCCCAACGCATATACGATCATTATCTTGAACAACCTTCCAAAAAATCGGCACCCCTAAATCCCACATTGTACCACTATCTTCTGGTTTTTGGGTATATATATTATAATAATCTGCTTTATTGTTTTTCCAAGCTTCCTTTATATCATCCCATGGATCATTGCCGGTTAATACAGCCTTAGCAATAGCAAGTGCTGAATCTACAACTGCTTTTGCTCTTACCCCTGCAAGTTTTAAATTACTACATAAACCAAAAGTTAATTTAAGATCATTTGGGTCAGCTCTGTTTTCACGCGTACATTGCCCTCCCGGAAATTGTGTACCAAATAATTCATTGTCATTTATTCTAAGCTTTAAGAATGTATTCATGTATAAAACAGGAGATACAAGATTCATTATAGCAAAAGTAAAAAATGGAGCGACAATACAGGTTTGAGAAAATTCGGTACGTAATAAGTCACCGACTCCTTGTGTTTCACAAGTTAAATTCTGTAGTGTATTAACAATAGTATCAAGGGTATCATCGGCATATGACTTGCTTGTAACCCCAAAATTGAGGATAAAACTGACCACTAGAATTTTAAGTAAAGTACGAGGAAATAATTTCATGACTAGCTACTTGCCTCGTGTGTGATAAACGTCATTGCGAGGAAAAATTGAAAATTTTGACGAAGCAATCCAGTAAAAAATGCTAACTTATAGCATTTTTTATTATTTTTTTGGATTACCACGCTCCTTGCAGTCGCGTAGCTCAGACGATTTTTTAGGCTTACAACAACCAGTAACCATAATCCATTAAATCTACAATGTCTTAACTGCTTCATAGAATATAGGCAACCATTTTTCCGGATCATTCCCGTATTTTTCCCTAATTTGATCGAGTAGTATAACAGTTTCCACTCTACCCGATAAAACACTAATTATATTATTCATACCGTCTAAATTCACTTTAGCAACTACTGCGTCTACTCCTTGTTTTACCAAAAAGTAACGCGTCGTAGGGTCGGTAGTTTTAATCAAAATATATTCTCTCCGACTTAACATAAAAGCACTACGATAAATATCGGTAGCTTTAAGGTTAGGTAGGAAAATTTGCGTAGCCGTCTGCTGAATTAACGTATCACTAATTCTACTTTTTGCTGCATCTTCTACGCTTTGAGTAGCAAATATAACAAAAGTATTTAGTTTTCTCAACACTTTTAACCAATCTTTGATTTTAGGAGCAAATACTGGATTATCAATTAAAGCCCAAGCCTCATCAAGTACTATCATAGTTTTTTGCCCATCTAAAGAAATATTTATGCGATGGAAAATATATAACAACACTGGAGCAAGGCTTATTGGGTCTTTAAGTAATTCAGTCATATCAAAGCCAAACACTCTAGCTTTTTGCAAATCAATATCATCTACTTCATTATCAAATACTTTAGCGTGAGAACCATTTCCAACCCACATCGCAATTCTACTTGCTAGACTATCTGGTGTATCGATTCCAAGAAACGCTACTACATTACTAAGCCGTCTATCTTTTTTTTCTAGTCTAAAATTACCACTCACTGCTTGCGATAATATTTTATTATCTTGTGCTGTTATACTCTCACCATTAGAAGTTACAAGCACCCTTAACCACTCTAGAATAAACGTTCTATTTTCACTAGTATCTTCAAGCTGCAATGGGTTAAAGTTACATTTTAAACCTGGATCTATAACTGTATAAACGCCGTTTAAAGCTCTGATAAATATTTCAGCACCACGATCTTTATCAAAAAAGAACATACGTGGTTTGAATTTTTGTGCTTCAGCACATAAGAAATTCATAAGAACAGTTTTACCGGCACCAGTCGGACCTATGATTAAAGTATGCCCAACATCTCTTACATGGAAATTAAAATAGAACGGAGTACCTGAAGTTGTATCTAGCACTGTGACATATTCGCCCCAATGGTTATCTCTCACCTTTCCAATAGGGTAATTATGTTGAGAGGCAAAACTAGCCATATTAAGGGTATTTATGGTGGATGTACGAACTATATACTCCATATTTCCCGGCAACTGTCCCCAATAGCTAGGCTCCATGTTAATTTTTTCTCTAACAGGCTGAATTCCTGAGTTAGAAAGCTCAACAGATGCCATTGATAATATATCTTCTAAAGCTTTAATACTATTGGCAGAACATAAAAGTGATAGATGATGTTCTCCAAAACCAATATCACCACTAGTTGCCATATCCAGTGCTGTTGATATTTCAGCAATTTGTGAAGTAGCTTTATCACCTACTTGTATCATTCTATTTTGCTGTAATTGCATTTTACCAATTACTACAGTTCTGTTAGCAAATATAAAACTCTGAGTCATTACGAACTCAAAAGGCATTTGCAAAAATCCATCAAAAATCCCTGCAGAAGTATTAGGTCCATATTCAAGAATACTTATTATTCCAGCATATTTAGTTCCAATCGAACTTCTTGCCTCAATAGTACGTGAATCAAAAAACAAGCGATGTGTTGGTAAATATTCATCTATAGTACTACGTGGCAATGCTACTGGACCTGGCGAGTCGCCGCAATTAACTAAAGATGAAAGGAATTCTAGCATTTCACAATAATTACCTGTAGGAGTTTTACGAACTCCAAGAATCCTAGCCCCATAACTTCTAAATGTATTAACTATTCTGTTTGACATTTCTTGGAGATTTTCTTTCATCTCTTTCATGTCATTTTCCCAAACATTTTTATTAGATTTTTGTCTAAGCTTTTTTAAAAAATACTCAACTATAGCTGCACCACCAGTATCAGGTTTGTATAAAATACTGACATATAATTCATTAAAAAACGATCTAGCACCTGCGTGTTTTTTACGCCATTCTGCTCCGAGATACGTAATAAAATCATTTGGTACTTTTACAGTAGGATCATAAGTAAATTCAGTATCGTCAAATATTACTGCTTTACGTCTTCTGATAGTATGAAAATATACAACAATATTTCCTGAAGCCATGTTTTTAAGTAAGGCATTCCTTATATTCTTTTTAATATCTAAATCTTCATCATCGGCTGTTTCAAAAGAAAAGCCATTTATTTTAATAACTTGTACAAGCGAATTATCTTTAGTTAGAATGGTATTACTATCCCAATGGCATTTATAAGGGATAAAATGCGAAGTAGGTCTATCTTGTTTCGCTCTTAATTCATTAGCTGCTCTAGTTCTAAATAACTTCATTGTGTAACTCAACTTAACTATTTTGATTTTTGGTTCTTATAATGTCATTCCCGCTTAAGGCTTTGCCTGCCTGGATTGCAAAGCACCCTAAGGTAAGTCATACCTTGGCTTGTCCACGGTATCCAGAAAATAATAAAAAATACTAATTTTATTAGTATTTTTAACTGGATCCCGTGAATAAATCACGGGATGACAGAGGAAAAATCGATCCACGCGGGTAAAACCTTAAGCGGGAATGACATATAATCCACACAATAGGCTAATCCCTAATAGGAATGATATTAAATTCAAATTCCGTATGAATTTGCCCCATAATAAAATTTATTAGGACATTGGCTAGTCCTAGACATTTTATTCATATACAACTCTATAAATCGTGGCTCTTTAAAGCATATAATATAGGCTATTAAATGTAGACCTGCTGCAATAAATAAAATCATAATGCCGTTATTCCAAATAAATACTATCATAGTCATGATCATATTTAATGCTGCAAATTTAATACTCACACCAAATATCATGGGTGGTCTAGTTAGCCCTACGAATAAAAGATCGGTTGCTAATGTTCCTGCCATATCCTTTTCCTCTTTTATATTTTTTATTCAATAATAAACATAAACTTAAAAATTCTTAATATAAATTTATATTTTTATTTGCAAACATAGTTACTGAAGTTTTGACAAAAATTCTAATTTTTCTGACTAAAGTAAAAATTTATGAAGAACTCGGCCGCAAGCGACCGAGTTTCAAAACAGGTTAAACTGCTTTGTTTCTTTTTCAATTTTATCCATTGCGTTTAGTTGATTTTGGTATCCACACACAGTGATACATTATTCTAAAAACATGATGACTATTACGCCTCAATTCCATTCTACTAAATTATAATATGCCAACGCTTATATTATAACGCTATCCATCTAGGGAGCAAGCTCCCTAGATTTTCGCTATGCGGTTAAAGTTAAATATTTAGTGCTTTTATCAGCTTAAAAGCGATATTTCTACAATTTAAAGTAAATTATTTGATATATAATACAAATTATAGATTGATACACTCGCCACTTTTTTTAATAAAAATTTTTTGTCAAAACTTCAGTAGTTAATAATATTGAGTTTGGTATCTTACTATTAACAAAATGCACATTATTACCTATACTTTCAATCACCTTAATCTCTCAGGGTTTAATTCCCCGAAGCTCTGCTTCGTGATATCATAAGAAACAACTAAAACTTTTTTAGATACCTCGTAGCTCTGCTGCGAGGAGCATCATTTTGCTATTTTGATTAATTCTTCTTCTAAATAATGATTACTATCATTTAGCATTGATTTTAACAAATTAGCATTTTGTATTTTCATATTATACTAAAATCCTCTAAATATCTGGGACATTTCATATGGAAATATTAGATGCTCTGCTCCTAAAGTAACAGCAATTGTCGCAGCAGTTAAATTAACATTTAGTAAATGGGTCTTTTCTTGGTCATCATTAGCAAAAGGAGTGATTACAGGTATAGCTTATTTCACTAAGGTCCTTACATGGTGGTAATGTTTAATATGTCATATAATAAGGCATCCCACAAATTTAGTGTCAGTATCTTAATGGATTAAGCTATATAATATTACTATCTTCAACATTTAATAGAATTTCTGGGTTAACTATAATAGGCTCGCTTACAAAGCCAATATCTATAACGTCACGATTTGCAACTCTTCTATGTCAGGAGTTTCGCACTTAGCAAAGTTGCGAATCAGTTAAAAGCCATCTGATATTGTTTTGAATTGATGTTTTTATAACTTCCCAAGTTTGTTGATATAAAGTAATGTTTTCATTTATCCTCCTTTTATTCATATCAAGCCAGGCAAATACTGCAAGGCAAATATGATTTCTTTGAGCTCGGCCCGTGCGTGCCTGACAGCGTTCAATACCACAAGTTTGTTTTAATTCTCGATGATAAACCTCTATAGACCAACGTGCCTTAACAATTTTCTCTATTTGCTCACGTGTGGGATTTTCCAAGTTCGTTGTTATGTAATCAATGCGACCATTCTTTGCCACAAACTTAAATACCGTGGCTTTGTTGCATAAATAAGATTTGTAGAGCAAGAGTGGTGATAATCTGGTAAGATGTCCTGAATTCAAAATAATCCAGATTATATGAGATCTCGGAAGAAAGCCCCTTTTAGTAAATCACGCAAGTATTCTAAATATAAAATAACGAATTGGTCAGAATATAATAATTTTTTACGCAATAGGGGTCGCATAGATTTTATGATTGCCAGTGATTTGGCGATTGGCTGGTATGCTGATTACAGAGAGGAAATGAAACGAGGAAGACCTAGACGCTATAGTGATCACGCTATATTACAGTGTTTGAAGATCAGATGCTTATTCGGTCTTAAGTTACGCCAAACCCAAGGCTTTATAAACTGGCTCTTTGAAATATCGGGTTTATCTATTAGATGTCCAGACTATACAACATTAAGTAAGCGTATGAAGTCATTAGATCTTAGGTATTTACATGGAAATCAAGATAAAGAATTTAGTTGTATTTCAATGGATAGTACAGGGATACAAGCCTACACATGGAACGAATGGCTAGAAAATAAGCATGGTAAGCAATATAAGCGTCGCATATGGCAAAAGCTACATATCGTTATAGAAGATCAAGGTATGATACTTGCCGATAGTACCACAGAGCATACTATAGATGATAGATCACAGATTGGACTACTAATAGCTAATGTCAGAGCCAAGGATTTTCTGGGAGATCGAGGGTATGACGGTGAATCTACATATCAATTGTTGAGAAAGAAGAAGATAAAACCAGTTATTAGACCCCCAAACTCTTCAGTAAAAGTTCAATCGCTTAGGGATAAAACTGAGAGAGATGCAGCTGTTATATATCAACAAAACAAAGGATACCAAGCATGGAGGGTAAAGAATAATTATGGTAGAAGGGAGCGTGTAGAGAACACGTTCTTTCGATTTAAAACTTCTTTTGGTAGTAAGTTTCTATCAAGACATGATCAAGATATGACAAAAGAAATGTCTATTAAATGCCACTTATTAAACAAAATGTTTGAAATTGGTAAACCTATCTCTGTGCCTGTTGGCTAGGCTAGCATTGCGGGGTTAGGGGCAGTATATTCAAAAGCTTATTTATGCAACAAAGCCAGAATGAAGGAGCTAAATTTTGGCTTGGTAATTTTACTGAAATGAAGAATCGAGGAGTAAAAGATATCTTAATTGCTTGTAGTGATAATCTAACTGGTATGTCTGATGCTATTGCATCAGTATATCCGAAAACTGAACATCAAATTTGTATTGTCCATCAGATCAGGAATAGCCTCAAATATGTATCATATAAAGATAGAAAGCAATTAGCAGCGGATTTGAAACTAATCTATACTTCTGCTACTGAAAAAGAAGCAGAATTAGCTCTTGAGTCATTTGATCAAAAATGGAGTAAGCAATATCCGCATATAGCTAAATCTTGGTATAATAATTGGGATAATTTGATAATTTTCTTGCAATATCCAAAGGAGATTCGTAAGATTATTTACACTACAAATGCGATAGAATCGCTGAATAGCCAATTGAGAAAAGTTACTAAGAATAAACGCATCTTTCCAAATGATGACGCAGTATTTAAAGTTTTATATCTGACAATTGATTATATGTAATAGTTGAGATTATATCTTACATTTAGTAAAATAAATTAATTATTAAATGGAGATAAAGAATGAACTTAAATCAAAAAATAATAAAACCAAAATTAGGTTTACTTGAATTAGCTAAGAGCCTTGGTAGTATATCATCAGCATGTAAAGCGATGGGATATAGTAGAGATAGTTATTACAGATTTAAAGAACTGTATGAAACTGGTGGCGAAGAAGCGTTGTATGAAATTAGTCGAAGAAAGCCAATAATAGCGAATAGAGTTGATCCTGCTGTAGAGAAAGCAGTACTAGATATGGCAATAGAATATCCAGCATATGGTCAGCTAAGAGTATCAAATGAGCTTAAAAAAACTGGTGTACTTGTATCACCTGGGGGAGTAAGATCAATTTGGTTACGTAATGATTTAAACAACATCAGTAAAAGACTTAAAGCATTAGAAGCAAAAATGGCTCAAGATGGTATTGTGCTTACTGAGGCACAATTACAAGTGCTAGAGAAGCGTCGTAATGAAAAAGAAGCTCATGGAGAAATTGAGACACAGCATCCAGGGTATCTAGGATGCCAAGATACATATTATGTAGGCAACTTTAAGGGTATAGGTAAGGTTTATTCTCAGGTATTTATTGATAGCTACAGCAGAGTAGCTGATGTTAAACTATATACTGATAAAACAGCTTTAACTGCTGCTGATATGCTTAATGACCGAGTGTTACCATGGTATGAGACTCAAGGGATACCAATACTTCGTATTCTTACAGATCGTGGGTCAGAATATAAGGGGAATATAGAGCATCATGCTTTTGAATTATTTCTAAGTATCGAAGGTATAGAGCATACTACTACTAAAGCATATTCTCCTCAAACAAACGGTATGTGTGAGCGTTTTAATAAAACAATGAAACAAGAATTCTTTGATACAGCTATGCGGAAAAAGATTTATACAAATCTTGATGACCTACAATTAGATCTTGATATCTGGCTAGAGTATTTCAATAATGAAAGACCTCATTCTGGTAAATATTGTTATGGTAAAACTCCTATGCAAACTTTTAAGGATAGTAAGAAATTAGCTGTTGAAAAGAATAATGAAATCTTGTATCTTGAATATGTATCTGACAGTCAAAATTTAACTGACAATCAGGTACGAAATTTATAGTGTCTGTAAGATCAAATCTTGACTTCTACAGATTATATTACCAAAAAATGGTCTATGCCTATCCCCAATTGGAATGAAGCTATGGCTCATTTTATGATCAAATTTGATGGTAGAATTTAATGGTTCACGAAATTTACACAATTGATGAGACAGAGCCATTTCTTGTGCCAAAAAATATCATGAAGGACAGTTTAGGCATTCAGGAGAGCCTTTTTATACAGGAGTTTCGCACTTAGCAAAATTGTGTATTAGTTAGAAGCCATTTAATGTTGTTCTGAATTGATGTTTTTATAACTTCCCAAGTTTGTTGATATAAAGTAATTTTTTCATTTATCCTCCTTTTGTTCATATCAAGCCATGCCAATACAGCAAGGCAAATATGATTTCTTTGAGCTCGACCCGTGCGTGCCTGACAGCATTCAATACCACAAGTTTGTTTTAATTCTCGATGATAAACTTCTATAGACCAACGTGCCTTAACAATTTTCTCTATTTGCTCACGTGTAGGATTCTCTAAATTAGTTGTTATGTAATCAATGCGACCATTTTTTGCCACAAACTTAAATACCGTAACCCAACCGTATCCACGTAGGTGAATTTTTAGCCCTTCATCGGGAATCTCCAAAGTGTCCAAGCTAACATTACGATTAACTTTTCTATTTTTTCTTAGGTTAGTAACCCATATCCAACCTAAATTACGTATATGTTTTAAATTATCCAAACCACTATACCTAGCATCCATGACTATGGCATCAGGATTGATACCTCTTTCTTTAGCTAAAGTAAGCATATCACAAAAATGCTCGTTCTTTGTTTTGCCATCAGTTTCTTTATCATATATTCTATAATCTACAGGAGTAGATTGATCAATTTGAGTATTGTAATGCAGTAAGTTTACCATTCCTATACCAGGTATAACATCATGTACAGCCCCAGAATATTGATAATTTACAATCTCGATCCTCTTACTGTATTGCTTTGACAATAAGGTGTCATCTCCTACTAATAAACAAGGGGCCTCTAGATCAAGATATTTTGACACTTTGCTATAGATTTCGCTAGGGCGAAAATCCTTACTCTTTAACCATCGACTTGCACTATCGTGCGATAGATCTACTGGGCTTACTTCAGATAATGCTTTGCCAGTATATCTTACACTACTTGCTTGTAAAAATGATTTATATAAATCTTTACTACATTTTGATCTTGTCATTTTTATCTAAAACTATTTTTCTCTAGATTAGCATATTCTTTGCTAAGTGCGAAACTCCTGAGTTAGTAGGTAAAGATTAAAAATCCCTACTAACTATGCCACGCCTGTATTCGTTGGATTTTGGATACTTGCATGTTCTGCTCAGCATTTAGTAAGCCTCATACACGGAACATTTACCTTTTCATAGAATATGCAGAGTTTAATAAGGAACTCAAAGGTACAACCTTGATGGAACACCAGCAACGCTAGTGACTAAAACAGAAATACCGTCTATAATAAACAAACCTAAGCTTGTTAAAAAAGCTAAAAATAGTACAGATGTTTCGAAAACTGTTAGCAACGTAATAGAACAACAACACAATGAATGAAAAAGATATTAGTAGCACAGAAGAAGATTTAAGTGTAGATAGCGATGCTGATGATGCTAGCAGCAACAGTGCAAGTGCTACTTGCAATGATGGTTCTTCTGAGCGTCCAAGGCATGATGCCCTTATTCGCAAGGCTCTAGAGAACCCAATAGTAGCCAAAGAGTTCTTTGAGATGCATCTACCAAAAGAGATTAAGGCTATGTTCTCTTCCCATACCCTTAAGATGGAAAAAGAAAGCTTTGTTGAAGCCGATCTTAAGAACTCTATATCTGATATTCTATTTTCTGCTAAGTTTAAAGATAATACTGGTTATTTATGGATTCTTTTAGAGCATCAAAGTACTCCTGATCACTTCATGGCTTTTAGACTCTTTAAATACATGATGGATATTATAGGAAGACATTTAACCTTAAAACCAAATTGTAAACATTTACCGCTCGTCTACCCACTAGTGTTTTACAATGGTAAAAAGCAATATAATGCTCCAAAGAATATTTGGGATCTATGCCAGCATAAAGAACTAATGCAAGATATTTGGACTAAAGATCATCAAGTAATTAATGTCCATGATATTCCCGATGAGGAATTAAAGAAGAAAGCGTGGGCTGGAATATTGCAGTTCTTCATGAAACATATTCATGAAAGAGATTTACTTAAAAGATGGTATGAGGTAGCAGAGCTATTACCAGAACTTGCTAAACTTAATATTGGTATAGATTACCTAGAGCTGATATTAACCTATACATTGATTAAAATTGAAAAATCTGATAAAATAGAGTTAGAAAAAATACTTAAAAGTCGTCTTAATACCGAACAAGGAGAAAAACTTATGACTAGTCTTGCTCATCATTGGAAAGAAGAAGGTATACAACAAGGCATGCAGATTGGGGAAGCTAAAGGCATGCAGATTGGGGAAGCTAAAAAAACTATGGAAGTAGCTAACAATATGATTGCTGCTGGCTCTGATACTGACTTTATCGCTAAAGTCACTGGTCTTTCAATTGATGAAATAAATAAACTAAAAAACAGTTAGTTAAATATTATGCAAACAGCAAAATCTACATTAAAGCTTAAAGTACCAGTTAGTGTTGTGACTCCAATCCTTAAAAAACAAGTAGGAGTATTCGATAAGCAAACAGTACAAAACAAACCTGTTAATACTAACATTACTAAGGATATTAAGCCTGATACTAGTAAGAGCACTAAAGCTCAAGAGAGTAAAGCTGCTCAAGCTCAAATTAAAGAAGAAAAAGCAATCGCTTTAGCCAAAGAGCAAAAAGAAGCCCTAAAGGCTAAACTGTCGAAATGGAAAGAAGAATCAAAACAAATCTTAAAATTACTGCAATCAAAATATCCTCTATGCTTTTCTATCCCTGCAAAACCTCTTGCTATAGGTATTAGTAAAGAAAGTTCTAGAGAAAGATAATTTCTCAAAACAACAAATTAAGAGATTTTTTAGAAGATACTGCTCTGATTACAGATATAAAAAACTTCTTGTTGAAGGAGCCCAGCGTTTTAACTTAGATGGGACGAATGCTAGCTTAGTTACTAAAGAAGAAGTGCCTACAAAAACTAACAAATTCTCTAAACTTAAAAAATCTTAAATTTCTGTTCTTTACAGATATTCTTTTTAAACAAAAAGTAAAACTCCTTTTATCATCATTTTTTTGAAAAAATTATTCGGAATAACATATGCAAACAAAACGCTCATACAATAATTCTGTTTTCATCGATGAAAATACAGATCCAAAAATAGACGGCATAATTCCATACAATTATAAAAAACGACGTGAGGAATTAAATCAGATAGTAAAGCGTCAAGTAGCAAAACAACAACAAAAATTAACACAAAAAAACAAATCTATAGTAAGATAGTTAATTTTTTATTAAGATATTAGTATAATATTAATTTGTATTGTTATCATCACCTAGCTCTAGGATCTGTACAAATAACTGTGTTAATTTCTGTAAAAGTCAAGATTTGATATGACACCCTATACAATATAGATTACCCCTCCCCTACTAATTCTTTATCTTCAATTACTGGGGCATAGCTACTATATGCAAGCCTATGAGCATAATCCGAATCCTTAGGTTCGTTAACAACTTCTTGGGTTATCTCACATTTTGCACTACTACATTTTTTACCAAATAATAAGTACCCCAACAATAAATTACCTTGCCAATCTACTACTAATTTATTATTGACACTATCTCTTATAGTAGATGTTTTATCACCTATAAGTTTAGTTGCATCTTGTGATATTGTCTGTTTTGCGTCAATGGCATTATGCATTATTATAGGATGTAGTCTACTATCAGTATTACTTTTACCAATATCATCTTTAAAATCTAGCATATTATTATCATAATTGTCGCCAACTATCTTTGGCAATTTATCTACTATACGCCCCCGATGATGATCTGCAATATCCTTATGATGATGATCTCCTCTATGAAAAATTTCTCCATGATGATGACGATGTTTATGATAATACGTATTTTCTAAATCTTTGCTTCTTATAGTTAGATCTTCTATATCATAATCTTTATATGGCATTGGTGTTGGAAGTTGGAACTGCTCGACATCCATACCATACTCTTTTGCCAACTGTATAGCTGTCTTATTATCTTTATTCTTTAGATTTAAATTGGCGTTATTCTCTAGAAGCATCTCAAATATTTTGATATTACGTATTCCTGCTGATAAATGTATTGGTGTATTACCACGCATATCCTGTATATTTATATTAACTTTGTATCCTATTAGATATTCAACCAACTCTTCATTACTACTAGCTACAGCTAAATGTATAGCTGTATACCCATCTTTATCTACAATGTTTAGATCCACTTTGTTTTTGATTAATAAACCGATGATCTCTTTTGCATTATTTTTGACTGCTAAATGTAATATACTACTGCCTGAATAATCACGAAAATTTATAAAGCATGATATCATTTTATAATCACCACTGATTAAGGCTAATTTTACTATCGTATCACCATTATTATTTTCTATATATAATAATATACCATCCATTACTGCATTTAATAGTAACTCAACAACTTCTATAGCATGTTTTTTAACTGCTAAATGTAAAGCTGTATCATCATGATTATTCTGAATACTTAAATTAGCATTATGTTGAACTAAAATAGATATTATTTTTTTAGTCTTAGTATCAATGTTACTATTTATAACATCTGTTTTAATATCTCGTGTAGTGCGTCCCCCCCTATATCTGATATTATTTGTTGCAATGTGTAACGGGGTTTCGCCTAAATGATTCCTTGCATCTATATTTGCGTTATTATTTATACATAATTCAACCATTTCTACATCATTATTTGCTGCGGCATGATGTAGAGGAGTATTGCCAAAACTATCTACAACATTTAAATTTGCTCCATGTTCTATTAAGTTTTCTAATATCTCACTATCGCTATTGTCTACTCTACTATATGATCCTATAGCTTTTGCATAGGCTGCTCCACCCGCACCCATAATACCTCCTCCTATTACTCCGCTGCTTACTCCTCCTATTACTCCTCCTATTACTCCGCTGCCTACTCCTACTCCTACTATTGTTGGTATTGCACTATCTCCATCATCATTCTTTGCGTTTACATCTATTAGATCATTCACTAATTCTTTGTTCTTGATAGCTGTTGCTATAATTACAGGAGTATTACCTTTTGCATCTTGAGCATTAACATTTGCTCCTTTCTCTATTAATAACTTGCAGATATCCGTATTATTATTCTTGATTGCTAAATGTATTGGGCTATCACCATCATAGTTATGTATATTTAAATTTGCTCCTTCCTCTATTAATAACTTAATTACTGCTTTATCATTCTTTTTAATAGCATAATATAAGGCTGTATTACCTTTTGTATCTTGAGCATTAACATTTGCTCCTTTCTCTATTAATAACTTGCAGATATCCGTATTATTATTCTTGATTGCTAAATGTATTGGGCTTAAATTTGCTCCTTCCTCTATTAATAACTTAATTACTGCTTTATCATTCTTTTTAATAGCATAATATAAGGCTGTATTACCTTTTGTATCTTGAGCATTAACATTTGCACCTTTCTCTATTAATAATCTTGTCCATGCTATATTCAATGCCTCTACCGAATGAATTATAAATGTTTCCTTACTGATTATTTCTAATATATTTAAATCTTTAATATTATCTAAGACTCTGCTTAATTGACTGATATCTTGACTAGCAAAAGCCTTTTGTATCTTAATACGCAATACCTCAATATCCACCCCATGTATCTTACTATATAATGCAGCATAAAAACTATGAATAAGCTTACTAAAGCTATCACAACTCTCAACATCTACCACTAATTGCTTCCAATGTATTAATTTCAGTAACTCAAAACCTAGCATATGTGGCTTTAAGTCACGTTTACAATCATCTAAAAACTGCTTATTAATTATAATTTTATTATGAACTTCACTAGTACTTCTCTTATGTTTTGTCTGCAATATGGAAGCTACTCCAGCCCAAATCATACAATCTAAAGATGCTGCAAAACTGCTCTGATCGTCCTCTATCACTTGTGGTAGCATACCAATATTTATTAAGGTTCCTTGACGGATTATATCATTCTCAAGCTCACTTGCTATATCTCTTCTGAGTACTTGTAATTCATGATCATTATATGATCGTAAGCTATTTTGTATAGCATAAATATTTGCATTCCTATCACCTAATAATCGCTGACTAATCCTATGTACATTATCTAATGCAAATAATCCACAATTATGACCATCTCTTTGTTGTATAATACTTATATCATGCACTAATATCTTATTCTGATCTAAAATCTCTACTATGTTACTAGCAATATGATTGCCTAAAGAATCAGTATAATAAGCATGATGTTGATTATTGACTCTATGTAAAACTATACTAACCCAATGACTACCACCATGACCATCTTGTCCTATATTGAGGATGATAGTGCATGGCCTGATATAATTGCTAGCACGGGTAAATTCCAGTATTAATTAAGCCAGATTTATATTTTCTTCCCATACCTCATTGGGTGTTTTATAACCGAGCACTTTTCTTGGTAAATTATTTAAAAAATCCTCAATTTCTTGTAATTGCTTTATTGTTAATTTTTTTATATCTAAAGATTTAGAGTATACTCTGTGCACCATTGAGTTAATCTTCTCTATCAATGGTTGGTAAATTCCAGTATTAATTAAGCCAGATTTATATTTTCTTCCCATACCTCATTGGGTGTTTTATAACCGAGCACTTTTCTTGGTAAATTATTTAAAAAATCCTCAATTTCTTGTAATTGCTTTATTGTTAATTTTTTTATATCTAAAGATTTAGAGTATACTCTGTGCACCATTGAGTTAATCTTCTCTATCAATGGTTTTTGCCATGGAGAATGGCTTTGTTGCATAAATAAGATTTGTAGAGCAAGAGTGGTGATAATCTGGTAAGATGTCCTGAATTCAAAATAATCCAGATTATATGAGATCTCGGAAGAAAGCCCCTTTTAGTAAATCACGCAAGTATTCTAAATATAAAATAACGAATTGGTCAGAATATAATAATTTTTTACGCAATAGGGGTCGCATAGATTTTATGATTGCCAGTGATTTGGCGATTGGCTGGTATGCTGATTACAGAGAGGAAATGAAACGAGGAAGACCTAGACGCTATAGTGATCACGCTATATTACAGTGTTTGAAGATCAGATGCTTATTCGGTCTTAAGTTACGCCAAACCCAAGGCTTTATAAACTGGCTCTTTGAAATATCGGGTTTATCTATTAGATGTCCAGACTATACAACATTAAGTAAGCGTATGAAGTCATTAGATCTTAGGTATTTACATGGAAATCAAGATAAAGAATTTAGTTGTATTTCAATGGATAGTACAGGGATACAAGCCTACACATGGAACGAATGGCTAGAAAATAAGCATGGTAAGCAATATAAGCGTCGCATATGGAAAAAGCTACATATCGTTATAGAAGATCAAGGTATGATACTTGCCGATAGTACCACAGAGCATACTATAGGTGATAGATCACAGATTGGACTACTAATAGCTAATGTCAGAGCCAAGGATTTTCTGGGAGATCGAGGGTATGACGGTGGGCTTTGTTGCATAAATAAGATTTGTAGAGCAAGAGTGGTGATAATCTGGTAAGATGTCCTGAATTAAAAATAATCCAGATTATATGAGATCTCGGAAGAAAGCCCCTTTTAGTAAATCACGCAAGTATTCTAAATATAAAATAACGAATTGGTCAGAATATAATAATTTTTTACGCAATAGGGGTCGCATAGATTTTATGATTGCCAGTGATTTGGCGATTGGCTGGTATGCTGATTACAGAGAGGAAATGAAACGAGGAAGACCTAGACGCTATAGTGATCACGCTATATTACAGTGTTTGAAGATCAGATGCTTATTCGGTCTTAAGTTACGCCAAACCCAAGGCTTTATAAACTGGCTCTTTGAAATATCGGGTTTATCTATTAGATGTCCAGACTATACAACATTAAGTAAGCGTATGAAGTCATTAGATCTTAGGTATTTACATGGAAATCAAGATAAAGAATTTAGTTGTATTTCAATGGATAGTACAGGGATACAAGCCTACACAGGGAACGAATGGCTAGAAAATAAGCATGGTAAGCAATATAAGCGTCGCATATGGAAAAAGCTACATATCGTTATAGAAGATCAAGGTATGATACTTGCCGATAGTACCACAGAGCATACTATAGATGATAGATCACAGATTGGACTACTAATAGCTAATGTCAGAGCCAAGGATTTTCTGGGAGATCGAGGGTATGACGGTGAATCTACATATCAATTGTTGAGAAAGAAGAAGATAAAACCAGTTATTAGACCCCCAAACTCTTCAGTAAAAGTTCAATCGCTTAGGGATAAAACTGAGAGAGATGCAGCTGTTATATATCAACAAAACAAAGGATACCAAGCATGGAGGGTAAAGAATAATTATGGTAGAAGGGAGCGTGTAGAGAACACGTTCTTTCGATTTAAAACTTCTTTTGGTAGTAAGTTTCTATCAAGACATGATCAAAATATGACAAAAGAAATGTCTATTAAATGCCACTTATTAAACAAAATGTTTGAAATTGGTAAACCTATCTCTGTGCCTGTTGGCTAGGCTAGCATTGCGGGGTTAGGGGCAGTATATTCAAAAGCTTATTTATGCAACAAAGCCATAGCTCGCGATATATAGGGACAAAGATTGGCCGTGATAAAAGCACTATATGTTATGAACTCAAGAGAATGAGGCATAATTATAGACCAGATAGGGCTAACACACTTGCTTGCAGTTTAAGGCAAGGTAAGAGAAAAAGAAAATTAGATATTGATAATAATTTACGAGCAGAAATAATAAAGCAGTTAACACAGGGTATTTCACCAGATATAATTTCAGGTAGACGTAAACTATCACGAGATACTGTCAATATTTCTACAGAGAGTATATACCAGTTTATTTATACATCTCCTATAGCACAAAGGCAAAAATTATATTTATCTTTAGCAAGAAAAAGGAAAAATAGGTTGCATCATGGTACAAGAATCAGAAACAAAAGAATTACAATACCAAATCGCGTTTCCATTACTGAAAGACCAGAGATAAATAGAAAGATAGCAGCAATAGGTCATTTAGAAGGTGATTTAACTTTTAACAAAGGTAATCAAAGTCGTAATATAGGCGCTCTTGTGGATATCAGAACACAAAAAGTGTTTCTCACTTTAAACCGTTCAAAAAGAACACAAGATGTGATTGGTAACATGAATAAAAAACTTAAACAATTGTCGCATATAATCAAAAGCATAACGTTAGATAATGGCAAAGAATTTACCAATCATGAACAACTATTGCCAAAATCTGAACGAAAAGTATATTTTTGCAATCCTTATTCTCCATGGCAAAAACCATTGATAGAGAAGATTAACTGTAGAAGTTAAGATTTGATCTTACAGACACTATAAATTTTGCCCCTGATTGTCAGTTAAATTTTGACTGTCAGATACATATTCAAGATACAAGATTTCATTATTCTTTTCAACAGCTAATTTCTTACTATCCTTAAAAGTTTGCATAGGAGTTTTTCCATAACAATATTTACCAGAATGAGGTCTTTCATTATTGAAATACTCTAGCCAGATATCAAGATCTAATTGTAGGTCATCAAGAGCTGTATAAATCTTTTTCCGCATAGCTGTATCAAAGAATTCTTGTTTCATGGTTTTATTAAAACGCTCACACATACCGTTTGTTTGAGGAGAATATGCTTTAGTAGTAGTATGCTCTATACCTTCGATAGTCCGTCCGCCAAAACTCTAAAAGCCTTATAGGCAATAGGGTTTTAAGGCAAAAATGCATAGTAAAATCCATAAGAAAATGAAAGGTTTTATATCAAAAGCTTATGGAAATACAAAAAAATGACAATAAAAAAATGAATGCATTTTGGGAAATAGTGTGGTTTTTAATACAAAAATTTAAAATCAGCCCTCAAAATTAGAGTAATTTGCTCTAAAATCGCACTATTTTTGGAAATTAGTGACACAAGTGATATTTTTTAGAGTTTTGGCGGAGGGACTCGATACTTAGAAATAATTCAAAAGCATGATGCTCTATATTCCCCTTATATTCTGACCCACGATCTGTCAGAATACGAAGTATTGGTATCCCTTGAGTCTCATACCATGGTAACACTCGGTCATTAAGCATATCAGCAGCAGTTAAAGCTGTTTTATCAGTATATAGTTTAACATCAGCTACTCTGCTGTAGCTATCAATAAATACCTGAGAATAAACCTTACCTATACCCTTAAAGTTGCCTACATAATATGTATCTTGGCATCCTAGATACCCTGGATGCTGTGTCTCAATTTCTCCATGAGCTTCTTTTTCATTACGACGCTTCTCTAGCACTTGTAATTGTGCCTCAGTAAGCACAATACCATCTTGAGCCATTTTTGCTTCTAATGCTTTAAGTCTTTTACTGATGTTGTTTAAATCATTACGTAACCAAATTGATCTTACTCCCCCAGGTGATACAAGTACACCTGTCTTTTTAAGCTCATTTGATACTCTTAGCTGACCATATGCTGGATATTCTATTGCCATATCTAGTACTGCTTTCTCTACAGCAGGATCAACTCTATTCGCTATTATTGGCTTTCTTCGACTAATTTCATACAACGCTTCTTCGCCACCAGTTTCATACAGTTCTTTAAATCTGTAATAACTATCTCTACTATATCCCATCGCTTTACATGCTGATGATATACTACCAAGGCTCTTAGCTAATTCAAGTAAACCTAATTTTGGTTTTATTATTTTTTGATTTAAGTTCATTCTTTATCTCCATTTAATAATTAATTTATTTTACTAAATGTAAGATATAATCTCAACTATTACAGATTAACTCAATGGTGCACAGAGTATACTCTAAATCTTTAGATATAAAAAAATTAACAATAAAGCAATTACAAGAAATTGAGGATTTTTTAAATAATTTACCAAGAAAAGTGCTCGGTTATAAAACACCCAATGAGGTATGGGAAGAAAATATAAATCTGGCTTAATTAATACTGGAATTTACCACTGTTTTTGTTGAAATGCTTTATAAGAAGGTTTGCCTGAACCTTGATTCTGTACATAATTACGTAATTTCTGCTCATCACCATGTTTACCTACTGTGCTCATAAAATATCCTTTACTCCAAAACTCACTTCCCCATAATTTTTCTTTAAGATTTGGATATTTCTCAAACATTTTCTTAGAAGTAATACTTTTTATGATTTGAGTTATTTTTGTTGGGCTATACATTGGTATTGACTGTAATAAAAAATGTACGTGATCTTTATCTACTCCTATTTCTAAAAATCTAATTTCATAACGATCTTCTATGTGCTCACAAATTTTACACAAATAATCATCTAGTTCTTGATTGAATATTACTCTTCTATACTTTGCCGGCGTTACTAAATGATATATTAGTACTGTGACATTATGACTCTTATGTATATAACTGCTTTCTTCCATTCAAGTAGTATATCACGACGCAGAGCTCCGGGGAATTAAACCCTGAGAGATTAAATATTCTCTCTTAGCCAATCGAAAACTTTGTTGATCCAGCTGCTATTTTCATCAAGTTTCATATGGGAAAATTCTTTTTGCTGTTTTAGAGCGTGAATTTTTAGCATACCTATAACTGCCGAATAAGCAGCGGGATTATAGTCTTCAGTAAAGCCATCAATAAGCTCTGGCTTACCTATTCTAGTTTGTTTCTCAAAAACCTTACTTGAAAGCTCCTTTAAACCTCTAAGCTGCGATCCGCCTCCAGTAATAACAGTACGATACACTGATATTTGTCCTTTTATTGCCTTATCATATTCAGACTTTACCATTAACAATATTTCTGCCGCTCTTGCTTTTATTACTTCAGCAAGTTTATAAACCGTTACTGCTCCTGCAGGGCTATGGTGAGCATCAACATTAAAATCTTCCATATTAATAATACTATCTTTATCAAAAGAGGATAAAATTGCGTTACCATATAAAATCTTTAATTTTTCAGCTGTAGCAAGGTCAGTACCGAAAACTTTTGCAATATCAGAACTAATATGAAAACTACCTATATTTACGTGTCCTGTATATATCAATTTACCGGCAAAGAAAATACCAAAAGAAGTGGTTTTATCACCTATATCTATAATCAATGAACCGAGGTTTTTTTCATCATTTGTAAGACAGCTAATCGCAGAAGCATAAATGGCTAGAGTAATATTTGTAACTTCAATATGGCATTTAGCAAAACACTGCACGATATTTGATAGCATATTTGACTCAGCTGCAATAATATGTAATTCACAGCCAAGCTCTCTTCCGTACATACCTATAGGATTTTCAACCCTATTATTATCAAGAATAAACTCAAGAGGAAAGTAATGAATAATTTCTTGATCCTTAAATTTAAACTCCTGTAATGCTTTTTGTAAAAGCTTTTTTATATCTTGCTCGGTTATAGTGGCTGTACTAATTTTAATAGTATAATTTATATAATAAGATTTAGTAGTAGCTCCTGATAGCGATAATATAACTTTTTTGATATTTTTATTACAATCTTTTTCTAACGCATAAATTGCTGAAACAATACTACTTTCAGCATTCTTTAAATCTGTTATAACCCCTGATTTTATGCCTTTAGAGTGATGTAAATTTTGACTTGCTACCTTAATCTCACCTTTTTTACTAATATAGGCAGCAATCGCAGCAATTTTACTACTGCCAAAATCAAGTGCTACAAAATTCGATATTTTCTCTTTCATTTTTTATGTTTGTTGTAATTCCAAAAACGTCATTGCGAGGAGTATAGCGACGAGGTAATCTCGTTAAACGTCCTGAGATTGCCACGTCGATGCATTGCATCTCCTCGCAATGACGAGTCTAATTAATACTTCTCAATATAGTACTTATTCTTGTCTCTCAAATCTAACTGTTTGTAGTTTTGATTAAATAGTTTATTTGCTTTATTGAGTGCATCTATATATTTTAAAGCTTCTTCAAAATTCTTTGCCGGTAATTTAATATTTATTCCACCCTTAAGATTTAAATCCCATCTTCTATCCCCACATCTAATAGCAGATGAGGTTTTATTTATTAATGCCGGATATTTTTGTAGCTCATTTACTAGCTTGCTAGCATATATATTTGCCCCCTCCCCTACAACATGTAATAAATGAGGAAATGGCTCTATGTTCTTACTGATTTCATAACCCTCTTCATCAATTAAGAAGAGTTGATTATGGATCTGCCAAATGGCAATAGGTTCTCTTTCAAACAGTTTTATATATATAGTGTTTGGTAATCTTCTTGAAACATATACTTCCTTAATCCATCTATTATTCTTTAAATTATTCCTAATTTTATCTAAATTAAGAGCAAAAATAGAACTACCTTTTTTAGCATTTAAAACTTTTAATATTGTAGGTTCATCAACATTTTGTTGTCCCTCAATTATTACATTCTCAAGTTTAAAGCCAAGTTCTGTAGTTGTTTGATATATATTTGTTGTTAAATAGCTTTTTAACGAAGCAAAATATTTTGTGAAAGCAAACAAACATATAAAGATAATTAAAACGATTTTAAGTATTAATATTGTTTTCTTATAGATTAGTCCTAACTTTCGACGCAATGAAATGTTATTGTTTTTTTTAGCGGTATTTTTTTTATTTGAGCTTGTTTTTTTTCTCATGATTCAAAGCTTGCTGTCTTTAAAATTTCTTCAATCAAATTAACAAAATTTATACCTGCATGAGCTGCAATTTCTGGTACTATCGATAAAGGAGTCATGCCAGGATGCGTATTTATTTCTAAAGCGTATAATTTATTTGTACTGTCTTCTAAAATAAATTCAGCTCTAGCCGCCCCCTTACAATTCACTGTATTATAAATCTTTTCCGACTCTTTAAGCAATTTATCATATATATCGGTAGGCAAAGGAGCAGGACATAGATGCTCGGCAAATCCTTCAGTATATTTAGTTTCATAATCATAGAAACGGTTTTTTAATAGCTTAATTTCTAAAGCTCCTAAGGCTTTACCGTTTAACACTGCTACTTGTAATTCACGCCCTTTTATATATTTCTCTATTATTACCTCATCACCATAAGGCAAATCATAATTAGCAAAGTTAAAATCATCTTTCTCAAATATCACCTCAACACCAATACTTGAGCCTTGTGTAAGCGGCTTAATCACGTATGGGCGTTTTATAGGATCAGTTTTAACATTATCGTTTTTATTTATGACAATACTTTCTGCCATATTAATGTTATTGGTTAAAAACCAGCTTCTAGAATGTACTTTATCAAAAGCAAGGCTTGAGGCTAAAACCCCGCTATGAGTATAAGGAATTCGCATAATATTAAGCAGTCCAGGCAGGCAACCATCTTCACCATATGTGCCATGCAGACAATTAAAAACAATATCAGGCTTTATTTCATTCAGCTTAACAGCAATATCAGCTCCCATATCTATAAAAGTAACTTTATATCCTGCTTCTATTAAAGCTTTGCCTACTCCCTCTGCTGATATCAGCGATACTTCACGTTCAGCAGACATACCGCCCGCTACTAATGCTATATGTTTCTTGCCTTTATCACTTAATATTTTAATTTCTGAGATTTCAACCCAATGTGTTTGATATTTATGCATATTTTATTTTTTTTAATAACGTCTTACAATAATGCGTGTATACATTCCACTTCTGTCATCCCGTGGCTTGTCCACGGGATCCAGTAAATTTAATCCCTGTTGGGTTAAATTCCCCGTGGCTTGCCACGATTATTTGAATCAAAGCAGGACGGTCCGCAGGAAAATTTGCCGTAAATACCCCGTAGGCTTGCCTCGGGGATAGGCAAATTTAGTTCTGCGAATTTATTTTATAATTTTTCTCTGGATCCCGTGGTCAAGCCACGGGATGACACTTTCCCGATTCGCTTTATTTCCCAATTTAATTTAACACCACTATCTTCAAATACTTTCTGTTGGACGAAGTTACCTAGATCCTCTAATGCTTTAGCGGTAGCATTTCCATTGTTTATCATAAAGTTACAGTGAAGTTCTGAGATAGAAGCGTCGCCTATTCTATAGCCTCTAAGTCCTGCTTTGTCAATAAGTTGCCACGATTTAAATCCTTTCGGATTTGCAAAAGTACTGCCGCCAGTACGCTCCTTGATAGGCTGCGTTGATGATCTTGCAGCATTTATTTCATTCATCCGCACTAATATATCTTCACTATTACCTTTATTAACTTTAAAAACAGCTTTGAGAATAATTAAATCTTTTGGCAAATTATTACCACGATATTTAAAACCAATTTCTTTGTTGGTAAATGTTAGAAAGTTTCCTGCAAAATCAATAGCTTCGATTCTTACAACAATATCTTTAAACTCACGTCCGTAAGCTCCGGCATTCATCGCAACACCACCGCCGATAGTTCCAGGGATGCCGACTAAAAACTCAAAGCCGCTAATAGCATTTACCTGACAAAATTTAGCTAAACTAAAATTAAGGCAACTACTACCAACTATTAAATGACCATCATCCGTACAATCGATATTGCTAAAATTTTGACCAAGCTTTATGGTGACGCCCTCTATACCTCCGTCTCGTATGATAATATTCGAGCCTACACCAAAGGTAGTTATTGGTAATTTTTGTTTATTTTGCACTAAGAAGCTTGCTAAATCTTCGCTATCTACAGGCTTAAAAAATATTTCAGCATTACCGCCTACTTTAAACCATGTTAAATGCTTTAAGTTATAGTCTTTCCTATATTCACCTTTTACTATAGGGAGGTTCATGACAAATTACCAAATTTTTGTGGTAATTCATTTGCAAAATTTGAAATATTACCTGCTCCCATCATAATGATCATATCACCAGGTGATGCTTTATTCATTATAACTTCTACAGTGTCATCTAATTTTGCTAAGAAATGTGCTTGATTATGATATTTGAGCTTAGTAATATTATCAATTAAACTTTGCCCACTAATCCCCTCTATAGGGCTTTCACCTGCCGCATATACATCTGTAATATAAAGTAAATCCGCATCATCAAAGCAACGCATAAAATCATCAAATAAATGCTGCATTCTTGAATATCTATGTGGCTGGAAAATGGCAATAACCTTACCATGCTGTTTGTTTGCTATGTTTTTAGCAGTAGATAATGTTGCCTTAATTTCTTCAGGGTGATGAGCATAATCATCAATAACCGAAGCATGATTATATTCAGCCACTTTAGTAAATCTTCTTTTTACTCCTTTAAAGCTATTAAAGCCGTTTTTAATAGCCTTAATACCGAAATCTAACTCCAACCCTACACTGATTGCAGCAAGGCTATTTAAAATATTATGCCTTCCTGGAGTGGGAATAGTAATTTTTGCTATAATTGTAACACCACTTACATTTGGCAAACTAATTTTTACATCAAAGGTAGATGAAGTAATATCTGTACTAATATTAAACGCGGTAATATGAGCATCATCGGAATCAATACCATAAGTGATAACTTTCCGCTCGGTAATATTATTTACTAACTCACGTACTATTTTATGGTCAATACAACAAACGGCAAAACCATAAAAAGGTAAATTTGTAATGAAACTCCTAAAGGCATTAATTAATGTATCAAAATCTTTGTAATAATCTAAATGTTCCGGATCAATATTGGTTATTATTGCAATAGTCGACGGAATACTGATAAAAGTTGCATCTGACTCATCTGCTTCAGCAATTAAATAGTTACTTGAACCAAGATAAGCATTTGTTGACCTATTATTAATAATACCACCATTAATGACTGTAGGATGTAAACCAGCTGCCTCAAATAAGCAAGCAACTAAAGAAGTGGTAGTAGTCTTACCATGCGAACCAGATACCGCTACCGAGCATTTTAACCTCATAAGTTCAGCAAGCATTTCTGCACGTCTGATAATTGGGATTTTACGCTCCAAAGCTTCTTTTACTTCCGGATTATTTCGATTAATTGCCGAAGAAACAACAACATACGAGACATTTGTAATATTTTGTGGTGTATGACCAACAAATATTTTAATGCCATATGCTTCTAAACGTTTGGTATTATAATTTTCTGATAAATCAGAGCCTTGCACCTTATAACCAAGATTATGTAATATCTCAGCAATGCCGCTCATTCCAACGCCGCCAATGCCAATAAAATGTATAGTTTCTAAAGTTTGATTAGTTTTTTTTAATTCAAGTAACAGCATTTAAGTTAATTTTTAAAATTGAGTTGTGCATATATGGTTTTAGGGATTTTGTCAAGTACTATAAAACGTCATTGCGAGAAGATGCATAGCATCGCCGAAGCAATCTCAGAATGTTAATACTAGATTGCCGCGTCGAAACTGCGTTTCTCCTCGCAATGACACTACTCCACCCTATCAAATTTTGCTTCGGAGTAGTAATTGCCTTGCAAGCCACCTACTTTTAGATCTATTAAAAACTTAGCTATTTCGCCATTTTCGACAAATTCAGCTACTGTTTCAATATTTAAATCTTCTGAGATCTTTATTAGTCTTGCAACAAAATATCTACTTTGTACATCGCTTGTAATACTACGGACATATTTGCCATCAATTTTTATAATATCAATAGGCAAGCTTTGAAGTTGTTTAAAGGAAGTAAAGCCTGAGCCGAAATCGTCTAAAGCAAATTTACAACCAAACTTACGTAACTTATTGATAAATACGTTTATTTTATCATAATTCTCGTTAAAAGAAGTCTCGGTAATTTCGATAATTAAACGATCTCGAACATCATAAGTTTTTAATAAACTTTCTGCTATCTCCCATAAAGCTTCATCAGTCGTGCCAATATTTGAAATATTAACAGATAGCATTAAATTAGGATTGTTTACAAGCTCATGAATACTCATCTCTAAAACAATCTGATCAATTACAAAAATTAATCCTTTATTTTCAGCAATAGGAATTATAGGACCAACAGAAATATAAGCACCATTCTCATCCGGTATTCGAAGCAGACATTCATAATAATGTACTTTCAAAGTTTTTCGATCGATTATAGGCTGATAAGCAAATCGCATAGTTTTTTTAGCTAAAGCTTGTCTAAGCAAATTGAGTTGTAAATTAGACTTTTTTATATTCTCTAAATCATGATCATCAGAGTTATATTCACGATAATAATAATTATTATTCTGTGAAAGTAACATATTTAGTATTTTCTCAATCTCTTCTGCATTAGCACTTACTTTTGGGAACTCACTACTCGCAATACAACAATTTATATAGATTTCCGGTCGCTCATCATTTATATATAGCTGGGAAGATAAATATAACTTTCTGGCAAAACTTTTAATTAGATCAGAATCGGTAATATCTAATATAAATAATATGACATCTTTTTTTGTTTTTCTAAATTTTAGAGGAATATCAAGCTTTTTGCTTACATTTTCAATAATTTTTTCTAAATCCTGAATTATGAAATTCTTATTTGGTTCGATGAATACGATTTCATCATAATTCAATAATTTACAGGCAAAACATACTCCCCTCCCTACTTCATCCATTTCAGCTTGCAAAACTTTATATTCTGCGATTAATTCTGACATTGCCATTTTGATAATAAAATTATATATTCTAACAAATACTAAGATATTTTTTCTATAAATAAAATAAAAATATGAGCAGAATAGACAGGGTAACTAAAAGCTTAAGTGTCTTAAAACCACATTTTTGCGAAATAATAGACGAAAGTCATAAACATGCTAGTCATTATGACGGAATTCACAGCCATATTAAAATAAAAATCTCTGCGGAAATTTTACAAGGCAAAAGCCTAGTCGCCAATCATCGTACCATTAACAACCTCCTTGCCGATGAATTCCAAAATGGCTTGCATGCTCTATCACTTGAGGTATTTTAAAATGAAAACAAATGATTTATTAAAAGTAGCGACAGGTGCTAGCAGCGTTTTACATAAAGCGATAAATAATATAAAAGATAAAAGCTGCGACGTGATTGAGGATAAAATACTTAAAGGTAATTATGTTACTAGGGAAGAATTTGAACAATTACAAACCCTAGTAATAAAATTAAAGAAAGAAATAGCGGAGATGAAAAAATAATTATACTCCTAATAAATGAAAAGTTGGGTAGACGAAGTTTTATTTGAAAAAGAACATGGAGTCTGTAAGCCGAAGAGCGGAGCGTATACTTAATGATAGTACCGGACAGTTTTTGTTATGTGTCATTCCCGCGGAAGCTGGAATCCAGCATAAAGCAAGATACCTAAGCTTTTAATTTTAAAAACTTGCTGCTTTTATATTTATTTTTCTGGATTCCCGCCGTTGCTAAGAATGACATATAAGGTCACCTATACCTGAATAAAATATAACATTTTTTTAAAACTGTCAGGTATAGCTTAATCCATTAAGATACTGACACTAAATTGTCTATCCGCCAAAAACACTTCAAATCCTGATCATTTGTAATGGGATAGAGTTTTGACAACAAATTGCTAAGATTTTCAATAAAAATTAATAAGTTATGTTAATTTTTACTGATACATTTCTGTGTTGGTCTAATTTTGATATGGAGCTATTGTTAACGATTTTTTATCGTTCATCTAGTTTTTGCATGATGATATTTTTGATTTATGTGGAGTTAGACACGATTTGTAAATGATTTGCAATGCATCGTAAATTCAAACCAATAGCAGAGATTATTGGATTGATAATATCTCCTATCATACCTTTCAAGAAGTTTCTACCCATCCGACCATATTGCTTTAAGTGACCTATTATTGGTTCTATGGCACTGCGTCTCTTGATCATAGACTTGTCCTCTTGTAACAACTTCTTCCGCGTTTTTGGGGTATATACCTTACTCTTCTCCTTTACATTGCTACCACTATACCCAAGATCAACAAATGATTTCTTTATCTTGATTCCAGTGACACTCTCTACTGCTTCAAAGCTCTGATGCAATGTATGACCATCATAAGGATTATTATGAAACGATTTTGCGGATAAAACAAAATTTCTACGACCACTTACTACTACCGCTACTTTATTGCCAAACTCATATGGCTTGTTGCGTTTTCCCTTTCCTATACACTCTACTTCAGGGGCATGAAAACTATATAATACTTTGTTATCTTCTTTATATTGCTTTTTAGCTTCTCTTTTTAAAACAGATTGGTTATGTATTTGTTTTATTTTTTGCAATACTTCTTGATTTTTGAGAGACAAGTTTAATTGCTTATTTTTGATCTCACGCTCACATACTCTAATCAAACGACCCAGTAATATTTTTAAATGCTTCATTATTTTCCAACGCTTCTTGGCTTTACTATGTTCTTTATATTTCCATAGCTTTACTATATCGCGTTTATAGGTTCTAGCGTATGTTTCATTCAAATGTATACCCAAACTGTTGCAAAGCTTTACTATGCTAAGCCTAGCTTTATCCATTAAATAAACATCGTGTGGGTGTTTGATATTCTTAATTTGTACAGTCGTATCAGCGATGATTAATTCCAAATCTTTTTTTTTAATTGTGTTAGTTTTTATCCCAACCCTGATCAACTCCGATAATATCTCATTATATCCAGCTTCACCTAATACACTACGAAACCGTCGTATACTAGTTTCCGAGATAGCTATGTCTTTTTCTATATATTCCCACCCGCAGAAATACTGCCAATACATATTCTCTTTTAGCTCTTCCTCTGATAATGAATCTGAAAAATTATACATTGCTTGTAGCATCGTTATGCCAAGCATCACTCTATGACATTTTCTATTTCTACCAAATTTCTTAATACAAACATTTTTTGATAACCACTCTTCGAGCCTAGACCAATTTATTAATTCTCTTAATTTATATAGCTTATTATTTGGGTTTAATTCTTCTTTTAATTTATAACCAAACAGTTTCCCTTGTTCTTGCGATTTGATAATGTTGTCTATTGGCATTGACTGAAATCCATAAGGTTTATGACCATATTTTATCATTTTCTTACGGATTGTTGTATTACTTCTTGTCTTAAAACCATATTATCTATAAGGCTTGTAGAGTTTTGGCGGACGGACTAAATTCTGAAGTTTTGACAAAAATTCTAATTTTTCTGACTAAAGTAAAAATTTATATTTAAAGATGAAGAACTCGGCCGCAAGCGACCGAGTTTCAAAACAGGTTAAACTGCTTTGTTTCTTTTTCAATTTTATCCATTGCGTTTAGTTGATTTTGGTATCCACACAAAGTGATACATTATTCTAAAAACATGATGACTATTACGCCTCAATTCCATTCTACTAAATTATAATATGCCAACGCTTATATTATAACGCTATCCATCTAGGGAGCAAGCTCCCTAGATTTTCGCTATGCGGTTAAATATTTAGTGCTTTTATCAGCTTAAAAGCGATATTTCTACAATTTAAAGTAAATTATTTGATATATAATACAAATTATAGATTGATACACTCGCCACTTTTGTTCATAAAAATTTTTTGTCAAAACTTCAGTAAATTTGTGGGATGCCTTATTATATGACATATTAAACATTACCACCATGTAACTGCAGTTTTGACAAAAATTCTAATTTTTCTGACTAAAGTAAAAATTTATATTTAAAGTTAAATATTTAGTGCTTTTATCGTAAGCGTCTTGTAAAGGCGGTCTAGTATAAATAGTGAGCAATACATATTATTCTATAGTGGCATAAGCAAAGGATAATATAGTATGAAGAATATCACAATCCCCACTATTACAGAAGCACAAAAGAACCAAATCATTAGTGAATCATATCAAACAGGATTATTATATCCCAACTTGCAAAATACTTATGGAATATCTGTTAAAACATTATACAGTTGGCGTAGTAGACAGAAGAGTGACAAGATAAAAAAGGAAGTATATAATAATTCAAATAATCAATTTGTTGAATTATCAGTACACCACAATGAGCATATAATATTCAATAAAGCAGAATTAGTATTTACTGAAGTTTTGACAAAAAATTTTTAATGATGCTCCTCGCAGCAGAGCTACGAGGAGCATCATTTAAATATAGATATATCATGGCTCATTTAACGATAGATGAAAGATTTAAAATATACGAAATGAATAAGAGTGGTTATAGCTCGCGATATATAGGGACAAAGATTGGCCGTGATAAAAGCACTATATGTTATGAACTCAAGAGAATGAGGCATAATTATAGACCAGATAGGGCTAACACACTTGCTTGCAGTTTAAGGCAAGGTAAGAGAAAAAGAAAATTAGATATTGATAATAATTTACGAGCAGAAATAATAAAGCAGTTAACACAGGGTATTTCACCAGATATAATTTCAGGTAGACGTAAACTATCACGAGATACTGTCAATATTTCTACAGAGAGTATATACCAGTTTATTTATACATCTCCTATAGCACAAAGGCAAAAATTATATTTATCTTTAGCAAGAAAAAGGAAAAATAGGTTGCATCATGGTACAAGAATCAGAAACAAAAGAATTACAATACCAAATCGAGTTTCCATTACTGAAAGACCAGAGATAAATAGAAAGATAGCAGCAATAGGTCATTTAGAAGGTGATTTAACTTTTAACAAAGGTAATCAAAGTCGTAATATAGGCGCTCTTGTGGATATCAGAACACAAAAAGTGTTTCTCACTTTAAACCGTTCAAAAAGAACACAAGATGTGATTGGTAACATGAATAAAAAACTTAAACAATTGTCGCATATAATCAAAAGCATAACGTTAGATAATGGCAAAGAATTTACCAATCATGAACAACTATTGCCAAAATCTGAACGAAAAGTATATTTTTGCAATCCTTATTCTCCATGGCAAAAACCATTGATAGAGAAGAATGATGCTCCTCGCAGCAGAGCTACGAGGTATCTAAAAAAGTTTTAGTTGTTTCTTATGATATCACGAAGCAGAGCTTCGGGGAATTAAACCCTGAGAGATTAACTCAATGGTGCACAGAGTATACTCTAAATCTTTAGATATAAAAAAATTAACAATAAAGCAATTACAAGAAATTGAGGATTTTTTAAATAATTTACCAAGAAAAGTGCTCGGTTATAAAACACCCAATGAGGTATGGGAAGAAAATATAAATCTGGCTTAATTAATACTGGAATTTACCATTTACCAAGAAAAGTGCTCGGTTATAAAACACCCAATGAGGTATGGGAAGAAAATATAAATCTGGCTTAATTAATACTGGAATTTACCCTTCGGGGAATTAAACCCTGAGAGATTAAAAATTTTTTGTCAAAACTTCAGTTAATAATAATAACGATTTATAATTATTTATTTTTATAATATTTTTAGATATCAACTCCTTAACAATTCATTAATACTAACTTTAGCTCTCGTATTTTTATCAACTTGTTTTACGATTACAGCACAATAAAGTCCTGGTTTATCTGCTTCTTTATTAGGTAATACCCCTGGCACTACTACAGAGTAGGCAGGTACTCTACCATAGATAATCTCACCGCTATCTCTATAAACTATTTTTGTAGAAGCTCCGATAAAGACACCCATACTAACTACCGCTCCTTCTTCTACTATAACCCCTTCAGCGATTTCTGACCTTGCACCGATAAAGCAATTATCTTCGATAATAACGGGCTTTGCTTGCAGCGGTTCTAACACCCCGCCAATTCCGGTACCACCTGAGATATGACCATTTTTGCCGATTTGAGCACATGAACCAATAGTAGCCCATGTATCAATCATTGTACCCTCATCTATATAAGCCCCGATATTGATAAAAGACGGCATAATGACAACATTTTTAGCAATATATGTGCCGGTTCTAACAAACGATCCTGGGACTTTGCGTATGCCGGCTTCTTTAAACTTGTTAAGCTCAACATCAAAAGGAAATTTAGGTGCAACTTTATCATACCAACTATTATAATTATTATTATAAAGCTGTGATTCAGTCGTCATAAAATATAAAAGAATTGCTTTTTTTACCCATTCATTAACTTCCCAGTTGCTATTTTGTTTTTCACAAACACGAATAGTGCCTTTATTCAGGCTTTCTATAACATCATGCAGTATTTTTTTTAATGCTGAAAGTTTTACGGAATCTTGTAATAGCTTGTCCTTTATTTGCCAAGCTTCTTCAATTTCTTTGATGTATGTGAACATAATTTTTAACTGTTATATTGCTAAAAAACATAAATAACTTTATCATGAAGTCAAATATAAAAAAATTTACTATGTATATTGCTTGTCCTAATTGTCAAACAAAATTTATTGTCTCAAATAATCAAATAGGTATTAACGGACGACGAGTTAAATGCTCTAAATGTAGCCATATTTGGTATCAAAAAATAGATTATAAAACAAGTAAATTAAGTGATTTTGACGAAAATAAAGTTGAAGCTGTTAAAACACCTATTAAAAATGGATATGGTAATCAATTGTCTGCAAACGTACCAGTGATTTTGCCATATATTCCACCTAAGCGAAAATATAACGTCTTTCCATTCTTGTGGACTAGCTTCATAATTTTTTGTTTAGCTGTATTACTGCTAGATAGCTTTAAATCCTTGAGCAAGTATGATCAGCTAAAAATAGAGGAAATTAAATTAGGAAGCTCGCATAATGCTGGTGCTATAAAAATGTTTTATAAAATATCTAATAACTCTGAGTATTTAATATCTAATCCTTTAATTAAAGTTAGGGCGATGGATCATAATAATAGAGCTCTAGATGAATATATATCTGTTACAAAGCTTAAAGCAAAAATCCCTCCAAAGCAAGATACGTATGTAGAAATGGAAATCAAAGGGCTTCCAGCTGCTGCAAAATATATTGATGTTACTGTGGGAAATAGGCTTGGGTTGTTATTAGAATAGATTTGTCATTGCGAGGAAAAATTGAAAATTTTGTACGCGTGCAATCCAGTAAAATGCATAGCATTTTTATTATTTTTTCTGGCTTCCCACCACAAAGGAATGACCCCAAATGCTTTTGTTACCTAACTAGATTTACTTGAGCAAGGGCTGCGGCTTTGTTGCATAAATAAGCTTTTGAATATACTGCCCCTAACCCCGCAATGCTAGCCTAGCCAACAGGCACAGAGATAGGTTTACCAATTTCAAACATTTTGTTTAATAAGTGGCATTTAATAGACATTTCTTTTGTCATATTTTGATCATGTCTTGATAGAAACTTACTACCAAAAGAAGTTTTAAATCGAAAGAACGTGTTCTCTACACGCTCCCTTCTACCATAATTATTCTTTACCCTCCATGCTTGGTATCCTTTGTTTTGTTGATATATAACAGCTGCATCTCTCTCAGTTTTATCCCTAAGCGATTGAACTTTTACTGAAGAGTTTGGGGGTCTAATAACTGGTTTTATCTTCTTCTTTCTCAACAATTGATATGTAGATTCACCGTCATACCCTCGATCTCCCAGAAAATCCTTGGCTCTGACATTAGCTATTAGTAGTCCAATCTGTGATCTATCATCTATAGTATGCTCTGTGGTACTATCGGCAAGTATCATACCTTGATCTTCTATAACGATATGTAGCTTTTTCCATATGCGACGCTTATATTGCTTACCATGCTTATTTTCTAGCCATTCGTTCCCTGTGTAGGCTTGTATCCCTGTACTATCCATTGAAATACAACTAAATTCTTTATCTTGATTTCCATGTAAATACCTAAGATCTAATGACTTCATACGCTTACTTAATGTTGTATAGTCTGGACATCTAATAGATAAACCCGATATTTCAAAGAGCCAGTTTATAAAGCCTTGGGTTTGGCGTAACTTAAGACCGAATAAGCATCTGATCTTCAAACACTGTAATATAGCGTGATCACTATAGCGTCTAGGTCTTCCTCGTTTCATTTCCTCTCTGTAATCAGCATACCAGCCAATCGCCAAATCACTGGCAATCATAAAATCTATGCGACCCCTATTGCGTAAAAAATTATTATATTCTGACCAATTCGTTATTTTATATTTAGAATACTTGCGTGATTTACTAAAAGGGGCTTTCTTCCGAGATCTCATATAATCTGGATTATTTTTTAATTCAGGACATCTTACCAGATTATCACCACTTTTGCTCTACAAATTTTATTTATGCAACAAAGCCTTTAAGGATAGTAAGAAATTAGCTGTTGAAAAGAATAATGAAATCTTGTATCTTGAATATGTATCTGACAGTCAAAATTTAACTGACAATCAGGGGCAAAATTTATAGTGTCTGTAAGATCAAATCTTAACTTCTACAAACGTTATGCTTTTGATTATATGCGACAATTGTTTAAGTTTTTTATTCATGTTACCAATCACATCTTGTGTTCTTTTTGAACGGTTTAAAGTGAGAAACACTTTTTGTGTTCTGATATCCACAAGAGCGCCTATATTACGACTTTGATTACCTTTGTTAAAAGTTAAATCACCTTCTAAATGACCTATTGCTGCTATCTTTCTATTTATCTCTGGTCTTTCAGTAATGGAAACTCGATTTGGTATTGTAATTCTTTTGTTTCTGATTCTTGTACCATGATGCAACCTATTTTTCCTTTTTCTTGCTAAAGATAAATATAATTTTTGCCTTTGTGCTATAGGAGATGTATAAATAAACTGGTATATACTCTCTGTAGAAATATTGACAGTATCTCGTGATAGTTTACGTCTACCTGAAATTATATCTGGTGAAATACCCTGTGTTAACTGCTTTATTATTTCTGCTCGTAAATTATTATCAATATCTAATTTTCTTTTTCTCTTACCTTGCCTTAAACTGCAAGCAAGTGTGTTAGCCCTATCTGGTCTATAATTATGCCTCATTCTCTTGAGTTCATAACATATAGTGCTTTTATCACGGCCAATCTTTGTCCCTATATATCGCGAGCTATAACCACTCTTATTCATTTCGTATATTTTAAATCTTTCATCTATCGTTAAATGAGCCATGATATATCTATATTTAAATGATGCTCCTCGCAGCAGAGCTACGAGGTATCTAAAAAAGTTTTAGTTGTTTCTTATGATATCACGAAGCAGAGCTTCGGGGAATTAAACCCTGAGAGATTAAAAATTGATTATATCTGGCTTAATTAATTATAGAACTTTCCATATCTTTTACTCCTCGATTCTTCATTTCAGTAAAATTACCGAGCCAAAATTTAGCTCCTTCATTCTCACTTATCCATAAGCCTAAAATATCCTTTCTGCCAGATAAATCTATTCCTAAAGCTACATATACTGATTTATTAATAATAAGTTTATCTTGTCTTACTTTCACTACTAAACAGTCAAAATATACTATAGGGTATACTGATTCAAGAGGTCTACTCTGCCAAATCTTGACCTCATCTATTACTTCATCTGTAATCCTGCTGATTAGGCTCTCACTGATCTCAGCTCCATATAATTCTTGCAATTGTGTTTTAATATCAGACACACTCATACCCTTCGCATATAAGGATATTATCTTTTGGTCTAAGCCATCTATTCTTGTTTGTTTCTTTGAGACTATTATAGGTTCAAATTTACCTTGTCTGTCTCTTGGAACATTTAGCTCTATAGTACCATTCTCACTAATCAGATTCTTACTAAAACTACCATTCCTCGCATTCTCAGTTTCAGCTCTATCATACTTGCTATAACCTAAATGTTCTGACATCTCAGCATGCAGTGCTCGCTCTAAAATACCCTTGGTTAATTCCTTAATTAATCCATTCTGACTTAGTACTGTTTTTAAATCTACTCCACCTTCTATCAGCAAATCTATTGCTTCATTTATTTTTTTATTCTTCTCTATTTGCATTTCTGTTACCTATATTTTTAATTACTTCTAATATAGGCTCAACAAAAATTTACACAATCATTGCAAAAGACTCGAAGTTTTAAATCGAAAGAACGTGTTCTCTACACGCTCCCTTCTACCATAATTATTCTTTACCCTCCATGCTTGGTATCCTTTGTTTTGTTGATATATAACAGCTGCATCTCTCTCAGTTTTATCCCTAAGCGATTGAACTTTTACTGAAGAGTTTGGGGGTCTAATAACTGGTTTTATCTTCTTCTTTCTCAACAATTGATATGTAGATTCACCGTCATACCCTCGATCTCCCAGAAAATCCTTGGCTCTGACATTAGCTATTAGTAGTCCAATCTGTGATCTATCATCTATAGTATGCTCTGTGGTACTATCGGCAAGTATCATACCTTGATCTTCTATAACGATATGTAGCTTTTTCCATATGCGACGCTTATATTGCTTACCATGCTTATTTTCTAGCCATTCGTTCCCTGTGTAGGCTTGTATCCCTGTACTATCCATTGAAATACAACTAAATTCTTTATCTTGATTTCCATGTAAATACCTAAGATCTAATGACTTCATACGCTTACTTAATGTTGTATAGTCTGGACATCTAATAGATAAACCCGATATTTCAAAGAGCCAGTTTATAAAGCCTTGGGTTTGGCGTAACTTAAGACCGAATAAGCATCTGATCTTCAAACACTGTAATATAGCGTGATCACTATAGCGTCTAGGTCTTCCTCGTTTCATTTCCTCTCTGTAATCAGCATACCAGCCAATCGCCAAATCACTGGCAATCATAAAATCTATGCGACCCCTATTGCGTAAAAAATTATTATATTCTGACCAATTCGTTATTTTATATTTAGAATACTTGCGTGATTTACTAAAAGGGGCTTTCTTCCGAGATCTCATATAATCTGGATTATTTTTAATTCAGGACATCTTACCAGATTATCACCACTCTTGCTCTACAAATTTTATTTATGCAACAAAGCCCCTTATCCTAAATTAGCGTTACCAATGTATATCCCAACAAAAATAACGCAAATCATAAAAAGTATTACTTCTAAGAAAATGTTTGAGAAATATCCAAATCTTAAAGAAAAATTATGGGGAAGTGAGTTTTGGAGTAAAGGATATTTTATGAGCACAGTAGGTAAACATGGTGATGAGCAGAAATTACGTAATTATGTACAGAATCAAGGTTCAGGCAAACCTTCTTACAAAGCATTTCAACAAAAACAGTTAAAGCTTTTTGGATAGATACCTCGTAGCTCTGCTGCGAGGAGCATCATTTTAAGTAAAAGGTAAGATTCCCTAATAACTAAAAGGTTCTTAGTTTTGATGCTCAGACATTTTCTTATGGTACAAAGCTCCAAAATCTATCGGATCAATCATTAAAGGTTGAAATCCCGCATCTTGAGTACAACTTGCTATAATTTTTCTAGCGAATGGAAATATCATTGCCGGACAATGGACTGATAGCAAAATTTGATGTTGCTCAGGAGCAATATTAATTAAGTTAAATACACCTGCATATTTTAGCTCTACTTGAAACAATTTATATTTCTCATTTCTTGCTACTGCTTCAATATTTAATTCGACTTCATAAAAATTTTCTTCTGATAGATTAGTAATATTTATATCAAGAGACAAATCAATTTGAGGTCTATGTTCTAAAGCTGCCAAAGAAGATGGAGCATCAGGATTTTCAAGAGATAAATCTTTTATATATTGTGCATTAACAGAAATATGAGGCATCGCCTCGTTTGCATCGGTATTTATTGTACTCATAAAATCCTTTATTAAGAAAAATGGTTAAATGATGCTCCTCGCAGCAGAGCTACGAGGTATCTATCCAAAAAGCTTTAACTGTTTTTGTTGAAATGCTTTATAAGAAGGTTTGCCTGAACCTTGATTCTGTACATAATTACGTAATTTCTGCTCATCACCATGTTTACCTACTGTGCTCATAAAATATCCTTTACTCCAAAACTCACTTCCCCATAATTTTTCTTTAAGATTTGGATATTTCTCAAACATTTTTTTAGAAGTAATACTTTTTATGATTTGAGTTATTTTTGTTGGGCTATACATTGGTATTGACTGTAATAAAAAATGTACGTGATCTTTATCTACTCCTATTTCTAAAAATCTAATTTCATAACGATCTTCTATGTGCTCACAAATTTTACACAAATAATCATCTAGTTCTTGATTGAATATTACTCTTCTATACTTTGCCGGCGTTACTAAATGATATATTAGTACTGTGACATTATGACTCTTATGTATATAACTGCTTTCTTCCATTCAAGTAGTATATCACGAAGCAGAGCTTCGGGGAATTAAACCCTGAGAGATTAACATGCTTTTATATAAAATATATTTACATGTATCTTGCAACAAAAAAAGTAATAATTATGTTAAGGGCAAAGTTACACCTAATTGTTTCATATATTTTCCTTGACGATCTGCATAAGATAAGTCGCAAATTTGATCACCTTTTAAAAATAAAAATTGACAAGCTCCCTCATTTGCATAAATCTTAGCCGGCAGCGGGGTAGTATTTGAAAACTCTAGCGTTACATGCCCCTCCCATTCTGGTTCTAGAGGCGTAACATTTACTATTATACCGCACCTTGCATAAGTAGATTTACCAACACAAATAACTAATACGTCACGTGGTATTTTAAAATATTCTACAGTTCTACCAAGTGCAAAGCTATTGGGCGGAATAATGCATACATCCACTTCTCTATCAACTAAATTATATTTATCAAAATTTTTAGGATCAACCATAGTAGAGTTTATATTGGTGAATATTTTAAACTCATTTGATACTCTAGCATCATAACCATAAGAAGATAAACCATATGAAATAATTTTTTCTGAATCTTTAACCCTTACTTGCTTTTCTGCAAAAGGCTTAATCATTTTATGATTTATAACAGCTTCCCTTATCCATTTATCCGACATTATAGACATAATAAATTTATTATTTAGTTAGACTATAAGATATAACCGATAATTATTTTTAATACAAAGTAATTATGTTTATTTAAAAATTGTAATTGCTTTAACTTTAAACCACTTTAATAACATAAATTGTAATAATACAACATTATACATCTATAAATAAATAATTACAAATTAAAATATGTTTATTTATTGTAAGTTTTAAAAATTATATTATATTCAGCATAAAGTTAATTTAGCCGCTATAACGTAATAACCTTAATTATAGCATATAGTTTCACTAAATATATGGAGGTTTTAAAGTGAAAAAGTTATTATTAGCAAGTATTATTGGTCTTGCATCTACTACCAGTTTTGCCTCAGGAAGTACAACTCCTGTCATTTCTAGTTCTGATTCTGAAATAAAATTAGAAGGTTTTTATCTATTTGAAAGTGGTTTCTCGAATCAAAATCGTTTAGGTGAATTTGAAAATTTAAGTGACAATAGGAAAAAAACAGCGTTTTATACAGAGGCAGCATTTGCGGCTACTATAACTAAAACTATAAATGATGTAATAGGTGGGGTTAAAATAGTATTACAACCTACTACAAGATCAAAAACATCTACATCTTATAATGGTTCTCACATCTTTATTGAAACTAGTTACGGTAAAGTAGAACTTGGTTCTCCTTATGATGCAGGTAATAAACTTCGTATTACTGGTGGTCAAGTAGCTGCTGGATCAGGTGGATATTGGAGATATATTAACGTTGGTAGTAAATACATGCAATATGAAAAATTAAAACCCGATTTTGATACCGGCCCTAGCTTCTATATAGAGTCATTTTCTAACAATTTTGACGAATTTAATGTTAAAGCTGAGGCAGCTAGAAAGATTAGCTTCTATACCCCCAAAATGAAAGGTTTCCAAGCCGGTATATCTTATACTCTTGATTCTGCCAACACAGGTGGCAATAAAAATATAAATAATGTCGTATTTGATGATTCGATTACTGGTATTACTAATGTCCGCACTGGCATAAAGCGTAACATCGTAGAAAACGACGAAATTATTACTATTAATCAAAATGTTACAGATTCAGTATCTGGTGGTTCAACTTATGAACATGCACTTGGTGAAGATGCAGATTTAAAATTATCCATTACTGGTGAATATGGTAAACCTGCTCGCCTTGCTGTTCGTTCCAAAGTAATAGATAAAACATATACAGTATTAGATACTTATAAACTATCTAACTTAAAAGCTTATAATCTTGGTGCAGTTTTTACATATGGTAATTTCTCATGCGGTGCTTCTTATGGTAGCTTAGGAAAAAGTTTAACAACTCCTGAATACCATAAAAATGGTCGTAATACTTATTATTACAACGGAGCTATCGCTTATGGTCAAGGTCCTATTAAAACAAGCCTTAGCTATTTTAAATCTTCAAGATATAAGAACACTGTGGATACTATAACTGTAGCTACAGAATATAAAATTATGCCAGGTTTATTACCATATGCAGAAATTTCACATTTCCAAGCTAAAGGTAAACCAGTATATTATCCTGAAGCTCCTAACAAGAAAACTAAAGGTACTGTTGGTCTGATCGGTACAAAACTTAAGTTCTAATAAAAGTCATTGCGAGGAGAAACTGCAAGTTTCGACGCAACAATCTCATGAGGTAGTATAAAATTCCTAAGATTGCAACAGAGCGTCGCTCTCCTCGCAACCTGAATTCTGGATTAGCTAATTTTGAGATATAGCAGGTTTGTTAGGTTTCATACAGTATGCAATTAGTGCGGATAAGATATGTACAAAGGCATTCCAAATTGATCTATGTCTTTGTGTGTATGCTCGATCTCGAAAGAACCCTTCAGCACACTAAATACTGTTTCGATAATTGAGCGTTTGCGTAATAATATTTTTTCAAATAATGGCATAAGTTTATTTTTCATTTTCTTCTTTATGCCAGTTACTAACTTGAGTCCTTTACTGTATGGCTTTGTTGCATAAATAAGCTTTTGAATATACTGCCCCTAACCCCGCAATGCTAGCCTAGCCAACAGGCACAGAGATAGGTTTACCAATTTCAAACATTTTGTTTAATAAACCTGAATTCTGGAATGATGCTCCTCGCAGCAGAGCTACGAGGTATCTAAAAAAGTTTTAGTTGTTTCTTATGATATCACGAAGCAGAGCTTCGGGGAATTAAACCCTGAGAGATTAATAATAAGTTTATCTTGTCTTACTTTCACTACTAAACAGTCAAAATATACTATAGGGTATACTGATTCAAGAGGTCTACTCTGCCAAATCTTGACCTCATCTATTACTTCATCTGTAATCCTGCTGATTAGGCTCTCACTGATCTCAGCTCCATATAATTCTTGCAATTGTGTTTTAATATCAGACACACTCATACCCTTCGCATATAAGGATATTATCTTTTGGTCTAAGCCATCTATTCTTGTTTGTTTCTTTGAGACTATTATAGGTTCAAATTTACCTTGTCTGTCTCTTGGAACATTTAGCTCTATAGTACCATTCTCACTAATCAGATTCTTACTAAAACTACCATTCCTCGCATTCTCAGTTTCAGCTCTATCATACTTGCTACAACCTAAATGTTCTGACATCTCAGCATGCAGTGCTCGCTCTAAAATACCCTTGGTTAATTCCTTAATTAATCCATTCTGACTTAGTACTGTTTTTAAATCTACTCCGCCTTCTATCAGCAAATCTATTGCTTCATTTATTTTTTTATTCTTCTCTATTTGCATTTCTGTTACCTATATTTTTAATTACTTCTAATATAGGCTCAACAAAAATTTACACAATCATTGCAAAAGACTCCTCTTTTATCTTTCCGGTAATAATATCTCTCTTTTACCTGTATGATTTGGTAGGGATACTATCCCTTCTTTTTCCATTTTCTCAACTAAATTGGCAGCTTTGTTATAACCGATTCTAAGCGATCTTTGAATATAGCTAATGGAAGATTTTCGTTCATCACGTACTATCTGCACGGCTTTTTTATAAAGTACTTCATCTGATGTGCCATCACCGATATCAATACTACTATCATCTTCATCAGGCTGCTCTGTTACAGCGGATATATATTCTGGCGCGCCTGTTTCTTTTAAGTATTCCGTAATTTGCTCGATCTCAGATTCGTTAACAAAAGGTCCATGTACCCTAGTAATTTTAGAGGTATTGCCCATAAATAGCATATCACCCATACCAAGTAACTGCTCTGAACCCTGTTCGCCTAAGATAGTGCGGCTGTCGATTTTAGAGGTAACCTTAAAGCTGATACGGCTTGGGAAGTTAGCCTTGATTACACCAGTAATAACATCAACAGATGGTCTTTGTGTTGCCATAATAATATGGATGCCGGCAGCTCTTGCCATTTGAGCTAAACGCTGTATCAACATCTCGATATCTTTACCGGCAACTAGCATTAAATCAGCCATCTCATCAACAATCACCACTATGAACGGCAGCTTTTCCATATTCATTGCCACAGTTTCATAGATAGGTCTACCGGTTTCAGGATCAAAGCCTGTTTGAATTGACTTCTCAAGTATTCTTCCCTCTTTAACTGCTTCCTGAATCTTAGTATTATAGCCGGCAATATTCTTAACGCCGATATTGCTCATCATTCTATAACGGTTTTCCATTTCTTTGACTGCCCATTTCAGTGCTACTACTGCTTTAGTCGGTTCGGTTACAACGGGCGTTAATAAATGCGGTATCCCGTCATAAGCTGATAACTCAAGCATTTTTGGGTCAATCATGATAAAGCGGCACTCTTCAGGGGTATAGCGATATAACAGCGAGACGATCATAGCGTTAATTCCCACCGATTTACCTGAGCCGGTTGTCCCTGCAACAAGTAAGTGTGGCATTTTGGCAAGATCGGCAATAAGCGGTTTACCTGCCAAATCTTTACCTAAGACTAAAGGTAGCAGAGTTGATTTGTCTTGATATTCTGGTGTTTCTATTAACTCTTTTAAGCAAAAGAATTCTCGCTGCTTATTAGGTAGCTCAATACCAAGCACATTTTTACCAGGTACTACTGCAATCCTTGTTGATAGGGCTGAGAGTGAGCGGGCTATATCATCAGATAATCCTACTACTCTTGAGGTTTTAGTGCCTGCTGCCGGCTCAAACTCATATAAAGTTACTACCGGACCTTGGCTTATATTAATTATTTGTCCTTTCACACCAAAATCATTTAGTACAGTCAACAGCTCTTCGGCTTTTTGTTTCAATGCTGACGATGAAGCACCTTTTATATGATGACTTTCAGGGTTACGTAGTAGCGAAATTGGTGGCAATGCTGCTGCGTCATTGTGAGATATTTTAGGAGCAGCAGGTTTATTAAAGAATTTTATTGGATTTACAGGTGCTGGTTTAGCCATAATAGGCTTTGGCTCTGCTATAAATTTTATTTTTTCGCTTACCGGTTTTGTATCAGAAGGGGTAACCTTTATTTTATTATTTGCTTTGCCGGAAAATAATTTTGGCAAAGTTAATTGTGAAAATAGATTATAGAAAAAAGTTTGTATTTTATATGCTAAGAATTTACCTAATTTAATGATAAAGCTGCTTAAAGAAGTAAATTTAATTTCAAATAAAACAACAAATATAATAAATGTAAAAAATACTAATAATAAATGAAGCTGATTGGTGAATTGTTTAAGAAAATGAAAAATAATTATACCGGCTGCTCCACCACCATTAGAGGGTACGAATTCTAAATCAAAATTAGATAGTAAAGCTGCGGTGCTGAAAAGAGCAAGTAGCATTACCGATATACGAATAAAGGATTTACGATATTTCTGTTGCCAGCAATTCTTCCCCCAAATAAAACAAGAAAGCGGTATTATAAAAGCTGCCACCCCAAAAAATTGATATAAAAAATCAGATAGATAAGAACCAAAAATCCCTAATAAATTATTAGTATATCCAGTTGTTGCCGAATTAAAAGACGGGTCATCAAGCTTATATGATACAAGCATCGAAATAGTAGCAAGACCGATTATTCCTAAAATAACAGCTTGTACTTTACTATTTGAAAGAAATTTGTTTACGTAGTATAGCATTAAATACTTATTGATAGAAATTTACTATAACATACTATTTTGAAGTAAATTGTAGAAGTTAAGATTTGATCTTACAGACACTATAAATTTTGCCCCTGATTGTCAGTTAAATTTTGACTGTCAGATACATATTCAAGATACAAGATTTCATTATTCTTTTCAACAGCTAATTTCTTACTATCCTTAAAAGTTTGCATAGGAGTTTTTCCATAACAATATTTACCAGAATGAGGTCTTTCATTATTGAAATACTCTAGCCAGATATCAAGATCTAATTGTAGGTCATCAAGATCTGTATAAATCTTTTTCCGCATAGCTGTATCAAAGAATTCTTGTTTCATGGTTTTATTAAAACGCTCACACATACCGTTTGTTTGAGGAGAATATGCTTTAGTAGTAGTATGCTCTATACCTCCGATACTTAGAACCTGAATTCTGGAATGATGCTCCTCGCAGCAGGGCTTTGTTGCATAAATAAGCTTTTGAATATACTGCCCCTAACCCCGCAATGCTAGCCTAGCCAACAGGCACAGAGATAGGTTTACCAATTTCAAACATTTTGTTTAATAAGTGGCATTTAATAGACATTTCTTTTGTCATATTTTGATCATGTCTTGATAGAAACTTACTACCAAAAGAAGTTTTAAATCGAAAGAACGTGTTCTCTACACGCTCCCTTCTACCATAATTATTCTTTACCCTCCATGCTTGGTATCCTTTGTTTTGTTGATATATAACAGCTGCATCTCTCTCAGTTTTATCCCTAAGCGATTGAACTTTTACTGAAGAGTTTGGGGGTCTAATAACTGGTTTTATCTTCTTCTTGCTCAACAATTGATATGTAGATTCACCGTCATACCCTCGATCTCCCAGAAAATCCTTGGCTCTGACATTAGCTATTAGTAGTCCAATCTGTGATCTATCATCTATAGTATGCTCTGTGGTACTATCGGCAAGTATCATACCTTGATCTTCTATAACGATATGTAGCTTTTTCCATATGCGACGCTTATATTGCTTACCATGCTTATTTTCTAGCCATTCGTTCCCTGTGTAGGCTTGTATCCCTGTACTATCCATTGAAATACAACTAAATTCTTTATCTTGATTTCCATGTAAATACCTAAGATCTAATGACTTCATACGCTTACTTAATGTTGTATAGTCTGGACATCTAATAGATAAACCCGATATTTCAAAGAGCCAGTTTATAAAGCCTTGGGTTTGGCGTAACTTAAGACCGAATAAGCATCTGATCTTCAAACACTGTAATATAGCGTGATCACTATAGCGTCTAGGTCTTCCTCGTTTCATTTCCTCTCTGTAATCAGCATACCAGCCAATCGCCAAATCACTGGCAATCATAAAATCTATGCGACCCCTATTGCGTAAAAAATTATTATATTCTGACCAATTCGTTATTTTATATTTAGAATACTTGCGTGATTTACTAAAAGGGGCTTTCTTCCGAGATCTCATATAATCTGGATTATTTTTTAATTCAGGACATCTTACCAGATTATCACCACTCTTGCTCTACAAATTTTATTTATGCAATAAAGCCATTAACCAAGGGTATTTTAGAGCGAGCACTGCATGCTGAGATGTCAGAACATTTAGGTTATAGCAAGTATGATATAGCTAACGCGGAAAGGTTTTTACCATAGTTTTTGTATTTACTCACATATTCACCAGATCTAAATCCTATTAAACATTGCTGGACTAACTTTAAAAACTGTTTACGTAAAATTATTGATCAATGCCTAAGTTTTTCCTAATCTGTGGTAGAAACATTTCCGTGTTAGCTATAGAGCTGAAACTGAGAATGCGAGGAATGGTAGTTTTAGTAAGAATCTGATTAGTGAGAATGGTACTATAGAGATAAATGTTCCAAGAGACAGACAAGGTAAATTTGAACCTATAATAGTCTCAAAGAAACAAACAAGAATAGATGGCTTAGACCAAAAGATAATATCCTTATATGCGAAGGGTATGAGTGTGTCTGATATTAAAACACAATTGCAAGAATTATATGGAGCTGAGATCAGTGAGAGCCTAATCAGCAGGATTACAGATGAAGTAATAGATGAGGTCAAGATTTGGCAGAGTAGACCTCTTGAATCAGTATACCCTATAGTATATTTTGACTGTTTAGTAGTGAAAGTAAGACAAGATAAACTTATTATTAATAAATCAGTATATGTAGCTTTAGGAATAGATTTATCTGGCAGAAAGGATATTTTAGGCTTATGGATAAGTGAGAATGAAGGAGCTAAATTTTGGCTTGGTAATTTTACTGAAATGAAGAATCGAGGAGTAAAAGATATCTTAATTGCTTGTAGTGATAATCTAACTGGTATGTCTGATGCTATTGCATCAGTATATCCGAAAACTGAACATCAAATTTGTATTGTCCATCAGATCAGGAATAGCCTCAAATATGTATCATATAAAGATAGAAAGCAATTAGCAGCGGATTTGAAACTAATCTATACTTCTGCTACTGAAAAAGAAGCAGAATTAGCTCTTGAGTCATTTGATCAAAAATGGAGTAAGCAATATCCGCATATAGCTAAATCTTGGTATAATAATTGGGATAATTTGATAATTTTCTTGCAATATCCAAAGGAGATTCGTAAGATTATTTACACTACAAATGCGATAGAATCGCTGAATAGCCAATTGAGAAAAGTTACTAAGAATAAACGCATCTTTCCAAATGATGACGCAGTATTTAAAGTTTTATATCTGACAATTGATTATATTACCAAAAAATGGTCTATGCCTATCCCCAATTGGAATGAAGCTATGGCTCATTTTATGATCAAATTTGATGGTAGAATTTAATGGTTCACGAAATTTACACAATTGATGAGACAGAGCCTCCCATACCTCATTGGGTGTTTTATAACCGAGCACTTTTCTTGGTAAATTATTTAAAAAATCCTCAATTTCTTGTAATTGCTTTATTGTTAATTTTTTTATATCTAAAGATTTAGAGTATACTCTGTGCACCATTGAGTTAAGGTAAATTCCAGTATTAATTAAGCCAGATTTATATTTTCGTCCCATACCTCATTGGGTGTTTTATAACCGAGCACTTTTCTTGGTAAATTATTTAAAAAATCCTCAATTTCTTGTAATTGCTTTATTGTTAATTTTTTTATATCTAAAGATTTAGAGTATACTCTGTGCACCATTGAGTTAATCTTCTCTATCAATGGTTTTTGCCATGGAGAATAAGGATTGCAAAAATATACTTTTCGTTCAGATTTTGGCAATAGTTGTTCATGATTGGTAAATTCTTTGCCATTATCTAACGTTATGCTTTTGATTATATGCGACAATTGTTTAAGTTTTTTATTCATGTTACCAATCACATCTTGTGTTCTTTTTGAACGGTTTAAAGTGAGAAACACTTTTTGTGTTCTGATATCCACAAGAGCGCCTATATTACGACTTTGATTACCTTTGTTAAAAGTTAAATCACCTTCTAAATGACCTATTGCTGCTATCTTTCTATTTATCTCTGGTCTTTCAGTAATGGAAACTCGATTTGGTATTGTAATTCTTTTGTTTCTGATTCTTGTACCATGATGCAACCTATTTTTCCTTTTTCTTGCTAAAGATAAATATAATTTTTGCCTTTGTGCTATAGGAGATGTATAAATAAACTGGTATATACTCTCTGTAGAAATATTGACAGTATCTCGTGTGACTAACGAATATTAGAATTACCCTCAACGAACATTAAAATTACCTATAAAAAAGAAGTAACTATGGACAGTAAAATCGAATAAAAATTTATTTTTAAATATTTAAATATTATTCGAGAATTACTGATGACATGTACAAATAACCAAGTAGGTATTTTAATGCAAAAGATCAAAAAATATAATCAGATAATTTCTGCTGCAAAAGCAGGTATGAGTGTAAAAACGGCACGTAAGTATTTACGTATTAATAAGTATCCAAGCGAATTACGCACAATACGTAAATATAGGACACGTAAGGATCCATTTGTGAAGCACTGGGATGAAATAGAATCAATGCTAGAATCAGCACCGGAGTTGCAAGCAACTACCATATTAGCATATTTGACAGAAAAGTATCATGGGAATTATAATGGGAAGCAATTACGCTGTTTGCAGAAAAGGTTGAAACAATGGAGAGCTGCACATGGTAAGGATAAGACAGTAATCTTTTTACAAAATATTCTTCCTGGCAAACAGAGTCAGTCTGATTGGAGCAATATGAATCAATTGGGTATTTGTATTGGTGGGCAACCATATCCTCACTTACTATTTCATTTTATGTTGCCTTATTCATGTTGGGAAACTTTTAGCATATGCCATAGTGAAAGTTTTGATACATTAGCATCAGGGTTTGAAAAAGCTGTATGGGAGTTGAGCATCGTACAGATAATTTAAGTGCAGCTACCAAGCAATGTGGTAATAGTAGACAATTTACAGAAAGATGGCAAGAATTGCTTGGTTATTACAATGTTGCACCATCGCGAAATAATCCAGGCGTCAGTCATGAAAATGGTTCTGTTGAAAAAAGTCATGATACATTTAAGCAAGCAGTGAATCAACATCTGCTATTACGTGGATCACGTAATTTTGTTGATTTAAAAGCTTATGAATTATTCCTTACACAAATTAAAGAAAAGCGAAATAGCTGTAGAAAAGAAAAATTAGCTGAAGAATTAGTTCATTTACAAGAGTTACCAATCAGGAAATGGAATGCACCTACAATATTATCAGTACGTGTTAATCCAAGCAGTACAGTTAGTATTTTATCTGTAGCTTATTCTGTGCCTAGTCGCTTAATAGGTTATACTTTAAAAGCTTATATTTATTCTGAAGAAATAGAGCTTTACTATGGTAACAAATGTTTACAAAAAATGTCTAGAATCAGCAATGGCTATGTTATTGATTATAGACATATTATTGATAGTTTAGTACGTAAACCTGGAGCATTTGTTCAATATCAATATTATGAAGCTTTATTCCCACGTGCTATATTTCGTCAGGTATGACCAGCTTATCTCTATATATCCATATAAAGGGCATAAAATATATCTTAAAATATTACAATTAGCAAAAATGTATGGAGAATTGAATGTAGTTACTGCATTAGAAGTGCTATTAGAAAAGAAGATTGAGCCAATAATTGATCATATTACAGATTTACTAAATAGCCAGACTCAAACTGTTTGTTCAGTAAAAATTAATCAACCAATACTGTCTGAATATGATCAATTACATTGCTTTAAAACAATGGAGGTTGCATGAGTAAACAGATAATAACTCCGCAACCGCTAAATAATTTACTCAAGAACCTTTGCTTACCTACTTTTGCATCGTGCTATAAATCAGTTGCAGAAAGCTTTGAGCAAGAAAAGAAAACATATATAGATTATCTACAGGAGTTAGCCATACGTGAGTTAGAACATAGACAACAACAACGTATTGCCAGATTGCTGAAGCAAGCAAAACTCTCTCGAGATAAGTTATTAAGCAACTTTGATATTAAGCGTATCCCAGGATTATCGCCAACTAAGATCCAATATCTTGCACAAGGAGAATTTATGGATCGCTATGAAAATATACTTATTTTTGGTAATCCTGGCACTGGCAAAAGTCATCTTAGTATAGGTTTAGCACGTGAGTGGTGTCTTGCTGGTAGACGTGTATTATATACAACAGCAGCTAATTTGGTTCAACAATTACTAGAAGCAAAGCTTAGTTTAAAACTTAAGCAAATTATTAAAAAATTCGATTATTTTGAAATATTGATAATTGATGATATATCATATGTACCATATAATCGTGAAGAAACTGATGTTTTATTTACCTTATTAGCTGAACGTTATGAAATGCGTAGTGTATTAATTACTAGCAATTTAGTTTTTGCAAAATGGAATACTATTTTTAAAGATGAAATGACTACGTCAGCAGTTATTGACAGATTGGTTCACCATTCTTCAATTCTTGAACTCAATACTGAAAGTTATAGAATCGCTACAGCTAAAGGCAAAAAATTAACTATAAAATCGGAGGATAATAATGTAACACTTTAGACAATATTTTTTACTCAAAAATGGGTAATTTTAATATTCGTCATGGGTAATTCTAATGTTCGTTCATCAAATGTTGGAAAGTTCTATAATTAATTAAGCCAGATATAATCAATTTTTAATCTCTCAGGGTTTAATTCCCCGAAGCTCTGCTTCGTGATATCATAAGAAACAACTAAAACTTTTTTAGATACCTCGTAGCTCTGCTGCGAGGAGCATCATTTAAATATAGATATATCATGGCTCATTTAACGATAGATGAAAGATTTAAAATATACGAAATGAATAAGAGTGGTTATAGCTCGCGATATATAGGGACAAAGATTGGCCGTGATAAAAGCACTATATGTTATGAACTCAAGAGAATGAGGCATAATTATAGACCAGATAGGGCTAACACACTTGCTTGCAGTTTAAGGCAAGGTAAGAGAAAAAGAAAATTAGATATTGATAATAATTTACGAGCAGAAATAATAAAGCAGTTAACACAGGGTATTTCACCAGATATAATTTCAGGTAGACGTAAACTATCACGAGATACTGTCAATATTTCTACAGAGAGTATATACCAGTTTATTTATACATCTCCTATAGCACAAAGGCAAAAATTATATTTATCTTTAGCAAGAAAAAGGAAAAATAGGTTGCATCATGGTACAAGAATCAGAAACAAAAGAATTACAATACCAAATCGAGTTTCCATTACTGAAAGACCAGAGATAAATAGAAAGATAGCAGCAATAGGTCATTTAGAAGGTGATTTAACTTTTAACAAAGGTAATCAAAGTCGTAATATAGGCGCTCTTGTGGATATCAGAACACAAAAAGTGTTTCTCACTTTAAACCGTTCAAAAAGAACACAAGATGTGATTGGTAACATGAATAAAAAACTTAAACAATTGTCGCATATAATCAAAAGCATAACGTTAGATAGTCCGTCCGCCAAAACTCTACAAGCCTTATAGATAATATGGTTTTAAGACAAGAAGTAATACAACAATCCGTAAGAAAATGATAAAATATGGTCATAAACCTTATGGATTTCAGTCAATGCCAATAGACAACATTATCAAATCGCAAGAACAAGGGAAACTGTTTGGTTATAAATTAAAAGAAGAATTAAACCCAAATAATAAGCTATATAAATTAAGAGAATTAATAAATTGGTCTAGGCTCGAAGAGTGGTTATCAAAAAATGTTTGTATTAAGAAATTTGGTAGAAATAGAAAATGTCATAGAGTGATGCTTGGCATAACGATGCTACAAGCAATGTATAATTTTTCAGATTCATTATCAGAGGAAGAGCTAAAAGAGAATATGTATTGGCAGTATTTCTGCGGGTGGGAATATATAGAAAAAGACATAGCTATCTCGGAAACTAGTATACGACGGTTTCGTAGTGTATTAGGTGAAGCTGGATATAATGAGATATTATCGGAGTTGATCAGGGTTGGGATAAAAACTAACACAATTAAAAAAAAAGATTTGGAATTAATCATCGCTGATACGACTGTACAAATTAAGAATATCAAACACCCACACGATGTTTATTTAATGGATAAAGCTAGGCTTAGCATAGTAAAGCTTTGCAACAGTTTGGGTATACATTTGAATGAAACATACGCTAGAACCTATAAACGCGATATAGTAAAGCTATGGAAATATAAAGAACATAGTAAAGCCAAGAAGCGTTGGAAAATAATGAAGCATTTAAAAATATTACTGGGTCGTTTGATTAGAGTATGTGAGCGTGAGATCAAAAATAAGCAATTAAACTTGTCTCTCAAAAATCAAGAAGTATTGCAAAAAATAAAACAAATACATAACCAATCTGTTTTAAAAAGAGAAGCTAAAAAGCAATATAAAGAAGATAACAAAGTATTATATAGTCCGTCCGCCAAAACTCTACAAGCCTTATAGATAATATGGTTTTAAGACAAGAAGTAATACAACAATCCGTAAGAAAATGATAAAATATGGTCATAAACCTTATGGATTTCAGTCAATGCCAATAGACAACATTATCAAATCGCAAGAACAAGGGAAACTGTTTGGTTATAAATTAAAAGAAGAATTAAACCCAAATAATAAGCTATATAAATTAAGAGAATTAATAAATTGGTCTAGGCTCGAAGAGTGGTTATCAAAAAATGTTTGTATTAAGAAATTTGGTAGAAATAGAAAATGTCATAGAGTGATGCTTGGCATAACGATGCTACAAGCAATGTATAATTTTTCAGATTCATTATCAGAGGAAGAGCTAAAAGAGAATATGTATTGGCAGTATTTCTGCGGGTGGGAATATATAGAAAAAGACATAGCTATCTCGGAAACTAGTATACGACGGTTTCGTAGTGTATTAGGTGAAGCTGGATATAATGAGATATTATCGGAGTTGATCAGGGTTGGGATAAAAACTAACACAATTAAAAAAAAAGATTTGGAATTAATCATCGCTGATACGACTGTACAAATTAAGAATATCAAACACCCACACGATGTTTATTTAATGGATAAAGCTAGGCTTAGCATAGTAAAGCTTTGCAACAGTTTGGGTATACATTTGAATGAAACATACGCTAGAACCTATAAACGCGATATAGTAAAGCTATGGAAATATAAAGAACATAGTAAAGCCAAGAAGCGTTGGAAAATAATGAAGCATTTAAAAATATTACTGGGTCGTTTGATTAGAGTATGTGAGCGTGAGATCAAAAATAAGCAATTAAACTTGTCTCTCAAAAATCAAGAAGTATTGCAAAAAATAAAACAAATACAGGAGTTTCGCACTTAGCAAAATTGTGTATTGAGTCTTTTGCAATGATTGTGTAAATTTTTGTTGAGCCTATATTAGAAGTAATTAAAAATATAGGTAACAGAAATGCAAATAGAGAAGAATAAAAAAATAAATGAAGCAATAGATTTGCTGATAGAAGGCGGAGTAGATTTAAAAACAGTACTAAGTCAGAATGGATTAATTAAGGAATTAACCAAGGGTATTTTAGAGCGAGCACTGCATGCTGAGATGTCAGAACATTTAGGTTATAGCAAGTATGATAGAGCTGAAACTGAGAATGCGAGGAATGGTAGTTTTAGTAAGAATCTGATTAGTGAGAATGGTACTATAGAGCTAAATGTTCCAAGAGACAGACAAGGTAAATTTGAACCTATAATAGTCTCAAAGAAACAAACAAGAATAGATCAGGAGTTTCGCACTTAGCAAAGTTGCGAATCAGTTAAAAGCCATCTGATATTGTTTTGAATTGATGTTTTTATAACTTCCCAAGTTTGTTGATATAAAGTAATGTTTTCATTTATCCTCCTTTTATTCATATCAAGCCAGGCAAATACTGCAAGGCAAATATGATTTCTTTGAGCTCGGCCCGTGCGTGCCTGACAGCGTTCAATACCACAAGTTTGTTTTAATTCTCGATGATAAACCTCTATAGACCAACGTGCCTTAACAATTTTCTCTATTTGCTCACGTGTGGGATTGTCCAAGTTCGTTGTTATGTAATCAATGCGACCATTCTTTGCCACAAACTTAAATACCGTAACCCAACCGTATCCACGTAGGTGAATTTTTAGCCCCTCATCGGGTATCTCTAAACTTTCCAAGCTAACATTATGATTAACTTTTCTATTTTTCCTTAGGGTGGTAACCCATAGCCAGCCTAAATTACGTATATGTTTTAAATTCTTCAACCCGCTATACCAAGCATCCATGACTATGGCATCAGGATTGAGACCTCTTTCTTTAGCTAAAGTAAGCATATCACAAAAATGCTCATTCTTTGTTTTACCATCAGTGTCTTTATCATATATTCTATAATCTACGGGAGTAGATTGAGCAATTTTAGTATTGTAATGTAGTAAGTTTACCATTCCTATACCAGGTATAACATCATGTACAGCTCCAGAATATTGATAACGTACAAGCTCAATCTTCTGACTGTATTGCTTTGATAATAAGGTGTCATCCCCCACTAATAAACACGGTGCTTCCCAATCTATATATTTTGACACTTCCTTATAGATTTCGCTAGGACGAAAATCCTTACTCTTTAACCATCGACTTGCACTATCGTGAGATAGATCTACTGGACTCACTTCAGATAATGCCTTGCTAGTATATCTGACACTACTTGCTTGTAAAAATGATTTATATAAGTCCTTGCTACATTTTGTTCTTGTCATTTTTATCTAAAACTATTTTTCTCTAGATTAACATACTTTTTGCTAAGTGCGAAACTCCTGTAGATGGCTTAGACCAAAAGATAATATCCTTATATGCGAAGGGTATGAGTGTGTCTGATATTAAAACACAATTGCAAGAATTATATGGAGCTGAGATCAGTGAGAGCCTAATCAGCAGGATTACAGATGAAGTAATAGATGAGGTCAAGATTTGGCAGAGTAGACCTCTTGAATCAGTATACCCTATAGTATATTTTGACTGTTTAGTAGTGAAAGTAAGACAAGATAAACTTATTATTAATAAATCAGTATATGTAGCTTTAGGAATAGATTTATCTGGCAGAAAGGATATTTTAGGCTTATGGATAAGTGAGAATGAAGGAGCTAAATTTTGGCTTGGTAATTTTACTGAAATGAAGAATCGAGGAGTAAAAGATATCTTAATTGCTTGTAGTGATAATCTAACTGGTATGTCTGATGCTATTGCATCAGTATATCCGAAAACTGAACATCAAATTTGTATTGTCCATCAGATCAGGAATAGCCTCAAATATGTATCATATAAAGATAGAAAGCAATTAGCAGCGGATTTGAAACTAATCTATACTTCTGCTACTGAAAAAGAAGCAGAATTAGCTCTTGAGTCATTTGATCAAAAATGGAGTAAGCAATATCCGCATATAGCTAAATCTTGGTATAATAATTGGGATAATTTGATAATTTTCTTGCAATATCCAAAGGAGATTCGTAAGATTATTTACACTACAAATGCGATAGAATCGCTGAATAGCCAATTGAGAAAAGTTACTAAGAATAAACGCATCTTTCCAAATGATGACGCAGTATTTAAAGTTTTATATCTGACAATTGATTATATTACCAAAAAATGGTCTATGCCTATCCCCAATTGGAATGAAGCTATGGCTCATTTTATGATCAAATTTGATGGTAGAATTTAATGGTTCACGAAATTTACACAATTGATGAGACAGAGCCTGTGTATTAGTTAGAAGCCATTTAATGTTGTTCTGAATTGATGTTTTTATAACTTCCCAAGTTTGTTGATATAAAGTAATGTTTTCATTTATCCTCCTTTTGTTCATATCAAGCCAGGCCAATACAGCAAGGCAAATATGATTTCTTTGAGCTCGACCCGTGCGTGCCTGACAGCATTCAATACCACAAGTTTGTTTCAATTCTCGATGATAAACTTCTATAGACCAACGCGCCTTAACAATTTTCTCTATTTGCTCACGTGTAGGATTCTCTAAATTAGTTGTTATGTAATCAATGCGACCATTTTTTGCCACAAACTTAAATACCGTAACCCAACCGTATCCACGTAGGTGAATTTTTAGCCCTTCATCGGGAATCTCTAAAGTTTCCAAGCTAACATTACGATTAACTTTTCTATTTTTTCTTAGGTTGGTAACCCATATCCAACCTAAATTACGTATATGTTTTAAATTATCCAAACCACTATACCAAGCATCCATAACTATAGCATCAGGCTTGATACCTCTTTCTTTAGCTAAAGTAAGCATATCACAAAAATGCTCGTTCTTTGTTTTACCATCAGTTTCTTTATCATATATTCTATAATCTACAGGAGTAGATTGATCAATTTGAGTATTGTAATGCAGTAAGTTTACCATTCCTATACCAGGTATAACATCATGTACAGCCCCAGAATATTGATAATTTACAAGCTCGATCCTCTTACTGTATTGCTTTGACAATAAGGTGTCATCTCCTACTAATAAACAAGGATCTTCCAGATCAATATATTTTGACACTTTGCTATAGATTTCGCTAGGGCGAAAATCCTTACTCTTTAACCATCGACTTGCACTATCGTGCGATAGATCTAATGGACTTACTTCAGATAATGCTTTGCTAGTATATCTTACACTACTTGCTTGTAAGAATGATTTATATAAATCTTTGCTACATTTTGATCTTGTCATTTTTATCTAAAACTATTTTTCTCTAGATTAGCATATTATTTGCTAAGTGCGAAACTCCTGAAATACATAACCAATCTGTTTTAAAAAGAGAAGCTAAAAAGCAATATAAAGAAGATAACAAAGTATTATATAGTCCGTCCGCCAAAACTCTACAAGCCTTATAGATAATATGGTTTTAAGACAAGAAGTAATACAACAATCCGTAAGAAAATGATAAAATATGGTCATAAACCTTATGGATTTCAGTCAATGCCAATAGACAACATTATCAAATCGCAAGAACAAGGGAAACTGTTTGGTTATAAATTAAAAGAAGAATTAAACCCAAATAATAAGCTATATAGTCTATCCGCCAAAAACACTTCAAATCCTGATCATTTGTAATGGGATAGAGTTTTGACAACAAATTGCTAAGATTTTCAATAAAAATTAATAAGTTATGTTAATTTTTACTGATACATTTCTGTGTTGGTCTAATTTTGATATGGAGCTATTGTTAACGATTTTTTATCGTTCATCTAGTTTTTGCATGATGATATTTTTGATTTATGTGGAGTTAGACACGATTTGTAAATGATTTGCAATGCATCGTAAATTCAAACCAATAGCAGAGATTATTGGATTGATAATATCTCCTATCATACCTTTCAAGAAGTTTCTACCCATCCGACCATATTGCTTTAAGTGACCTATTATTGGTTCTATGGCACTGCGTCTCTTGATCATAGACTTGTCCTCTTGTAACAACTTCTTCCGCGTTTTTGGGGTATATACCTTACTCTTTTCCTTTACATTGCTACCACTATACCCAAGATCAACAAATGATTTCTTTATCTTGATTCCAGTGACACTCTCTACTGCTTCAAAGCTCTGATGCAATGTATGACCATCATAAGGATTATTATGAAACGATTTTGCGGATAAAACAAAATTTCTACGACCACTTACTACTACCGCTACTTTATTGCCAAACTCATATGGCTTGTTGCGTTTTCCCTTTCCTATACACTCTACTTCAGGGGCATGAAAACTATATAATACTTTGTTATCTTCTTTATATTGCTTTTTAGCTTCTCTTTTTAAAACAGATTGGTTATGTATTTGTTTTATTTTTTGCAATACTTCTTGATTTTTGAGAGACAAGTTTAATTGCTTATTTTTGATCTCACGCTCACATACTCTAATCAAACGACCCAGTAATATTTTTAAATGCTTCATTATTTTCCAACGCTTCTTGGCTTTACTATGTTCTTTATATTTCCATAGCTTTACTATATCGCGTTTATAGGTTCTAGCGTATGTTTCATTCAAATGTATACCCAAACTGTTGCAAAGCTTTACTATGCTAAGCCTAGCTTTATCCATTAAATAAACATCGTGTGGGTGTTTGATATTCTTAATTTGTACAGTCGTATCAGCGATGATTAATTCCAAATCTTTTTTTTTAATTGTGTTAGTTTTTATCCCAACCCTGATCAACTCCGATAATATCTCATTATATCCAGCTTCACCTAATACACTACGAAACCGTCGTATACTAGTTTCCGAGATAGCTATGTCTTTTTCTATATATTCCCACCCGCAGAAATACTGCCAATACATATTCTCTTTTAGCTCTTCCTCTGATAATGAATCTGAAAAATTATACATTGCTTGTAGCATCGTTATGCCAAGCATCACTCTATGACATTTTCTATTTCTACCAAATTTCTTAATACAAACATTTTTTGATAACCACTCTTCGAGCCTAGACCAATTTATTAATTCTCTTAATTTATATAGCTTATTATTTGGGTTTAATTCTTCTTTTAATTTATAACCAAACAGTTTCCCTTGTTCTTGCGATTTGATAATGTTGTCTATTGGCATTGACTGAAATCCATAAGGTTTATGACCATATTTTATCATTTTCTTACGGATTGTTGTATTACTTCTTGTCTTAAAACCATATTATCTATAAGGCTTGTAGAGTTTTGGCGGACGGACTATATAAATTAAGAGAATTAATAAATTGGTCTAGGCTCGAAGAGTGGTTATCAAAAAATGTTTGTATTAAGAAATTTGGTAGAAATAGAAAATGTCATAGAGTGATGCTTGGCATAACGATGCTACAAGCAATGTATAATTTTTCAGATTCATTATCAGAGGAAGAGCTAAAAGAGAATATGTATTGGCAGTATTTCTGCGGGTGGGAATATATAGAAAAAGACATAGCTATCTCGGAAACTAGTATACGACGGTTTCGTAGTGTATTAGGTGAAGCTGGATATAATGAGATATTATCGGAGTTGATCAGGGTTGGGATAAAAACTAACACAATTAAAAAAAAAGATTTGGAATTAATCATCGCTGATACGACTGTACAAATTAAGAATATCAAACACCCACACGATGTTTATTTAATGGATAAAGCTAGGCTTAGCATAGTAAAGCTTTGCAACAGTTTGGGTATACATTTGAATGAAACATACGCTAGAACCTATAAACGCGATATAGTAAAGCTATGGAAATATAAAGAACATAGTAAAGCCAAGAAGCGTTGGAAAATAATGAAGCATTTAAAAATATTACTGGGTCGTTTGATTAGAGTATGTGAGCGTGAGATCAAAAATAAGCAATTAAACTTGTCTCTCAAAAATCAAGAAGTATTGCAAAAAATAAAACAAATACATAACCAATCTGTTTTAAAAAGAGAAGCTAAAAAGCAATATAAAGAAGATAACAAAGTATTATATAGTTTTCATGCCCCTGAAGTAGAGTGTATAGGAAAGGGAAAACGCAACAAGCCATATGAGTTTGGCAATAAAGTAGCGGTAGTAGTAAGTGGTCGTAGAAATTTTGTTTTATCCGCAAAATCGTTTCATAATAATCCTTATGATGGTCATACATTGCATCAGAGCTTTGAAGCAGTAGAGAGTGTCACTGGAATCAAGATAAAGAAATCATTTGTTGATCTTGGGTATAGTGGTAGCAATGTAAAGGAAAAGAGTAAGGTATATACCCCAAAAACGCGGAAGAAGTTGTTACAAGAGGACAAGTCTATGATCAAGAGACGCAGTGCCATAGAACCAATAATAGGTCACTTAAAGCAATATGGTCGGATGGGTAGAAACTTCTTGAAAGGTATGATAGGAGATATTATCAATCCAATAATCTCTGCTATTGGTTTGAATTTACGATGCATTGCAAATCATTTACAAATCGTGTCTAACTCCACATAAATCAAAAATATCATCATGCAAAAACTAGATGAACGATAAAAAATCGTTAACAATAGCTCCATATCAAAATTAGACCAACACAGAAATGTATCAGTAAAAATTAACATAACTTATTAATTTTTATTGAAAATCTTAGCAATTTGTTGTCAAAACTCTATCCCATTACAAATGATCAGGATTTGAAGTGTTTTTGGCGGATAGACTATATAGTTTTCATGCCCCTGAAGTAGAGTGTATAGGAAAGGGAAAACGCAACAAGCCATATGAGTTTGGCAATAAAGTAGCGGTAGTAGTAAGTGGTCGTAGAAATTTTGTTTTATCCGCAAAATCGTTTCATAATAATCCTTATGATGGTCATACATTGCATCAGAGCTTTGAAGCAGTAGAGAGTGTCACTGGAATCAAGATAAAGAAATCATTTGTTGATCTTGGGTATAGTGGTAGCAATGTAAAGGAGAAGAGTAAGGTATATACCCCAAAAACGCGGAAGAAGTTGTTACAAGAGGACAAGTCTATGATCAAGAGACGCAGTGCCATAGAACCAATAATAGGTCACTTAAAGCAATATGGTCGGATGGGTAGAAACTTCTTGAAAGGTATGATAGGAGATATTATCAATCCAATAATCTCTGCTATTGGTTTGAATTTACGATGCATTGCAAATCATTTACAAATCGTGTCTAACTCCACATAAATCAAAAATATCATCATGCAAAAACTAGATGAACGATAAAAAATCGTTAACAATAGCTCCATATCAAAATTAGACCAACACAGAAATGTATCAGTAAAAATTAACATAACTTATTAATTTTTATTGAAAATCTTAGCAATTTGTTGTCAAAACTCTATCCCATTACAAATGATCAGGATTTGAAGTGTTTTTGGCGGATAGACTAGATAATGGCAAAGAATTTACCAATCATGAACAACTATTGCCAAAATCTGAACGAAAAGTATATTTTTGCAATCCTTATTCTCCATGGCCAAAACCATTGATAGAGAAGATTAACTCAATGGTGCACAGAGTATACTCTAAATCTTTAGATATAAAAAAATTAACAATAAAGCAATTACAAGAAATTGAGAATTTTTTAAATAATTTACCAAGAAAAGTGCTCGGTTATAAAACACCCAATGAGGTATGGGAAGAAAATATAAATCTGGCTTAATTAATACTGGAATTTACCGCTCATTCTTTGTTTTACCATCAGTGTCTTTATCATATATTCTATAATCTACGGGAGTAGATTGAGCAATTTTAGTATTGTAATGTAGTAAGTTTACCATTCCTATACCAGGTATAACATCATGTACAGCTCCAGAATATTGATAACGTACAAGCTCAATCTTCTGACTGTATTGCTTTGATAATAAGGTGTCATCCCCCACTAATAAACACGGTGCTTCCCAATCTATATATTTTGACACTTCCTTATAGATTTCGCTAGGACGAAAATCCTTACTCTTTAACCATCGACTTGCACTATCGTGAGATAGATCTACTGGACTCACTTCAGATAATGCCTTGCTAGTATATCTGACACTACTTGCTTGTAAAAATGATTTATATAAGTCCTTGCTACATTTTGTTCTTGTCATTTTTATCTAAAACTATTTTTCTCTAGATTAACATACTTTTTGCTAAGTGCGAAACTCCTGATACTGATAAAACAGCTTTAACTGCTGCTGATATGCTTAATGACCGAGTGTTACCATGGTATGAGACTCAAGGAATACCAATACTTCGTATTCTGACAGATCGTGGGTCAGAATATAAGGGGAATATAGAGCATCATGCTTTTGAATTATTTCTAAGTATCGAAGGTATAGAGCATACTACTACGAAAGCATATTCTCCTCAAACAAACGGTATGTGTGAGCGTTTTAATAAAACCATGAAACAAGAATTCTTTGATACAGCTATGCGGAAAAAGATTTATACAGATCTTGATGACCTACAATTAGATCTTGATATCTGGCTAGAGTATTTCAATAATGAAAGACCTCATTCTGGTAAATATTGTTATGGAAAAACTCCTATGCAAACTTTTAAGGATAGTAAGAAATTAGCTGTTGAAAAGAATAATGAAATCTTGTATCTTAAATAGTCTATCCGCCAAAAACACTTCAAATCCTGATCATTTGTAATGGGATAGAGTTTTGACAACAAATTGCTAAGATTTTCAATAAAAATTAATAAGTTATGTTAATTTTTACTGATACATTTCTGTGTTGGTCTAATTTTGATATGGAGCTATTGTTAACGATTTTTTATCGTTCATCTAGTTTTTGCATGATGATATTTTTGATTTATGTGGAGTTAGACACGATTTGTAAATGATTTGCAATGCATCGTAAATTCAAACCAATAGCAGAGATTATTGGATTGATAATATCTCCTATCATACCTTTCAAGAAGTTTCTACCCATCCGACCATATTGCTTTAAGTGACCTATTATTGGTTCTATGGCACTGCGTCTCTTGATCATAGACTTGTCCTCTTGTAACAACTTCTTCCGCGTTTTTGGGGTATATACCTTACTCTTCTCCTTTACATTGCTACCACTATACCCAAGATCAACAAATGATTTCTTTATCTTGATTCCAGTGACACTCTCTACTGCTTCAAAGCTCTGATGCAATGTATGACCATCATAAGGATTATTATGAAACGATTTTGCGGATAAAACAAAATTTCTACGACCACTTACTACTACCGCTACTTTATTGCCAAACTCATATGGCTTGTTGCGTTTTCCCTTTCCTATACACTCTACTTCAGGGGCATGAAAACTATATAATACTTTGTTATCTTCTTTATATTGCTTTTTAGCTTCTCTTTTTAAAACAGATTGGTTATGTATTTGTTTTATTTTTTGCAATACTTCTTGATTTTTGAGAGACAAGTTTAATTGCTTATTTTTGATCTCACGCTCACATACTCTAATCAAACGACCCAGTAATATTTTTAAATGCTTCATTATTTTCCAACGCTTCTTGGCTTTACTATGTTCTTTATATTTCCATAGCTTTACTATATCGCGTTTATAGGTTCTAGCGTATGTTTCATTCAAATGTATACCCAAACTGTTGCAAAGCTTTACTATGCTAAGCCTAGCTTTATCCATTAAATAAACATCGTGTGGGTGTTTGATATTCTTAATTTGTACAGTCGTATCAGCGATGATTAATTCCAAATCTTTTTTTTTAATTGTGTTAGTTTTTATCCCAACCCTGATCAACTCCGATAATATCTCATTATATCCAGCTTCACCTAATACACTACGAAACCGTCGTATACTAGTTTCCGAGATAGCTATGTCTTTTTCTATATATTCCCACCCGCAGAAATACTGCCAATACATATTCTCTTTTAGCTCTTCCTCTGATAATGAATCTGAAAAATTATACATTGCTTGTAGCATCGTTATGCCAAGCATCACTCTATGACATTTTCTATTTCTACCAAATTTCTTAATACAAACATTTTTTGATAACCACTCTTCGAGCCTAGACCAATTTATTAATTCTCTTAATTTATATAGCTTATTATTTGGGTTTAATTCTTCTTTTAACAGGAGTTTCGCACTTAGCAAAATTGTGTATTAGTTAGAAGCCATTTAATGTTGTTCTGAATTGATGTTTTTATAACTTCCCAAGTTTGTTGATATAAAGTAATGTTTTCATTTATCCTCCTTTTGTTCATATCAAGCCAGGCCAATACAGCAAGGCAAATATGATTTCTTTGAGCTCGACCCGTGCGTGCCTGACAGCATTCAATACCACAAGTTTGTTTCAATTCTCGATGATAAACTTCTATAGACCAACGCGCCTTAACAATTTTCTCTATTTGCTCACGTGTAGGATTCTCTAAATTAGTTGTTATGTAATCAATGCGACCATTTTTTGCCACAAACTTAAATACCGTAACCCAACCGTATCCACGTAGGTGAATTTTTAGCCCTTCATCGGGAATCTCTAAAGTTTCCAAGCTAACATTACGATTAACTTTTCTATTTTTTCTTAGGTTGGTAACCCATATCCAACCTAAATTACGTATATGTTTTAAATTATCCAAACCACTATACCAAGCATCCATAACTATAGCATCAGGCTTGATACCTCTTTCTTTAGCTAAAGTAAGCATATCACAAAAATGCTCGTTCTTTGTTTTACCATCAGTTTCTTTATCATATATTCTATAATCTACAGGAGTAGATTGATCAATTTGAGTATTGTAATGCAGTAAGTTTACCATTCCTATACCAGGTATAACATCATGTACAGCCCCAGAATATTGATAATTTACAAGCTCGATCCTCTTACTGTATTGCTTTGACAATAAGGTGTCATCTCCTACTAATAAACAAGGATCTTCCAGATCAATATATTTTGACACTTTGCTATAGATTTCGCTAGGGCGAAAATCCTTACTCTTTAACCATCGACTTGCACTATCGTGCGATAGATCTAATGGACTTACTTCAGATAATGCTTTGCTAGTATATCTTACACTACTTGCTTGTAAGAATGATTTATATAAATCTTTGCTACATTTTGATCTTGTCATTTTTATCTAAAACTATTTTTCTCTAGATTAGCATATTATTTGCTAAGTGCGAAACTCCTGTTTTAATTTATAACCAAACAGTTTCCCTTGTTCTTGCGATTTGATAATGTTGTCTATTGGCATTGACTGAAATCCATAAGGTTTATGACCATATTTTATCATTTTCTTACGGATTGTTGTATTACTTCTTGTCTTAAAACCATATTATCTATAAGGCTTGTAGAGTTTTGGCGGACGGACTAAATATGTATCTGACAGTCAAAATTTAACTGACAATCAGGGGCAAAATTTATAGTGTCTGTAAGATCAAATCTTGACTTCTACAATTTAGATGAGATGAGCATCAAGATCAAAGGCGAAGTATTCATATTATGGAGAGCTGTTGACTCTGAGGGGCATGAATTAGAAGTGTTATTACAGAAGCGTCGCAACAAGAAATCAGCTATTCGCTTTTTATCAAGATTATTGGGTAATTATCCGACTCCAAGAGTAATTGTTACTGATAAGCTCAAGAGTTACATTAAACCGATTAAGCTTATGTGTTCTAAAACTGAGCATCGTACCCATAAGAGACTAAATAATCGCGTTGAGAATGCTCATCAACCAACTAGGCGAAAAGAAAAGATACTGATTAAATTTAAGCATCCTAATTCAGCACAATATACATTATCACTGATGGGAAAAGTCAGAAATATATTTGCTGTAAATGTTGGTAGATATACTAAAACAGCATCTGAACAAAGAATTGCATTTGCATCCGCTAAAGACATTTGGGATGAAGCGACTCAAAGACTTCTTGCTGCCTGAAATCTAAAAATATAGCTCTTCTTGACAAGATCTTACTTAACTTGACGGTGCCCTTGAAGCTGATATAATACATAGTTCTAAAGTGTACGGTGCACACTTTGGTGATGAGTTACTCGATATAATGAATTTTGCTGAGCCTGATAATATACGTTTTATGCCTGATTGGTTTAAGATGACATTAACTGGTGCTATTGCAGATGATCAAATTATTGATTTATCTAATAAAGGTATAAATGATCAGAAATCATTAAAAAGTTTATTATTAGCCCATGGATTAGACAAGATAGAGGGCTTAGATTTATCATATAATACCCTGTAATAGTTGAGATTATATCTTACATTTAGTAAAATAAATTAATTATTAAATGGAGATAAAGAATGAACTTAAATCAAAAAATAATAAAACCAAAATTAGGTTTACTTGAATTAGCTAAGAGCCTTGGTAGTATATCATCAGCATGTAAAGCGATGGGATATAGTAGAGATAGTTATTACAGATTTAAAGAACTGTATGAAACTGGTGGCGAAGAAGCGTTGTATGAAATTAGTCGAAGAAAGCCAATAATAGCGAATAGAGTTGATCCTGCTGTAGAGAAAGCAGTACTAGATATGGCAATAGAATATCCAGCATATGGTCAGCTAAGAGTATCAAATGAGCTTAAAAAAACTGGTGTACTTGTATCACCTGGGGGAGTAAGATCAATTTGGTTACGTAATGATTTAAACAACATCAGTAAAAGACTTAAAGCATTAGAAGCAAAAATGGCTCAAGATGGTATTGTGCTTACTGAGGCACAATTACAAGTGCTAGAGAAGCGTCGTAATGAAAAAGAAGCTCATGGAGAAATTGAGACACAGCATCCAGGGTATCTAGGATGCCAAGATACATATTATGTAGGCAACTTTAAGGGTATAGGTAAGGTTTATTCTCAGGTATTTATTGATAGCTACAGCAGAGTAGCTGATGTTAAACTATATACTGATAAAACAGCTTTAACTGCTGCTGATATGCTTAATGACCGAGTGTTACCATGGTATGAGACTCAAGGGATACCAATACTTCGTATTCTTACAGATCGTGGGTCAGAATATAAGGGGAATATAGAGCATCATGCTTTTGAATTATTTCTAAGTATCGAAGGTATAGAGCATACTACTACTAAAGCATATTCTCCTCAAACAAACGGTATGTGTGAGCGTTTTAATAAAACAATGAAACAAGAATTCTTTGATACAGCTATGCGGAAAAAGATTTATACAAATCTTGATGACCTACAATTAGATCTTGATATCTGGCTAGAGTATTTCAATAATGAAAGACCTCATTCTGGTAAATATTGTTATGGTAAAACTCCTATGCAAACTTTTAAGGATAGTAAGAAATTAGCTGTTGAAAAGAATAATGAAATCTTGTATCTTGAATATGTATCTGACAGTCAAAATTTAACTGACAATCAGGTACGAAATTTATAGTGTCTGTAAGATCAAATCTTGACTTCTACAAATACCCTTACAGAAGGCATTTATGCCGTAATCTTAAGCCCTCCATTTTACAAAATGCAGGGTGATTAACTTTTAGCACTTGTTTTTAACTAGGCGCCCTATATGTCTATGAAGACTTTAGAGTCTTGGCTGATGAACTGGGTCTACATAACTTGTAATAAACATCTATTTAAACCCTGAGGCTCATATGACCCATCAAATACACGATATAGTCTATCCGCCAAAAACACTTCAAATCCTGATCATTTGTAATGGGATAGAGTTTTGACAACAAATTGCTAAGATTTTCAATAAAAATTAATAAGTTATGTTAATTTTTACTGATACATTTCTGTGTTGGTCTAATTTTGATATGGAGCTATTGTTAACGATTTTTTATCGTTCATCTAGTTTTTGCATGATGATATTTTTGATTTATGTGGAGTTAGACACGATTTGTAAATGATTTGCAATGCATCGTAAATTCAAACCAATAGCAGAGATTATTGGATTGATAATATCTCCTATCATACCTTTCAAGAAGTTTCTACCCATCCGACCATATTGCTTTAAGTGACCTATTATTGGTTCTATGGCACTGCGTCTCTTGATCATAGACTTGTCCTCTTGTAACAACTTCTTCCGCGTTTTTGGGGTATATACCTTACTCTTCTCCTTTACATTGCTACCACTATACCCAAGATCAACAAATGATTTCTTTATCTTGATTCCAGTGACACTCTCTACTGCTTCAAAGCTCTGATGCAATGTATGACCATCATAAGGATTATTATGAAACGATTTTGCGGATAAAACAAAATTTCTACGACCACTTACTACTACCGCTACTTTATTGCCAAACTCATATGGCTTGTTGCGTTTTTCCTTTCCTATACACTCTACTTCAGGGGCATGAAAACTATATAATACTTTGTTATCTTCTTTATATTGCTTTTTAGCTTCTCTTTTTAAAACAGATTGGTTATGTATTTGTTTTATTTTTTGCAATACTTCTTGATTTTTGAGAGACAAGTTTAATTGCTTATTTTTGATCTCACGCTCACATACTCTAATCAAACGACCCAGTAATATTTTTAAATGCTTCATTATTTTCCAACGCTTCTTGGCTTTACTATGTTCTTTATATTTCCATAGCTTTACTATATCGCGTTTATAGGTTCTAGCGTATGTTTCATTCAAATGTATACCCAAACTGTTGCAAAGCTTTACTATGCTAAGCCTAGCTTTATCCATTAAATAAACATCGTGTGGGTGTTTGATATTCTTAATTTGTACAGTCGTATCAGCGATGATTAATTCCAAATCTTTTTTTTTAATTGTGTTAGTTTTTATCCCAACCCTGATCAACTCCGATAATATCTCATTATATCCAGCTTCACCTAATACACTACGAAACCGTCGTATACTAGTTTCCGAGATAGCTATGTCTTTTTCTATATATTCCCACCCGCAGAAATACTGCCAATACATATTCTCTTTTAGCTCTTCCTCTGATAATGAATCTGAAAAATTATACATTGCTTGTAGCATCGTTATGCCAAGCATCACTCTATGACATTTTCTATTTCTACCAAATTTCTTAATACAAACATTTTTTGATAACCACTCTTCGAGCCTAGACCAATTTATTAATTCTCTTAATTTATATAGCTTATTATTTGGGTTTAATTCTTCTTTTAATTTATAACCAAACAGTTTCCCTTGTTCTTGCGATTTGATAATGTTGTCTATTGGCATTGACTGAAATCCATAAGGTTTATGACCATATTTTATCATTTTCTTACGGATTGTTGTATTACTTCTTGTCTTAAAACCATATTATCTATAAGGCTTGTAGAGTTTTGGCGGACGGACGATATAATATCATCACACAATCTTAATAATATATCAAAGCAAAAGCTAATTGAATTAATTAAACCTTTCAAAAAGGATATCAACACAAAAGACAAGGATGGTCGCACACCTATTATGTTGTACTGCATATTATTCAGCGAAAATACCAACCCCCTTGTACTGCAGACATTAATCTAACTGAAATTATAAACTTATTAGTACAATATACCACTTTACATTCTCTAGTATCTCGCTCAACTGGTGAGGAGAGTATAACAGAAAAAATGTTCAAGTCAACATCCTTATTTAAAGCAGGAGTACTAAATCAATTACTGAACTATTATAATGCATTATTACCGTTTAAGAATGATTCTATATTTAAAAAAGAGTTAGAAAGCTTTTATTTCCAAATTGTACTGATATTACCATATGTTGAAGATGAGATAATGCTAAGAAATATATTGGATAATATAGAGCTTCAAGTGGATCTATTATATGATCCAGCATTGTATAATGATTCATGGGTTAATACACTGTTATGTGAAGCAATTCATTTAGAAAATCAGGTGTTGGTTCGAGTGTTAATCTCGTATGATAGTCGGTATAACACCAGAAGCGATCTATTGGATTTTATTAGAAAACATCCAGCACTGGAGCAATTGATTGTTAATGATCTTAGGATACTGAAGGTTGGTACTATTATAGCACAACAATTTATTAGACTTGAGGAATTTAACAATCATCAAGCATTAGCCCTAAAAATTAATAGCATAGTCCAGTTATCTTTAGTACACAATCAAGACTTTAATGTGCTGAAACAAGAATTTGGATTCAATAATAATATATTCCATGCTATTGCATTAGATAACACTATAAGTGTACAAGATTGTTTTAAAATTTTTAAACATTTCGGTCAGCGGATAGAGTATTTATTGGAATATAATGCTTTAGGTCATAGACCTCTTTATAATGCGGTTTTCATTTGCAATAAGAACTTCTTAACGTTTTATAGTAGTGTCACTAAAATAAATAACGTTGATATTGATGATAAATGGATCGTAGATAAATATGCTAATAATGTTGCACATATTTTAGCAAGAATACAATATGATGATAACGTAAAGTATGTATTAACGTTATGTAATGCAGTATATGAAGTATTACCTTACAAAAATCATTATCAACAAAGTGCTATATGTGATGCAATTATATTCAGGAATATTCCATTTATCAATTACTGGGAACAGAATAACTTTGGTTTCACAGAACTAGATAAGGGTGGCAATTCACTGTGGCAGTATTATGTAATATCAGGGTATGAATCTCAAGAACCATATATATTAGAACAGTCATTAGAATTGATATATGAGAAACTAAAATCAAAGATTGCGCAAACTATATATAAGAAAAATCATATGGGTCTTACTCCAATTCAATTGGCAATCAAAACACTTCGCGTAACAGCATTAGAATTACTCTTAAATTCACATACTTTAAAGGACCGAATAACTTTCACTGATAAAGATAACGAAGGGTATTCAATCTCAGATATTATGGCTATGAATTTTGGTAAAAATTATCATAATAATGTGCGAATAGCAGCTATACGAAATATTGTAAATTTATTAATACCGTTTGTTAATTCAATAAAAAGTAATTATCATGATGGCTCTCAAAGAATTCTTGATATTCTGACACAAAAATTACAGAAACCATTATGGTTATTTCTGAATGACTTATTTCGGACGGAAGTGCTCAATATTCTAAGAAAGAATGGCCACACCACCATATCGGATCAGCATAATGATTTTTTCATTAGAGCTAATGATGTAATACAAGCAGCTATATCAAGGATCAAACTTCAAGATTTATCTCAAAAGTTTAAAGATACAATAAATGCATTACAATTTGATATTGTCTTCTGCAAAACAAATGTATGGGGTGATAATTTAATCAATGTGCTAATGACCAAAGAGCATATAGGCTTTACTCAGGAGTATATGATTCCATTGATAATAGAACTCTTGTCGCCTGAATTAAAGCAACATTATATGCACATGAGCAATAATATTGGACAATTGCCAGTTCATATAGCTGCTGAGAGTCCTAACGATATTATAGATTATTTTTTATTATCGGCTCTGTCTCATCAATTGTGTAAATTTCGTGAACCATTAAATTCTACCATCAAATTTGATCATAAAATGAGCCATAGCTTCATTCCAATTGGGGATAGGCATAGACCATTTTTTGGTAATATAATCAATTGTCAGATATAAAACTTTAAATACTGCGTCATCATTTGGAAAGATGCGTTTATTCTTAGTAACTTTTCTCAATTGGCTATTCAGCGATTCTATCGCATTTGTAGTGTAAATAATCTTACGAATCTCCTTTGGATATTGCAAGAAAATTATCAAATTATCCCAATTATTATACCAAGATTTAGCTATATGCGGATATTGCTTACTCCATTTTTGATCAAATGACTCAAGAGCTAATTCTGCTTCTTTTTCAGTAGCAGAAGTATAGATTAGTTTCAAATCCGCTGCTAATTGCTTTCTATCTTTATATGATACATATTTGAGGCTATTCCTGATCTGATGGACAATACAAATTTGATGTTCAGTTTTCGGATATACTGATGCAATAGCATCAGACATACCAGTTAGATTATCACTACAAGCAATTAAGATATCTTTTACTCCTCGATTCTTCATTTCAGTAAAATTACCAAGCCAAAATTTAGCTCCTTCATTCTCACTTATCCATAAGCCTAAAATATCCTTTCTGCCAGATAAATCTATTCCTAAAGCTACATATACTGATTTATTAATAATAAGTTTATCTTGTCTTACTTTCACTACTAAACAGTCAAAATATACTATAGGGTATACTGATTCAAGAGGTCTACTCTGCCAAATCTTGACCTCATCTATTACTTCATCTGTAATCCTGCTGATTAGGCTCTCACTGATCTCAGCTCCATATAATTCTTGCAATTGTGTTTTAATATCAGACACACTCATACCCTTCGCATATAAGGATATTATCTTTTGGTCTAAGCCATCTATTCTTGTTTGTTTCTTTGAGACTATTATAGGTTCAAATTTACCTTGTCTGTCTCTTGGAACATTTAGCTCTATAGTACCATTCTCACTAATCAGATTCTTACTAAAACTACCATTCCTCGCATTCTCAGTTTCAGCTCTATCATACTTGCTATAACCTAAATGTTCTGACATCTCAGCATGCAGTGCTCGCTCTAAAATACCCTTGGTTAATTCCTTAATTAATCCATTCTGACTTAGTACTGTTTTTAAATCTACTCCGCCTTCTATCAGCAAATCTATTGCTTCATTTATTTTTTTATTCTTCTCTATTTGCATTTCTGTTACCTATATTTTTAATTACTTCTAATATAGGCTCAACAAAAATTTACACAATCATTGCAAAAGACTCTTATTATCAAATGTCAATAGTATTAATACACTCACATCTCCTCCAGAACGTACGTTATATTCTATGAATGTTGTCGATTATACTGCATTATTGGATAATCCAGCTTTATTCAAACGTTTACTTCATGCATTAATAAACGCAAAGTTAAAACTAAAAATATCAGATCCCATAATATTCAAAACAGCATTTTTGAAAAAACTGCATTCTTGGTTATCAAAGGATGAATTAGAAAACCTAAAAATATTTAGTATAATATTATCTCAAAATGCAATACCAAGTAGTATTAGCACAAAGCAATCCCTAGAACTGATCAAAGCAAGACAATCGAGTATTAATGCACGTGATGTATCGTACTACGGTGTAAATTATTCATTATATTCCTATATAATTAACAGTGGTCATTATATCAAATTTAAAGATTCTGTATCCATAATAATAACGGAGAAATATTTAACAACCTTATTAAAATCATTTCATCAGTCATCATCGCAGATAATACTTATAGCATTATTATTTGATGGTCATGCTAGTGCGGCTATTATCACTAAAAACAGTTTAAAGGAATATCATGCATATTTCCAAGATTCAAGTTATACAGAAGGAGAAAGGAAAGTTCTATAATTAGTCCGTCCGCCAAAACTCTACAAGCCTTATAGATAATATGGTTTTAAGACAAGAAGTAATACAACAATCCGTAAGAAAATGATAAAATATGGTCATAAACCTTATGGATTTCAGTCAATGCCAATAGACAACATTATCAAATCGCAAGAACAAGGGAAACTGTTTGGTTATAAATTAAAAGAAGAATTAAACCCAAATAATAAGCTATATAAATTAAGAGAATTAATAAATTGGTCTAGGCTCGAAGAGTGGTTATCAAAAAATGTTTGTATTAAGAAATTTGGTAGAAATATAGCTAACACGGAAATGTTTCTACCACATATTAGGAAAAACTTAGGCATTGATCAATAATTTTATGTAAACAGTTTTTAAAGTTAGTCCAGCAATGTTTAATAGGATTTAGATCTGGTGAATATGTGAGTAAATACAAAAACTATGGTAAAAACCTTTTCGCGTTAGCTATAGAAAATGTCATAGAGTGATGCTTGGCATAACGATGCTACAAGCAATGTATAATTTTTCAGATTCATTATCAGAGGAAGAGCTAAAAGAGAATATGTATTGGCAGTATTTCTGCGGGTGGGAATATATAGAAAAAGACATAGCTATCTCGGAAACTAGTATACGACGGTTTCGTAGTGTATTAGGTGAAGCTGGATATAATGAGATATTATCGGAGTTGATCAGGGTTGGGATAAAAACTAACACAATTAAAAAAAAAGATTTGGAATTAATCATCGCTGATACGACTGTACAAATTAAGAATATCAAACACCCACACGATGTTTATTTAATGGATAAAGCTAGGCTTAGCATAGTAAAGCTTTGCAACAGTTTGGGTATACATTTGAATGAAACATACGCTAGAACCTATAAACGCGATATAGTAAAGCTATGGAAATATAAAGAACATAGTAAAGCCAAGAAGCGTTGGAAAATAATGAAGCATTTAAAAATATTACTGGGTCGTTTGATTAGAGTATGTGAGCGTGAGATCAAAAATAAGCAATTAAACTTGTCTCTCAAAAATCAAGAAGTATTGCAAAAAATAAAACAAATACATAACCAATCTGTTTTAAAAAGAGAAGCTAAAAAGCAATATAAAGAAGATAACAAAGTATTATATAGTTTTCATGCCCCTGAAGTAGAGTGTATAGGAAAGGGAAAACGCAACAAGCCATATGAGTTTGGCAATAAAGTAGCGGTAGTAGTAAGTGGTCGTAGAAATTTTGTTTTATCCGCAAAATCGTTTCATAATAATCCTTATGATGGTCATACATTGCATCAGAGCTTTGAAGCAGTAGAGAGTGTCACTGGAATCAAGATAAAGAAATCATTTGTTGATCTTGGGTATAGTGGTAGCAATGTAAAGGAGAAGAGTAAGGTATATACCCCAAAAACGCGGAAGAAGTTGTTACAAGAGGACAAGTCTATGATCAAGAGACGCAGTGCCATAGAACCAATAATAGGTCACTTAAAGCAATATGGTCGGATGGGTAGAAACTTCTTGAAAGGTATGATAGGAGATATTATCAATCCAATAATCTCTGCTATTGGTTTGAATTTACGATGCATTGCAAATCATTTACAAATCGTGTCTAACTCCACATAAATCAAAAATATCATCATGCAAAAACTAGATGAACGATAAAAAATCGTTAACAATAGCTCCATATCAAAATTAGACCAACACAGAAATGTATCAGTAAAAATTAACATAACTTATTAATTTTTATTGAAAATCTTAGCAATTTGTTGTCAAAACTCTATCCCATTACAAATGATCAGGATTTGAAGTGTTTTTGGCGGATAGACTAATTAATTAAGCCAGATATAATCAATTTTTAATCTCTCAGGGTTTAATTCCCCGAAGCTCTGCTTCGTGATATCATAAGAAACAACTAAAACTTTTTTAGATACCTCGTAGCTCTGCTGCGAGGAGCATCATTTAAATATAGATATATCATGGCTCATTTAACGATAGATGAAAGATTTAAAATATACGAAATGAATAAGAGTGGTTATAGCTCGCGATATATAGGGACAAAGATTGGCCGTGATAAAAGCACTATATGTTATGAACTCAAGAGAATGAGGCATAATTATAGACCAGATAGGGCTAACACACTTGCTTGCAGTTTAAGGCAAGGTAAGAGAAAAAGAAAATTAGATATTGATAATAATTTACGAGCAGAAATAATAAAGCAGTTAACACAGGGTATTTCACCAGATATAATTTCAGGTAGACGTAAACTATCACGAGATACTGTCAATATTTCTACAGAGAGTATATACCAGTTTATTTATACATCTCCTATAGCACAAAGGCAAAAATTATATTTATCTTTAGCAAGAAAAAGGAAAAATAGGTTGCATCATGGTACAAGAATCAGAAACAAAAGAATTACAATACCAAATCGAGTTTCCATTACTGAAAGACCAGAGATAAATAGAAAGATAGCAGCAATAGGTCATTTAGAAGGTGATTTAACTTTTAACAAAGGTAATCAAAGTCGTAATATAGGCGCTCTTGTGGATATCAGAACACAAAAAGTGTTTCTCACTTTAAACCGTTCAAAAAGAACACAAGATGTGATTGGTAACATGAATAAAAAACTTAAACAATTGTCGCATATAATCAAAAGCATAACGTTAGATAATGGCAAAGAATTTACCAATCATGAACAACTATTGCCAAAATCTGAACGAAAAGTATATTTTTGCAATCCTTATTCTCCATGGCAAAAACCATTGATAGAGAAGATTAACTGTAATAGTTGAGATACCGTCTTGAGTGTCAACAACTTTTTCATTATTTTACCTCAATTTTATTTTACAGGGTTTTTATATTTGCACTAAAAGATGTTTTGTTATTAAGAACACCATAAATTATGTGAAGCAACTTACGCATAGCAGCAATCACTATAACCATTTTAGATTTTCCAACATTGCTCAAACGTTGACTAAAATCCTTAATAATCGGATTATGTTTTATAGTCTATCCGCCAAAAACACTTCAAATCCTGATCATTTGTAATGGGATAGAGTTTTGACAACAAATTGCTAAGATTTTCAATAAAAATTAATAAGTTATGTTAATTTTTACTGATACATTTCTGTGTTGGTCTAATTTTGATATGGAGCTATTGTTAACGATTTTTTATCGTTCATCTAGTTTTTGCATGATGATATTTTTGATTTATGTGGAGTTAGACACGATTTGTAAATGATTTGCAATGCATCGTAAATTCAAACCAATAGCAGAGATTATTGGATTGATAATATCTCCTATCATACCTTTCAAGAAGTTTCTACCCATCCGACCATATTGCTTTAAGTGACCTATTATTGGTTCTATGGCACTGCGTCTCTTGATCATAGACTTGTCCTCTTGTAACAACTTCTTCCGCGTTTTTGGGGTATATACCTTACTCTTCTCCTTTACATTGCTACCACTATACCCAAGATCAACAAATGATTTCTTTATCTTGATTCCAGTGACACTCTCTACTGCTTCAAAGCTCTGATGCAATGTATGACCATCATAAGGATTATTATGAAACGATTTTGCGGATAAAACAAAATTTCTACGACCACTTACTACTACCGCTACTTTATTGCCAAACTCATATGGCTTGTTGCGTTTTCCCTTTCCTATACACTCTACTTCAGGGGCATGAAAACTATATAATACTTTGTTATCTTCTTTATATTGCTTTTTAGCTTCTCTTTTTAAAACAGATTGGTTATGTATTTGTTTTATTTTTTGCAATACTTCTTGATTTTTGAGAGACAAGTTTAATTGCTTATTTTTGATCTCACGCTCACATACTCTAATCAAACGACCCAGTAATATTTTTAAATGCTTCATTATTTTCCAACGCTTCTTGGCTTTACTATGTTCTTTATATTTCCATAGCTTTACTATATCGCGTTTATAGGTTCTAGCGTATGTTTCATTCAAATGTATACCCAAACTGTTGCAAAGCTTTACTATGCTAAGCCTAGCTTTATCCATTAAATAAACATCGTGTGGGTGTTTGATATTCTTAATTTGTACAGTCGTATCAGCGATGATTAATTCCAAATCTTTTTTTTTAATTGTGTTAGTTTTTATCCCAACCCTGATCAACTCCGATAATATCTCATTATATCCAGCTTCACCTAATACACTACGAAACCGTCGTATACTAGTTTCCGAGATAGCTATGTCTTTTTCTATATATTCCCACCCGCAGAAATACTGCCAATACATATTCTCTTTTAGCTCTTCCTCTGATAATGAATCTGAAAAATTATACATTGCTTGTAGCATCGTTATGCCAAGCATCACTCTATGACATTTTCTATTTCTACCAAATTTCTTAATACAAACATTTTTTGATAACCACTCTTCGAGCCTAGACCAATTTATTAATTCTCTTAATTTATATAGCTTATTATTTGGGTTTAATTCTTCTTTTAATTTATAACCAAACAGTTTCCCTTGTTCTTGCGATTTGATAATGTTGTCTATTGGCATTGACTGAAATCCATAAGGTTTATGACCATATTTTATCATTTTCTTACGGATTGTTGTATTACTTCTTGTCTTAAAACCATATTATCTATAAGGCTTGTAGAGTTTTGGCGGACGGACTAGCTCCATATCAAAATTAGACCAACACAGAAATGTATCAGTAAAAATTAACATAACTTATTAATTTTTATTGAAAATCTTAGCAATTTGTTGTCAAAACTCTATCCCATTACAAATGATCAGGATTTGAAGTGTTTTTGGCGGATAGACTACACAATTGATGAGACAGAGCCCGTGATCACTATAGCGTCTAGGTCTTCCTCGTTTCATTTCCTCTCTGTAATCAGCATACCAGCCAATCGCCAAATCACTGGCAATCATAAAATCTATGCGACCCCTATTGCGTAAAAAATTATTATATTCTGACCAATTCGTTATTTTATCAGGAGTTTCGCACTTAGCAAAAAGTATGTTAATCTAGAGAAAAATAGTTTTAGATAAAAATGACAAGAACAAAATGTAGCAAGGACTTATATAAATCATTTTTACAAGCAAGTAGTGTCAGATATACTAGCAAGGCATTATCTGAAGTGAGTCCAGTAGATCTATCTCACGATAGTGCAAGTCGATGGTTAAAGAGTAAGGATTTTCGTCCTAGCGAAATCTATAAGGAAGTGTCAAAATATATAGATTGGGAAGCACCGTGTTTATTAGTGGGGGATGACACCTTATTATCAAAGCAATACAGTCAGAAGATTGAGCTTGTACGTTATCAATATTCTGGAGCTGTACATGATGTTATACCTGGTATAGGAATGGTAAACTTACTACATTACAATACTAAAATTGCTCAATCTACTCCCGTAGATTATAGAATATATGATAAAGACACTGATGGTAAAACAAAGAATGAGCATTTTTGTGATATGCTTACTTTAGCTAAAGAAAGAGGTCTCAATCCTGATGCCATAGTCATGGATGCTTGGTATAGCGGGTTGGAGAATTTAAAACATATACGTAATTTAGGCTGGCTATGGGTTACCACCCTAAGGAAAAATAGAAAAGTTAATCATAATGTTAGCTTGGAAAGTTTAGAGATACCCGATGAGGGGCTAAAAATTCACCTACGTGGATACGGTTGGGTTACGGTATTTAAGTTTGTGGCAAAGAATGGTCGCATTGATTACATAACAACGAACTTGGAAAATCCCACACGTGAGCAAATAGAGAAAATTGTTAAGGCACGTTGGTCTATAGAGGTTTATCATCGAGAATTAAAACAAACTTGTGGTATTGAACGCTGTCAGGCACGCACGGGCCGAGCTCAAAGAAATCATATTTGCCTTGCAGTATTTGCCTGGCTTGATATGAATAAAAGGAGGATAAATGAAAACATTACTTTATATCAACAAACTTGGGAAGTTATAAAAACATCAATTCAAAACAATATCAGATGGCTTTTAACTGATTCGCAACTTTGCTAAGTGCGAAACTCCTGTTTATATTTAGAATACTTGCGTGATTTACTAAAAGGGGCTTTCTTCCGAGATCTCATATAATCTGGATTATTTTTAATTCAGGACATCTTACCAGATTATCACCACTCTTGCTCTACAAATCTTATTTATGCAACAAAGCCATGCGGTTAAACTGCTTTGTTTCTTTTTCAATTTTATCCATTGCGTTTAGTTGATTTTGGTATCCACACAAAGTGATACATTATTCTAAAAACATGATGACTATTACGCCTCAATTCCATTCTACTAAATTATAATATGCCAACGCTTATATTATAACGCTATCCATCTAGGGAGCAAGCTCCCTAGATTTTCGCTATGCGGTTAAATCTACTCCGCCTTTTATCAGTAAATCTATTGCTTCATTTATTTTTTTATTCTTCTCTATTTGCATTTCTGTTACCTATATTTTTAATTACTTCTAATATAGGCTCAACAAAAATTTACACAATCATTGCAAAAGACTCGTTTTTTCTTTCTTATTCCATGCGAATCAAAAAACTTCATTGCGAGGAACGAAGCGACGTGGCAATCTCATCAAACATCCTGAGATTGCACACATACAAAACTTACAGTTTCTCCTCGCAATGACAATTCTTAATCCACGCCACCACGGAGTGGCAACTAACCCACTATCTTATTACTACCCATAACGTTATAGCCGCAATCTACATAATGAATTTCGCCCGTAACTCCGGATGCAAGTTGGCTAAATAAATATACCGCCGCTCCTGCTACGTCTTGCTGAAGAGTATTGCGTCTTAGCGGAGCAGTTGCCGCATGAGATTTAAGCATAGTATTAAAGTCACCAATAACGCTACCTGAAAGAGTCTTAATAGGACCTGCTGAAATAGCATTTACACGGATATTATTTTCACCCATATCATTTGCTAAATACCTAACACTTGCCTCTAATGCAGCTTTTGCTACACCCATAACGTTGTAATTTGGTATAACTTTCTCAGCACCGTAATAGCTTAATGTTACTATACTACCACCATCATTCATTAACTTTTCAGCTTCTCTTGCAAGCTCAACTAAAGAGTAGCATGATATATGCAAACTATTATTGAAATTGCCAAGGCTAGTATCTATATACCGTCCTTTAAGTTCGTTTCTATCGGAAAAAGCCATGCCGTGCAGTAAGAAGTCAAAAGTTCCCCATTTTTCTTTTACTTCAGCAAATAAATTAGTAATTGATTCTGGATTTGTAACATCAAGCTCGCTAACAAAATTGCATCCAACTTCTTCCGCAAGAGGTTTAACTCTTTTTTCTAAAATTTCTGATTGATAAGTAAAGCAAAGTTCAGCACCATGTTTGCGTGCGAGCTGTGCTATCGCCCATGATATGGACATATTATTTGCAATACCGGTAATTATACCTTTTTTCCCCTGTAATAATCCTGTAGTCATAATCTCCTGTATAAATATAAAACATCAAGTAGACGAAGTTCAACTTGGAAAAGAGCAAGGAGCCTATAAGGCGAGGAACGGAGCGTATACTTAATACGTGAGTACCGCAGATCTTATAAGACGACGCAGCCAATTTTTCAAGTTCAACGAGTATACCAAAATATAACTTGCCTGGATGATAGCATGATGTATTATTTTGTAAATAAAATAATTGTGATAAAAAAATGTATAAACCGAAGATTAGCTGTTTATTATTAGGTCTATTAAGCGGCTTGGTTTTTGCTCCGACTTTTCTATTACCTGCATTGTTAACCTTATCTTATCTTTGCTATTTGGTACAAAAATCTAAAGATTGGCAAGAGGCAGCAAAGCTTGGATATATATTCGGTTTTGGGCATTTTTTAAGTGGCATATATTGGATTAGCATCGGTGTTAGCGTTTATATATCAGATTTTTGGTGGGCTATTCCTTTCGCATTATGTGGCTTACCTATAATTTTAGCTGTTTTCGTATCTGCAAGTTGTGTATTTAGTTTTTTCGTTAGAAATAACAAATATTATCACTTTATATTTTGCCTATATTGGGTGTTATTTGAGTGGGTAAGATCGTGGATATTTACCGGTCTTCCTTGGAATTTAATAGGTTATGCTTTTTCATTCTCGGATATTTTAATCCAATCTTTAAATATAATTGGAATATATGGGCTTAGTTTTATAGTAATCTATATTTCCACTTCTTTTTATCCATTTTTTACCAAACAGTTTGATCAGTTAAAAGTTTTATTACTGACTTCCAGCATCACCTTAGCCGTGATAATTACTTATGGCAGTGTAAGGCTATATAATAATCCTACAAATTTTACTGATATAAAAGTCCGTTTAGTGCAACCATCAATCCCTCAAACCGATAAATGGAATGAAGAAGAATTTTGGCATAATTTAATGCGCCATATTAATTTATCAGAGCACTCACAGCCTATAGACTTAGTTATTTGGTCGGAGGCAGCTTTAGTAGTACCTTATGATATACCTGTGGTTAAATCAGAGTTGTTAGGGCTACTAAATTCGGTAGATGCTACTTTGATTACAGGTGGGATATCCGATAATAAAAAACGGGGAGAGGATTTTGAACTCTATACTGCTATGTATGCTCTTGAAAAGAACGGCAATAAATTATTTGAATATCATAAATCTCATCTAGTGCCTTTTGGTGAATATATGCCATTTAAAAAAATACTACCTTTTAAAAAGCTAACTCATGGTTTTATTGATTATACTGAAGGGAATGGCGAACTTGTCCATCTTGATAAATATAACCTAAAAATAAAACCTTTGATTTGCTATGAATCTATTTTCCCTGATTTTGTCCGAACAAATAATGAAACAGCTGATGTAATAATTAACGTTACAAATGATGCATGGTATGGAAAATCTAGCGGACCATATCAACATTTTCATATTAGCAAAAGTAGAGCTGTAGAAAATGGTTTACCGATGGTTAGATTAGCAAATAATGGTATTTCTGCAATAATAGACCCTCTTGGTAGGGTAATAAAAAAATTAGATTTAAACGAAACAAATTATATTGACGGTTTAATTCCTAAAAAACTAGATTCTCCCACAATTTTTTCGAAATTCGGAAATATTACTATTCTGCTAATCGTATTTTTTATATTTTTAGTTAACTATTTATTAGATAAAAAGTCCGTCCGCCAAAACTCTACAAGCCTTATAGATAATATGGTTTTAAGACAAGAAGTAATACAACAATCCGTAAGAAAATGATAAAATATGGTCATAAACCTTATGGATTTCAGTCAATGCCAATAGACAACATTATCAAATCGCAAGAACAAGGGAAACTGTTTGGTTATAAATTAAAAGAAGAATTAAACCCAAATAATAAGCTATATAAATTAAGAGAATTAATAAATTGGTCTAGGCTCGAAGAGTGGTTATCAAAAAATGTTTGTATTAAGAAATTTGGTAGAAATAGAAAATGTCATAGAGTGATGCTTGGCATAACGATGCTACAAGCAATGTATAATTTTTCAGATTCATTATCAGAGAAAGAGCTAAAAGAGAATATGTATTGGCAGTATTTCTGCGGGTGGGAATATATAGAAAAAGACATAGCTATCTCGGAAACTAGTATACGACGGTTTCGTAGTGTATTAGGTGAAGCTGGATATAATGAGATATTATCGGAGTTGATCAGGGTTGGGATAAAAACTAACACAATTAAAAAAAAAGATTTGGAATTAATCATCGCTGATACGACTGTACAAATTAAGAATATCAAACACCCACACGATGTTTATTTAATGGATAAAGCTAGGCTTAGCATAGTAAAGCTTTGCAACAGTTTGGGTATACATTTGAATGAAACATACGCTAGAACCTATAAACGCGATATAGTAAAGCTATGGAAATATAAAGAACATAGTAAAGCCAAGAAGCGTTGGAAAATAATGAAGCATTTAAAAATATTACTGGGTCGTTTGATTAGAGTATGTGAGCGTGAGATCAAAAATAAGCAATTAAACTTGTCTCTCAAAAATCAAGAAGTATTGCAAAAAATAAAACAAATACATAACCAATCTGTTTTAAAAAGAGAAGCTAAAAAGCAATATAAAGAAGATAACAAAGTATTATATAGTTTTCATGCCCCTGAAGTAGAGTGTATAGGAAAGGGAAAACGCAACAAGCCATATGAGTTTGGCAATAAAGTAGCGGTAGTAGTAAGTGGTCGTAGAAATTTTGTTTTATCCGCAAAATCGTTTCATAATAATCCTTATGATGGTCATACATTGCATCAGAGCTTTGAAGCAGTAGAGAGTGTCACTGGAATCAAGATAGTCCGTCCGCCAAAACTCTACAAGCCTTATAGATAATATGGTTTTAAGACAAGAAGTAATACAACAATCCGTAAGAAAATGATAAAATATGGTCATAAACCTTATGGATTTCAGTCAATGCCAATAGACAACATTATCAAATCGCAAGAACAAGGGAAACTGTTTGGTTATAAATTAAAAGAAGAATTAAACCCAAATAATAAGCTATATAAATTAAGAGAATTAATAAATTGGTCTAGGCTCGAAGAGTGGTTATCAAAAAATGTTTGTATTAAGAAATTTGGTAGAAATAGAAAATGTCATAGAGTGATGCTTGGCATAACGATGCTACAAGCAATGTATAATTTTTCAGATTCATTATCAGAGGAAGAGCTAAAAGAGAATATGTATTGGCAGTATTTCTGCGGGTGGGAATATATAGAAAAAGACATAGCTATCTCGGAAACTAGTATACGACGGTTTCGTAGTGTATTAGGTGAAGCTGGATATAATGAGATATTATCGGAGTTGATCAGGGTTGGGATAAAAACTAACACAATTAAAAAAAAAGATTTGGAATTAATCTCTCAGGGTTTAATTCCCCGAAGCTCTGCTTCGTGATATCATAAGAAACAACTAAAACTTTTTTAGATACCTCGTAGCTCTGCTGCGAGGAGCATCATTCATCGCTGATACGACTGTACAAATTAAGAATATCAAACACCCACACGATGTTTATTTAATGGATAAAGCTAGGCTTAGCATAGTAAAGCTTTGCAACAGTTTGGGTATACATTTGAATGAAACATACGCTAGAACCTATAAACGCGATATAGTAAAGCTATGGAAATATAAAGAACATAGTAAAGCCAAGAAGCGTTGGAAAATAATGAAGCATTTAAAAATATTACTGGGTCGTTTGATTAGAGTATGTGAGCGTGAGATCAAAAATAAGCAATTAAACTTGTCTCTCAAAAATCAAGAAGTATTGCAAAAAATAAAACAAATACATAACCAATCTGTTTTAAAAAGAGAAGCTAAAAAGCAATATAAAGAAGATAACAAAGTATTATATAGTTTTCATGCCCCTGAAGTAGAGTGTATAGGAAAGGGAAAACGCAACAAGCCATATGAGTTTGGCAATAAAGTAGCGGTAGTAGTAAGTGGTCGTAGAAATTTTGTTTTATCCGCAAAATCGTTTCATAATAATCCTTATGATGGTCATACATTGCATCAGAGCTTTGAAGCAGTAGAGAGTGTCACTGGAATCAAGATAAAGAAATCATTTGTTGATCTTGGGTATAGTGGTAGCAATGTAAAGGAGAAGAGTAAGGTATATACCCCAAAAACGCGGAAGAAGTTGTTACAAGAGGACAAGTCTATGATCAAGAGACGCAGTGCCATAGAACCAATAATAGGTCACTTAAAGCAATATGGTCGGATGGGTAGAAACTTCTTGAAAGGTATGATAGGAGATATTATCAATCCAATAATCTCTGCTATTGGTTTGAATTTACGATGCATTGCAAATCATTTACAAATCGTGTCTAACTCCACATAAATCAAAAATATCATCATGCAAAAACTAGATGAACGATAAAAAATCGTTAACAATAGCTCCATATCAAAATTAGACCAACACAGAAATGTATCAGTAAAAATTAACATAACTTATTAATTTTTATTGAAAATCTTAGCAATTTGTTGTCAAAACTCTATCCCATTACAAATGATCAGGATTTGAAGTGTTTTTGGCGGATAGACTAAAAAGCTTAAAATGATGCTCCTCGCAGCAGAGCTACGAGGTATCTAAAAAAGTTTTAGTTGTTTCTTATGATATCACGAAGCAGAGCTTCGGGGAATTAAACCCTGAGAGATTAATTTTTACTGAACAAACAGTTTGAGTCTGGCTATTTAGTAAATCTGTAATATGATCAATTATTGGCTCAATCTTCTTTTCTAATAGCACTTCTAATGCAGTAACTACATTCAATTCTCCATACATTTTTGCTAATTGTAATATTTTAAGATATATTTTATGCCCTTTATATGGATATATAGAGATAAGCTGGTCATATACCTGACGAAATATAGCACGTGGGAATAAAGCTTCATAATATTGATATTGAACAAATGCTCCAGGTTTACGTACTAAACTATCAATAATATGTCTATAATCAATAACATAGCCATTGCTGATTCTAGACATTTTGTAGAAGTCAAGATTTGATCTTACAGACACTATAAATTTCGTACCTGATTGTCAGTTAAATTTTGACTGTCAGATACATATTCAAGATACAAGATTTCATTATTCTTTTCAACAGCTAATTTCTTACTATCCTTAAAAGTTTGCATAGGAGTTTTACCATAACAATATTTACCAGAATGAGGTCTTTCATTATTGAAATACTCTAGCCAGATATCAAGATCTAATTGTAGGTCATCAAGATTTGTATAAATCTTTTTCCGCATAGCTGTATCAAAGAATTCTTGTTTCATTGTTTTATTAAAACGCTCACACATACCGTTTGTTTGAGGAGAATATGCTTTAGTAGTAGTATGCTCTATACCTTCGATACTTAGAAATAATTCAAAAGCATGATGCTCTATATTCCCCTTATATTCTGACCCACGATCTGTAAGACTGAAGTTTTGACAAAAAGATAACCAAACTTATAAAGTATGATATAAATACGCTCAAATACAAAATGGTTTTTAGTGTGTATGATTATGCAAGAAATGTTGCAAGAAATAAAAAATTTTCCCCTATAATCAAGATGTGGTTTTAGAATTAATACTATCACTAGTAACTAATGATAGCGTTAAAGCAAGATCTGTTGTTGAATTAACAACTAATAAATATTTTCAGCGTAGTTGGTCAAGTGTATACAGAGCTATAGAGAATTTTTACTGTGCTCGTGATGAATCATTAAATATAAGAGATGAGCAACGTTTTAAGACTCGAGAAGATATAGAAAAATACTTAATAAGTAAACTGATTAATGAGGGTAAAAACTTACTGCAAATAGATACTACAGTGAATACCAGCCAATCGCCAAATCACTGGCAATCATAAAATCTATGCGACCCCTATTGCGTAAAAAATTATTATATTCTGACCAATTCGTTATTTTATATTTAGAATACTTGCGTGATTTACTAAAAGGGGCTTTCTTCCGAGATCTCATATAATCTGGATTATTTTTTAATTCAGGACATCTTACCAGATTATCACCACTCTTGCTCTACAAATTTTATTTATAGCTAACACGGAAATGTTTCTACCACATATTAGGAAAAACTTAGGCATTGATCAATAATTTTATGTAAACAGTTTTTAAAGTTAGTCCAGCAATGTTTAATAGGATTTAGATCTGGTGAATATGTGAGTAAATACAAAAACTATGGTAAAAACCTTTTCGCGTTAGCTATATGCAACAAAGCCATACCTCATTGGGTGTTTTATAACCGAGCACTTTTCTTGGTAAATTATTTAAAAAATCCTCAATTTCTTGTAATTGCTTTATTGTTAATTTTTTTATATCTAAAGATTTAGAGTATACTCTGTGCACCATTGAGTTAATCTTCTCTATCAATGGTTTTTGCCATGGAGAATAAGGATTGCAAAAATATACTTTTCGTTCAGATTTTGGCAATAGTTGTTCATGATTGGTAAATTCTTTGCCATTATCTAACGTTATGCTTTTGATTATATGCGACAATTGTTTAAGTTTTTTATTCATGTTACCAATCACATCTTGTGTTCTTTTTGAACGGTTTAAAGTGAGAAACACTTTTTGTGTTCTGATATCCACAAGAGCGCCTATATTACGACTTTGATTACCTTTGTTAAAAGTTAAATCACCTTCTAAATGACCTATTGCTGCTATCTTTCTATTTATCTCTGGTCTTTCAGTAATGGAAACTCGATTTGGTATAGCTAACGCGGAAAGGTTTTTACCATAGTTTTTGTATTTACTCACATATTCACCAGATCTCAATCCTATTAAACATTGCTGGACTAACTTTAAAAACTGTTTACGTAAAATTATTGATCAATGCCTAAGTTTTTCCTAATCTGTGGTAGAAACATTTCCGTGTTAGCTATATTGTAATTCTTTTGTTTCTGATTCTTGTACCATGATGCAACCTATTTTTCCTTTTTCTTGCTAAAGATAAATATAATTTTTGCCTTTGTGCTATAGGAGATGTATAAATAAACTGGTATATACTCTCTGTAGAAATATTGACAGTATCTCGTGATAGTTTACGTCTACCTGAAATTATATCTGGTGAAATACCCTGTGTTAACTGCTTTATTATTTCTGCTCGTAAATTATTATCAATATCTAATTTTCTTTTTCTCTTACCTTGCCTTAAACTGCAAGCAAGTGTGTTAGGCTTTGTTGCATAAATAAGATTTGTAGAGCAAGAGTGGTGATAATCTGGTAAGATGTCCTGAATTAAAAATAATCCAGATTATATGAGATCTCGGAAGAAAGCCCCTTTTAGTAAATCACGCAAGTATTCTAAATATAAAATAACGAATTGGTCAGAATATAATAATTTTTTACGCAATAGGGGTCGCATAGATTTTATGATTGCCAGTGATTTGGCGATTGGCTGGTATGCTGATTACAGAGAGGAAATGAAACGAGGAAGACCTAGACGCTATAGTGATCACGCTATATTACAGTGTTTGAAGATCAGATGCTTATTCGGTCTTAAGTTACGCCAAACCCAAGGCTTTATAAACTGGCTCTTTGAAATATCGGGTTTATCTATTAGATGTCCAGACTATACAACATTAAGTAAGCGTATGAAGTCATTAGATCTTAGGTATTTACATGGAAATCAAGATAAAGAATTTAGTTGTATTTCAATGGATAGTACAGGGATACAAGCCTACACAGGGAACGAATGGCTAGAAAATAAGCATGGTAAGCAATATAAGCGTCGCATATGGAAAAAGCTACATATCGTTATAGAAGATCAAGGTATGATACTTGCCGATAGTACCACAGAGCATACTATAGATGATAGATCACAGATTGGACTACTAATAGCTAATGTCAGAGCCAAGGATTTTCTGGGAGATCGAGGGTATGACGGTGAATCTACATATCAATTGTTGAGAAAGAAGAAGATAAAACCAGTTATTAGACCCCCAAACTCTTCAGTAAAAGTTCAATCGCTTAGGGATAAAACTGAGAGAGATGCAGCTGTTATATATCAACAAAACAAAGGATACCAAGCATGGAGGGTAAAGAATAATTATGGTAGAAGGGAGCGTGTAGAGAACACGTTCTTTCGATTTAAAACTTCTTTTGGTAGTAAGTTTCTATCAAGACATGATCAAAATATGACAAAAGAAATGTCTATTAAATGCCACTTATTAAACAAAATGTTTGAAATTGGTAAACCTATCTCTGTGCCTGTTGGCTAGGCTAGCATTGCGGGGTTAGGGGCAGTATATTCAAAAGCTTATTTATGCAACAAAGCCATGCAAAAGTAGGTAAGCAAAGGTTCTTGAGTAAATTATTTAGCGGTTGCGGAGTTATTATCTGTTTACTCATGCAACCTCCATTGTTTTAAAGCAATGTAATTGATCATATTCAGACAGTATTGGTTGATTAATTTTTACTGAACAAACAGTTTGAGTCTGGCTATTTAGTAAATCTGTAATATGATCAATTATTGGCTCAATCTTCTTTTCTAATAGCACTTCTAATGCAGTAACTACATTCAATTCTCCATACATTTTTGCTAATTGTAATATTTTAAGATATATTTTATGCCCTTTATATGGATATATAGAGATAAGCTGGTCATATATAGCTAACACGGAAATGTTTCTACCACAGATTAGGAAAAACTTAGGCATTGATAAATAATTTTACGTAAACAGTTTTTAAAGTTAGTCCAGCAATGTTTAATAGGATTGAGATCTGGTGAATATGTGAGTAAATACAAAAACTATGGTAAAAACCTTTCCGCGTTAGCTATACCTGACGAAATATAGCACGTGGGAATAAAGCTTCATAATATTGATATTGAACAAATGCTCCAGGTTTACGTACTAAACTATCAATAATATGTCTATAATCAATAACATAGCCATTGCTGATTCTAGACATTTTTTGTAAACATTTGTTACCATAGTAAAGCTCTATTTCTTCAGAATAAATATAAGCTTTTAAAGTATAACCTATTAAGCGACTAGGCACAGAATAAGCTACAGATAAAATACTAACTGTACTGCTTGGATTAACACGTACTGATAATATTGTAGGTGCATTCCATTTCCTGATTGGTAACTCTTTTAAATGAACTAATTCTTCAGCTAATTTTTCTTTTCTACAGCTATTTCGCTTTTCTTTAATTTGTGTAAGGAATAATTCATAAGCTTTTAAATCAACAAAATTACGTGATCCACGTAATAGCAGATGTTGATTCACTGCTTGCTTAAATGTATCATGACTTTTTTCAACAGAACCATTTTCATGACTGACGCCTGGATTATTTCGCGATGGTGCAACATTGTAATAACCAAGCAATTCTTGCCATCTTTCTGTAAATTGTCTACTATTACCACATTGCTTGGTAGCTGCACTTAAATTATCTGTACGATGCTCTGGTAAAACTCCACCTAACTCCCATACAGCTTTTTCAAACCCTGATGCTAATGTATCAAAACTTTCACTATGGCATATGCTAAAAGTTTCCCAACATGAATAAGGCAACATAAAATGAAATAGTAAGTGAGGATATGGTTGCCCACCAATACAAATACCCAATTGATTCATATTGGTCCAATCAGACTGACTCTGTTTGCCAGGAAGAATATTTTGTAAAAAGATTACTGTCTTATCCTTACCATGTGCAGCTCTCCATTGTTTCAACCTTTTCTGCAAACAGCGTAATTGCTTCCCATTATAATTCCCATGATACTTTTCTGTCAAATATGCTAATATGGTAGTTGCTTGCAACTCCGGTGCTGATTCTAGCATTGATTCTATTTCATCCCAGTGCTTCACAAATGGATCCTTACGTGTCCTATATTTACGTATTGTGCGTAATTCGCTTGGATACTTATTAATACGTAAATACTTACGTGCCGTTTTTACACTCATACCTGCTTTTGCAGCAGAAATTATCTGATTATATTTTTTGATCTTTTGCATTAAAATACCTACTTGGTTATTTGTACATGTCATCAGTAATTCTCGAATAATATTTAAATATTTAAAAATAAATTTTTATTCGATTTTACTGTCCATAGTTACTTCTTTTTTATAGGTAATTTTAATGTTCGTTGAGGGTAATTCTAATATTCGTTAGTCACCTAAATTAGCGTCTTGAGTCATTTGATCAAAAATGGAGTAAGCAATATCCGCATATAGCTAAATCTTGGTATAATAATTGGGATAATTTGATAATTTTCTTGCAATATCCAAAGGAGATTCGTAAGATTATTTACACTACAAATGCGATAGAATCGCTGAATAGCCAATTGAGAAAAGTTACTAAGAATAAACGCATCTTTCCAAATGATGACGCAGTATTTAAGGTTTTATATCTGACAATTGATTATATTACCAAAAAATGGTCTATGCCTATCCCCAATTGGAATGAAGCTATGGCTCATTTTATGATCAAATTTGATGGTAGAATTTAATGGTTCACGAAATTTACACAATTGATGAGACAGAGCCAGCTGTTGAAAAGAATAATGAAATCTTGTATCTTGAATATGTATCTGACAGTCAAAATTTAACTGACAATCAGGTGCGAAATTTATAGTGTCTGTAAGATCAAATCTTGACTTCTACACTTAATGGCTATGACCTATCAAAATATATGGGGATTGCGTCCTAAAAACAAAAATAGTCGTATTGTGATTGGAGGCAGCTTGTTTTTGCCATTATTACTGGAGTATCCGGAAGCTCCTAAAGCTCAGTCGCTTGCTGATAAGAAACGTTTTGAAATATTATATCTAACTGATTAATCCCTGTTGGGTTAAATTCCCCGTGGCTTGCCACGATTATTTTATCTATGTTTTTCATGTCCTAGTTTCTTATCTAATTTGATGTTTAATTTAGTTGGTGTTGTTATTATGCTCTTTTGAATATTTTGTCTTTTTTCTTGAGATAATAAATTTTCATTATTATTGGATATTTTCGCTATAATCTGATTAATATTATTCTGCTCCAGTTTTATCGCTTTATCGTTATTTAAAATTAGCTCTCCAATTTTTTCACCAATTTTAGGAGCATATTTTACGGCAAAAATTGAAACAGGTAGAACTACAATAGAAAAAGCTGCCCCTGCTGTTGCAACGCTAATCGCTCCGACTAAAAGGGCACAAGCAGCACCAGCAATTTTTCCGGTAGTTTGTTTAAATAGATTACTTTTTCTTGTAAGTTCTGAAGATATTTCTAATACTTTACTAAATTCTTGTTGTATATAAGTGTTTACTTCATTAGGGGTTTTGTACTTATTTATGCCATATCTTAAAGATGTACGGAATAATTTTACGTGCGATTGGGCATAATTAATTATTTCGTCGAAATTCTTTTCTTTTAAAAGAACTTTAAACACGTTTTTAATTTTTAATTTTTCTTCACTACTTATTTTTTCAGCTCCAAAATACATTTCTACTAGATTTTCTGCTACGATATCCTGTGATTGTTCAGAAATATTTTGATTATTCTCATCTTCTGGAGTAATCAGAATTACAAATAATTTTAGAGCTAGAGAAAAACTATCATCATTAATAACACGTAGCCTTAAGTGATTTTTAAGCCTTGAAATACATGTATTTATATATTTTTTAGCTTCAGGTTTTGAATTAAGTCTTATCGCATAATCTATAGCAAGCATATTTGCAAGAGTTGAGCAGGTAATTTCGGTAAGGTTATTAATAAAATTATTAATAATGTCTTTTTTAAATAAAGTAGTATCTATATTATTCATGTTGAAGATAATTCTCGTATATATAATATTAATTTGGCATAAATAAGGTTAGGAGGGTGAGCTACTGAAAGTTTGTAAATATTTTTAGGTGTTAATACTTCTTCATTTCGTACTCTTACAAATGATATAAGTGTGTTAGGCGGCATATAAGAATAGATTTTATGAAATATTTTTAGGAAAGTTATAAAATCCACAGCTGCATATTTTATATTTATACTATAATTATTTACACGAATATTTTCGTTTTCGATTGCCGGAATATTATTGTTAAAAAAGACTGAGTTTATTGATATATCTATAGGTTCTAGTAGATTATATTTATTGCTTAAACCTTTTATTTTAGGAATTAATTCTTGATAATTTAAGCAGGTTACTTTATTTGGTAAACTTAAATCGACATATTTCTTATAGGATTCTAAAATTTCTTCTTTAGAATTTTGTACGGAATAAAGCTTTAATACTTCTTCAGTTAAACTTTCTTGAGCTAATTGTTTATTAAGAATTGATTGTGCATATTCTTGCTGTAAACTTTTTATTACCCAAACAGTTAATGAAATAAAGAAAAAATATATAATAAATTGAAAGAATATAAGATTCTTTAAATACACAATATATTTTTGAAACATCTCTTTACCTTAAATAATTTAAGTTTTTTCGTCAATGATACTAACAAATAAAGGGATTTCTACTCTATTTGATATATCAATTATTTTATCCTTATATATAACGTAATCTATATACAAATGAGGTAATTTATTTTTTACGCTTGTCATATGATCATTAAGCATTTTGATTGACTCATCTACTGAGATGCCTTGAGTATTGTAATTAAGCAATAGTTTAATTAATAAGTGTCTTTTTGAGACCAGTAAAATATTATCTATATTTGTTAATTCCCATTTTATTTCTTTTACTTTAAAAGATGGATTAAGGGTAATAATAAGTTTTTCAAGTAGTTCAAATGGTAATGGTACTGGTGCTTCCAGTAATTTGTCTATTACGTATAAGTCAGCAAGACTAGTAGTATTTTTAATATATGGATATTTATGTTTTATATTATCATATTCTTGATTTGTGGCATAATATTTTTCATTAATAAAGTTAGTATCTTTATAATTTATATCTGTACGATATTTCATAACACCAGCAGTAATTATTAGTGTTGCAAGTAATGCAGCAGATAATTTAAATGTTAAGCTTCTTATAATAGTTAGCTTTTTTATTGATTTTAGATAACTATTAGAAGCAGGAAAGTTTTTATGTTTGATAAGTAATTTACTGATATTTGTATCTATAAGCCGAGTATTCTCTAGATTCGGTTCGTTTAATATGTTATCAACTGGAACAAGGATTACACGATAATCTTCAAAGCTTATAGGCTCTAATAAAGATTTTAATTCTTCATCTACTATAAGAATAATGCAAACTTCTTTATTGAGATTATTGATATAGTTTTTAAATAATATTAAATAGTCATTAATTTCCTGTTCTATAATACCTTGAACATAACTAGCTGTCTTATCAAATGGATATTCAAAATTTCTAATGGTGATTATATTATTTTTATGTTTGATAATGAACTTTATACCGCCAGCTTGTGTTGTAAAAGTACAAATTTGAAAATAATTTGCAAATTTATTATTTTCTACATTTTGAACTATTTTATTGATAATAACTTGTAGTTCTAGCGTTAAAAAATACATTCCTTTAAAATTAAACAATCTATTTTCTATTACGCATGAAACTATATCGCTTAAAGGAGCTTTTAAAGGAGATGACATAATTAAAAGCGACCAAATCTCGCTTGGTTGAGAAGTAACCTCATAAACACAATGAGCTATAATATCTTCTTTCTCAAAATACCCTGCAATAAATTGTTCAATAGGATCTATCTTGACTATAGATTGCAATACTGGCAACTGATCATGACGCATCTTGCATTCAGTATTATCAAGTAAAAAGTAAATATCACTTTTGGAAAATTTATTAAAAAAATTCTTATATAAGCTTAAATCAATTTGCTCTTCTTCCTTATAAGGAATAAATAATTTATCTAATATTTTATCGCCAAGAAAAGCACTAAGAAAAATGCCTTTATTGCCTAATAAAACTACAATATTTTTTTTCAGTTTAAATAAGTCAAAAATATTTTTCATGAATATTTTTTATAAATTAAGTTTATTTTGATTATAATTCATTATATATAATTAATTTTTATACTTATCATAATATATATGTCTAAATTTACCACCGAAGAAATTAGAAGTAAATTCATATCTTACTTTAAAGCAAATAATCATACGCATGTAAGTAGCAGTCCGCTCATTCCTCATAACGATCCGAGCCTTATGTTTGTTAATTCTGGTATGGTACAGTTTAAAAATGTCTTTACTGGGCAAGAAAAAAGACCGTACGACAAAGTAGTAACCAGTCAAAAATCGCTGCGGGCAGGCGGAAAACATAATGACCTTGAAAATGTTGGCTATACTGCAAGGCATCATACGTTTTTTGAGATGCTCGGTAATTTTTCTTTCGGTGATTATTTTAAAGAGCAGGCTATATATTATGCTTGGAATTTACTGACTAAAGAGTTTGAATTACCAAAGGATAAGCTTTATGCAACAGTTTATCACACTGACGACGAAGCAGCCTCTTATTGGAAAAAAATAGCGGAGTTTTCAGATGATCGCATAATTAGAATTAAAACAAATGATAATTTTTGGTCAATGGGGGATCTAGGTCCATGCGGTCCGTGTTCAGAAATATTTTATGATCATGGTGAGCAAATATATGGTGGTTTACCTAGCACCAAAGATGAAGATGGTGACCGCTTTATCGAAATTTGGAATATGGTATTTATGCAACATGAACAGATTGATAAAGACACCAGAATAGATTTGCCGAAGAAGTCGATTGATACCGGCATGGGTCTTGAGCGTATGACAGCAGTGCTACAGCATGTTAATAATAATTATGATATAGATCTATTCCAAGAAATAATTAGTTTCACAGAGAATATATTAAAGGTGAAAGTAGAGGCAGAGGCAAAATTCTCATACCGTGTTATTGCTGATCACTTAAGAGCTTGTAGCTTTTTGATAGCTGATGGGGTAGTGCCATCAAATGAGGGACGTGGTTACGTGCTACGCCGCATTATGAGAAGAGCTATGCGTCACGCTCATATACTCGGGTCAAAAGAGCCGCTAATGTATAAGTTACTGCCGAAACTTGTTGATTTAATGGGTAATACATACCCTGAGCTTAAACGAGCAGAAAGCTTTATAAGTATTATATTGGAGCAGGAAGAAATTAGATTTAAAACTACTTTAGAGCGTGGTTTAAAATTACTTTCCGAAGAAACAGAAAATCTAAATGCAGGCGGTAGATTATCAGGTGAAGTAGCATTTAAGTTATATGACACATATGGGTTTCCTCTTGATTTGACCGAAGATATTTTAAAAAATTGTAATATTGCTGTTGATCATCAAGGATTCGAGCAGCAAATGCTTGAGCAAAAAGAGCGTGCTAGAAAATCTTGGCTTGGATCAGGTGAATCTAAAACTGATCAGCTATGGTTTGATATTAAAGCAAAATATGGCAGTACGGAGTTTTTAGGCTACAATCTTAATGAAGCTGATGGAAAAATAGTTGCTTTAATTAAAGATAATGCTTTAGTAAACGATATTAGCGAAATAGATACGCAATTTCTCTTAATAGCCAACCAAACGCCTTTTTATGGTGAGTCAGGTGGGCAGATGGGCGATATCGGAGTAATTAAAACCCAAAATTGTGAAATAGACGTAATAGATACTCTAAAATATCTAGGTTCTATCATAGTTCATAAATGTATATTGAAAAAAGGTAAGGTTACTACGGATGAAAATGCTAATTTTAGTATTGATGTTAAGTATAGGCAAAATTTAAGAATTCACCATTCGGCAACTCATTTGCTTCATGCTGTATTGCATCAGGTACTTGGCAAGCATGTTACGCAAAAAGGATCACTCGTTGCTACTTCTTATTTAAGATTTGATATTAGCCATCCTAAAGCTTTAACTCCTGAAGAAATTGTTTTAATTGAAGATAAGGTAAATGAGATTATTAGAGATAATCATGAAGTAGATACTACGCTTATGTCTACCGAAGATGCGGTAAAACAAGGAGCTATGGCATTATTTGGCGAGAAATACGATTCTGAAGTTAGAGTAGTTAAGATGGGTGAAACTTCGCTTGAGCTATGTGGCGGTACGCATGTCAGACATACCGGTGATATTGGTTGCTTTAAAATTACCAGCGAATCAGCTATTGCAGCAGGTATTCGTAGAATCGAAGCAGTTTGCGGTGAGTTTGTAATTAAGCTAATTAGGGAAAAAGAGGGGCTACTTAAAAATATAGAAAATAGCCTAAAGACCAACAAAAATGAGCTTGTTAGTAAAGTTAACAATATTTTAGAGCGTAATAAAGAGCTTGAAAAGGAGTTAGAAAAAACTTATTTAGCTAGTTTAGATTTAAGCGTCGAGCAGATTGAAAAACAAGCCGAAAAGATCAAGGAAATTAAGTTAATTTATCGTCATGTAGAAAATTTAGACAATAAAATTTTACGTCAAGCTGCCGAGAATTTAGTTAAAAAAGCAGAAAATTTAGTAGTGGTGTATGTTGGAAATAATAGCTCTAAACTATCTATTACTGTTGCAATAAGTAAGGCTATAACAGATAAATTTAAAGCAGGTATAATTGCAAAAGAACTTTCGTTATTTTTAGGTGGTAGCGGTGGCGGTGGGCAGCCTTCCATTGCCCAAGCTGGCGGAAGCGACCTTGCCAAATTACCGAAAGTCAAAGAAAAGCTACAAAGCCTATTAGATATTTAATATAAACTTTAAAAATGATGCTCCTCGCAGCAGAGCTACGAGGTATCTAAAAAAGTTTTAGTTGTTTCTTATGATATCACGAAGCAGAGCTCCGGGGAATTAAACCCTGAGAGATTAAAAATTGATTATATCTGGCTTAATTAATTATAGAACTTTCCAAGCTTTAACTGTTTTTGTTGAAATGCTTTATAAGAAGGTTTGCCTGAACCTTGATTCTGTACATAATTACGTAATTTCTGCTCATCACCATGTTTACCTACTGTGCTCATAAAATATCCTTTACTCCAAAACTCACTTCCCCATAATTTTTCTTTAAGATTTGGATATTTCTCAAACATTTTCTTAGAAGTAATACTTTTTATGATTTGAGTTATTTTTGTTGGGCTATACATTGGTATTGACTGTAATAAAAAATGTACGTGATCTTTATCTACTCCTATTTCTAAAAATCTAATTTCATAACGATCTTCTATGTGCTCACAAATTTTACACAAATAATCATCTAGTTCTTGATTGAATATTACTCTTCTATACTTTGCCGGCGTTACTAAATGATATATTAGTACTGTGACATTATGACTCTTATGTATATAACTGCTTTCTTCCATTCAAGTAGTATATCACGAAGCAGAGCTTCGGGGAATTAAACCCTGAGAGATTAATTTTTACTGAACAAACAGTTTGAGTCTGGCTATAGTAAATCTGTAATATGATCAATTATTGGCTCAATCTTCTTTTCTAATAGCACTTCTAATGCAGTAACTACATTCAATTCTCCATACATTGTTGCTAATTGTAATATTTTAAGATATATTTTATGCCCTTTATATGGATATATAGAGATAAGCTGGTCATATACCTGACGAAATATAGCACGTGGGAATAAAGCTTCATAATATTGATATTGAACAAATGCTCCAGGTTTACGTACTAAACTATCAATAATATGTCTATAATCGATAACATAGCCATTGCTGATTCTAGACATTTTTTGTAAACATTTGTTACCATAGTAAAGCTCTATTTCTTCAGAATAAATATAAGCTTTTAAAGTATAACCTATTAAGCGACTAGGCACAGAATAAGCTACAGATAAAATACTAACTGTACTGCTTGGATTAACACGTACTGATAATATTGTAGGTGCATTCCATTTCCTGATTGGTAACTCTTTTAAATGAACTAATTCTTCAGCTAATTTTTCTTTTCTACAGCTATAGCTAACACGGAAATGTTTCTACCACAGATTAGGAAAAACTTAGGCATTGATCAATAATTTTACGTAAACAGTTTTTAAAGTTAGTCCAGCAATGTTTAATAGGATTGAGATCTGGTGAATATGTGAGTAAATACAAAAACTATGGTAAAAACCTTTCCGCGTTAGCTATATTTCGCTTTTCTTTAATTTGTGTAAGGAATAATTCATAAGCTTTTAAATCAACAAAATTACGTGATCCACGTAATAGCAGATGTTGATTCACTGCTTGCTTAAATGTATCATGACTTTTTTCAACAGAACCATTTTCATGACTGACGCCTGGATTATTTCGCGATGGTGCAACATTGTAATGACCAAGCAATTCTTGCCATCTTTCTGTAAATTGTCTACTATTACCACATTGCTTGGTAGCTGCACTTAAATTATCTGTACGATGCTCTGGTAAAACTCCACCTAACTCCCATACAGCTTTTTCAAACCCTGATGCTAATGTATCAAAACTTTCACTATGGCATATGCTAAAAGTTTCCCAACATGAATAAGGCAACATAAAATGAAATAGTAAGTGAGGATATGGTTGCCCACCAATACAAATACCCAATTGATTCATATTGGTCCAATCAGACTGACTCTGTTTGCCAGGAAGAATATTTTGTAAAAAGATTACTGTCTTATCCTTACCATGTGCAGCTCTCCATTGTTTCAACCTTTTCTGCAAACAGCGTAATTGCTTCCCATTATAATTCCCATGATACTTTTCTGTCAAATATGCTAATATGGTAGTTGCTTGCAACTCCGGTGCTGATTCTAGCATTGATTCTATTTCATCCCAGTGCTTCACAAATGGATCCTTACGTGTCCTATATTTACGTATTGTGCGTAATTCGCTTGGATACTTATTAATACGTAAATACTTACGTGCCGTTTTTACACTCATACCTGCTTTTGCAGCAGAAATTATCTGATTATATTTTTTGATCTTTTGCATTAAAATACCTACTTGGTTATTTGTACATGTCATCAGTAATTCTCGAATAATATTTAAATATTTAAAAATAAATTTTTATTCGATTTTACTGTCCATAGTTACTTCTTTTTTATAGGTAATTTTAATGTTCGTTGAGGGTAATTCTAATATTCGTTAGTCATTGATAGAAACTTACTACAAAAAGAAGTTTTAAATCGAAAGAACGTGTTCTCTACACGCTCCCTTCTACCATAATTATTCTTTACCATCCATGCTTGGTATCCTTTGTTTTGTTGATATATAACAGCTGCATCTCTCTCAGTTTTATCCCTAAGCGATTGAACTTTTACTGAAGAGTTTGGGGGTCTAATAACTGGTTTTATCTTCTTCTTTCTCAACAATTGATATGTAGATTCACCGTCATACCCTCGATCTCCCAGAAAATCCTTGGCGCTGACATTAGCTGTTAGTAGTCCAATCTGTGATCTATCCAGGAGTTTCGCACTTAGCAAAAAGTATGTTAATCTAGAGAAAAATAGTTTTAGATAAAAATGACAAGAACAAAATGTAGCAAGGACTTATATAAATCATTTTTACAAGCAAGTAGTGTCAGATATACTAGCAAGGCATTATCTGAAGTGAGTCCAGTAGATCTATCTCACGATAGTGCAAGTCGATGGTTAAAGAGTAAGGATTTTCGTCCTAGCGAAATCTATAAGGAAGTGTCAAAATATATAGATTGGGAAGCACCGTGTTTATTAGTGGGGGATGACACCTTATTATCAAAGCAATACAGTCAGAAGATTGAGCTTGTACGTTATCAATATTCTGGAGCTGTACATGATGTTATACCTGGTATAGGAATGGTAAACTTACTACATTACAATACTAAAATTGCTCAATCTACTCCCGTAGATTATAGAATATATGATAAAGACACTGATGGTAAAACAAAGAATGAGCATTTTTGTGATATGCTTACTTTAGCTAAAGAAAGAGGTCTCAATCCTGATGCCATAGTCATGGATGCTTGGTATAGCGGGTTGGAGAATTTAAAACATATACGTAATTTAGGCTGGCTATGGGTTACCACCCTAAGGAAAAATAGAAAAGTTAATCATAATGTTAGCTTGGAAAGTTTAGAGATACCCGATGAGGGGCTAAAAATTCACCTACGTGGATACGGTTGGGTTACGGTATTTAAGTTTGTGGCAAAGAATGGTCGCATTGATTACATAACAACGAACTTGGAAAATCCCACACGTGAGCAAATAGAGAAAATTGTTAAGGCACGTTGGTCTATAGAGGTTTATCATCGAGAATTAAAACAAACTTGTGGTATTGAACGCTGTCAGGCACGCACGGGCCGAGCTCAAAGAAATCATATTTGCCTTGCAGTATTTGCCTGGCTTGATATGAATAAAAGGAGGATAAATGAAAACATTACTTTATATCAACAAACTTGGGAAGTTATAAAAACATCAATTCAAAACAATATCAGATGGCTTTTAACTGATTCGCAACTTTGCTAAGTGCGAAACTCCTGCTATCATCTATAGTATGCTCTGTGGTACTATCGGCAAGTATCATACCTTGATCTTCTATAACGATATGTAGCTTTTTCCATATGCGACGCTTATATTCTGAAGTTTTGACAAAAATTCTAATTTTTCTGACTAAAGTAAAAATTTATATTTAAAGTTAAATATTTAGTGCTTTTATCAGCTTAAAAGCGATATTTCTACAATTTAAAGTAAATTATTGGATATATAATACAAATTATAGATTGATACACTCGCCACTTTTTTTAATAAAAATTTTTTGTCAAAACTTCAGTAACAATGTTAAAGAGTTAAAAGAGGGGATTGATCATTATCTGAATAAATATAATTATCACAGATTTCATTCAAGTATTGGTTATAAAAAGCCTATGAATGTATATCTGAATTATATGCAAAATTATCAGCAAATTGCTGCCTGATAATCGAAAAATTAGGAAAACATACTACTCATTTTTTTGTCTTGATTTTTCATGTATGGACCTCCTGTAGAATGCAAGAAAAAAATAACATCAATAATAAAAACAAACAAATGCAGTCATGTATCCGGCTTATAGCTGATAAATCAACCTAATTTATTCTACAGCCCTGATGGAATTCGCTGGCTTACAAACTATATACTTATCAGTCCATCGGCTTCTAAAAGAGCCACTGAAAAACGCAGTTTTTTTGTAAGCTAAGGTTTGTCTTATTTACCATCAATATTAATTATCTCAAGCATATTTCGGGTTGGAATCTCTTACATATTGTTTTGCTTTTACCTATTCATTATATAAATCACCATTTATTTTACTTATAAGTGCTATGCTACACACTCTTTAGCTACAAACTTTACTCTCTACATAATCATCTCCTGATCTTAGTACAGCAAACACCACTCTTGCCAACTTATTAGCTATGGCAACTGTCGTTTTATTATGGCTACTTCGCTCAGATATAGCTAACGCGAAAAGGTTTTTACCATAGTTTTTGTATTTACTCACATATTCACCAGATCTAAATCCTATTAAATATTGCTGGACTAACTTTAAAAACTGTTTACATAAAATTATTGATCAATGCCTAAGTTTTTCCTAATCTGTGGTAGAAACATTTCCGTGTTAGCTATAAATTAAACATCCATTTCGTAAATTGGCTAAAATCTTTTTTAGATTTCTGTTCTTCCGATGTAAATCTTATCTTGGCATTTAGTACAGCTCTAGCCCCTTGAATTAATAAAGTGCGTAAGTATACATCACCTCGCTTGCTAATTCCCAGCAGCTTATCCTTCCCACCACTTGAATGTTGTCTTGGCACTAATCCTAGCCATGCCGATAATTGCCTGCCATTCTCAAAACTTGTAGCATTACCTATTGATGCTATTAAAGCAGTAGCAGTAATTAAACCAAGACCAGGTATAGCTCTTAATCGTTGATATTGAGTTAGGTTACTTGCTATCATTGTTAATCGTTTTTCTATCTCTTTTATTTTTCTGTTATTATCTAAGAATTCTTCTTTTAGTTCACTAAATGTTTGATAACTTAACTGGCTTAATTTCCCTGCATCTAAAATCTCAATTAATTTTGTGATAACCTTATTAATGCCTTGAGGAACAATAAAACCAAACTCATGTAGTAGCCCCCTAATTTCATTAGCAAGTGCTGTACGATTTTTTACCAATCTCTCTCTTACCCTATGTATTGATAAAATTTCTTGTTGCTCTATAGTTTTAATTGCAACAAATCTCATATTAGGTCTTGTCACGGCTTCACATATCGCTTCAGCATCTGCTTGATCATTTTTATTAGTTTTAACATATGGTTTGACAAATTGCGGTGCCATTAGTTTTACTTCATGCCCTAATTTAGTTATTTCTCTTGCCCAATAACTAGAACCACCACAAGCTTCCATCCCTACTAAACATTGTGGTAAATTAGCCATAAATGTCAAAACCTGATCTCTCATCAATTTTTTCTTTAATACTGTCTTGCCATTTTTATCTACACCATGAATTTGAAAAATTCTTTTTGCAATATCTATACCAATTGTAGTAACCTCCATATGGACCTCCTTAATTGTTGTTTTAATATGTTAAATATTAACCCTAGAAGATTAGCAACTGCTTTTCATTCTCTATATCAGGAGGTCCATACCATTAGTCCACTATCACCAGATCATAGAAATATTAGAAATAATCATCAGGTCAAACCATTTGCACCAGTAATACGCAAAAGTAATAAACATGGTAAGTGGGAAATTACAATAAAATCAAGTTTTGATGGAAGTAATCAAATTACCAAAACCTCATTTAATAAAAAGCTAGCATTACCCAATAATATTAGTGAGTATAAACCAGCAATATTAGACAAAATTGCTACAGTTTTTGATACATTATGTACCCAAATAGAATAAATAAATTTTGTTATTACTAAAAAAGTATAAAAAAATTGGAATACATTTCTCCTTATTGAAAGGATTTTGTCAAAACTTCAGTTATTATTGCTTACCATGCTTATTTTCTAGCCATTCGTTCCCTGTGTAGGCTTGTATCCCTGTACTATCCATTGAAATACAACTAAATTCTTTATCTTGATTTCCATGTAAATACCTAAGATCTAATGACTTCATACGCTTATTTACTGAAGTTTTGTCAAAACTTCAGTAAAATCTATGCGACCCCTATTGCGTAAAAAATTATTATATTCTGACCAATTCGTTATTTTATATTTAGAATACTTGCGTGATTTACTAAAAGGGGCTTTCTTCCGAGATCTCATATAATCTGGATTATTTTTAATTCAGGACATCTTACCAGATTATCACCACTCTTTCTCTACAAATCTTATTTATGCAACAAAGCCGGAGTTCATAAGGCGAGGAACGGAGCGTATAGTTAATACGTGAGTATCACAGCTCTTATAGAATGACAATGCCAATTTTTGAAATTCATCGAGTATATCACCATCTAATGAGGGCACTACCCCAAGTAAGACCCGCACCAATAGCCGAGAATAAAATAATATCACCTTTTTTGATTTTACCTGAAGCTTTGAGAGTACTTAAAGCAAGGGGAATAGAAGCAGCTGAACAATTAGCATGTTTTTCTACAGTTTTTACTACTTTATGATCTTCGACATTTAATAGCTCGGCAAGCTTATTAATGATGCGTACATTTGCTTGATGGGGGATAAAATAGTCAATATCGTTTACAGTAAAATTATTATTGCGTAATAATTCCTCTATAGATTGGTGCATTTTCTCTACTGCAAGACGGAATAGTTTCTGCCCCTGCATAATGATTTTACCGCTGCTGCCATTCATACTTACGCCACCATTGGTGTATAATATTTCGTAATCTGCACCGCTTGAAAAAATATTACTATCTATTACACCAGAATTATCATCGCTACGTTGTAGGATTACACTGCCTGCTCCGTCGCCAAATAAAACACAAGTAGCTCTATCTTCCCAATCCAGTAAAGAGGTCATTTTTTCAGCACCTATCAGCAGGATAGTTTTATATTTACCGGAGGAAATAAGAGAATTTGCTACTTGCACGCCATAAACAAAACCGGCACATACGGCTTGTAAATCAAATGACGGAACATTATTTAAACCAAGATAACCTTGTAGTTTAGTTGCAACTGATGGAAAGCTATTATCAGGAGTAGTAGTGCATGTAATAATTAAATCAATATCATTTACTGAAATGCCAGCATCTGCTATAGCCTTTTCAGCGGCTTTTAAAGCAATATGAGAAGTATATTCAGTATCACCTGCTATATGACGCTGCGAAATACCGGTTCTTGTTCTGATCCATTCATCGTTAGTGTCAACAAATTTTGCAAGTTCATCATTGCTAACAATTTTTGAAGGAAGATATCCGCCGCAGCCAATAATTTTACAGGTCATAAAAATTTAAGTTTAAGCTACTTCTTCTTCAGTTTCGATTTTTTTCGTTACTACTTGACGATTATTATAAGTACCATCAATTAAAGAAACGTGATGCGGAAGTTTATATTCACCAGTGTGAGAGTCAACTATTACATTAACTTTACCAAGTGCTAAATGTGAACGTCTCATATTACGTCTTGATTTTGATGTTTTCTTCTTTGGAACTGCCATTATTTACCTCTTTTATTAAAAAGTATTTGTCAAATTAGTGAAGCAGTATATTATAATCTTATAATAAAATCTAGATAAAATTAAATTTATGAAATTTTTCTTAATATTCGTCTCCACTATATTCGTCATTTTTTCCTTAAGCGGTTGCCAAACTATTGAAAATAGAGGGCAATCTATAGATGACTCAGCACTTACAAAATTAGAAGCAAAAAAACTAAGTAAAACAGAAGTGGTAGAGCTAATCGGTACTCCTACCATGATTCCAGAATATTCTCAAGATACCTGGTATTATGTCGAGCGAGTGATGTCACAAAGAGCTTGGCTTAATCCTAAAATCGTAAAACAGAGAATAGTAAAAATTACCTTTGATAGTCGTAATTTAATGCAAGAGGTTGTTGTAATTGATGATTCACATAGACATGATATTGAAACGATCAGTGAATATACGAAAACATACGGCACTGAACTTCATGGCTTACAAAAATTCGTTAAAAACCTAGGTAGATTTAATAAAACTACTGGTGGAAATAAGAATAAAAGCAAGAAAAAGAAATAAGTTGTTGTACTGTCATCCTGCGTAAGGCTTGCCTTGCGTGGATACCGGCTTTGTTGCATAAATAAGCTTTTGAATATACTGCCCCTAACCCCGCAATGCTAGCCTAGCCAACAGGCACAGAGATAGGTTTACCAATTTCAAACATTTTGTTTAATAAGTGGCATTTAATAGACATTTCTTTTGTCATATTTTGATCATGTCTTGATAGAAACTTACTACCAAAAGGGCTCTGTCTCATCAATTGTGTAAATTTCGTGAACCATTAAATTCTACCATCAAATTTGATCATAAAATGAGCCATAGCTTCATTCCAATTGGGGATAGGCATAGACCATTTTTTGGTAATATAATCAATTGTCAGATATAAAACTTTAAATACTGCGTCATCATTTGGAAAGATGCGTTTATTCTTAGTAACTTTTCTCAATTGGCTATTCAGCGATTCTATCGCATTTGTAGTGTAAATAATCTTACGAATCTCCTTTGGATATTGCAAGAAAATTATCAAATTATCCCAATTATTATACCAAGATTTAGCTATATGCGGATATTGCTTACTCCATTTTTGATCAAATGACTCAAGAGCTAATTCTGCTTCTTTTTCAGTAGCAGAAGTATAGATTAGTTTCAAATCCGCTGCTAATTGCTTTCTATCTTTATATGATACATATTTGAGGCTATTCCTGATCTGATGGACAATACAAATTTGATGTTCAGTTTTCGGATATACTGATGCAATAGCATCAGACATACCAGTTAGATTATCACTACAAGCAATTAAGATATCTTTTACTCCTCGATGCTTCATTTCAGTAAAATTACCAAGCCAAAATTTAGCTCCTTCATTCTCACTTATCCATAAGCCTAAAATATCCTTTCTGCCAGATAAATCTATTCCTAAAGCTACATATACTGATTTATTAATAATAAGTTTATCTTGTCTTACTTTCACTACTAAACAGTCAAAATATACTATAGGGTATACTGATTCAAGAGGTCTACTCTGCCAAATCTTGACCTCATCTATTACTTCATCTGTAATCCTGCTGATTAGGCTCTCACTGATCTCAGCTCCATATAATTCTTGCAATTGTGTTTTAATATCAGACACACTCATACCCTTCGCATATAAGGATATTATCTTTTGGTCTAAGCCATCTATTCTTGTTTGTTTCTTTGAGACTATTATAGGTTCAAATTTACCTTGTCTGTCTCTTGGAACATTTATCTCTATAGTACCATTCTCACTAATCAGATTCTTACTAAAACTACCATTCCTCGCATTCTCAGTTTCAGCTCTATCATACTTGCTATAACCTAAATGTTCTGACATCTCAGCATGCAGTGCTCGCTCTAAAATACCCTTGGTTAATTCCTTAATTAATCCATTCTGACTTAGTACTGTTTTTAAATCTACTCCGCCTTCTATCAGCAAATCTATTGCTTCATTTATTTTTTTATTCTTCTCTATTTGCATTTCTGTTACCTATATTTTTAATTACTTCTAATATAGGCTCAACAAAAATTTACACAATCATTGCAAAAGACTCACCAAAAGAAGTTTTAAATCGAAAGAACGTGTTCTCTACACGCTCCCTTCTACCATAATTATTCTTTACCCTCCATGCTTGGTATCCTTTGTTTTGTTGATATATAACAGCTGCATCTCTCTCAGTTTTATCCCTAAGCGATTGAACTTTTACTGAAGAGTTTGGGGGTCTAATAACTGGTTTTATCTTCTTCTTTCTCAACAATTGATATGTAGATTCACCGTCATACCCTCGATCTCCCAGAAAATCCTTGGCTCTGACATTAGCTATTAGTAGTCCAATCTGTGATCTATCATCTATAGTATGCTCTGTGGTACTATCGGCAAGTATCATACCTTGATCTTCTATAACGATATGTAGCTTTTTCCATATGCGACGCTTATATTGCTTACCATGCTTATTTTCTAGCCATTCGTTCCCTGTGTAGGCTTGTATCCCTGTACTATCCATTGAAATACAACTAAATTCTTTATCTTGATTTCCATGTAAATACCTAAGATCTAATGACTTCATACGCTTACTTAATGTTGTATAGTCTGGACATCTAATAGATAAACCCGATATTTCAAAGAGCCAGTTTATAAAGCCTTGGGTTTGGCGTAACTTAAGACCGAATAAGCATCTGATCTTCAAACACTGTAATATAGCGTGATCACTATAGCGTCTAGGTCTTCCTCGTTTCATTTCCTCTCTGTAATCAGCATACCAGCCAATCGCCAAATCACTGGCAATCATAAAATCTATGCGACCCCTATTGCGTAAAAAATTATTATATTCTGACCAATTCGTTATTTTATATTTAGAATACTTGCGTGATTTACTAAAAGGGGCTTTCTTCCGAGATCTCATATAATCTGGATTATTTTTAATTCAGGACATCTTACCAGATTATCACCACTCTTGCTCTACAAATCTTATTTATGCAACAAAGCCATACTACCAAGGCTCTTAGCTAATTCAAGTAAACCTAATTTTGGTTTTATTATTTTTTGATTTAAGTTCATTCTTTATCTCCATTTAATAATTAATTTATTTTACTAAATGTAAGATATAATCTCAACTATTACACTTTATAAGTTTGGTTATCTTTTTGTCAAAACTTCAGTGATTAGGCTCTCACTGATCTCAGCTCCATATAATTCTTGCAATTGTGTTTTAATATCAGACACACTCATACCCTTCGCATATAAGGATATTATCTTTTGGTCTAAGCCATCTATTCTTGTTTGTTTCTTTGAGACTATTATAGGTTCAAATTTACCTTGTCTGTCTCTTGGAACATTTATCTCTATAGTACCATTCTCACTAATCAGATTCTTACTAAAACTACCATTCCTCGCATTCTCAGTTTCAGCTCTATCATACTTGCTATAACCTAAATGTTCTGACATCTCAGCATGCAGTGCTCGCTCTAAAATACCCTTGGTTAATTCCTTAAATGATGCTCCTCGCAGCAGAGCTACGAGGTATCTAAAAAAGTTTTAGTTGTTTCTTATGATATCACGAAGCAGAGCTTCGGGGAATTAAACCCTGAGAGATTAATCCATTCTGACTTAGTACTGTTTTTAAATCTACTCCGCCTTCTATCAGCAAATCTATTGCTTCATTTATTTTCAGGAGTTTCGCACTTAGCAAAGTTGCGAATCAGTTAAAAGCCATCTGATATTGTTTTGAATTGATGTTTTTATAACTTCCCAAGTTTGTTGATATAAAGTAATGTTTTCATTTATCCTCCTTTTATTCATATCAAGCCAGGCAAATACTGCAAGGCAAATATGATTTCTTTGAGCTCGGCCCGTGCGTGCCTGACAGCGTTCAATACCACAAGTTTGTTTTAATTCTCGATGATAAACCTCTATAGACCAACGTGCCTTAACAATTTTCTCTATTTGCTCACGTGTGGGATTTTCCAAGTTCGTTGTTATGTAATCAATGCGACCATTCTTTGCCACAAACTTAAATACCGTAACCCAACCGTATCCACGTAGGTGAATTTTTAGCCCCTCATCGGGTATCTCTAAACTTTCCAAGCTAACATTATGATTAACTTTTCTATTTTTCCTTAGGGTGGTAACCCATAGCCAGCCTAAATTACGTATATGTTTTAAATTCTCCAACCCGCTATACCAAGCATCCATGACTATGGCATCAGGATTGAGACCTCTTTCTTTAGCTAAAGTAAGCATATCACAAAAATGCTCATTCTTTGTTTTACCATCAGTGTCTTTATCATATATTCTATAATCTACGGGAGTAGATTGAGCAATTTTAGTATTGTAATGTAGTAAGTTTACCATTCCTATACCAGGTATAACATCATGTACAGCTCCAGAATATTGATAACGTACAAGCTCAATCTTCTGACTGTATTGCTTTGATAATAAGGTGTCATCCCCCACTAATAAACACGGTGCTTCCCAATCTATATATTTTGACACTTCCTTATAGATTTCGCTAGGACGAAAATCCTTACTCTTTAACCATCGACTTGCACTATCGTGAGATAGATCTACTGGACTCACTTCAGATAATGCCTTGCTAGTATATCTGACACTACTTGCTTGTAAAAATGATTTATATAAGTCCTTGCTACATTTTGTTCTTGTCATTTTTATCTAAAACTATTTTTCTCTAGATTAACATACTTTTTGCTAAGTGCGAAACTCCTGATTTTTTTATTCTTCTCTATTTGCATTTCTGTTACCTATATTTTTAATTACTTCTAATATAGGCTCAACAAAAATTTACACAATCATTGCAAAAGACTCCCAAATGATGACGCAGTATTTAAGGTTTTATATCTGACAATTGATTATATTACCAAAAAATGGTCTATGCCTATCCCCAATTGGAATGAAGCTATGGCTCATTTTATGATCAAATTTGATGGTAGAATTTAATGGTTCACGAAATTTACACAATTGATGAGACAGAGCCTCAGGCAAACCTTCTTATAAAGCATTGCAACAAAAACAGTTAAAGCTTTTTGGATAGATACCTCGTAGCTCTGCTGCGAGGAGCATCATTTAAATTCAAGCAGCATCTGACCTTGGACCACATTATCCTTTTCGCTTACGAAAATTTTGGCTATTTTCCCGTCACGTTCGGCTAAGATGATATTTTCCATTTTCATAGCGGTTAAGATCATAATTTCCTGCCCTATTGTTACTTCTTGTCCTTCTTTCACTTTAATTGATGAAATTTGACCGTTAAGAGGAGCTTGCAGTTCAGCATTTTCTTCTGTTACTACTTTCGAAACCATTAACCCTTCAAGTTCTGAAATACGAGGGGAGCGAACAAAGGCTTTTACGCTAATACCAGCATGTGATAGTAAATAACCAGTTCTGATATTTTCAATTTTAATATTTGTCTTTTTGCCATTAATTATGGCTACAAAAAGCTCATTACCTAAATTCCAGTTACTACGAATATATATTCGGTCACTTTCATGGCGTATATTATAGCCATTTTCAACAGGCGTAATTAGAACGGGGAATAATTTATCGTCAATCGTTACCACCCATCTAGTACCGATTTTATTAGCTTGGTTATTGATATTTCCAGAAATTAAAGAAGCACGTCTTTGCTCAGATATATAAATAAAAATAGCGGTTGCTAAAAATACTCCCGTTACTTCTGATGTTAGACTTGCACCGGAAAACCCATCTGGATATTCTTCTTGAATAAAAGCAGTAGAAATATCACCGCTAACAAAACGAGGATGAAGCATCACTGCTTCTAAGAAACTAATATTATGAGAAATACCATTAATAATGTAAGAGCTTAAGGCAGAACGCATTACCTCAATTGCCTGCTCTCTTGTTTCGCCGTAAGTACATAATTTTGCGATCATCGAATCGTAGAACATGCTAACTTCACCGCCAAGTCCAATGCCCGTATCTATACGAATATTTGGGCTTTTTACAGGTTCAGAATACGCCGTAATCCTACCACTTGAAGGCAAGAAACCACGACTTGGATTTTCAGCACAAATTCGTGACTCAAACGCCCAGCCCTTTAACTTTACGTCATCTTGCGTAAATGATAATTTTTTACCGGCAGCAATTTTTATCATTTCCTTAACGATATCTATACCGGTTATTAATTCGGTAACAGGGTGTTCTACCTGCAATCTCGTATTCATTTCTAAGAAATAGAAATTTCTCTCACTATCTACTATAAACTCAACAGTACCTGCAGAGTAATATCCAACCTTTTTAGATAGCGATATTACTTGCCTATACATTTCTTGCCTTATTTCTTCGGTAATGAATGAGCTTGGAGCCTCTTCAATTACTTTTTGATGGTGACGCTGTATTGAACATTCACGTTCCCCAAGACATACGCTATTGCCATACTGATCAGCAAGCAGTTGAATTTCAATATGACGAGGTCTTTGGATCAATTTTTCAATAAACAACCTATCATCACTAAAACTATTACCGGCTTCAAGCTTGGCAGATTCAAAAGCATTTGCCATTTCAGAAGGATTATTTACCACCCTCATACCACGCCCGCCACCACCGGCAGCTGCTTTGACAATCACCGGAAAGCCTATTTCTTTTGCGATATCTATTGCTTGTTTAACATCATTTATAGTTCCCATATAGCCAGGAACAGTACTAACTCCCGCATCTATTGCTATTTTCTTTGCTTCAATTTTATCACCCATTTTCTTTATAGTAGCAGCATTAGGACCTATTAAAACTACTCCCTCTCTTTTAAGAACATTGGCAAAATTAGGGTTTTCAGATAAAAAGCCATAGCCGGGATGTACGGCATTTGCACCGCTTTCACGAATTGCCGAAACAAGATTCTTAATAGATAAATAGCTCTCTGTTGCAGGTGAATCACCTATATAATAAGCTTCATCTGCATGCTGAACATACATTGAGTTTGTATCGGCTTCAGAATATACGGCAACCGACCTTATCCCCATTCTTCTTAAAGTACGGATTATCCTAACAGCAATTTCGCTACGATTAGCGATTAAAATTTTATCAAATAAAGGTTTAGGCATAGTTTTTTGTTTATATTATTATGAACTTTAATAATGTCATTCTTTCATAGGGTTGGCGTTATTGCGTAGAACGTATGTCATTCCCGCTTAAGGCTTGCCCCACGTGGATCGAAAAGCACCCTCGGTGTCATGCCGTGGCTTGACCACAGCATCTATAAAACAATTAAAAATACTAAATTTTATTAGTATTTTTAACTGGATCCCGTGGTCAAGCCACGCGGGATAACATCAAATGCGTCTTACCTACGCAAGGATGACAGCTATAACGGCAAATTATCATGCTTCTTCCAAGGCAATTCTATCTTTTTAGTACGTAAAAAATTTAGGGCTTTACATATTCGCCATCTTGTATTTTGTGGTCTTATTATATCATCTAAATAGCCTCTAGATGCTGCAACAAAAGGCGATGTTACTACTTTTTTATATTCATCGATTTTTTGTTTTTTAGCCTCCGGATCTTTGCATTCTTCCCTAAATATTATTTCAGCAGCTCCCTCTGCCCCCATCACGGCAATCTCGGAATTAAACCAAGCATAATTTATATCGCCTCTAAGATGCTTAGAGTTCATCACTATATAAGCTCCGCCGTAAGCTTTGCGAGTAATCACGGTAATTTTCGGCACTGTTGCTTCAGCATAAGCATATAAAAGTTTAGCACCATGCTTAATAATACCATCATGCTCTTGCGAAGTACCTGGCAAAAACCCCGGCACGTCAACAAGACTTACTATAGGAATATTGAAAGCATCACAAAATCTAATAAATCTTGCTGCTTTTCTTGAAGCATTAATATCTAAACATCCCGCTAAATGCAATGGTTGATTCGCAACAAATCCTACCGGATAACCTTCCATATAGCCAAAACCAATGATGATATTCTTAGCAAAATCCGGTTGTAATTCAAAAAATTCTCCCTCATCTACAATACGCTCGACAAGCTCTTTCATATCATAAGGTTTATTCGGAGTATTAGGGATTAGAGTACTTAAAGACATATCAACCCTATCAGCAGGGTCAACAGTAGGACGAATAGGAAGGGGACTACGATTAGATGACGGCAGAAAATTAAAGAACCTACGAATTTCTAGCAATGCTTCTATGTCATTATTAAATGCAAGATCAGCCACACCGCTTTTGGTAGTGTGCATACGTGCACCGCCAAGTTTCTCTTGGCTTACGTCCTCGCCAGTAACGGTTTTTACTACATCAGGACCGGTTACAAACATATAGGAAGTATTTTTAACCATGAATATAAAATCGGTTAAAGCAGGCGAATAAACAGCACCGCCCGCACAAGGACCCATAATTAAGGTAATCTGAGGAATAACACCTGATGCTAAAACATTACGCTGGAATAGCTCACCATATCCAGCAAGAGCATCCACACCCTCTTGAATTCTTGCACCACCTGAATCATTAATGCCGATTACGGGAGCACCAGTTGCTATAGCTTGATCTAAAATATCGCAGATCTTTTTAGCATGATACTCACCAAGTGAACCGCCAAGCACTGTAAAATCTTGGCTATAAATAAAAACTAATCTACCATTTATTGTGCCATGACCCGTTACAACACCATCACCTAAAAACTTCTTATCATCCATCCCAAAATTTTCGCATCTATGAGCTACAAACATTCCTGTTTCGGTGAAACTATTAGGATCTAGTAATACTTCTATTCGCTCACGTGCTGTTAACTTATCTTTCTTATGCTGGGTATTAATTCTATCTTCACCACCCCCTTGCCTCGCAATATTTTTTTTCTTGTCAAGTAACTCCGCAGAGATTATATTACTTTGATTCATAGATATTTATAATTTTATTTTTCAAAATATCCGTAGTATAATGCAATAATGTTAGCGTGAAAAGATAATTATTTATGTCATCTACCAAAGATAGCAAAGAACAAACTATAAAAACTAAAATAAAGCCTAATTTTAGCAATTTATCATCTGCTCTAAAAAAGAATTTACAGAGACGAAAAAAAGCTAAGGAAGAAAAACCTAACAAATGATGCTCCTCGCAGCAGAGCTACGAGGTATCTATCCAAAAAGCTTTAACTGTTTTTGTTGAAATGCTTTATACTGAAGTTTTGACAAAAATTCTAATTTTTCTGACTAAAGTAAAAATTTATATCTAAAGTTAAATATTTAGTGCTTTTATCATCTTAAAAGCGATATTTCTACAATTTAAAGTAAATTATTTGATATATAATACAAATTATAGATTGATACACTCGCCACTTTTTTTAATCTCTCAGGGTTTAACCGCATAGCGAAAATCTAGGGAGCTTGCTCCCTAGATGGATAGCGTTATAATATAAGCGTTGGCATATTATAATTTAGTAGAATGGAATTGAGGCGTAATAGTCATCATGTTTTTAGAATAATGTATCACTTTGTGTGGATACCAAAATCAACTAAACGCAATGGATAAAATTGAAAAAGAAACAAAGCAGTTTAACCTGTTTTGAAACTCGGTCGCTTGCGGCCGAGTTCTTCATTTCCCCGAAGCTCTGCTTCGTGATATACTACTTGAATGGAAGAAAGCAGTTATATACATAAGAGTCATAATGTCACAGGGTAAATTCCAGTATTAATTAAGCCAGATTTATATTTTCTTCCCATACCTCATTGGGTGTTTTATAACCGAGCACTTTTCTTGGTAAATTATTTAAAAAATCCTCAATTTCTTGTAATTGCTTTATTGTTAATTTTTTTATATCTAAAGATTTAGAGTATACTCTGTGCACCATTGAGTTAATCTTCTCTATCAATGGTTTTTGCCATGGAGAATAAGGATTGCAAAAATATACTTTTCGTTCAGATTTTGGCAATAGTTGTTCATGATTGGTAAATTCTTTGCCATTATCTAACGTTATGCTTTTGATTATATGCGACAATTGTTTAAGTTTTTTATTCATGTTACCAATCACATCTTGTGTTCTTTTTGAACGGTTTAAAGTGAGAAACACTTTTTGTGTTCTGATATCCACAAGAGCGCCTATATTACGACTTTGATTACCTTTGTTAAAAGTTAAATCACCTTCTAAATGACCTATTGCTGCTATCTTTCTATTTATCTCTGGTCTTTCAGTAATGGAAACTCGATTTGGTATTGTAATTCTTTTGTTTCTGATTCTTGTACCATGATGCAACCTATTTTTCCTTTTTCTTGCTAAAGATAAATATAATTTTTGCCTTTGTGCTATAGGAGATGTATAAATAAACTGGTATATACTCTCTGTAGAAATATTGACAGTATCTCGTGATAGTTTACGTCTACCTGAAATTATATCTGGTGAAATACCCTGTGTTAACTGCTTTATTATTTCTGCTCGTAAATTATTATCAATATCTAATTTTCTTTTTCTCTTACCTTGCCTTAAACTGCAAGCAAGTGTGTTAGCCCTATCTGGTCTATAATTATGCCTCATTCTCTTGAGTTCATAACATATAGTGCTTTTATCACGGCCAATCTTTGTCCCTATATATCGCGAGCTATAACCACTCTTATTCATTTCGTATATTTTAAATCTTTCATTTATCGTTAAATGAGCCATGATATATCTATATTTAAATGATGCTCCTCGCAGCAGAGCTACGAGGTATCTAAAAAAGTTTTAGTTGTTTCTTATGATATCACGAAGCAGAGCTTCGGGGAATTAAACCCTGAGAGATTAAAAATTGATTATATCTGGCTTAATTAATTATAGAACTTTCCCAGTACTAATATATCATTTAGTAACGCCGGCAAAGTATAGAAGAGTAATATTCAATCAAGAACTAGATGATTATTTGTGTAAAATTTGTGAGCACATAGAAGATCGTTATGAAATTAGATTTTTAGAAATAGGAGTAGATAAAGATCACGTACATTTTTTATTACAGTCAATACCAATGTATAGCCCAACAAAAATAACTCAAATCATAAAAAGTATTACTTCTAAGAAAATGTTTGAGAAATATCCAAATCTTAAAGAAAAATTATGGGGAAGTGAGTTTTGGAGTAAAGGATATTTTATGAGCACAGTAGGTAAACATGGTGATGAGCAGAAATTACGTAATTATGTACAGAATCAAGGGATAGTGGACTAATGGTATGGACCTCCTGATATAGAGAATGAAAAGCAGTTGCTAATCTTCTAGGGTTAATATTTAACATATTAAAACAACAATTAAGGAGGTCCATATGGAGGTTACTACAATTGGTATAGATATTGCAAAAAGAATTTTTCAAATTCATGGTGTAGATAAAAATGGCAAGACAGTATTAAAGAAAAAATTGATGAGAGATCAGGTTTTGACATTTATGGCTAATTTACCACAATGTTTAGTAGGGATGGAAGCTTGTGGTGGTTCTAGTTATTGGGCAAGAGAAATAACTAAATTAGGGCATGAAGTAAAACTAATGGCACCGCAATTTGTCAAACCATATGTTAAAACTAATAAAAATGATCAAGCAGATGCTGAAGCGATATGTGAAGCCGTGACAAGACCTAATATGAGATTTGTTGCAATTAAAACTATAGAGCAACAAGAAATTTTATCAATACATAGGGTAAGAGAGAGATTGGTAAAAAATCGTACAGCACTTGCTAATGAAATTAGGGGGCTACTACATGAGTTTGGTTTTATTGTTCCTCAAGGCATTAATAAGGTTATCACAAAATTAATTGAGATTTTAGATGCAGGGAAATTAAGCCAGTTAAGTTATCAAACATTTAGTGAACTAAAAGAAGAATTCTTAGATAATAACAGAAAAATAAAAGAGATAGAAAAACGATTAACAATGATAGCAAGTAACCTAACTCAATATCAACGATTAAGAGCTATACCTGGTCTTGGTTTAATTACTGCTACTGCTTTAATAGCATCAATAGGTAATGCTACAAGTTTTGAGAATGGCAGGCAATTATCGGCATGGCTAGGATTAGTGCCAAGACAACATTCAAGTGGTGGGAAGGATAAGCTGCTGGGAATTAGCAAGCGAGGTGATGTATACTTACGCACTTTATTAATTCAAGGGGCTAGAGCTGTACTAAATGCCAAGATAAGATTTACATCGGAAGAACAGAAATCTAAAAAAGATTTTAGCCAATTTACGAAATGGATGTTTAATTTATCTGAGCGAAGTAGCCATAATAAAACGACAGTTGCCATAGCTAATAAGTTGGCAAGAGTGGTGTTTGCTGTACTAAGATCAGGAGATGATTATGTAGAGAGTAAAGTTTGTAGCTAAAGAGTGTGTAGCATAGCACTTATAAGTAAAATAAATGGTGATTTATATAATGAATAGGTAAAAGCAAAACAATATGTAAGAGATTCCAACCCGAAATATGCTTGAGATAATTAATATTGATGGTAAATAAGACAAACCTTAGCTTACAAAAAAACTGCGTTTTTCAGTGGCTCTTTTAGAAGCCGATGGACTGATAAGTATATAGTTTGTAAGCCAGCGAATTCCATCAGGGCTGTAGAATAAATTAGGTTGATTTATCAGCTATAAGCCGGATACATGACTGCATTTGTTTGTTTTTATTATTGATGTTATTTTTTTCTTGCATTCTACAGGAGGTCCATACATGAAAAATCAAGACAAAAAAATGAGTAGTATGTTTTCCTAATTTTTCGATTATCAGGCAGCAATTTGCTGATAATTTTGCATATAATTCAGATATACATTCATAGGCTTTTTATAACCAATACTTGAATGAAATCTGTGATAATTATATTTATTCAGATAATGATCAATCCCCTCTTTTAACTCTTTAACATTGTTAAAATCATTAATAAAGATACAATTATATTTTAAAGTTCTAAAAAACCTTTCTATTACTATATTATCAATACTTCTACCTTTGCCATTCATTGAAATTTGGATATCATGCTCCTTGAGAATATTTATGTGGTCATAACTGGTATATTGGCTACCTTGATCACTATTAAATATCTGTGGAGCGTTATACTTACTGAGAGCTTGTTTCAAGACATCAGTTACAAGAGATGCATCCATAGAATTTGACAGTTTATAGCTCAATATGGCCTTGCTATGCCAATCTATAATAGCTGCCATATACATAAAGCCACCATTAGTTCTAATGTAAGTAATGTCACCACTCCAAACCTCATTCACATTAGGCACATACACTTGCTTTGTTGAGCCAGATTTAGTCCAATATTGATCAAGTAAGTAGCTATAGATCTTATGCTCACTATCGTTTCGAGAAGTAGATTTTTTCTTATGTGGGTAAATAGCTTCTATACCCATCATCCTCATATATTTCAGTACTCGATCTTTACCGACAATAAAACCATCTTCTAGTAACTGTTGATGAATATAGCGATAACCAAATTCAGGATTATCTGTATATATTTCATCTATTCTATTTAAAATACTTAATTTATTTATACTCATCTCCTTGGATTTATAGTAGGCTGTAGATCGACTAATCTTTAATAGTTCACACTGTCTTGATTTTGAGAGTTGATTTAGCTTGGAGTGTACAAGACTCTTTTTATTTGATAAATCCAAGCTTTTGAGCTTTCCCACGGCCCAGTCCCTCTCAACTGTGATTCTACCAAGAGCTTTAGCAAGTTCATCATTTTGCTCTTGTAAATGATTTATTTGTTCTTGATATTCACTCAAAACTTTAGCTGGTTCAAAAGCTAATGCCGCATTACCTAAAAACTGTTTTTTCCAATTTTGAATTGTTTTAACACTTATTGCATATTTTGAAGCTAACTGACCAAGTGTCGACTCCTCTTTTATTAATTCTAATACTATCCCCGTTTTTTCTGAAGCACTGAAAATTTTTACTTTATTTTTCTTCATCTTTCCTCTTAAGTTTATTGCTATTTATTCTAACTTATTGCGGAAACACACTCCTTCATTTTTTTGTCCAATTTTTTCATGTATGGACCTCCTGTAGAATGCAAGAAAAAAATAACATCAATAATAAAAACAAACAAATGCAGTCATGTATCCGGCTTATAGCTGATAAATCAACCTAATTTATTCTACAGCCCTGATGGAATTCGCTGGCTTACAAACTATATATAGCTAACACGGGAAGGTTTTTACCATTGCTGCCGTTATTGCATCACGAAAATCTTTAAAGTTTTTAATAATTTTTCTCAAGTAATTTTTAAAATTAGCCCAACAGTGTTCAATAGAATTTAAATCTGGAGAATAGACCGGTAGATAAATAAGAGTACAACCCGCTTTTTCTATTAATTCCTTTACCAACGGTGACTTATGAATACTCGCATTATCCATTATTACACATTGTCCAGGTTTTAGTGATGGGCATAATAGCTCACCTACCCACTGATTAAATAATTGCTTATCAATATAACCGGAATGCTCTAACGGAGCAATTAATTCTTTGGTGCCCTTATTATAACCAGCAACTATATTTACTCGCTCAGTAGCAAAACCTGCTTGCTCTGAGTAAGCTCTTGTTCCTCTTTCTGACCATCCGTACAACATGGTTATATTATTACTTACCCCCATTTCGTCACAATACACAAGTTTATCAGATGCTATTTGATCAATATATTCCACAAATTGTTTTCTAGCTTCTTCATCCCTGCCTTTGTATTTTGGCTCTTTTTTTATATGTAATTTTCATTCTATGAAGCGTGTCATAAAATGTGCTCATTGGCAGCTCGGGCGCTACTGCATCTCTTATATCTATAGCTCGGCTATCAGGATTATTTGCTAAAAATTCAATTATATTCTCCTTATTAGTAAACCTAGCATCACGTCCACTTTGCAGATGTTGTCTTGAGCTGTAGTCTCCATTTTCTTTATAACGTCTAATCCAATTTGATATCGTATGACGCTCTATACCTAATAAGTCTGATATTGCTTTTATTCTATATTTAGAGGTTTTGTGAAGACTGATTACCCTATCTCTTAAATCCTGACTGTATGCTTTCATCTCTACCGTAGTTAAAATCATTATCTTACATTATTCTAAGGAATAATTCTAGTCGCGTTAGCTATACTTATCAGTCCATCGGCTTCTAAAAGAGCCACTGAAAAACGCAGTTTTTTTGTAAGCTAAGGTTTGTCTTATTTACCATCAATATTAATTATCTCAAGCATATTTCGGGTTGGAATCTCTTACATATTGTTTTGCTTTTACCTATTCATTATATAAATCACCATTTATTTTACTTATAAGTGCTATGCTACACACTCTTTAGCTACAAACTTTACTCTCTACATAATCATCTCCTGATCTTAGTACAGCAAACACCACTCTTGCCAACTTATTAGCTATGGCAACTGTCGTTTTATTATGGCTACTTCGCTCAGATAAATTAAACATCCATTTCGTAAATTGGCTAAAATCTTTTTTAGATTTCTGTTCTTCCGATGTAAATCTTATCTTGGCATTTAGTACAGCTCTAGCCCCTTGAATTAATAAAGTGCGTAAGTATACATCACCTCGCTTGCTAATTCCCAGCAGCTTATCCTTCCCACCACTTGAATGTTGTCTTGGCACTAATCCTAGCCATGCCGATAATTGCCTGCCATTCTCAAAACTTGTAGCATTACCTATTGATGCTATTAAAGCAGTAGCAGTAATTAAACCAAGACCAGGTATAGCTCTTAATCGTTGATATTGAGTTAGGTTACTTGCTATCATTGTTAATCGTTTTTCTATCTCTTTTATTTTTCTGTTATTATCTAAGAATTCTTCTTTTAGTTCACTAAATGTTTGATAACTTAACTGGCTTAATTTCCCTGCATCTAAAATCTCAATTAATTTTGTGATAACCTTATTAATGCCTTGAGGAACAATAAAACCAAACTCATGTAGTAGCCCCCTAATTTCATTAGCAAGTGCTGTACGATTTTTTACCAATCTCTCTCTTACCCTATGTATTGATAAAATTTCTTGTTGCTCTATAGTTTTAATTGCAACAAATCTCATATTAGGTCTTGTCACGGCTTCACATATCGCTTCAGCATCTGCTTGATCATTTTTATTAGTTTTAACATATGGTTTGACAAATTGCGGTGCCATTAGTTTTACTTCATGCCCTAATTTAGTTATTTCTCTTGCCCAATAACTAGAACCACCACAAGCTTCCATCCCTACTAAACATTGTGGTAAATTAGCCATAAATGTCAAAACCTGATCTCTCATCAATTTTTTCTTTAATACTGTCTTGCCATTTTTATCTACACCATGAATTTGAAAAATTCTTTTTGCAATATCTATACCAATTGTAGTAACCTCCATATGGACCTCCTTAATTGTTGTTTTAATATGTTAAATATTAACCCTAGAAGATTAGCAACTGCTTTTCATTCTCTATATCAGGAGGTCCATACCATTAGTCCATTATAAGGTTCAGGCAAACCTTCTTATAAAGCATTTCAACAAAAACAGTTAAAGCTTTTTGGATAGATACCTCGTAGCTCTGCTGCGAGGAGCATCATTAATATTGATATGCAAATTATAAAAATTTTTCTTATAGCTAACGCGAAAAGGTTTTTACCATAGTTTTTGTATTTACTCACATATTCACCAGATCTAAATCCTATTAAACATTGCTGGACTAACTTTAAAAACTGTTTACATAAAATTATTGATCAATGCCTAAGTTTTTCCTAATCTGTGGTAGAAACATTTCCGTGTTAGCTATAACATTTGAGTTATCAATTTATTTTTCTATTTGTTGTGGTTGAGAATTTGCTGCTTCTACTTCAATAATTTCGGATTTGGAAGAAACAATTTGATAGCGTTCAAGACTTGCAGGTAGCGTTTTATTTCCTGAATCAATACCAAGTTTTTGGATATTCTTAACTCTTGACATAAAATTACGATTAAAAGAAGCCGCAAACTTATCATAATTAGTAACCATATTATGTAGATTATTACCAATTTTTTGAGAATAATCTGCTATAGTACCAATAGAGCTTAATAACTTTCTTACCTCTTCAATGATTATGTTATAATTTTCTGAACGACGATGATCGGTAATTTGAAATTTTGCGAATGACAGCATATTCATAAGTCCACTAGGTCCTACTGGAAAAATACTACAACCCCAAGCTTTTTGTAAAAAATTAGGATCGGCTGCAATAACTTTCTCGACCGCCTGTTCAGTGGGTAAAAACATCAAAGTAATGACATTGTTATAATTCTGCTCTTTTTTATTTAAGTCAGCTAAAATATTTTCAGCATAATCTTTATTAGCTAACGATTTTAAATGATAATTCATAGTTTTGCTAAGATTTCCGCTATTATCCTGCTCATCAACCAAAAATTTGGAAGCTTTTGAATCAATCACCATCAAATTACCGGAAGGCAGAAAAATAAGTGCATCAGGTCTTAATTTAGTACTATCTGAGGTAGTTAAACCATATTGCATGATGAAATCTAAATTAGAACGTAATCCTGATGATTTTAAGATATTTTCGAGAGTAATCTCAGCAAGTAGCCCTGCCCCAATAGGCGAAAGTAACGATTGTTTGATTAAGTCCACTGTGCTTTTAGATTGCTCAATATCTTTGTTAAGCGTTCCTACCATAGTAATTAAACGCTCAAACTCACTATTAAACTTTCCAGAAGCAGTAGCAATATTTTTCTCAGCTAGCTCTCTTGCTGCTGTGTTTTCCATTTTATGGATTTCGATAAGTTGCTTGGATAAATCCTTGCCTAGATCAAATAAAGCAGCTTTAGCCGAAGAAAAGGACTCATTGCGTATTTTTTCCGAATCTTTAATAGATTGTTCTTGATACTCTACTCTGCACTTTAGTTGCTCGATTTTTTGTAAGTAAGCTATTTTTTCTTGATTAAGTAGCTGATTATTATTAGTAATTTCCAAATTTTGATCTGTTAAGAATTGTAGCTCTGTTTTTAAAGTTCTAACTTTTATATAAAACCATATATTTAAGCTCACTAAAACGAGTAAAACTATTGCAGCACTTGATAGTAAATAATTCATAAAATATGATAAGCAGTTTTAATCCCTGTTGGGTTAAATTCCCCGTGGCTTGCCACGATTATTTGAATCAAAGCAGGACGGTCCGCAGGAAAATTTGCCGTAAATACCCCGTAGGCTTGCCTCGGGAATAGGCAAATTTAGTTCTGCGAATTTATTTTTAATTATACTTGATCTTTTTAAATTTGCACTATTTATTCTTTTTAAGAAATAGTTAAAAATTTAAAAATGATGCTCCTCGCAGCAGAGCTACGAGGTATCTATCCAAAAAGCTTTAACTGTTTTTGTTGAAATGCTTTATAAGAAGGTTTGCCTGAACCTTGATTCTGTACATAATTACGTAATTTCTGCTCACATGACTAACGAATATTAGAATTACCCTCAACGAACATTAAAATTACCTATAAAAAAGAAGTAACTATGGACAGTAAAATCGAATAAAAATTTATTTTTAAATATTTAAATATTATTCGAGAATTACTGATGACATGTACAAATAACCAAGTAGGTATTTTAATGCAAAAGATCAAAAAATATAATCAGATAATTTCTGCTGCAAAAGCAGGTATGAGTGTAAAAACGGCACGTAAGTATTTACGTATTAATAAGTATCCAAGCGAATTACGCACAATACGTAAATATAGGACACGTAAGGATCCATTTGTGAAGCACTGGGATGAAATAGAATCAATGCTAGAATCAGCACCGGAGTTGCAAGCAACTACCATATTAGCATATTTGACAGAAAAGTATCATGGGAATTATAATGGGAAGCAATTACGCTGTTTGCAGAAAAGGTTGAAACAATGGAGAGCTGCACATGGTAAGGATAAGACAGTAATCTTTTTACAAAATATTCTTCCTGGCAAACAGAGTCAGTCTGATTGGACGAGTCTTTTGCAATGATTGTGTAAATTTTTGTTGAGCCTATATTAGAAGTAATTAAAAATATAGGTAACAGAAATGCAAATAGAGAAGAATAAAAAAATAAATGAAGCAATAGATTTGCTGATAGAAGGTGGAGTAGATTTAAAAACAGTACTAAGTCAGAATGGATTAATTAAGGAATTAACCAAGGGTATTTTAGAGCGAGCACTGCATGCTGAGATGTCAGAACATTTAGGTTATAGCAAGTATGATAGAGCTGAAACTGAGAATGCGAGGAATGGTAGTTTTAGTAAGAATCTGATTAGTGAGAATGGTACTATAGAGCTAAATGTTCCAAGAGACAGACAAGGTAAATTTGAACCTATAATAGTCTCAAAGAAACAAACAAGAATAGATGGCTTAGACCAAAAGATAATATCCTTTATATGCGAAGGGTATGAGTGTGTCTGATATTAAAACACAATTGCAAGAATTATATGGAGCTGAGATCAGTGAGAGCCTAATCAGCAGGATTACAGATGAAGTAATAGATGAGGTCAAGATTTGGCAGAGTAGACCTCTTGAATCAGTATACCCTATAGTATATTTTGACTGTTTAGTAGTGAAAGTAAGACAAGATAAACTTATTATTAATAAATCAGTATATGTAGCTTTAGGAATAGATTTATCTGGCAGAAAGGATATTTTAGGCTTATGGATAAGTGAGAATGAAGGAGCTAAATTTTGGCTTGGTAATTTTACTGAAATGAAGAATCGAGGAGTAAAAGATATCTTAATTGCTTGTAGTGATAATCTAACAGGAGTTTCGCACTTAGCAAAAAGTATGTTAATCTAGAGAAAAATAGTTTTAGATAAAAATGACAAGAACAAAATGTAGCAAGGACTTATATAAATCATTTTTACAAGCAAGTAGTGTCAGATATACTAGCAAGGCATTATCTGAAGTGAGTCCAGTAGATCTATCTCACGATAGTGCAAGTCGATGGTTAAAGAGTAAGGATTTTCGTCCTAGCGAAATCTATAAGGAAGTGTCAAAATATATAGATTGGGAAGCACCGTGTTTATTAGTGGGGGATGACACCTTATTATCAAAGCAATACAGTCAGAAGATTGAGCTTGTACGTTATAGCTAACACGGAAAGGTTTTTACCATAGTTTTTGTATTTACTCACATATTCACCAGATCTAAATCCTATTAAACATTGCTGGACTAACTTTAAAAACTGTTTACGTAAAATTATTGATCAATGCCTAAGTTTTTCCTAATCTGTGGTAGAAACATTTCCGTGTTAGCTATATCAATATTCTGGAGCTGTACATGATGTTATACCTGGTATAGGAATGGTAAACTTACTACATTACAATACTAAAATTGCTCAATCTACTCCCGTAGATTATAGAATATATGATAAAGACACTGATGGTAAAACAAAGAATGAGCATTTTTGTGATATGCTTACTTTAGCTAAAGAAAGAGGTCTCAATCCTGATGCCATAGTCATGGATGCTTGGTATAGCGGGTTGGAGAATTTAAAACATATACGTAATTTAGGCTGGCTATGGGTTACCACCCTAAGGAAAAATAGAAAAGTTAATCATAATGTTAGCTTGGAAAGTTTAGAGATACCCGATGAGGGGCTAAAAATTCACCTACGTGGATACGGTTGGGTTACGGTATTTAAGTTTGTGGCAAAGAATGGTCGCATTGATTACATAACAACGAACTTGGAAAATCCCACACGTGAGCAAATAGAGAAAATTGTTAAGGCACGTTGGTCTATAGAGGTTTATCATCGAGAATTAAAACAAACTTGTGGTATTGAACGCTGTCAGGCACGCACGGGCCGAGCTCAAAGAAATCATATTTGCCTTGCAGTATTTGCCTGGCTTGATATGAATAAAAGGAGGATAAATGAAAACATTACTTTATATCAACAAACTTGGGAAGTTATAAAAACATCAATTCAAGAGTCTTTTGCAATGATTGTGTAAATTTTTGTTGAGCCTATATTAGAAGTAATTAAAAATATAGGTAACAGAAATGCAAATAGAGAAGAATAAAAAAATAAATGAAGCAATAGATTTGCTGATAGAAGGTGGAGTAGATTTAAAAACAGTACTAAGTCAGAATGGATTAATTAAGGAATTAACCAAGGGTATTTTAGAGCGAGCACTGCATGCTGAGATGTCAGAACATTTAGGTTATAGCAAGTATGATAGAGCTGAAACTGAGAATGCGAGGAATGGTAGTTTTAGTAAGAATCTGATTAGTGAGAATGGTACTATAGAGCTAAATGTTCCAAGAGACAGACAAGGTAAATTTGAACCTATAATAGTCTCAAAGAAACAAACAAGAATAGATGGCTTAGACCAAAAGATAATATCCTTATATGCGAAGGGTATGAGTGTGTCTGATATTAAAACACAATTGCAAGAATTATATGGAGCTGAGATCAGTGAGAGCCTAATCAGCAGGATTACAGATGAAGTAATAGATGAGGTCAAGATTTGGCAGAGTAGACCTCTTGAATCAGTATACCCTATAGTATATTTTGACTGTTTAGTAGTGAAAGTAAGACAAGATAAACTTATTATTAATAAATCAGTATATGTAGCTTTAGGAATAGATTTATCTGGCAGAAAGGATATTTTAGGCTTATGGATAAGTGAGAATGAAGGAGCTAAATTTTGGCTTGGTAATTTTACTGAAATGAAGAATCGAGGAGTAAAAGATATCTTAATTGCTTGTAGTGATAATCTAACTGGTATGTCTGATGCTATTGCATCAGTATATCCGAAAACTGAACATCAAATTTGTATTGTCCATCAGATCAGGAATAGCCTCAAATATGTATCATATAAAGATAGAAAGCCATTAGCAGCGGATTTGAAACTAATCTATACTTCTGCTACTGAAAAAGAAGCAGAATTAGCTCTTGAGTCATTTGAGCAAAAATGGAGTAAGCAATATCCGCATATAGCTAAATCTTGGTATAATAATTGGGATAATTTGATAATTTTCTTGCAATATCCAAAGGAGATTCGTAAGATTATTTACACTACAAATGCGATAGAATCGCTGAATAGCCAATTGAGAAAAGTTACTAAGAATAAACGCATCTTTCCAAATGATGACGCAGTATTTAAAGTTTTATATCTGACAATTGATTATATTACCAAAAAATGGTCTATGCCTATCCCCAATTGGAATGAAGCTATGGCTCATTTTATGATCAAATTTGATGGTAGAATTTAATGGTTCACGAAATTTACACAATTGATGAGACAGAGCCTGATATGGAGCTATTGTTAACGATTTTTTATCGTTCATCTAGTTTTTGCATGATGATATTTTTGATTTATGTGGAGTTAGACACGATTTGTAAATGATTTGCAATGCATCGTAAATTCAAACCAATAGCAGAGATTATTGGATTGATAATATCTCCTATCATACCTTTCAAGAAGTTTCTACCCATCCGACCATATTGCTTTAAGTGACCTATTATTGGTTCTATGGCACTGCGTCTCTTGATCATAGACTTGTCCTCTTGTAACAACTTCTTCCGCGTTTTTGGGGTATATACCTTACTCTTCTCCTTTACATTGCTACCACTATACCCAAGATCAACAAATGATTTCTTTATCTTGATTCCAGTGACACTCTCTACTGCTTCAAAGCTCTGATGCAATGTATGACCATCATAAGGATTATTATGAAACGATTTTGCGGATAAAACAAAATTTCTACGACCACTTACTACTACCGCTACTTTATTGCCAAACTCATATGGCTTGTTGCGTTTTCCCTTTCCTATACACTCTACTTCAGGGGCATGAAAACTATATAATACTTTGTTATCTTCTTTATATTGCTTTTTAGCTTCTCTTTTTAAAACAGATTGGTTATGTATTTGTTTTATTTTTTGCAATACTTCTTGATTTTTGAGAGACAAGTTTAATTGCTTATTTTTGATCTCACGCTCACATACTCTAATCAAACGACCCAGTAATATTTTTAAATGCTTCATTATTTTCCAACGCTTCTTGGCTTTACTATGTTCTTTATATTTCCATAGCTTTACTATATCGCGTTTATAGGTTCTAGCGTATGTTTCATTCAAATGTATACCCAAACTGTTGCAAAGCTTTACTATGCTAAGCCTAGCTTTATCCATTAAATAAACATCGTGTGGGTGTTTGATATTCTTAATTTGTACAGTCGTATCAGCGATGATTAATTCCAAATCTTTTTTTTTAATTGTGTTAGTTTTTATCCCAACCCTGATCAACTCCGATAATATCTCATTATATCCAGCTTCACCTAATACACTACGAAACCGTCGTATACTAGTTTCCGAGATAGCTATGTCTTTTTCTATATATTCCCACCCGCAGAAATACTGCCAATACATATTCTCTTTTAGCTCTTCCTCTGATAATGAATCTGAAAAATTATACATTGCTTGTAGCATCGTTATGCCAAGCATCACTCTATGACATTTTCTATTTCTACCAAATTTCTTAATACAAACATTTTTTGATAACCACTCTTCGAGCCTAGACCAATTTATTAATTCTCTTAATTTATATAGCTTATTATTTGGGTTTAATTCTTCTTTTAATTTATAACCAAACAGTTTCCCTTGTTATTGCGATTTGATAATGTTGTCTATTGGCATTGACTGAAATCCATAAGGTTTATGACCATATTTTATCATTTTCTTACGGATTGTTGTATTACTTCTTGTCTTAAAACCATATTATCTATAAGGCTTGTAGAGTTTTGGCGGACGGACTATATACTCTCTGTAGAAATATTGACAGTATCTCGTGATAGTTTACGTCTACCTGAAATTATATCTGGTGAAATACCCTGTGTTAACTGCTTTATTATTTCTGCTCGTAAATTATTATCAATATCTAATTTTCTTTTTCTCTTACCTTGCCTTAAACTGCAAGCAAGTGTGTTAGCCCTATCTGGTCTATAATTATGCCTCATTCTCTTGAGTTCATAACATATAGTGCTTTTATCACGGCCAATCTTTGTCCCTATATATCGCGAGCTATAACCACTCTTATTCATTTCGTATATTTTAAATCTTTCATCTATCGTTAAATGAGCCATGATATATCTATATTTAAATGATGCTCCTCGCAGCAGAGCTACGAGGTATCTAAAAAAGTTTTAGTTGTTTCTTATGATATCACGAAGCAGAGCTTCGGGGAATTAAACCCTGAGAGATTAAAAATTGATTATATCTGGCTTAATTAATTATAGAACTTTCCTATTACTTAAAGCTACATTGCAAATAAGATAAAATTATTATATAATTCCTTAAAACAATACTAATGGTTATATTATGTTAGACATACTTCTTTTTGTACATATTACTATCGCAATATTATTAATTATAGTTATCCTAATGCAACGTAGTGGTTCAGATGGAATTAGCAGTATAAGCGGTGGGGGAAATATGGGAGTAATAAGTGCTAAGACAGCAAATAATTTTCTTACTAAAAGCACTGTAATACTTGCTTCATTATTTTTAATAAATGCAATAATACTTGCTAATCTTTCTTCTCAGAAGAAACCGGATTTGGTATCTAAAATCAATGAAATTGAAGAAAATCAAGTAGATAATAGTCTGCCTATAGCTAAATAAATTGTAATAAAAAATTATGCAAAAAATAATAAAGTTAAAAGATTTAAAAATAGGCAATGATCTACCTTTTACTCTGATTGCAGGACCTTGTCAAATTGAGGGGCTAGATCACGCTTTGTTTATGGCAGAAGAGCTTGTTAAATTAACTACTAAACTTAATATTCCATTTATATATAAGTCTTCTTTTGATAAAGCTAATAGAACTTCTATAAACGGTGCTAGAGGTCTTGGAATTGATAAAGGCTTGGAAGTTTTAGCAGAAGTAAAAAGAGCATTTAACTGTCCTATAGTTACTGATGTTCATAGTGAAAATCAATGTGCTGAGGTAGCTAAAATAGTTGACATGTTACAAATCCCAGCGTTTTTGTGCAGACAAACAGATTTACTTCAGGCTGCAGCTGCAACCGGAACAATAGTAAATGTTAAGAAAGGGCAGTTTCTAGCTCCTTGGGATATGAAAAATGTACACAAGAAGTTAGAATCATTTGGAGCAAAAAATATATTGTTAACTGAACGTGGTACATGTTTTGGTTATAATAATTTAGTATCAGATATGCGTGGTCTTGCAATAATGGCTGAGCTAAATACTCCTGTAATTTTTGATGCTACTCACTCCGTGCAGCAACCTGGTGGGCTTGGAGGAAGCACTGGAGGAGAGCGTAAATATGTAGAATTACTTGCAAAAGCTGCAGTTGCAGTAGGTGTTGCTGGTCTTTATATGGAAGTACATCAGGATCCGGATAATGCTCCAAGTGATGGTCCATGCATGATTAGGTTAGATAATTTAGAGCGTGTCCTTACAAAGCTCAAAAAATATGATGAAATTACTAAAGAAAAATAGTAATGATAACCTACAAAGAATCTGAGAATGTTGAGTTACGTTCAGGGACAATTACGGCTTTGTTGCATAAATTGTAGAAGTCAAGATTTGATCTTACAGACACTATAAATTTCGTACCTGATTGTCAGTTAAATTTTGACTGTCAGATACATATTCAAGATACAAAATTTCATTATTCTTTTCAACAGCTAATTTCTTACTATCCTTAAAAGTTTGCATAGGAGTTTTACCATAACAATATTTACCAGAATGAGGTCTTTCATTATTGAAATACTCTAGCCAGATATCAAGATCTAATTGTAGGTCATCAAGATTTGTATAAATCTTTTTCCGCATAGCTGTATCAAAGAATTCTTGTTTCATTGTTTTATTAAAACGCTCACACATACCGTTTGTTTGAGGAGAATATGCTTTAGTAGTAGTATGCTCTATACCTTCGATACTTAGAAATAATTCAAAAGCATGATGCTCTATATTCCCCTTATATTCTGACCCACGATCTGTAAGAATACGAAGTATTGGTATCCCTTGAGTCTCATACCATGGTAACACTCGGTCATTAAGCATATCAGCAGCAGTTAAAGCTGTTTTATCAGTATATAGTTTAACATCAGCTACTCTGCTGTAGCTATCAATAAATACCTGAGAATAAACCTTACCTATACCCTTAAAGTTGCCTACATAATATGTATCTTGGCATCCTAGATACCCTGGATGCTGTGTCTCAATTTCTCCATGAGCTTCTTTTTCATTACGACGCTTCTCTAGCACTTGTAATTGTGCCTCAGTAAGCACAATACCATCTTGAGCCATTTTTGCTTCTAATGCTTTAAGTCTTTTACTGATGTTGTTTAAATCATTACGTAACCAAATTGATCTTACTCCCCCAGGTGATACAAGTACACCAGTTTTTTTAAGCTCATTTGATACTCTTAGCTGACCATATGCTGGATATTCTATTGCCATATCTAGTACTGCTTTCTCTACAGCAGGATCAACTCTATTCGCTATTATTGGCTTTCTTCGACTAATTTCATACAACGCTTCTTCGCCACCAGTTTCATACAGTTCTTTAAATCTGTAATAACTATCTCTACTATATCCCATCGCTTTACATGCTGATGATATACTACCAAGGCTCTTAGCTAATTCAAGTAAACCTAATTTTGGTTTTATTATTTTTTGATTTAAGTTCATTCTTTATCTCCATTTAATAATTAATTTATTTTACTAAATGTAAGATATAATCTCAACTATTACAGATGATTTTTGTAAAATTAGCGAGCAGTGGATTAATCCATTCTGACTTAGTACTGTTTTTAAATCTACTCCACCTTTTATCAGCAAATCTATTGCTGCATTTATTTTTTTATTCTTCTCTATTTGCATTGCTGTTACCTATATTTTTAATTACTTCTAATATAGGCTCAACAAAAATTTACACAATCATTGCAAAAGACTCGATTATATTACCAAAAAATGGTCTATGCCTATCCCCCAATTGGAATGAAGCTATGGCTCATTTTATGATCAAATTTGATGGTAGAATTTAATGGTTCACGAAATTTACACAATTGATGAGACAGAGCCGATGTTTTATTCATATTAGCTTTGAAAAATTCTTTAAAAAATTCTGAATCTTTGATCTCATGACTATGCCCTTTCTGATAACCAGTCGCTGCCTCTAAAGTACCTTGCTTATCTTTTAATTTTTTCCATTTATATATAGTATCACGACTTACATTAAATAATTTACTTACCTTACTTATTCGTATCCCTACCTCTACAGCTTTTATAACTCTTAGTCTTAGTTCTATTGCATATGCTCGTGCCATATCTCTTTATATGCTTATTAATAATTGCTTAGTATAACTTGATACTTTCACTTTGTCAGTATATTAATGATTTTTGCTATACTTACTTCCAAACCTAGATTAATCCAGAATTCAGGTTAATACGAAACTCGCGTAAAGTTAGCATTTTTTTACTTCCTTGCTTCGTCAATTACCTCGTAATTTCCTCGCAATGACGACTCTCAATCCATGCAACAAAGCCTACTGTGGCTTAGGAACTAGATCCAGAAAATAATAAAAAATACTAATTTTATTAGTATTTTTAACTGGCTCTAGTTCATAAATCACGGGATGACAATTGGAAAACCGATCTATGAGGGCAAGCCTTAAGCGGGAATGACATAGAATAGATACCGGGCCATTACTTCCAAATTAGCTTGGATTGACCTTTAGGAATGTGCTATACTTTATCCATTAAATTCTTAGCTATATCGGTTTCTGAAAGATTATTATTTTGGGTTGAGTGAAAATATTCTGAAACAAGTTTAACAACTTCATCAGAAAATTCATCTTGTAGTTCTTTACTTGCTAATAATTTTTGGCTTTCAATTAATTTAATAGTTTCAACTTTCTTATGCTCTAAAAATTCTTCAATTTCTTTAGTTTTTTCTTGAACTATTTTTTCTGTAATTTCATTATTTTCTTTGGTCATTTGAAGTTGTAGAGCTTCTAAATTTTTTATTTGCTCTTCAGTTTGTTCAAATAATAATTTTGCATCGTCTTTTAATTTTTCAGCTTTTAGAACTCTCTCTTGTACTTCTAAAACTTTCGTATCCAAAGATTTTAAAATTGCTTTTTTTGCTGGTCTATAAATTAAATACACAAAAATTATAAAACTAATAGCAAGCCAAAAGCTTTCATCTAGAAAATGCATTATTATTGTATTTTTATATTTTTTAGTAAGTTTATATCTGCTTTAGTGCCAGTGATTTTTTCGATAATACTAGCAGCAAGCATTATAGTCGCATCTACTTTACTAGTTCTAAATTTTTCTGCAACTAATTTTATATCTTTAATATTTTGATTTATCAGCTTTCGTAGGTTTTGTTCTAAATTAGTTTTTTTAATCAAAAATTCTGCCTCTAAAGAATCTATTTTTTCTTTTTTTAACCTATCTATTTTAGTACTTATTCTTATTATTTCTTCATTATAGTATTTATTTAACTTTTCGATTTCTAAAGCTAATTCATCGGCTTTTGCAATATTATCTTGAATATTGGATTGTCTATTATTTAAAACTCTTTCAATTTTAGGAACTATAAATTTGTAGACAAAAATATATAATAAGCTAAAAGTAACTATTAGCCAAAAAATTTGTGAATAATATGTATTAATATCAAATTGAGGCATATTATTTAAAAGCAAATCTTAGGAAAAGATAAGTAGCATTGCGATTACAAAAGAAAAAAGCCCCATTGCTTCAGCAAGACCTGCACCAATAAGTGCCATTCTCTGAAGCTGTGTGGTAGCTGAAGGATTTCTAGCTATTGAATTAAGTAGTGAACTAAATATATTACTGACGCCTAAAGCTGCACCAAGCATTCCAATAGCCATACAACCAACACCGATGAACTTTAAAGAAACCATATCCATAAAAAAACTCAACTTTAATTAATTAAAAAACTCTAGTGTAAATTAACTGCATCATTAAGATATACACAAGATAAAATAGTAAAAATATAAGCCTGAAGAATCGCAACAAAGATTTCAAACCCAATTAATATAACCATAAGAGGTATTGGTAGAAATTTCAAGTAAATCATCAATGTTACAACAAAGCTAGCAATTACTTTTAATAAAATATGACCTGCCATCATATTTGCCGCAAGCCTTAAGGATAAACTAGCTGGTCTTGCTAGATATGTAAATAATTCAATTATGATCATTAGCGGGGCAAGCCATAGAGGCGTACCGTGGGGCAAGAAAAGTGATAAGAAACGCATACCGTGCTTTACAAAGCCAACTATAGTCACCATTAAAAATACTAGAATTGCTAAAGCAAAAGTAATAATGATATGGCTGGTAACAGTAAACCCGTAAGGTATCATGCCAAATAAATTACAAAATAAAATAAAAACAAATAGAGTGAAAATTACAGGAATAAACTTGCGTCCTTTACTGCCTACATTCTGATTTAGCATATCAGTTACAAGGTTATAGATTATTTCGCCACTTATTTGTAACCTTGATGGTACTAACCTAGGATTTGAAAAAGCCAAGTAAAAATAAGTTAAAGCTAAAACACTAGCAAGTAGCATATAGGCAGCTGAATTAGTAAAGCTAATATCGAAATCCATAACTTTAATTTCTATCAGCTTTTTTATATCAAATTGTACTAAAGGATTATGAAGCATTTTGTTATTTCTTACTGATTAGCCTTTGCCTGACTATATTAAATCCTGCTATAATTCCGATTATAGTAAATATAATAATAAATAAAGATTTAGAATGAAAGAATTTATCAGTTAATAAACCAATAACAAACCCTACCATTGTTCCGGAAACTAAATCTATAGCTATAGTAAACGGACTTATTTCCTGTTGCAAGTTAGAACTAGGGGTTTTATCAATTTTTAACTGATTAATTCTTGTTTTAATATCTTTTAATTTATCATTATCCACTATAAATCTATTTTATTTTTTGATTCTTCTATGGCTTTATCTATTGCTGCTGAAATACTATTTATACTATAATTCTCAGTTTGTACTCCGTTAACAAAGAAAGAAGGAGTTCCTATAAATTTTGGTGCTTTTGTTATAAAATTAGTGTTAGCAATTAAGGTTTCAGTAATTTGATCATCGCTTAAACATTTTTTGTACTCTTCCGGAGTAACGCCGCCGAGCTGACCTATATCAGTTAATAACTCTCTATATTTATTGCTAACTGACCATTTATCTTGTTGCTTTAACATAATATCATGAAACAGCATAAAGCTATTTATGTCACCTTTGCAACGTGCTAAAATAGAAGCATCTAAATCTTGTTTAGTAGCAATAAATTCTCTAGTAACATATGCTATTTTATTAGTATCTATATATTTTTGTTTAAGTTCAGGAAAAATTGTAGAGTGATAATAAGCACAATGCGGGCAAGTAGGAGAGAAATATTCAACTAAAACTATTTTAGAGTCTTTATTCCCAAGAACCATATCATTTTCATCAATCTTAAAAGTAACCTTAAAAGTTTTTACTTCAGGCTTTTGCTCTATTTGTTCTTGCACAGCCGGAGTTATTACAGCTGGAGTTGTTGTTTCGGTTGTTTGATTGTTGTTTTCATCTGAAGTTGAAGCCTGAGCTGGAGTTATGGATTCAGATGATTCTTGCTCTACTACTTTCTCTTCTGAGCAACCACTCAAAAGCAATAGAAATATTAACGTAATAAAACTATTTTGCATAATTTAACCCTTTATAATATTGATTTAACAATCTGAAGTTTTGACAAAAAATTTTTATTAAAAAAAGTGGCGAGTGTATCAATCTATAATTTGTATTATATATCAAATAATTTACTTTAAATTTGTAGAAATATCGCTTTTAAGCTGATAAAAGCACTAAATATTTAACTTTAAATATAAATTTTTATTTTAGTCAGAAAAATTAGAATTTTTGTCAAAACTTCAGAACAATACAATAAGGTTTTATTTACTTTATTTCAATAGTAAATAAATTTGCTATATAAAATTATCTGCTTTATCATTTAAGCAAAATGTGTTATGCTAGACAGGATAATAGTCTAACATTGGATTCTTAAGCACTAAGTAATTACTACGGAGGGATTAATAATGGTAAATATAGCACAATCCGAAGACAAAACAGAACAACAAAAATCTGAGTTTAAAATAGGACAAAGAATTGTTTATCCTGCACACGGAGTAGGTGCAATTACAAATATAGAGAACCATACTATCGCAGGTACTGAGATAAAGGTATATGTAATCTCTTTCCTTCAAGATAAAATGACTCTAAAAGTACCGGTTAGTAGAGCTACAGTTGTAGGGCTTAGAGCAGTTGCGAGCAAAAAAGATCTAGATTTAATATATTCAACCCTTCAAGGCAAGCCAAAACAGGGTAATAGAATGTGGAGCAGAAGAGCTCAAGAATATGAAGGAAAGATTAATTCAGGTAATATTGTAGCAGTTGCTGAGGTATTACGTGACTTACATAAAAATGTCGATAATGATCGTTCTTATAGTGAAAGAACTCTTTATGAAGCAGCTCTAAATAGACTTGCAGGTGAACTTGCTATTCTTGAAAACATAGATTCATCTGAAGCTATTAATAAGTTAGTGGAAGTATTACGCGAAAAGTTGGTGGTATAGTATCCCTTTGATACTTCAAGATTTGGTAAGTCAAATTTCGGGGTTCGCCTTTGCTCACGTATTAATCTCTCAGGGTTTAATTCCCCGAAGCTCTGCTTCGTGATATACTACTTGAATGGAAGAAAGCAGTTATATACATAAGAGTCATAATGTCACAGTACTAATATATCATTTAGTAACGCCGGCAAAGTATAGGAGAGTAATATTCAATCAAGAACTAGATGATTATTTGTGTAAAATTTGTGAGCACATAGAAGATCGTTATGAAATTAGATTTTTAGAAATAGGAGTAGATAAAGATCACGTACATTTTTTATTACAGTCAATACCAATGTATAGCCCAACAAAAATAACTCAAATCATAAAAAGTATTACTTCTAAGAAAATGTTTGAGAAATATCCAAATCTTAAAGAAAAATTATGGGGAAGTGAGTTTTGGAGTAAAGGATATTTTATGAGCACAGTAGGTAAACATGGTGATGAGCAGAAATTACGTAATTATGTACAGAATCAAGGTTCAGGCAAACCTTCTTATAAAGCATTTCAACAAAAACAGTTAAAGCTTTTTGGATAGATACCTCGTAGCTCTGCTGCGAGGAGCATCATTATGTATTAGTTGATATTTGATCTTACATTTAATAAAAATAATGTATTAAAAATACAGATAAAAAAATGGAAGGTCACAATGCACTTAAATCAAAAAATAATAAAGCCAAAATTAGGTTTACTAGAATTAGCTAAGAGTCTTGGTAGTATATCATCAGCATGTAAAGCGATGGGATATAGTAGAGATAGTTATTACAGATTTAAAGAACTATATGAAACAGGAGGTGAAGAAGCGTTGTATGAAATTAGTCGCAGGAAGCCAATAATAGCGAATAGAGTTGATCCAGCGATAGAGAAGGCAGTAATGGATATGGCAATAGAATATCCAGCATATGGTCAAGATGCGAGTATCAAATGAGCTTAAGAAGAGCGGTATACTTGTATCACCTGGAGGAGTAAGATCAATTTGGCTACGTAATGATTTAAACAATATCAGTAAAAGGCTTAAAGCATTAGAAGCAAAGATGGCTCAAGATGGGATTGTTCTTACTGAAGCTCAGTTACAAGTACTACTGAAGTTTTGACAAAAATTCTAATTTTTCTGACTAAAATAAAAATTTATATTTAAAGTTAAATATTTAGTGCTTTTATCAGCTTAAAAGCGATATTTCTACAATTTAAAGTAAATTATTTGATATATAATACAAATTATAGATTGATACACTCGCCACTTTTTTTAATAAAAATTTTTTGTCAAAACTTCAGTAAAACGACTTCTTTACAAAAACTCAAATGAAAAAAATTTTAGGAATTGAATCAAGTTGTGATGATACTAGTGTTTCTATAATAACTGAAAATAGGGAAATCTTATCGAATATAGTCATATCACAAAATACAGAACATGCAGACTATAAGGGAGTAGTGCCGGAAATAGCCGCACGTTCTCATTTAGCTAATCTCGAAAAAGCTATGAAGCAGGCTTTACTTGAAAGCAATACTAGCTTAGCTGCAATTACGGCAATAGCTGCAACTTCAGGACCTGGTTTAATTGGCGGCGTTATAGTCGGATCAATGTTTGCAAAGTCCCTTTCTAGCGTTTTAAATAAGCCTTTTATTGCAGTAAATCATTTAGAAGGACACGCATTAACTGCAAGATTAACCGATAATATCCCATATCCATATTTGCTTTTATTAGCTTCCGGTGGGCATTGTCAATTTGTCACAGTACTTGGGCTTGGAAAATATAAGATTCTTGGTAGTACTATAGACGATGCAGTAGGTGAGGCTTTTGACAAAGTAGCTAAAATGCTTGATTTACCTTTCCCAGGTGGTCCTAAAATCGAAAAAAGGGCCAAGCTGGGCGATTCTTACAAATATAAATTCCCAAAGCCAATTATTAATAGTGGTGATTGTAATATGTCTTTCTCAGGGCTTAAAACGGCAGTGCGTACTCTAATAATGAGTTTACAAAAGATTAACGATACTGTAATTAACGATATAGCAGCAAGTTTTCAGTTTACGATAGGGGAAATTTTAAGCAGCAAAATACTAGAAGCTATTAAAGTTTATGAACGAATAACAAATGATTTTAATAGAAATATAGTAATAGCCGGCGGGGTGGCTGCTAATAAATATTTGCAAAAAGTGTTAAGTGATTGTACCAAAATACATGGCTATCAGCTTATTTATCCGCCCACAACGCTATGTACCGATAATGCTGCGATGATTGCTTATGTTGGACTTGAGCGTTATAATAATGGGTTATTTACGCCTTTAAATTTCTGTCCTAAAGCTAGATGGAGCTTAGAAGAAATATAATTATACCTTTGATACTTCAATATTTGGTAAACCGTAAGCGTCTTGTAAAAGCGGTCTAGACAAAATGTGACTATTCCAGTTTCTGAAGTTTTGACAAAAATTCTAATTTTTCTGACTAAAGTAAAAATTATAATGGACTAATGGTATGGACCTCCTGATATAGAGAATGAAAAGCAGTTGCTAATCTTCTAGGGTTAATATTTAACATATTAAAACAACAATTAAGGAGGTCCATATGGAGGTTACTACAATTGGTATAGATATTGCAAAAAGAATTTTTCAAATTCATGGTGTAGATAAAAATGGCAAGACAGTATTAAAGAAAAAATTGATGAGAGATCAGGTTTTGACATTTATGGCTAATTTACCACAATGTTTAGTAGGGATGGAAGCTTGTGGTGGTTCTAGTTATTGGGCAAGAGAAATAACTAAATTAGGGCATGAAGTAAAACTAATGGCACCGCAATTTGTCAAACCATATGTTAAAACTAATAAAAATGATCAAGCAGATGCTGAAGCGATATGTGAAGCCGTGACAAGACCTAATATGAGATTTGTTGCAATTAAAACTATAGAGCAACAAGAAATTTTATCAATACATAGGGTAAGAGAGAGATTGGTAAAAAATCGTACAGCACTTGCTAATGAAATTAGGGGGCTACTACATGAGTTTGGTTTTATTGTTCCTCAAGGCATTAATAAGGTTATCACAAAATTAATTGAGATTTTAGATGCAGGGAAATTAAGCCAGTTAAGTTATCAAACATTTAGTGAACTAAAAGAAGAATTCTTAGATAATAACAGAAAAATAAAAGAGATAGAAAAACGATTAACAATGATAGCAAGTAACCTAACTCAATATCAACGATTAAGAGCTATACCTGGTCTTGGTTTAATTACTGCTACTGCTTTAATAGCATCAATAGGTAATGCTACAAGTTTTGAGAATGGCAGGCAATTATCGGCATGGCTAGGATTAGTGCCAAGACAACATTCAAGTGGTGGGAAGGATAAGCTGCTGGGAATTAGCAAGCGAGGTGATGTATACTTACGCACTTTATTAATTCAAGGGGCTAGAGCTGTACTAAATGCCAAGATAAGATTTACATCGGAAGAACAGAAATCTAAAAAAGATTTTAGCCAATTTACGAAATGGATGTTTAATTTATCTGAGCGAAGTAGCCATAATAAAACGACAGTTGCCATAGCTAATAAGTTGGCAAGAGTGGTGTTTGCTGTACTAAGAGATCAGGAGATGATTATGTAGAGAGTAAAGTTTGTAGCTAAAGAGTGTGTAGCATAGCACTTATAAGTAAAATAAATGGTGATTTATATAATGAATAGGTAAAAGCAAAACAATATGTAAGAGATTCCAACCCGAAATATGCTTGAGATAATTAATATTGATGGTAAATAAGACAAACCTTAGCTTACAAAAAAACTGCGTTTTTCAGTGGCTCTTTTAGAAGCCGATGGACTGATAAGTATATAGTTTGTAAGCCAGCGAATTCCATCAGGGCTGTAGAATAAATTAGGTTGATTTATCAGCTATAAGCCGGATACATGACTGCATTTGTTTGTTTTTATTATTGATGTTATTTTTTTCTTGCATTCTACAGGAGGTCCATACATGAAAAAATTGGACAAAAAAATGAAGGAGTGTGTTTCCGCAATAAGTTAGAATAAATAGCAATAAACTTAAGAGGAAAGATGAAGAAAAATAAAGTAAAAATTTTCAGTGCTTCAGAAAAAACGGGGATAGTATTAGAATTAATAAAAGAGGAGTCGACACTTGGTCAGTTAGCTTCAAAATATGCAATAAGTGTTAAAACAATTCAAAATTGGAAAAAATAGTTTTTAGGTAATGCGGCATTAGCTTTTGAACCAGCTAAAGTTTTGAGTGAATATCAAGAACAAATAAATCATTTACAAGAGCAAAATGATGAACTTGCTAAAGCTCTTGGTAGAATCACAGTTGAGAGGGACTGGGCCGTGGGAAAGCTCAAAAGCTTGGATTTATCAAATAAAAAGAGTCTTGTACACTCCAAGCTAAATCAACTCTCAAAATCAAGACAGTGTGAACTATTAAAGATTAGTCGATCTACAGCCTACTATAAATCCAAGGAGATGAGTATAAATAAATTAAGTATTTTAAATAGAATAGATGAAATATATACAGATAATCCTGAATTTGGTTATCGCTATATTCATCAACAGTTACTAGAAGATGGTTTTATTGTCGGTAAAGATCGAGTACTGAAATATATGAGGATGATGGGTATAGAAGCTATTTACCCACATAAGAAAAAATCTACTTCTCGAAACGATAGTGAGCATAAGATCTATAGCTACTTACTTGATCAATATTGGACTAAATCTGGCTCAACAAAGCAAGTGTATGTGCCTAATGTGAATGAGGTTTGGAGTGGTGACATTACTTACATTAGAACTAATGGTGGCTTTATGTATATGGCAGCTATTATAGATTGGCATAGCAAGGCCATATTGAGCTATAAACTGTCAAATTCTATGGATGCATCTCTTGTAACTGATGTCTTGAAACAAGCTCTCAGTAAGTATAACGCTCCACAGATATTTAATAGTGATCAAGGTAGCCAATATACCAGTTATGACCACATAAATATTCTCAAGGAGCATGATATCCAAATTTCAATGAATGGCAAAGGTAGAAGTATTGATAATATAGTAATAGAAAGGTTTTTTAGAACTTTAAAATATAATTGTATCTTTATTAATGATTTTAACAATGTTAAAGAGTTAAAAGAGGGGATTGATCATTATCTGAATAAATATAATTATCACAGATTTCATTCAAGTATTGGTTATAAAAAGCCTATGAATGTATATCTGAATTATATGCAAAATTATCAGCAAAGTGCTGCCTGATAATCGAAAAATTAGGAAAACATACTACTCATTTTTTTGTCTTGATTTTTCAGTCCACTATCTAATTAAGGAATTAACCAAGGGTATTTTAGAGCGAGCACTGCATGCTGAGATGTCAGAACATTTAGGTTATAGCAAGTATGATAGAGCTGAAACTGAGCATGCGAGGAATGGTAGTTTTAGTAAGAATCTGATTAGTGAGAATGGTACTATAGAGATAAATGTTCCAAGAGACAGACAAGGTAAATTTGAACCTATAATAGTCTCAAAGAAACAAACAAGAATAGATGGCTTAGACCAAAAGATAATATCCTTATATGCGAAGGGTATGAGTGTGTCTGATATTAAAACACAATTGCAAGAATTATATGGAGCTGAGATCAGTGAGAGCCTAATCAGCAGGATTACAGATGAAGTAATAGATGAGGTCAAGATTTGGCAGAGTAGACCTCTTGAATCAGTATACCCTATAGTATATTTTGACTGTTTAGTAGTGAAAGTAAGACAAGATAAACTTATTATTAATAAATCAGTATATGTAGCTTTAGGAATAGATTTATCTGGCAGAAAGGATATTTTAGGCTTATGGATAAGTGAGAATGAAGGAGCTAAATTTTGGCTTGGTAATTTTACTGAAATGAAGAATCGAGGAGTAAAAGATATCTTAATTGCTTGTAGTGATAATCTAACTGGTATGTCTGATGCTATTGCATCAGTATATCCGAAAACTGAACATCAAATTTGTATTGTCCATCAGATCAGGAATAGCCTCAAATATGTATCATATAAAGATAGAAAGCAATTAGCAGCGGATTTGAAACTAATCTATACTTCTGCTACTGAAAAAGAAGCAGAATTAGCTCTTGAGTCATTTGATCAAAAATGGAGTAAGCAATATCCGCATATAGCTAAATCTTGGTATAATAATTTGTAATAGTTGAGATACCGTCTTGAGTGTCAACAACTTTTTCATTATTTTACCTCAATTTTATTTTACAGGGTTTTTATATTTGCACTAAAAGATGTTTTGTTATTAAGAACACCATAAATTATGTGAAGCAACTTACGCATAGCAGCAATCACTATAACCATTTTAGATTTTCCAACATTGCTCAAACGTTGACTAAAATCCTTAATAATCGGATTATGTTTTATAGCAACTATGGCAGGCATATAAAAAGCTTTACGTAAATTAGCATCTCCTGTTTTTGATATTTTTCCTATTCCATGGACAGAAGTGCCTGATTGTTTTGGCTTTGGGTTAAGACCAACAAACGCAGCTAGTTGTTTTGCAGAATTAAAATTTTCTACAACAAGAAAAGCAAGTATCACTCCTATTGTTTTTTCTCCTATACCAGGGATTGAATCAAGAAGTTTACTTTTATCATGTAAGTCTTTGTGTCCTTTAATATGATTAGAGATAAGTTCTTCTACTTCCTTAATTTGCTTATCCAGAAATTCAATATGAATCATAATGTTAATGGCAACTGCTTTACTTGCTCCGCTCAATCTATTATTTTCTTGATTTTTATTAGCAATCAAACTATCCAAGCGTCTTACCCATTGTTGTAATTCTTTAATATGTATAGGGGTTGGTTGCCAAAGATCAGGTTGCATAGCCTTGCAAAAAGAAGCTATCAATTCACAATCAGATTTGTCAGTTTTAACTCTTGAAAGCTTGCTCATTGCAAAGCCCTTGATGCGAGCTGGATTTACGACACTAACTTTAAATGTATTATCATAAAGATATTGAGCTAACCTAACTTCGTAACCACCTGTTGATTCCATACAAGCGTGAGCAGTATCTATTCCCTTTTTTTCTAACCATTGTTTTAGTGCAGCAAAGCCTTTTGCAGTATTATTAAACTTTTTGGTTTTGATTTTATTATCATTTAATAAAGCTACGTCAAATGTTGCTTTAGAAATATCTATACCCAAAATAATGCTACTCATATTTGACCTTCTATGTTAATAATAAGTAGAATACCCAAAGATCAACCTTGTAAATACAGGTTCATTGATTAATTTCAAGACCTAAGAATACCGTCCGATCTTTAATGAGTATGTGAAGACTAATTGTTTGATCTCAACTACAGGGTTACATAGCCCTAAGATTTAATACGGCATATTAGTCTTCTTACTTAAGTGCCCTTAAGTATCTTATAGTTGTTTACTAAAGACAATACTAAGATACAAGATTATATCTTACATTTAGTAAAATAAATTAATTATTAAATGGAGATAAAGAATGAACTTAAATCAAAAAATAATAAAACCAAAATTAGGTTTACTTGAATTAGCTAAGAGCCTTGGTAGTATATCATCAGCATGTAAAGCGATGGGATATAGTAGAGATAGTTATTACAGATTTAAAGAACTGTATGAAACTGGTGGCGAAGAAGCGTTGTATGAAATTAGTCGAAGAAAGCCAATAATAGCGAATAGAGTTGATCCTGCTGTAGAGAAAGCAGTACTAGATATGGCAATAGAATATCCAGCATATGGTCAGCTAAGAGTATCAAATGAGCTTAAAAAGACAGGTGTACTGAGTCTTTTGCAATGATTGTGTAAATTTTTGTTGAGCCTATATTAGAAGTAATTAAAAATATAGGTAACAGAAATGCAAATAGAGAAGAATAAAAAAATAAATGAAGCAATAGATTTGCTGATAGAAGGTGGAGTAGATTTAAAAACAGTACTAAGTCAGAATGGATTAATTAAGGAATTAACCAAGGGTATTTTAGAGCGAGCACTGCATGCTGAGATGTCAGAACATTTAGGTTATAGCAAGTATGATAGAGCTGAAACTGAGAATGCGAGGAATGGTAGTTTTAGTAAGAATCTGATTAGTGAGAATGGTACTATAGAGCTAAATGTTCCAAGAGACAGACAAGGTAAATTTGAACCTATAATAGTCTCAAAGAAACAAACAAGAATAGATGGCTTAGACCAAAAGATAATATCCTTATATGCGAAGGGTATGAGTGTGTCTGATATTAAAACACAATTGCAAGAATTATATGGAGCTGAGATCAGTGAGAGCCTAATCAGCAGGATTACAGATGAAGTAATAGATGAGGTCAAGATTTGGCAGAGTAGACCTCTTGAATCAGTATACCCTATAGTATATTTTGACTGTTTAGTAGTGAAAGTAAGACAAGATAAACTTATTATTAATAAATCAGTATATGTAGCTTTAGGAATAGATTTATCTGGCAGAAAGGATATTTTAGGCTTATGGATAAGTGAGAATGAAGGAGCTAAATTTTGGCTCGGTAATTTTACTGAAATGAAGAATCGAGGAGTAAAAGATATCTTAATTGCTTGTAGTGATAATCTAACTGGTATGTCTGATGCTATTGCATCAGTATATCCGAAAACTGAACATCAAATTTGTATTGTCCATCAGATCAGGAATAGCCTCAAATATGTATCATATAAAGATAGAAAGCAATTAGCAGCGGATTTGAAACTAATCTATACTTCTGCTACTGAAAAAGAAGCAGAATTAGCTCTTGAGTCATTTGATCAAAAATGGAGTAAGCAATATCCGCATATAGCTAAATCTTGGTATAATAATTGGGATAATTTGATAATTTTCTTGCAATATCCAAAGGAGATTCGTAAGATTATTTACACTACAAATGCGATAGAATCGCTGAATAGCCAATTGAGAAAAGTTACTAAGAATAAACGCATCTTTCCAAATGATGACGCAGTATTTAAGGTTTTATATCTGACAATTGATTATATTACTAAAAAATGGTCTATGCCTATCCCCAATTGGAATGAAGCTATGGCTCATTTTATGATCAAATTTGATGGTAGAATTTAATGGTTCACGAAATTTACACAATTGATGAGACAGAGCCGGTGTACTTGGCTTTGTTGCATAAATAAGCTTTTGAATGTAATAGTTGAGATTATATCTTACATTTAGTAAAATAAATTAATTATTAAATGGAGATAAAGAATGAACTTAAATCAAAAAATAATAAAACCAAAATTAGGTTTACTTGAATTAGCTAAGAGCCTTGGTAGTATATCATCAGCATGTAAAGCGATGGGATATAGTAGAGATAGTTATTACAGATTTAAAGAACTGTATGAAACTGGTGGCGAAGAAGCGTTGTATGAAATTAGTCGAAGAAAGCCAATAATAGCGAATAGAGTTGATCCTGCTGTAGAGAAAGCAGTACTAGATATGGCAATAGAATATCCAGCATATGGTCAGCTAAGAGTATCAAATGAGCTTAAAAAGACAGGTGTACTTGTATCACCTGGGGGAGTAAGATCAATTTGGTTACGTAATGATTTAAACAACATCAGTAAAAGACTTAAAGCATTAGAAGCAAAAATGGCTCAAGATGGTATTGTGCTTACTGAGGCACAATTACAAGTGCTAGAGAAGCGTCGTAATGAAAAAGAAGCTCATGGAGAAATTGAGACACAGCATCCAGGGTATCTAGGATGCCAAGATACATATTATGTAGGCAACTTTAAGGGTATAGGTAAGGTTTATTCTCAGGTATTTATTGATAGCTACAGCAGAGTAGCTGATGTTAAACTATATACTGATAAAACAGCTTTAACTGCTGCTGATATGCTTAATGACCGAGTGTTACCATGGTATGAGACTCAAGGGATACCAATACTTCGTATTCTGACAGATCGTGGGTCAGAATATAAGGGGAATATAGAGCATCATGCTTTTGAATTATTTCTAAGTATCGAAGGTATAGAGCATACTACTACTAAAGCATATTCTCCTCAAACAAACGGTATGTGTGAGCGTTTTAATAAAACCATGAAACAAGAATTCTTTGATACAGCTATGCGGAAAAAGATTTATACAGATCTTGATGACCTACAATTAGATCTTGATATCTGGCTAGAGTATTTCAATAATGAAAGACCTCATTCTGGTAAATATTGTTATGGAAAAACTCCTATGCAAACTTTTAAGGATAGTAAGAAATTAGCTGTTGAAAAGAATAATGAAATCTTGTATCTTGAATATGTATCTGACAGTCAAAATTTAACTGACAATCAGGGGCAAAATTTATAGTGTCTGTAAGATCAAATCTTAACTTCTACATTTTGAATATACTGCCCCTAACCCCGCAATGCTAGCCTAGCCAACAGGCACAGAGATAGGTTTACCAATTTCAAACATTTTGTTTAATAAGTGGCATTTAATAGACATTTCTTTTGTCATATTTTGATCATGTCTTGATAGTCTATCCGCCAAAAACACTTCAAATCCTGATCATTTGTAATGGGATAGAGTTTTGACAACAAATTGCTAAGATTTTCAATAAAAATTAATAAGTTATGTTAATTTTTACTGATACATTTCTGTGTTGGTCTAATTTTGATATGGAGCTATTGTTAACGATTTTTTATCGTTCATCTAGTTTTTGCATGATGATATTTTTGATTTATGTGGAGTTAGACACGATTTGTAAATGATTTGCAATGCATCGTAAATTCAAACCAATAGCAGAGATTATTGGATTGATAATATCTCCTATCATACCTTTCAAGAAGTTTCTACCCATCCGACCATATTGCTTTAAGTGACCTATTATTGGTTCTATGGCACTGCGTCTCTTGATCATAGACTTGTCCTCTTGTAACAACTTCTTCCGCGTTTTTGGGGTATATACCTTACTCTTCTCCTTTACATTGCTACCACTATACCCAAGATCAACAAATGATTTCTTTATCTTGATTCCAGTGACACTCTCTACTGCTTCAAAGCTCTGATGCAATGTATGACCATCATAAGGATTATTATGAAACGATTTTGCGGATAAAACAAAATTTCTACGACCACTTACTACTACCGCTACTTTATTGCCAAACTCATATGGCTTGTTGCGTTTTCCCTTTCCTATACACTCTACTTCAGGGGCATGAAAACTATATAATACTTTGTTATCTTCTTTATATTGCTTTTTAGCTTCTCTTTTTAAAACAGATTGGTTATGTATTTGTTTTATTTTTTGCAATACTTCTTGATTTTTGAGAGACAAGTTTAATTGCTTATTTTTGATCTCACGCTCACATACTCTAATCAAACGACCCAGTAATATTTTTAAATGCTTCATTATTTTCCAACGCTTCTTGGCTTTACTATGTTCTTTATATTTCCATAGCTTTACTATACAGGAGTTTCGCACTTAGCAAAAAGTATGTTAATCTAGAGAAAAATAGTTTTAGATAAAAATGACAAGAACAAAATGTAGCAAGGACTTATATAAATCATTTTTACAAGCAAGTAGTGTCAGATATACTAGCAAGGCATTATCTGAAGTGAGTCCAGTAGATCTATCTCACGATAGTGCAAGTCGATGGTTAAAGAGTAAGGATTTTCGTCCTAGCGAAATCTATAAGGAAGTGTCAAAATATATAGATTGGGAAGCACCGTGTTTATTAGTGGGGGATGACACCTTATTATCAAAGCAATACAGTCAGAAGATTGAGCTTGTACGTTATCAATATTCTGGAGCTGTACATGATGTTATACCTGGTATAGGAATGGTAAACTTACTACATTACAATACTAAAATTGCTCAATCTACTCCCGTAGATTATAGAATATATGATAAAGACACTGATGGTAAAACAAAGAATGAGCATTTTTGTGATATGCTTACTTTAGCTAAAGAAAGAGGTCTCAATCCTGATGCCATAGTCATGGATGCTTGGTATAGCGGGTTGGAGAATTTAAAACATATACGTAATTTAGGCTGGCTATGGGTTACCACCCTAAGGAAAAATAGAAAAGTTAATCATAATGTTAGCTTGGAAAGTTTAGAGATACCCGATGAGGGGCTAAAAATTCACCTACGTGGATACGGTTGGGTTACGGTATTTAAGTTTGTGGCAAAGAATGGTCGCATTGATTACATAACAACGAACTTGGAAAATCCCACACGTGAGCAAATAGAGAAAATTGTTAAGGCACGTTGGTCTATAGAGGTTTATCATCGAGAATTAAAACAAACTTGTGGTATTGAACGCTGTCAGGCACGCACGGGCCGAGCTCAAAGAAATCATATTTGCCTTGCAGTATTTGCCTGGCTTGATATGAATAAAAGGAGGATAAATGAAAACATTACTTTATATCAACAAACTTGGGAAGTTATAAAAACATCAATTCAAAACAATATCAGATGGCTTTTAACTGATTCGCAACTTTGCTAAGTGCGAAACTCCTGTATATCGCGTTTATAGGTTCTAGCGTATGTTTCATTCAAATGTATACCCAAACTGTTGCAAAGCTTTACTATGCTAAGCCTAGCTTTATCCATTAAATAAACATCGTGTGGGTGTTTGATATTCTTAATTTGTACAGTCGTATCAGCGATGATTAATTCCAAATCTTTTTTTTTAATTGTGTTAGTTTTTATCCCAACCCTGATCAACTCCGATAATATCTCATTATATCCAGCTTCACCTAATACACTACGAAACCGTCGTATACTAGTTTCCGAGATAGCTATGTCTTTTTCTATATATTCCCACCCGCAGAAATACTGCCAATACATATTCTCTTTTAGCTCTTCCTCTGATAATGAATCTGAAAAATTATACATTGCTTGTAGCATCGTTATGCCAAGCATCACTCTATGACATTTTCTATTTCTACCAAATTTCTTAATACAAACATTTTTTGATAACCACTCTTCGAGCCTAGACCAATTTATTAATTCTCTTAATTTATATAGCTTATTATTTGGGTTTAATTCTTCTTTTAATTTATAACCAAACAGTTTCCCTTGTTCTTGCGATTTGATAATGTTGTCTATTGGCATTGACTGAAATCCATAAGGTTTATGACCATATTTTATCATTTTCTTACGGATTGTTGTATTACTTCTTGTCTTAAAACCATATTATCTATAAGGCTTGTAGAGTTTTGGCGGACGGACTTGATAGAAACTTACTACCAAAAGAAGTTTTAAATCGAAAGAACGTGTTCTCTACACGCTCCCTTCTACCGTAATTATTCTTTACCCTCCATGCTTGGTATCCTTTGTTTTGTTGATATATAACAGCTGCATCTCTCTCAGTTTTATCCCTAAGCGATTGAACTTTTACTGAAGAGTTTGGGGGTCTAATAACTGGTTTTATCTTCTTCTTTCTCAACAATTGATATGTAGATTCACCGTCATACCCTCGATCTCCCAGAAAATCCTTGGCTCTGACATTAGCTATTAGTAGTCCAATCTGTGATCTATCATCTATAGTATGCTCTGTGGTACTATCGGCAAGTATCATACCTTGATCTTCTATAACGATATGTAGCTTTTTCCATATGCGACGCTTATATTGCTTACCATGCTTATTTTCTAGCCATTCGTTCCCTGTGTAGGCTTGTATCCCTGTACTATCCATTGAAATACAACTAAATTCTTTATCTTGATTTCCATGTAAATACCTAAGATCTAATGACTTCATACGCTTACTTAATGTTGTATAGTCTGGACATCTAATAGATAAACCCGATATTTCAAAGAGCCAGTTTATAAAGCCTTGGGTTTGGCGTAACTTAAGACCGAATAAGCATCTGATCTTCAAACACTGTAATATAGCGTGATCACTATAGCGTCTAGGTCTTCCTCGTTTCATTTCCTCTCTGTAATCAGCATACCAGCCAATCGCCAAATCACTGGCAATCATAAAATCTATGCGACCCCTATTGCGTAAAAAATTATTATATTCTGACCAATTCGTTATTTTATATTTAGAATACTTGCGTGATTTACTAAAAGGGGCTTTCTTCCGAGATCTCATATAATCTGGATTATTTTTTAATTCAGGACATCTTACCAGATTATCACCACTCTTGCTCTACAAATTTTATTTATGCAACAAAGCCACAAAGATTGGCCGTGATAAAAGCACTATATGTTATGAACTCAAGAGAATGAGGCATAATTATAGACCAGATAGGGCTAACACACTGGCTTTGTTGCATAAATAAGCTTTTGAATATACTGCCCCTAACCCCGCAATGCTAGCCTAGCCAACAGGCACAGAGATAGGTTTACCAATTTCAAACATTTTGTTTAATAAGTGGCATTTAATAGACATTTCTTTTGTCATATTTTGATCATGTCTTGATAGAAACTTACTACCAAAAGAAGTTTTAAATCGAAAGAACGTGTTCTCTACACGCTCCCTTCTACCATAATTATTCTTTACCCTCCATGCTTGGTATCCTTTGTTTTGTTGATATATAACAGCTGCATCTCTCTCAGTTTTATCCCTAAGCGATTGAACTTTTACTGAAGAGTTTGGGGGTCTAATAACTGGTTTTATCTTCTTCTTTCTCAACAATTGATATGTAGATTCACCGTCATACCCTCGATCTCCCAGAAAATCCTTGGCTCTGACATTAGCTATTAGTAGTCCAATCTGTGATCTATCATCTATAGTATGCTCTGTGGTACTATCGGCAAGTATCATACCTTGATCTTCTATAACGATATGTAGCTTTTTCCATATGCGACGCTTATATTGCTTACCATGCTTATTTTCTAGCCATTCGTTCCCTGTGTAGGCTTGTATCCCTGTACTATCCATTGAAATACAACTAAATTCTTTATCTTGATTTCCATGTAAATACCTAAGATCTAATGACTTCATACGCTTACTTAATGTTGTATAGTCTGGACATCTAATAGATAAACCCGATATTTCAAAGAGCCAGTTTATAAAGCCTTGGGTTTGGCGTAACTTAAGACCGAATAAGCATCTGATCTTCAAACACTGTAATATAGCGTGATCACTATAGCGTCTAGGTCTTCCTCGTTTCATTTCCTCTCTGTAATCAGCATACCAGCCAATCGCCAAATCACTGGCAATCATAAAATCTATGCGACCCCTATTGCGTAAAAAATTATTATATTCTGACCAATTCGTTATTTTATATTTAGAATACTTGCGTGATTTACTAAAAGGGGCTTTCTTCCGAGATCTCATATAATCTGGATTATTTTTAATTCAGGACATCTTACCAGATTATCACCACTCTTGCTCTACAAATCTTATTTATGCAACAAAGCCATCATGAACAACTATTGCCAAAATCTGAACGAAAAGTATATTTTTGCAATCCTTATTCTCCATGGCAAAAACCATTGATAGAGAAGATTAACTCAATGGTGCACAGAGTATACTCTAAATCTTTAGATATAAAAAAATTAACAATAAAGCAATTACAAGAAATTGAGGATTTTTTAAATAATTTACCAAGAAAAGTGCTCGGTTATAAAACACCCAATGAGGTATGGGAAGAAAATATAAATCTGGCTTAATTAATACTGGAATTTACCAATGAAGGAGCTAAATTTTGGCTTGGTAATTTTACTGAAATGAAGAATCGAGGAGTAAAAGATATCTTAATTGCTTGTAGTGATAATCTAACTGGTATGTCTGATGCTATTGCATCAGTATATCCGAAAACTGAACATCAAATTTGTATTGTCCATCAGATCAGGAATAGCCTCAAATATGTATCATATAAAGATAGAAAGCAATTAGCAGCGGATTTGAAACTAATCTATACTTCTGCTACTGAAAAAGAAGCAGAATTAGCTCTTGAGTCATTTGATCAAAAATGGAGTAAGCAATATCCGCATATAGCTAAATCTTGGTATAATAATTGGGATAATTTGATAATTTTCTTGCAATATCCAAAGGAGATTCGTAAGATTATTTACACTACAAATGCGATAGAATCGCTGAATAGCCAATTGAGAAAAGTTACTAAGAATAAACGCATCTTTCCAAATGATGACGCAGTATTTAAGGTTTTATATCTGACAATTGATTATATTACCAAAAAATGGTCTATGCCTATCCCCAATTGGAATGAAGCTATGGCTCATTTTATGATCAAATTTGATGGTAGAATTTAATGGTTCACGAAATTTACACAATTGATGAGACAGAGCCCGTAGCTCTGCTGCGAGGAGCATCATGTTTTCTTTTTTTTCTTACTATATATTAAAACTAACGTTGGTAAAGCAGTAATAACAGCAGCTAAAATATAATGAATAACAAGCGGTCTATCCACCATATGACACTGTCCATCATCTGGAATCGTCTGAGCCAAAACCATATAGGCAACTATTATCGTTACTGCTATATATAGAAAAGCAAAAAATAAGTATTTCATAAATTTTTTCATATTGATCCTTTATAAATAATCGAGTATACCATAGATATTTTATCGACACATTACATTATGATAGTATCATATGATACTATCATGGTATAGAAAGAAATATATTTTATGTCCAATTCAGCTTTTTTAATTGCGTTTTTTGTATCTATAATTCGTTACTACGATTATGCATTATTCGGCTTATCAGCTCACATTTTAGCACAAAATTTTTTACCTAGAAGTACGCATGAAACACAGCTACTTGGCTTTTTTGCCTTGCTGAGTGCGGCTGTTGTGATCCGTCCTTTAGGCTCTATAATTTTCGGCTATATAGGGGATAGATATGGACGCACTAAATCCATCAAAATATCGATGTTTATTAGCAGTATCTCTACCTTACTAATTGCCGTTACCCCTTCCTTTGATAAAATAGGTATTCTTGCTACAATTATGCTTACATTTTGCCGGATGATTTTTCTTGCAAGTTTAGCTGGCGAAGTTGATGGCATAAAAGTTTATGTAGCAGAAAAAACAAAAAATAACCGAAAAAATTTAGGGCTAGGAGTAGTTGCAAGCTGCACTCAAATAGGAGCATTACTTGCTGCTATGGCTTATTATTGTGCGACTAACCTTAATATTTATTATTTGTGGCGGATTAACTTTTTTGTAGGTGCTACATTTGGATTATTTGCGATTTTGATGAGAAGCTATTTTGAGGAAAGTAGAGAGTTTTTACATAACAAAAATAAACAATCTGATAATATTCCTATCTTTCAATCTCTAAAAAACTCTAAAAAGTCTTTTATTTTGGCACTACTAATAAATGGTACAATCGGCGGTATATACCATTTTTTAGTATATTTCTTAGGAGTATTTTTAGCAAAAATAGCTTTTATAAACCCTATAGAAACTGAGTTTATGAACATAAGCCTAATTATTACTTACGGGATAGCGGCTATTTTCGCAGGAATGCTTGCTGATAAAATAAATCCTTTAAAACAAATTATATTTGCCCTGCTACTTAGTCTTGTAACAGCTTTTACTATGCAAACTTTACTATATCAGCAAATATTTACTGTTATATGTCCTATTATACTAATTGGGCTTGCCGCATTTTACGCGGTTCCACTGCAAATTATCGTCCAATCCTTATTTAAAACAGCTATTAGAATGCGGCTTTATAGCTTATCTCACTCCCTTGGCGGTATTATATTATCCTCAAGCACACCTTTCTTCAGTATGTTACTATGGCAAAACTTCAAATCATTATGGGTAACATTTAGCTTCTTTACTTTCCTACTTATAATACTAACCATTGCAGTAGTAGTTTTACGTAAAACTATTACACGCTAAAGGATTTGCTGCAACGCAATTGTTTTTTCTAGGGAATTACTATAGTTATGGATGTGTTGTAATTGTTAAAATGGTAATATTATCTTTTTTAGGTCCATAATGCCAAAAAACTCTATAAGCCGCAGGAGTATTATTTTCAGCATAAGCTTCAAATATTTCTTCTCCGTTATTTCCTTTAATCTGAAGTTTTGACAAAAAATTTTTATTGTCCCAAATTTGGGAGAAAAACCCCGCACTTGCAGTGCGTCGTTTTAACATATAGAATGAAGAGATGCAGTATTACAAGAAGCTAAGCCAGGAGTTTCGCACTTAGCAAAGTTGCGAATCAGTTAAAAGCCATCTGATATTGTTTTGAATTGATGTTTTTATAACTTCCCAAGTTTGTTGATATAAAGTAATGTTTTCATTTATCCTCCTTTTATTCATATCAAGCCAGGCAAATACTGCAAGGCAAATATGATTTCTTTGAGCTCGGCCCGTGCGTGCCTGACAGCGTTCAATACCACAAGTTTGTTTTAATTCTCGATGATAAACCTCTATAGACCAACGTGCCTTAACAATTTTCTCTATTTGCTCACGTGTGGGATTTTCCAAGTTCGTTGTTATGTAATCAATGCGACCATTCTTTGCCACAAACTTAAATACCGTAACCCAACCGTATCCACGTAGGTGAATTTTTAGCCCCTCATCGGGTATCTCTAAACTTTCCAAGCTAACATTATGATTAACTTTTCTATTTTTCCTTAGGGTGGTAACCCATAGCCAGCCTAAATTACGTATATGTTTTAAATTCTCCAACCCGCTATACCAAGCATCCATGACTATGGCATCAGGATTGAGACCTCTTTCTTTAGCTAAAGTAAGCATATCACAAAAATGCTCATTCTTTGTTTTACCATCAGTGTCTTTATCATATATTCTATAATCTACGGGAGTAGATTGAGCAATTTTAGTATTGTAATGTAGTAAGTTTACCATTCCTATACCAGGTATAACATCATGTACAGCTCCAGAATATTGATAACGTACAAGCTCAATCTTCTGACTGTATTGCTTTGATAATAAGGTGTCATCCCCCACTAATAAACACGGTGCTTCCCAATCTATATATTTTGACACTTCCTTATAGATTTCGCTAGGACGAAAATCCTTACTCTTTAACCATCGACTTGCACTATCGTGAGATAGATCTACTGGACTCACTTCAGATAATGCCTTGCTAGTATATCTGACACTACTTGCTTGTAAAAATGATTTATATAAGTCCTTGCTACATTTTGTTCTTGTCATTTTTATCTGAAGTTTTGACAAAATCCTTTCCATAAGGAGAAATGTATTCCAATTTTTTTATACTTTTTTAGTAATAACAAAATTTATTTATTCTATTTGGGTACATAATGTGTCAAAAACTGTAGCAATTTTGTCTAATATTGCTGGTTTATACTTACTAATATTATTTGGTAATTCTAGCTTTTTATTAAATGAGGTTTTGGTAATTTGGTTACTTCCATCAAAACTTGATTTTATTGTAATTTCCAACTTACCGTGTTTATTACTTTTGCGTATTACTGGTGCAAATGGTTTGACCTGATGATTATTTCTAATATTTCTATGATCTGGTATCCCTCTGGATATAGACTTTTCTAATATTTCTTCAAGGGCAATTTGTGGCATAGATCTATAAACTTCACTTGGAGACAACATATTGCTATTGATTTTTTTATCCCATGCCCTTACTTTTCTTGCCTTAACTGAAGATTGTGCATGATACAATATGTTGTACGCTAGCATTACGAATAACATATAATCCTCATCTTTATTTGGATCATTCGTTTGAAATTTATCCATCAATAATTTTGACTTACCAAATTTAAAAAAATGCTCAATATCAAACCTTTGTCTATAGTATTCATATACTTCTTTACCACTGATTTTATCTTTTTGTTGGCCAGAAACACATAACCATAAATCTCTGTTATATTTCCTATTTCCTGATGCATCTAACACCTTAACCTGAATAAAATTCAGCGGTTTATCAGACATGATATGCTGTTTCTTGCCCTTGATTAGATAATTCTTAAATAGTGAAATACTAATTGATATGTCACCATTTTTTGTAGCCTTTACTACAGTTTCTTCTGTATCTGGAATCAGTAAATTATCAGAACTACTACAAGAAATCTTAGCTCCATAAGATCTTTTACGACCTCTTGTTTTTTGCTCCTCTATATATATTTTGTAAATACTGCGATTAATTCTTTGGCGGGTTATTGTTACCGTATTTGCTTCATTGTGCAGCGGGTGAATGAAAGATAGAGCGCTATAACCTGCATCACCTACTGTTATATTTAGAGCCTTTTGTGGTATTTGCTTAACAATTTTCATTATTTGTTTGCTACCTTTGCTATACTTATTCTCATCTGATTTTACTCTATTTATAGATATTGGTACAGACCATTTAGGCTGAGCACCGATGCAAACTACACTATATTCATAACCCGCAACTGGTCGGTTATTAGCATTCTGTCTAATATATGTACGATCAATTGCTTTCTTGGAATCTTTCTTGCTACTCACTGTAGTATCTATTTGCAGTAAGTTTTTACCCTCATTAATCAGTTTACTTATTAAGTATTTTTCTATATCTTCTCGAGTCTTAAAACGTTGCTCATCTCTTATATTTAATGATTCATCACGAGCACAGTAAAAATTCTCTATAGCTCTGTATACACTTGACCAACTACGCTGAAAATATTTATTAGTTGTTAATTCAACAACAGATCTTGCTTTAACGCTATCATTAGTTACTAGTGATAGTATTAATTCTAAAACCACATCTTGATTATAGGGGAAAATTTTTTATTTCTTGCAACATTTCTTGCATAATCATACACACTAAAAACCATTTTGTATTTGAGCGTATTTATATCATACTTTATAAGTTTGGTTATCTTTTTGTCAAAACTTCAGTTTTATCTAAAACTATTTTTCTCTAGATTAACATACTTTTTGCTAAGTGCGAAACTCCTGTAAGCCACACAGTTTACGATTGTACTTATCATATAGTATGGGTGACTAAATATCGCTATAATATATTGGTAGGAGAGTCAAGGACCTAATCCAAGAGATATGTAAGAATAATGGTGTAGAGATATTAAGAGGGAAGATAGCTTCAAATCACGTACATATCTATGTATCTGTGCCACCTTATCAAAGTATTAGTAAGGTGGTACAGTATCTAAAAGGAAAGAGTTCAAGGAAGATTCCGCAGGAATTTCCAGAATTACGGCAACAGTATTGGGGTAAACACTTATGGGCTGTTGGATATTTTGTCAGAACCACAGGCAATGTGACTGACAAAATGATTAAGGATTATATTGATAAACATGAATCGAGAGATGATAAGTTTGGAAACTTTCAAGTTGAAAACTAGCTATAGCTAAGGCATTTATGCCGTAATCTTAAGCCCTGCATTTACAATGCAGGGTGATTAACTAAAAAAAGTGGCGAGTGTATCAATCTATAATTTGTATTATATATCAAATAATTTACTTTAAATTGTAGAAATATCGCTTTTAAGCTGATAAAAGCACTAAATATTTAACTTTAAATATAAATTTTTACTTTAGTCAGAAAAATTAGAATTTTTGTCAAAACTTCAGTTTAATAGACTTATAAACCTGAATTCTGGATTAGCTAATTTTGAGATATAGCAGGTTTGTTAGGTTTCATACAGTATGCAATGAGGGCGGATAAGATATGTACAAAGGCATTCCAAATTGATCTATGTCTTGTATGTTCGATCTCGAAAGCACCCTTCAGCACACTAAATACTGTTTCGATAATTGAGCGTTTGCGTAATAATATTTTTTCAAATAATGGCATAAGTTTATTCTTCATTTTCTTCTTTATGCCAGTTACTAACTTGATTCCTTTGCTGTATAGATCATCAAAGAGCTCCTGTTTGATATAACCCTTATCGCCAAACAATAATCCCGTGATATGTTTGGTGATTATCGAAACCGGCGCTCTATCATCTACATTACCAGGCGTTAGTTTTAGACCTTGAATCTCACCTTTTTTGTTAATAACCAAATGTAATTTTAGACCAAAAAACCAACTTTTTGTTGTTTTACCCAAAGCAGCAATACCGGCAAAGACTTTATTACGAGAGATTCTTTTTCGATGACAAACCTCTAAAGATGTGCGTCAATATAAGAAACTCCCGTAGATTGAGCTGCCTGCATATACCATTCAAGTAATAAAACTAAATAACTCAGAACTCTTGGTTTTAGAGCTATAAAACGAGTATATGATGGAAGAGTTACAAAGTCTGATTTATATAATTGTAGATAGGACATATAAAAATATTTAAAGTTTTTACAAGGTGATTGATGGTATAAAAGCACTATTGTTAACAGCTCAGAATAGCTTATTTCAGGCTTTCTTGTAGGGTTTTTATTAATTAATGGTAGAAATGATTTATTAATCTCTCAGGGTTTAATTCCCCGAAGCTCTGCTTCGTGATATCATAAGAAACAACTAAAACTTTTTTAGATACCTCGTAGCTCTGCTGCGAGGAGCATCATTAGTTCACACTGTCTTGATTTTGAGAGTTGATTTAGCTTGGAGTGTACAAGACTCTTTTTATTTGATAAATCCAAGCTTTTGAGCTTTCCCACGGCCCAGTCCCTCTCAACTGTGATTCTACCAAGAGCTTTAGCAAGTTCATCATTTTGCTCTTGTAAATGATTTATTTGTTCTTGATATTCACTCAAAACTTTAGCTGGTTCAAAAGCTAATGCCGCATTACCTAAAAACTGTTTTTTCCAATTTTGAATTGTTTTAACACTTATTGCATATTTTGAAGCTAACTAACCAAGTGTCGACTCCTCTTTTATTAATTCTAATACTATCCCCGTTTTTTCTGAAGCACTGAAAATTTTTACTTTATTTTTCTTCATCTTTCCTCTTAAGTTTATTGCTATTTATTCTAACTTATTGCGGAAACACACTCCTTCATTTTTTTGTCCAATTTTTTCAGTCCAAAATAGTTATAAACACTAGTCATAAATTAAGTCATCCCTCCAATACTCCTATTATACATAATAAAAATACGCAAGAAAAACAAAGATAATAATATCTATATAATACTTGACTAATTTACTAGGACATTCTATTGTAATGCCAATATTTATTGGTAAATAATCCTATGATGCTAACGACAAAAGGTAGGTATGCCGTAATGGCGATATTAGAGATGGCTTCAAATGTAGGCGATGAGCCTATAACTTTGAATGAAATTTCTTTAAAACAAAATATATCACTTAATTATTTAGAGCAAATATTTTCTAAACTTAAAAAAGCCAATTTAGTTAAGGCTATTAGAGGACCAAACGGAGGATATATCTTAATAGGAAAATTAGAAGAAATAAAAATTTCTAATATTATGGATGCCGTAAATGAGAACTTCATAATGACCGGCTGTTATAAAAAGTCGATAAAAAATTGTGCCTCGAGTACAATAAAATGTAATTCGCATAAATTATGGAAAGGGCTTGGTAAGCATATCAGAGATTATTTTGAAAATATTTCAGTTAAAGATGCTTTAAACCTGAATTTAAATATATGATATATTTAGATCATAACTCTACTACTTCTATTGCACCAAAGGTTAAGGAATATGTAATGAGCTTGATGAATAAGGAGCTTAATTCTTCATCTGCTCATAGCTCAGGTAGGTTTGCTAAGAATATTATAGAAACAGCACGCTCTCAAATAGCAGCAGCTTTAGTAATATCATCTAGAGAATATGATATTACTTTTACTTCTTCAGGAACTGAAAGTAATAATTTAATAATGAAAAATTTTTATGATGGTGATATTTTCATTTCTGCTATTGAACATTTATCGATCTATAACCATATAAAGCATGCTCCGAATATTAAAATTATTAGAGTTGATAAGCAAGGGGTAGTTGAGCTTGAGCATTTAGAGGAGCTATTAGCCCAAAGTACGACTTCTAAGAAGTTAGTGTCCGTCATGATGGCTAATAATGAAAGCGGAGTGCTACAAGATTTAGCTAAAATAAGTGAGATAGCTAAAAAATATGATGCAAGATTTCATAGCGATTTAGTACAAAGTTTTGGTAAAATACCAACAAATATCAAAGTGTTAGGGTTAGATTTTGCTACAATTTCAGGGCATAAAATAGGAGGTGGACTAGGTGGTGCTGCTTTAATCTCTACTTCTCGCTTTCCGCTTACTCCAATAATTATAGGAGGTGGACAGGAAAAGTCAGTACGTTCAGGCACTGAAAATGTTTTAGCAATTGCAGGATTCGGCTTAGCAGCTGAATTAATGAAAGAAAATATCGTAGAGAACTATGTAAAACTCAAAAGCTTACAAGAAGTTTTAGAGAAAAAACTAAAGAAGTATCAACGCGTAAATATTATTAGCGAAAACGCAAAGAGATTACCTAATACTACCTTGTTTACTGTGCCAGGTACAGACGCTCAGACAAAACTGATCGGTTTTGATTTGCGTTATATTTGTGTTAGTTCTGGCTCTGCTTGCTCATCAGGTAAAATATCTAAATCGCATATGTTAACTAATATGGGGCTAGATGAAGAAGAAGTAAAATCATCTATTAGGGTATCGTTTGGGCATAATAACACAATTGATGATATAAAGGCATTTATGATGGCTTTTAAAGAAGTGTACAATGTTGCATAGCGTCATTGCGAGGAAATTATGAAATAATTGACGAAGCAATCTCAGGAGTTAAGCTTATTATTTCATAAGATTGCAACAAAGCTTTGCTCCTCGCAATGATGATTAAAAAGCCACGGTATGACACAAAAATAAAAAAAATTTTTAATACTCACAATTATATGAACATACAATTAAACAATTTAATCCTCCCAATATATATGGATTATCAGGCAACGACGCCGTTAGATCCACGTGTGATGGAAGCGATGCTGCCATATTTTACTACCAAGTTTGGCAATCCTCATTCACGTAGTCATTCTTTTGGGTGGGAAGCTGAAAACGCTGTAGAAGAGGCAAGAGGTGATACTGCAAAACTAATAGGGGCTGAAGCTAAAGAAATAATCTTTACCTCCGGTGCAACTGAGTCTAATAACCTTGCTATAAAAGGCATAGCAAAATTCTATGGCAATAAAAAGAACCATATTATTACAGTAGTTAGTGAACATAAATGTGTCCTTGATGCTTGCAGGCATTTAGAGCAGGAAGGGGTAAAAGTCACCTACTTACCAATCAAACCTAACGGAATAATCGATTTAGAGGTTTTAAAAAATGCTATAACCGATCAGACTATGCTTGTATCAGTTATGGCGGTGAATAACGAAATAGGTGTGATTCAGCCCTTAAAGGAAATTGGAAAAATTTGTCGTGAGAAAGGTGTTTTCTTTCATTCTGATATTGCTCAAGGGTTTGGCAAAATTCCAATTGATGTTAATGAGTGCAATATTGACCTTGCAAGTATCTCAGGGCATAAAATTTATGGTCCAAAAGGCATAGGTGCTTTGTATGTTAGAAAAAAACCTCGTGTGCGTATTACTCCGCTAATAAATGGTGGTGGTCAAGAGCGTGGTATGCGTTCCGGTACGCTGCCGACACCCTTAATAGTAGGACTTGGCACAGCTGCTAATATCGCTTATAATAAGATGGAAAAAGATACCAAGCATGTAAATCAATTATTTGATAAGTTTTTAGGTGCTATAAACAGTCAAATTTCTGAAGTTTACCTAAATGGTGATAAAGATCAAAGGTATAAAGGAAATTTAAACTTAAGCTTTGCAGGTGTTGAAGGAGAATCAATTATCCTTGCCATTAAAGATTTAGCGGTTTCTTCCGGTTCGGCTTGTACTTCAGCCTCGCTTGAACCATCATATGTGTTGCGTTCTATGGGAGTTGATGAGGAACTTGCTCATACTTCGATTAGATTTGGCATAGGTAGATTTACTACTGAGCAAGAAGTTGATTATGCAGTAAAGTTAATATGCTCAAAAATCAATAAGCTACGGGACTTAAGCCCGCTTTGGGAAATGATGCAAGAGGGGATTGATTTAAAGAAAATTAAATGGGCTGTGCATTGAAAATCGTCATTGCGAGGAGCGAAGCGACGCGGCAATCTTGTCAAATATCCTAAGATTGCTTCGTCAAAACTTGTAGTTTTTCCTCGCAATGACGTTGAAACAATTAAAACTAAAATTTTAGAGAATAACAATGGCTTATAGCAAAAAAGTAATAGATCATTATGAAAATCCACGTAATGTTGGATCACTTGATAAAGAGAAGAAAAACGTTGGTACGGGACTCGTTGGTGCACCTGCTTGCGGTGACGTTATGAAGCTACAAATCGAAGTTGATGATAATGGGATTATTACGGATGCAAAATTTAAAACATTCGGCTGTGGTTCGGCTATTGCCTCAAGTTCTTTAGTAACAGAATGGGTAAAAGGTAGATCAATAGACGATGCTGAAGAGATTAAAAATACCGAAATAGCAAAAGAATTATCATTGCCGCCGGTAAAACTTCATTGTTCACTTCTTGCTGAAGATGCCATAAAAGCAGCTATAGCCAATTACAAGCTTAAAAAAGAAAATAAAAAAGACTCTTAACATATGAAGAAAAGCGTTATTTCATTAACTGATTCGGCTGCAAAACAAGTGCAGTTACTGATAGAAAAACGTAATAAGCCTACATATGGAATTAGGGTAGGCGTTAAGTCAGGCGGTTGTGCCGGTCAAACTTATTATGTTGAGTATGCCGATAATAAAAACCAATTTGATGAAGTAGTCGAAGAAAAAGGCGTGCGGATCCTAATAGATCCAAAAGCATTAATGTATATATTAGGTTCTGAAATGGATTATGTAGAGAGCAAATTCAAATCCCAATTCACTTTTACCAATCCTAACGAAAAAGCTAATTGTGGTTGCGGTAAGTCTTTTAGCGTATAATCCCACTTGAATTAATAAATCAGTATATGTAGCTTTAGGAATAGGTTTATCTGGCAGAAAGGATATTTTAGGCTTATGGATAAGTGAGAATGAAGGAGCTAAATTTTGGCTTGGTAATTTTACTGAGATGAAAAATAGAGGAGTAAAAGATATCTTAATTGCTTGTAGTGATAATCTAACTGGTATATCTGATGCTATTGCATCAGTATACCCGAAAACTGAACATCAAATTTGTATTGTCCATCAGATCAGGAATAGCCTCAAATATGTATCATATAAAGATAGAAAGCAATTAGCAGCGGATTTGAAACTAATCTATACTTCTGCTACTGAAAAAGAAGCAGAATTAGCTCTTGAGTCATTTGATCAAAAATGGAGTAAGCAATATCCGCATATAGCTAAATCTTGGTATAATAATTGGGATAATTTGATAATTTTCTTGCAATATCCAAAGGAGATTCGTAAGATTATTTACACTACAAATGCGATAGAATCGCTGAATAGCCAATTGAGAAAAGTTACGGCTCTGTTTCATCAATTGTGTAAATTTCGTGAACCATTAAATTCTACCATCAAATTTGATCATAAAATGAGCCATAGCTTCATTCCAATTGGGGATAGGCATAGACCATTTTTTGGTAATATAATCAATTGTCAGATATAAAGCCTTAAATAGTCCGTCCGCCAAAACTCTACAAGCCTTATAGATAATATGGTTTTAAGACAAGAAGTAATACAACAATCCGTAAGAAAATGATAAAATATGGTCATAAACCTTATGGATTTCAGTCAATGCCAATAGACAACATTATCAAATCGCAAGAACAAGGGAAACTGTTTGGTTATAAATTAAAAGAAGAATTAAACCCAAATAATAAGCTATATAAATTAAGAGAATTAATAAATTGGTCTAGGCTCGAAGAGTGGTTATCAAAAAATGTTTGTATTAAGAAATTTGGTAGAAATAGAAAATGTCATAGAGTGATGCTTGGCATAACGATGCTACAAGCAATGTATAATTTTTCAGATTCATTATCAGAGGAAGAGCTAAAAGAGAATATGTATTGGCAGTATTTCTGCGGGTGGGAATATATAGAAAAAGACATAGCTATCTCGGAAACTAGTATACGACGGTTTCGTAGTGTATTAGGTGAAGCTGGATATAATGAGATATTATCGGAGTTGATCAGGGTTGGGATAAAAACTAACACAATTAAAAAAAAAGATTTGGAATTAATCATCGCTGATACGACTGTACAAATTAAGAATATCAAACACCCACACGATGTTTATTTAATGGATAAAGCTAGGCTTAGCATAGTAAAGCTTTGCAACAGTTTGGGTATACATTTGAATGAAACATACGCTAGAACCTATAAACGCGATATAGTAAAGCTATGGAAATATAAAGAACATAGTAAAGCCAAGAAGCGTTGGAAAATAATGAAGCATTTAAAAATATTACTGGGTCGTTTGATTAGAGTATGTGAGCGTGAGATCAAAAATAAGCAATTAAACTTGTCTCTCAAAAATCAAGAAGTATTGCAAAAAATAAAACAAATACATAACCAATCTGTTTTAAAAAGAGAAGCTAAAAAGCAATATAAAGAAGATAACAAAGTATTATATAGTTTTCATGCCCCTGAAGTAGAGTGTATAGGAAAGGGAAAACGCAACAAGCCATATGAGTTTGGCAATAAAGTAGCGGTAGTAGTAAGTGGTCGTAGAAATTTTGTTTTATCCGCAAAATCGTTTCATAATAATCCTTATGATGGTCATACATTGCATCAGAGCTTTGAAGCAGTAGAGAGTGTCACTGGAATCAAGATAAAGAAATCATTTGTTGATCTTGGGTATAGTGGTAGCAATGTAAAGGAGAAGAGTAAGGTATATACCCCAAAAACGCGGAAGAAGTTGTTACAAGAGGACAAGTCTATGATCAAGAGACGCAGTGCCATAGAACCAATAATAGGTCACTTAAAGCAATATGGTCGGATGGGTAGAAACTTCTTGAAAGGTATGATAGGAGATATTATCAATCCAATAATCTCTGCTATTGGTTTGAATTTACGATGCATTGCAAATCATTTACAAATCGTGTCTAACTCCACATAAATCAAAAATATCATCATGCAAAAACTAGATGAACGATAAAAAATCGTTAACAATAGCTCCATATCAAAATTAGACCAACACAGAAATGTATCAGTAAAAATTAACATAACTTATTAATTTTTATTGAAAATCTTAGCAATTTGTTGTCAAAACTCTATCCCATTACAAATGATCAGGATTTGAAGTGTTTTTGGCGGATAGACTAAATACTGCGTCATCATTTGGAAAGATGCGTTTATTCTTAGTCACTTTTCTCAATTGGCTATTCAGCGATTCTATCGCATTTGTAGTGTAAATAATCTTACGAATCTCCTTTGGATATTGCAAGAAAATTATCAAATTATCCCAATTATTATACCAAGATTTAGCTATATGCGGATATTGCTTACTCCATTTTTGATCAAATGACTCAAGAGCTAATTCTGCTTCTTTTTCAGTAGCAGAAGTATAGATTAGTTTCAAATCCGCTGCTAATTGCTTTCTATCTTTATATGATACATATTTGAGGCTATTCCTGATCTGATGGACAATACAAATTTGATGTTCAGTTTTCGGATATATAGTCTATCCGCCAAAAACACTTCAAATCCTGATCATTTGTAATGGGATAGAGTTTTGACAACAAATTGCTAAGATTTTCAATAAAAATTAATAAGTTATGTTAATTTTTACTGATACATTTCTGTGTTGGTCTAATTTTGATATGGAGCTATTGTTAACGATTTTTTATCGTTCATCTAGTTTTTGCATGATGATATTTTTGATTTATGTGGAGTTAGACACGATTTGTAAATGATTTGCAATGCATCGTAAATTCAAACCAATAGCAGAGATTATTGGATTGATAATATCTCCTATCATACCTTTCAAGAAGTTTCTACCCATCCGACCATATTGCTTTAAGTGACCTATTATTGGTTCTATGGCACTGCGTCTCTTGATCATAGACTTGTCCTCTTGTAACAACTTCTTCCGCGTTTTTGGGGTATATACCTTACTCTTCTCCTTTACATTGCTACCACTATACCCAAGATCAACAAATGATTTCTTTATCTTGATTCCAGTGACACTCTCTACTGCTTCAAAGCTCTGATGCAATGTATGACCATCATAAGGATTATTATGAAACGATTTTGCGGATAAAACAAAATTTCTACGACCACTTACTACTACCGCTACTTTATTGCCAAACTCATATGGCTTGTTGCGTTTTCCCTTTCCTATACACTCTACTTCAGGGGCATGAAAACTATATAATACTTTGTTATCTTCTTTATATTGCTTTTTAGCTTCTCTTTTTAAAACAGATTGGTTATGTATTTGTTTTATTTTTTGCAATACTTCTTGATTTTTGAGAGACAAGTTTAATTGCTTATTTTTGATCTCACGCTCACATACTCTAATCAAACGACCCAGTAATATTTTTAAATGCTTCATTATTTTCCAACGCTTCTTGGCTTTACTATGTTCTTTATATTTCCATAGCTTTACTATATCGCGTTTATAGGTTCTAGCGTATGTTTCATTCAAATGTATACCCAAACTGTTGCAAAGCTTTACTATGCTAAGCCTAGCTTTATCCATTAAATAAACATCGTGTGGGTGTTTGATATTCTTAATTTGTACAGTCGTATCAGCGATGATTAATTCCAAATCTTTTTTTTTAATTGTGTTAGTTTTTATCCCAACCCTGATCAACTCCGATAATATCTCATTATATCCAGCTTCACCTAATACACTACGAAACCGTCGTATACTAGTTTCCGAGATAGCTATGTCTTTTTCTATATATTCCCACCCGCAGAAATACTGCCAATACATATTCTCTTTTAGCTCTTCCTCTGATAATGAATCTGAAAAATTATACATTGCTTGTAGCATCGTTATGCCAAGCATCACTCTATGACATTTTCTATTTCTACCAAATTTCTTAATACAAACATTTTTTGATAACCACTCTTCGAGCCTAGACCAATTTATTAATTCTCTTAATTTATATAGCTTATTATTTGGGTTTAATTCTTCTTTTAATTTATAACCAAACAGTTTCCCTTGTTCTTGCGATTTGATAATGTTGTCTATTGGCATTGACTGAAATCCATAAGGTTTATGACCATATTTTATCATTTTCTTACGGATTGTTGTATTACTTCTTGTCTTAAAACCATATTATCTATAAGGCTTGTAGAGTTTTGGCGGACGGACTATTTAAGGTTTTATATCTGACAATTGATTATATTACCAAAAAATGGTCTATGCCTATCCCCAATTGGAATGAAGCTATGGCTCATTTTATGATCAAATTTGATGGTAGGATTTAATGGCTCACGAAATTTACACAATTGATGAAACAGAGCCGTAATTTCTGCTCATCACCATGTTTACCTACTGAAGTTTTGACAAAAATTCTAATTTTTCTGACTAAAGTAAAAATTTATATTTAAATATTTAGTGCTTTTATCAGCTTAAAAGCGATATTTCTACAATTTAAAGTAAATTATTTGATATATAATACACATTATAGATTGATACACTCGCCACTTTTTTTAATCTCTCAGGGTTTAATTCCCCGAAGCTCTGCTTCGTGATATCATAAGAAACCACTAAAACTTTTTTAGATACCTCGTAGCTCTGCTGCGAGGAGCATCATTAAAAATTTTTTGTCAAAACTTCAGTTACCTACTGTGCTCATAAAATATCCTTTACTCCAAAACTCACTTCCCCATAATTTTTCTTTAAGATTTGGATATTTCTCAAACATTTTCTTAGAAGTAATACTTTTTATGATTTGAGTTATTTTTGTTGGGCTATACATTGGTATTGACTGTAATAAAAAATGTACGTGATCTTTATCTACTCCTATTTCTAAAAATCTAATTTCATAACGATCTTCTATGTGCTCACAAATTTTACACAAATAATCATCTAGTTCTTGATTGAATATTACTCTTCTATACTTTGCCGGCGTTACTAAATGATATATTAGTACTGTGACATTATGACTCTTATGTATATAACTGCTTTCTTCCATTCAAGTAGTATATCACGAAGCAGAGCTTCGGGGAATTAAACCCTGAGAGATTAAAATTTTCTTTTACTGTTGAGGATAAGGGTTATTACTTGCCACTTGAGCAGTAACAGTTTTTACACTATTATCATCAAAGAACACAGTTATATCAACTGTGTCACCAACTTTTAGATCTTTCCTTATATCATAAAGCATTATATGCATACCTCCAGGTACAAAACCAACGTTAAGATTACCAGAAATTAAAAACGGATAATCTACTTTCACCATTTGACTAACACCATTACTGTCGGTAACTGTTTGGTGCATCTCTATTCTACCTATTTGATCTGAAGATATATTAACTATATTATAGCTAGCCGGTCTAGTATTTACTAATGTAAAATACATAGCAGAATTGCTTAGTACATTATTAACATTTGTTGTAGGTCTTACCCAAGATTGTGCAAATTGTACAGCTCCTGCCGCATTTAACTTAGATAAAGTAGCAGATGAATCTGTAGGGTTAGTATTTTGGGCTGGCTGAGTGTTAGGGCTAGCATAGCTTGTTATACTAGCAAAAGCTATGAAACCAGCCAATAAAGTTTTTATCATAATTAACACCTTTTAATAGTTTTATAAAATACTAGCATAAATTTTATATAAAGCTAGTTTTTTAGAATATAATGCCTGCGTGTTTCTTTAGAAAATCTCTCAATCGCATAACGCAATGTAGTTCTAGGCATTTGCGATATATGTTGATTTAGAAAATCTATCAGCTGCTTTTCATCCTTTTTTCCTGCTTCACGTAGCATCCACCCTACCGCTTTATGAATTAAATCGTGCTTATCGTTCAGTAATAATTGTGCTATTTTAAAAGTTAAATTGAGTTCATTTTTGCGAATAAAATACCAAGTTGCAACCATTGCTATTCTTCTTTCCCAAAGATTTTCAGATTTTGCTAATTTGAAAAGATATTCCTTATCTTTATCCCATAAATAAGCTCCGATAATATAATGAGCTGAAGCATCAACCAAATTCCAATTATTAACATATTTTGTGTTATCTATATAGAATTCATAAAAAAATTTCTTATCATTATCAGAAGCTTTTTGATATTGATTGATAAGGATAACTAATGCTAAAAGTCTTTCTTCATTAAATCTTGATTTAATAAGCCTGCCTAAATCATCCTTACTTAAATTATAATAAGTTTTAGCTATTTTACGTAAAGTCGGCACAGTCACCCCTATAAACCTATCATGCTCACCATATTGCCCTTCTTTAGTTTTAAAAAAAACTGTTAAGCGTTCTACCGGAATAGTCGCCGAATTAAGTAAAATATTTCTAATTTCTTGTAAATTTTCTTTCATGTTCAATAAGCCATTTTTTACGATGTAATCCTGAACCATATCCGCCAAGCTCGCCATTATTATTAATAATGCGGTGGCATGGAATAATTATAGCAAATCTATTTGCTCCGTTAGCATGTGCAACAGCTCTATAAGCAGTTTCTTTGCCCACTGCCTTAGCTTGTGTAAAGTAGCTCCTTGTTTCGCCATATGGCACATTCATTAGCTTTTCCCATACTAATCTCTGAAACTCGCTTCCTACAAGACATAAAGATGTATTAAATTTTTGTAAATTGCCGTCAAAATATGACTTAAGTTCTTTTTCAACTGATGAAATAGGTTTGGTATTGCCATCAATAACAGACAATTTAGCCTTAACTTTAAGCATTTTAATCTCTCAGAACCTGAATTCTGGATTAATCTAGGTTTGGAAGTCAGTATTTACAAAGGATAGAAGACACTCTATATAATTTTTAGCAAAAAAACAAGAGTATCCCCATGAAGAAAGATATTACTGCATTATTTTGTTTTGTCGATGATTTTTGTAAAATTAGCGAGCAGTGGATTAATGATGAACGAACATTAGAATTACCCATGACGAATATTAAAATTACCCATTTTTGAGTAAAAAATATTGTCTAAAGTGTTACATTATTATCCTCCGATTTTATAGTTAATTTTTTGCCTTTAGCTGTAGCGATTCTATAACTTTCAGTATTGAGTTCAAGAATTGAAGAATGGTGAACCAATCTGTCAATAACTGCTGACGTAGTCATTTCATCTTTAAAAATAGTATTCCATTTTGCAAAAACTAAATTGCTAGTAATTAATACACTACGCATTTCATAACGTTCAGCTAATAAGGTAAATAAAACATCAGTTTCTTCACGATTATATGGTACATATGATATATCATCAATTATCAATATTTCAAAATAATCGAATTTTTTAATAATTTGCTTAAGTTTTAAACTAAGCTTTGCTTCTAGTAATTGTTGAACCAAATTAGCTGCTGTTGTATATAATACACGTCTACCAGCAAGACACCACTCACGTGCTAAACCTATACTAAGATGACTTTTGCCAGTGCCAGGATTACCAACAATAAGTATATTTTCATAGCGATCCATAAATTCTCCTTGTGCAAGATATTGGATCTTAGTTGGCGATAATCCTGGGATACGCTTAATATCAAAGTTGCTTAATAACTTATCTCGAGAGAGTTTTGCTTGCTTCAGCAATCTGGCAATACGTTGTTGTTGTCTATGTTCTAACTCACGTATGGCTAACTCCTGTAGATAATCTATATATGTTTTCTTTTCTTGCTCAAAGCTTTCTGCAACTGATTTATAGCACGATGCAAAAGTAGGTAAGCAAAGGTTCTTGAGTAAATTATTTAGCGGTTGCGGAGTTATTATCTGTTTACTCATGCAACCTCCATTGTTTTAAAGCAATGTAATTGATCATATTCAGACAGTATTGGTTGATTAATTTTTACTGAACAAACAGTTTGAGTCTGGCTATTTAGTAAATCTGTAATATGATCAATTATTGGCTCAATCTTCTTTTCTAATAGCACTTCTAATGCAGTAACTACATTCAATTCTCCATACATTTTTGCTAATTGTAATATTTTAAGATATATTTTATGCCCTTTATATGGATATATAGAGATAAGCTGGTCATATACCTGACGAAATATAGCACGTGGGAATAAAGCTTCATAATATTGATATTGAACAAATGCTCCAGGTTTACGTACTAAACTATCAATAATATGTCTATAATCAATAACATAGCCATTGCTGATTCTAGACATTTTTTGTAAACATTTGTTACCATAGTAAAGCTCTATTTCTTCAGAATAAATATATAATGGACTAAAAAAATTGGACAAAAAAATGAAGGAGTGTGTTTCCGCAATAAGTTAGAATAAATAGCAATAAACTTAAGAGGAAAGATGAAGAAAAATAAAGTAAAAATTTTCAGTGCTTCAGAAAAAACGGGGATAGTATTAGAATTAATAAAAGAGGAGTCGACACTTGGTCAGTTAGCTTCAAAATATGCAATAAGTGTTAAAACAATTCAAAATTGGAAAAAACAGTTTTTAGGTAATGCGGCATTAGCTTTTGAACCAGCTAAAGTTTTGAGTGAATATCAAGAACAAATAAATCATTTACAAGAGCAAAATGATGAGCTTGCTAAAGCTCTTGGTAGAATCACAGTTGAGAGGGACTGGGCCGTGGGAAAGCTCAAAAGCTTGGATTTATCAAATAAAAAGAGTCTTGTACACTCCAAGCTAAATCAACTCTCAAAATCAAGACAGTGTGAACTATTAAAGATTAGTCGATCTACAGCCTACTATAAATCCAAGGAGATGAGTATAAATAAATTAAGTATTTTAAATAGAATAGATGAAATATATACAGATAATCCTGAATTTGGTTATCGCTATATTCATCAACAGTTACTAGAAGATGGTTTTATTGTCGGTAAAGATCGAGTACTGAAATATATGAGGATGATGGGTATAGAAGCTATTTACCCACATAAGAAAAAATCTACTTCTCGAAACGATAGTGAGCATAAGATCTATAGCTACTTACTTGATCAATATTGGACTAAATCTGGCTCAACAAAGCAAGTGTATGTGCCTAATGTGAATGAGGTTTGGAGTGGTGACATTACTTACATTAGAACTAATGGTGGCTTTATGTATATGGCAGCTATTATAGATTGGCATAGCAAGGCCATATTGAGCTATAAACTGTCAAATTCTATGGATGCATCTCTTGTAACTGATGTCTTGAAACAAGCTCTCAGTAAGTATAACGCTCCACAGATATTTAATAGTGATCAAGGTAGCCAATATACCAGTTATGACCACATAAATATTCTCAAGGAGCATGATATCCAAATTTCAATGAATGGCCAAGGTAGAAGTATTGATAATATAGTAATAGAAAGGTTTTTTAGAACTTTAAAATATAATTGTATCTTTATTAATGATTTTAACAATGTTAAAGAGTTAAAAGAGGGGATTGATCATTATCTGAATAAATATAATTATCACAGATTTCATTCAAGTATTGGTTATAAAAAGCCTATGAATGTATATCTGAATTATATGCAAAATTATCAGCAAATTGCTGCCTGATAATCGAAAAATTAGGAAAACATACTACTCATTTTTTTGTCTTGATTTTTCAGTCCACTATCATATAAGCTTTTAAAGTATAACCTATTAAGCGACTAGGCACAGAATAAGCTACAGATAAAATACTAACTGTACTGCTTGGATTAACACGTACTGATAATATTGTAGGTGCATTCCATTTCCTGATTGGTAACTCTTTTAAATGAACTAATTCTTCAGCTAATTTTTCTTTTCTACAGCTATTTCGCTTTTCTTTAATTTGTGTAAGGAATAATTCATAAGCTTTTAAATCAACAAAATTACGTGATCCACGTAATAGCAGATGTTGATTCACTGCTTGCTTAAATGTATCATGACTTTTTTCAACAGAACCATTTTCATGACTGACGCCTGGATTATTTCGCGATGGTGCAACATTGTAATAACCAAGCAATTCTTGCCATCTTTCTGTAAATTGTCTACTATTACCACATTGCTTGGTAGCTGCACTTAAATTATCTGTACGATGCTCTGGTCAAACTCCACCTAACTCCCATACAGCTTTTTCAAACCCTGATGCTAATGTATCAAAACTTTCACTATGGCATATGCTAAAAGTTTCCCAACATGAATAAGGCAACATAAAATGAAATAGTAAGTGAGGATATGGTTGCCCACCAATACAAATACCCAATTGATTCATATTGGTCCAATCAGACTGACTCTGTTTGCCAGGAAGAATATTTTGTAAAAAGATTACCGTCTTATCCTTACCATGTGCAGCTCTCCATTGTTTCAACCTTTGCTGCAAACAGCGTAATTGCTTCCCATTATAATTCCCATGATACTTTTCTGTCAAATATGCTAATATGGTAGTTGCTTGCAACTCCGGTGCTGATTCTAGCATTGATTCTATTTCATCCCAGTGCTTCACAAATGGATCCTTACGTGTCCTATATTTACGTATTGTGCGTAATTCGCTTGGATACTTATTAATACGTAAATACTTACGTGCCGTTTTTACACTCATACCTGCTTTTGCAGCAGAAATTATCTGATTATATTTTTTGATCTTTTGCATTAAAATACCTACTTGGTTATTTGTACATGTCATCAGTAATTCTCGAATAATATTTAAATATTTAAAAATAAATTTTTATTCGATTTTACTGTCCATAGTTACTTCTTTTTTATAGGTAATTTTAATGTTCGTTGAGGGTAATTCTAATATTCGTTAGTCAGTAGAGAAAGAGTGGTGATAATCTGGTAAGATGTCCTGAATTAAAAATAATCCAGATTATATGAGATCTCGGAAGAAAGCCCCTTTTAACCTGAATTCTGGATTAGCTAATTTTGAGATATAGCAGGTTTGTTAGGTTTCATACAGTATGCAATTAGGGCGGATAAGATATGTACAAAGGCATTCCAAATTGATCTATGTCTTGTATGTTCGATCTCGAAAGCACCCTTCAGCACACTAAATACTGTTTCGATAATTGAGCGTTTGCGTAATAATATTTTTTCAAATAATGGCATAAGTTTATTCTTCATTTTCTTCTTTATGCCAGTTACTAACTTGATTCCTTTGCTGTATAGATCATCAAAGAGCTCCTGTTTGATATAACCCTTATCACCAAACAATAATCCCGTGATATGTTTGGTGATTATCGAAACCGGCGCTCTATCATCTACATTACCAGGCGTTAGTTTTAGACCTTGAATCTCACCTTTTTCGTTAATAACCAAATGTAATTTTAGACCAAAAAACCAACTTTTTGTTGTTTTACCCAAAGCAGCAATACCGGCAAAGACTTTATTACGAGAGATTCTTTTTCGATGACAAACCTCTAAAGATGTGGCGTCAATATAAGAAACTCCCGTAGATTGAGCTGCCCGCATATACCATTCAAGTAATAAAACTAAATAACTCAGAACTCTTGGTTTTAGAGCTATAAAACGAGTATATGATGGAAGAGTTACAAAGTCTGATTTATATAATTGTAGATAGGACATATAAAAATATTTAAAGTTTTTACAAGGTGATTGATGGTATAAAAGCACTATTGTTAACAGCTCAGAATAGCTTATTTCAGGCTTTCTTGTAGGGTTTTTAATGATGCTCCTCGCAGCAGAGCTACGAGGTATCTATCCAAAAAGCTTTAACTGTTTTTGTTGAAATGCTTTATAAGAAGGTTTGCCTGAACCTTGATTCTGTACATAATTACGTAATTTCTGCTCATCACCATGTTTACCTACTGTGCTCATAAAATATCCTTTACTCCAAAACTCACTTCCCCATAATTTTTCTTTAAGATTTGGATATTTCTCAAACATTTTCTTAGAAGTAATACTTTTTATGATTTGAGTTATTTTGGTTGGGCTATACATTGGTATTGACTGTAATAAAAAATGTACGTGATCTTTATCTACTCCTATTTCTAAAAATCTAATTTCATAACGATCTTCTATGTGCTCACAAATTTTACACAAATAATCATCTAGTTCTTGATTGAATATTACTCTTCTATACTTTGCCGGCGTTACTAAATGATATATTAGTACTGTGACATTATGACTCTTATGTATATAACTGCTTTCTTCCATTCAAGTAGTATATCACGAAGCAGAGCTTCGGGGAATTAAACCCTGAGAGATTAAAAATAGCTATCTGCTGGCTTTAATGCAAGGGTAAAATAAAAATATAGAAGAAAAAGAGAGATTATTAATTGCTTTATCAATTATAGAGAACGAGGAATAAGTGATTTTATTAGAAAATCTTAAATTTATGGCATCGTTTTTGAATTAGGGGAGTTTTTTAAAACTTCTTTATAAACTTCAAGATCCTTTCGGAGCATTAAATCAAGAGAGAAGTCATTAATTACAGTATGTCTTGCGGCGGTTTGAATTTTCTTAGCTTCTTCAGTATTTAGAATAGATAAGCAATGATCAATTTTTTCAGCTAAATCTTCAGCATCATTTGGCTTTACGTGGAAACCTGTTACATTATCATTTATTGTTTCAGTAGCTCCACCAATATTAGTGGCAATAACAAGCTTTTCCATAGCCTGCCCTTCAATAATAGTACGCCCAAAAGCTTCAGGCTCAATCGAAGCAGAAACAATAATATCTGAAATACCATAAAGATTTATGATATCAGAATCATTACCAAAAATTTGAATTTTATTTTGAAGTTTTAAATTTGCGATAAGTTCTTTTACTCTATTAGTAAAACTTGGATGTCTTGATAAATCACCGACCATTAAACAATAAAAGTTTCTGTGCTTTAATTTGCTTAATGCCTCTACTAAAACAAGATGTCCTTTCCAGCTAGTCATTCTAGAGGGCATCGATATTATCGGTACATTATCTGGAGCATCATATTTATCACGACATTTTTTAAGTCTTTCTGGTGTTAAATTTGCTGGATCAAAATAATCACAATTTACACCACGCTCAATTACCACTATTTTCTTTTCATCAACATTATAATTTTTAAGTAAATGTTGCTTCACAAAATTAGAAATGGTAATCACTTTCTCTCCCTTGAACATTATACTATTATAATATTTCTTCAAATCATTAGGAGCCTTATAAATACCATGAAAGGTTGTTAAAAACTTAGTATTCGTCCATTTTGCTGCTAGATATGAACTCCATGCCGGGGCTCTTGACCTTGTATGAACTATATCAACCTTATATTTTTTGATTATTTCGGCTATTAACCTAGCATTACTTAGAATTACAAAAGGGTTTTTACTACTACTATTCATTTGAATATGTAGTATTTCCTCATTATCTAACTCTTTAACTAAAGCACCACCAGCTGAAATTATAATCGGAGTATGACCAAGAACTTTAAGATATTTTGCAACTTCTATAGTCCCTCTTTCAACTCCTCCCGAAACTAGAGCAGGAACTACTTGCAAAATAGTATATTTATTGTATCGTTTACTTGAATTTAATGAAGGCATTATAATTTCATCTGTTTAAATAATTATTTAAAATGCACAAGCTTTATACTAGAACACAAGACAAATTTGTTGTCTATAATAATTATAGAATTGTTAATACAAATATTCCACCTGTAATTTTTTTACACGGCTTAATGTCAGGTATGCATTCATTTAAAGCTCTCTATTTAATAGATTATTGTAAAAAAAACAATTATAATTTTACTATTTTTGATAATTTTGGTCACGGTGATGCTGCGGGACAATTTACAGATCAAACTATTAGTAGTTGGTTAGAAGGAGTAGCTCTAGTTTTAGATGAATTAATTGATGATCAAGCTATAATAGTCGGCTCAAGCTTGGGAGGATGGCTTGCACTTCTTGCAGCTTTAAAGTTTCCAAATAAAGTTAAAGGACTTATCTGTTTAGCCCCTGCAGCTGATTTTACGGAAGATATTTGGCACAATCTATCGCCAACAGATCAATCTAGAATACAAAAAGAAAGTCTGCTAGAAATATCAGGTAGAAGTTGTGAACATAGATATCCTATTAGCTATAAATTAATAGCAGATGCAAAAAAGCATTTACTATTGACAAAGAACGAAATTGATATAAATACTCCGGTGCATTTAATCCATGGCATGTTAGATGAAGATGTACCTTATGATATTTCTCTTAAGCTGTTAGAAAAAATAACAAGTAAACAGATAATACTGAAATTAATTAAAGACGGAAAACATAACCTATCTAGAGAAGAAGATTTGAAAGTGATGACAAATTCTTTAGAGGAATTGATCCATGTCATTACAAGCGACTACAAGGAGCGTGGCAATCTCGTAAGCATGACTCCTGAGATTGCGAACGTACAAAACTTATAGTTTTTCCTCGCAATGACGGACAAGCTTAATACATATATTAAATAAAGAAAAAAATAATTATGTTTAGTAAAATAAATAAAATTCACGATTTTAAAGAAGTTATAAAAGCAATAGAAAAAGCAGATGGAACTTATCTAGTGCTTTTTGATGTTGATGAAGTAATAGTGATGGATTCAGATGAATCTAGATTAACGCATGATTACCGCAAAATATTAGTAAATGACATTGAAAAAAGGCTCTCTCGTAAAGAGTGTGAATTATTAATGAGCGTAGTTCTAAAGGACCGCAAAGCTAGGTTTGTGAATGATGATATTTTAACCATATTTGCTTTACTTCAAGAAAAAAATATTCCAGCAATGGGTCTTACAAAGCTTCCTACCGGTAAATTTGGCGTAATTGAAGATATGATAGAGTGGAGAGTACGAGAACTAACTGCATTAAAATTGAATCTTCAAGAATTATCACCTTTAAATGACGAAGTAATAATAAAAGATTTTAATGCCGGTTATGGTGATCCTATTTTAAAAGATGGGATAATTTACACCGCAGAATATGATAAGGGAGCTGTGCTTGAATATGTGTTGCAAAAAATAAATTATTCTCCGAAATCAATAATATTTGTAGATGATATAGAAGAAAATTTATTATCATTACAAAAGATATGTATTAAACTAAAAATTAATTACCAAGGGTTTGAGTTTATGGGCTCTGCAATAGTCCCTGAACCTGATCTTGACGAACAACTAGAAAAAATTAGATTTGAGATTCTAGAAAAAGAATATAAATGGTTAACGGATCACGAACTTAAAAAATTAAATAAATAATATTAATTATGCCTACAAAACTTATTATCCTTTTTGTCCTATTTTTTTCGCTTTCTACTATTGCAAGTAAAAAAATAGAAGAAAAAATTACAGGAGTAAAAGTTACTAAAGCAGAAACAGCTGAGCTTTATGAAGTCTTTCATATTGTAGGGCGATGCCAAAATAATAATAGCCGTGATTATTATGCTAATGCTGCTGGTACTGTTGAAAAAATTTCAGCTATGCAAGAACAAATAGTTAAAAAAGGTGATATATTACTAGTTATAGATAGAGATGTAGCGGAAACTACTAAATCAAAAGCCGAGGCTTTATTAAATACAAAGCAGGAAGAGTTCAATAGAAAAGATGCTTTATTTGCAAAGAAATATGTAAGTAGCCAAGAACATCAAAAATCGAAAAGCGAGCTTGAAGAGGCTAAATTTAATTAGTCTATCCGCCAAAAACACTTCAAATCCTGATCATTTGTAATGGGATAGAGTTTTGACAACAAATTGCTAAGATTTTCAATAAAAATTAATAAGTTATGTTAATTTTTACTGATACATTTCTGTGTTGGTCTAATTTTGATATGGAGCTATTGTTAACGATTTTTTATCGTTCATCTAGTTTTTGCATGATGATATTTTTGATTTATGTGGAGTTAGACACGATTTGTAAATGATTTGCAATGCATCGTAAATTCAAACCAATAGCAGAGATTATTGGATTGATAATATCTCCTATCATACCTTTCAAGAAGTTTCTACCCATCCGACCATATTGCTTTAACAGGAGTTTCGCACTTAGCAAATAATATGCTAATCTAGAGAAAAATAGTTTTAGATAAAAATGACAAGATCAAAATGTAGCAAAGATTTATATAAATCATTCTTACAAGCAAGTAGTGTAAGATATACTAGCAAAGCATTATCTGAAGTAAGTCCATTAGATCTATCGCACGATAGTGCAAGTCGATGGTTAAAGAGTAAGGATTTTCGCCCTAGCGAAATCTATAGCAAAGTGTCAAAATATATTGATCTGGAAGATCCTTGTTTATTAGTGGGAGATGACACCTTATTGTCAAAGCAATACAGTAAGAGGATCGAGCTTGTAAATTATCAATATTCTGGGGCTGTACATGATGTTATACCTGGTATAGGAATGGTAAACTTACTGCATTACAATACTCAAATTGATCAATCTACTCCTGTAGATTATAGAATATATGATAAAGAAACTGATGGTAAAACAAAGAACGAGCATTTTCGTGATATGCTTACTTTAGCTAAAGAAAGAGGTATCAAGCCTGATGCTATAGTTATGGATGCTTGGTATAGTGGTTTGGATAATTTAAAACATATACGTAATTTAGGTTGGATATGGGTTACCAACCTAAGAAAAAATAGAAAAGTTAATCGTAATGTTAGCTTGGAAACTTTAGAGATTCCCGATGAAGGGCTAAAAATTCACCTACGTGGATACGGTTGGGTTACGGTATTTAGTCTATCCGCCAAAAACACTTCAAATCCTGATCATTTGTAATGGGATAGAGTTTTGACAACAAATTGCTAAGATTTTCAATAAAAATTAATAAGTTATGTTAATTTTTACTGATACATTTCTGTGTTGGTCTAATTTTGATATGGAGCTATTGTTAACGATTTTTTATCGTTCATCTAGTTTTTGCATGATGATATTTTTGATTTATGTGGAGTTAGACACGATTTGTAAATGATTTGCAATGCATCGTAAATTCAAACCAATAGCAGAGATTATTGGATTGATAATATCTCCTATCATACCTTTCAAGAAGTTTCTACCCATCCGACCATATTGCTTTAAGTGACCTATTATTGGTTCTATGGCACTGCGTCTCTTGATCATAGACTTGTCCTCTTGTAACAACTTCTTCCGCGTTTTTGGGGTATATACCTTACTCTTCTCCTTTACATTGCTACCACTATACCCAAGATCAACAAATGATTTCTTTATCTTGATTCCAGTGACACTCTCTACTGCTTCAAAGCTCTGATGCAATGTATGACCATCATAAGGATTATTATGAAACGATTTTGCGGATAAAACAAAATTTCTACGACCACTTACTACTACCGCTACTTTATTGCCAAACTCATATGGCTTGTTGCGTTTTCCCTTTCCTATACACTCTACTTCAGGGGCATGAAAACTATATAATACTTTGTTATCTTCTTTATATTGCTTTTTAGCTTCTCTTTTTAAAACAGATTGGTTATGTATTTGTTTTATTTTTTGCAATACTTCTTGATTTTTGAGAGACAAGTTTAATTGCTTATTTTTGATCTCACGCTCACATACTCTAATCAAACGACCCAGTAATATTTTTAAATGCTTCATTATTTTCCAACGCTTCTTGGCTTTACTATGTTCTTTATATTTCCATAGCTTTACTATATCGCGTTTATAGGTTCTAGCGTATGTTTCATTCAAATGTATACCCAAACTGTTGCAAAGCTTTACTATGCTAAGCCTAGCTTTATCCATTAAATAAACATCGTGTGGGTGTTTGATATTCTTAATTTGTACAGTCGTATCAGCGATGATTAATTCCAAATCTTTTTTTTTAATTGTGTTAGTTTTTATCCCAACCCTGATCAACTCCGATAATATCTCATTATATCCAGCTTCACCTAATACACTACGAAACCGTCGTATACTAGTTTCCGAGATAGCTATGTCTTTTTCTATATATTCCCACCCGCAGAAATACTGCCAATACATATTCTCTTTTAGCTCTTCCTCTGATAATGAATCTGAAAAATTATACATTGCTTGTAGCATCGTTATGCCAAGCATCACTCTATGACATTTTCTATTTCTACCAAATTTCTTAATACAAACATTTTTTGATAACCACTCTTCGAGCCTAGACCAATTTATTAATTCTCTTAATTTATATAGCTTATTATTTGGGTTTAATTCTTCTTTTAATTTATAACCAAACAGTTTCCCTTGTTCTTGCGATTTGATAATGTTGTCTATTGGCATTGACTGAAATCCATAAGGTTTATGACCATATTTTATCATTTTCTTACGGATTGTTGTATTACTTCTTGTCTTAAAACCATATTATCTATAAGGCTTGTAGAGTTTTGGCGGACGGACTATTTAAGTTTGTGGCAAAAAATGGTCGCATTGATTACATAACAACTAATTTAGAGAATCCTACACGTGAGCAAATAGAGAAAATTGTTAAGGCGCGTTGGTCTATAGAAGTTTATCATCGAGAATTGAAACAAACTTGTGGTATTGAATGCTGTCAGGCACGCACGGGTCGAGCTCAAAGAAATCATATTTGCCTTGCTGTATTGGCCTGGCTTGATATGAACAAAAGGAGGATAAATGAAAACATTACTTTATATCAACAAACTTGGGAAGTTATAAAAACATCAATTCAGAACAACATTAAATGGCTTCTAACTAATACACAATTTTGCTAAGTGCGAAACTCCTGTTTAAGTGACCTATTATTGGTTCTATGGCACTGCGTCTCTTGATCATAGACTTGTCCTCTTGTAACAACTTCTTCCGCGTTTTTGGGGTATATACCTTACTCTTCTCCTTTACATTGCTACCACTATACCCAAGATCAACAAATGATTTCTTTATCTTGATTCCAGTGACACTCTCTACTGCTTCAAAGCTCTGATGCAATGTATGACCATCATAAGGATTATTATGAAACGATTTTGCGGATAAAACAAAATTTCTACGACCACTTACTACTACCGCTACTTTATTGCCAAACTCATATGGCTTGTTGCGTTTTCCCTTTCCTATACACTCTACTTCAGGGGCATGAAAACTATATAATACTTTGTTATCTTCTTTATATTGCTTTTTAGCTTCTCTTTTTAAAACAGATTGGTTATGTATTTGTTTTATTTTTTGCAATACTTCTTGATTTTTGAGAGACAAGTTTAATTGCTTATTTTTGATCTCACGCTCACATACTCTAATCAAACGACCCAGTAATATTTTTAAATGCTTCATTATTTTCCAACGCTTCTTGGCTTTACTATGTTCTTTATATTTCCATAGCTTTACTATATCGCGTTTATAGGTTCTAGCGTATGTTTCATTCAAATGTATACCCAAACTGTTGCAAAGCTTTACTATGCTAAGCCTAGCTTTATCCATTAAATAAACATCGTGTGGGTGTTTGATATTCTTAATTTGTACAGTCGTATCAGCGATGATTAATTCCAAATCTTTTTTTTTAATTGTGTTAGTTTTTATCCCAACCCTGATCAACTCCGATAATATCTCATTATATCCAGCTTCACCTAATACACTACGAAACCGTCGTATACTAGTTTCCGAGATAGCTATGTCTTTTTCTATATATTCCCACCCGCAGAAATACTGCCAATACATATTCTCTTTTAGCTCTTCCTCTGATAATGAATCTGAAAAATTATACATTGCTTGTAGCATCGTTATGCCAAGCATCACTCTATGACATTTTCTATTTCTACCAAATTTCTTAATACAGATAGTGGACTGAAAAATCAAGACAAAAAAATGAGTAGTATGTTTTCCTAATTTTTCGATTATCAGGCAGCAATTTGCTGATAATTTTGCATATAATTCAGATATACATTCATAGGCTTTTTATAACCAATACTTGAATGAAATCTGTGATAATTATATTTATTCAGATAATGATCAATCCCCTCTTTTAACTCTTTAACATTGTTAAAATCATTAATAAAGATACAATTATATTTTAAAGTTCTAAAAAACCTTTCTATTACTATATTATCAATACTTCTACCTTGGCCATTCATTGAAATTTGGATATCATGCTCCTTGAGAATATTTATGTGGTCATAACTGGTATATTGGCTACCTTGATCACTATTAAATATCTGTGGAGCGTTATACTTACTGAGAGCTTGTTTCAAGACATCAGTTACAAGAGATGCATCCATAGAATTTGACAGTTTATAGCTCAATATGGCCTTGCTATGCCAATCTATAATAGCTGCCATATACATAAAGCCACCATTAGTTCTAATGTAAGTAATGTCACCACTCCAAACCTCATTCACATTAGGCACATACACTTGCTTTGTTGAGCCAGATTTAGTCCAATATTGATCAAGTAAGTAGCTATAGATCTTATGCTCACTATCGTTTCGAGAAGTAGATTTTTTCTTATGTGGGTAAATAGCTTCTATACCCATCATCCTCATATATTTCAGTACTCGATCTTTACCGACAATAAAACCATCTTCTAGTAACTGTTGATGAATATAGCGATAACCAAATTCAGGATTATCTGTATATATTTCATCTATTCTATTTAAAATACTTAATTTATTTATACTCATCTCCTTGGATTTATAGTAGGCTGTAGATCGACTAATCTTTAATAGTTCACACTGTCTTGATTTTGAGAGTTGATTTAGCTTGGAGTGTACAAGACTCTTTTTATTTGATAAATCCAAGCTTTTGAGCTTTCCCACGGCCCAGTCCCTCTCAACTGTGATTCTACCAAGAGCTTTAGCAAGCTCATCATTTTGCTCTTGTAAATGATTTATTTGTTCTTGATATTCACTCAAAACTTTAGCTGGTTCAAAAGCTAATGCCGCATTACCTAAAAACTGTTTTTTCCAATTTTGAATTGTTTTAACACTTATTGCATATTTTGAAGCTAACTGACCAAGTGTCGACTCCTCTTTTATTAATTCTAATACTATCCCCGTTTTTTCTGAAGCACTGAAAATTTTTACTTTATTTTTCTTCATCTTTCCTCTTAAGTTTATTGCTATTTATTCTAACTTATTGCGGAAACACACTCCTTCATTTTTTTGTCCAATTTTTTTAGTCCATTATAACAAACATTTTTTGATAACCACTCTTCGAGCCTAGACCAATTTATTAATTCTCTTAATTTATATAGCTTATTATTTGGGTTTAATTCTTCTTTTAATTTATAACCAAACAGTTTCCCTTGTTCTTGCGATTTGATAATGTTGTCTATTGGCATTGACTGAAATCCATAAGGTTTATGACCATATTTTATCATTTTCTTACGGATTGTTGTATTACTTCTTGTCTTAAAACCATATTATCTATAAGGCTTGTAGAGTTTTGGCGGACGGACTAATTATACAATGGCTCTTAAAACCTACAATGACATGATAATTACTGCTCCTTTTAATGGTAAAATAGGTGTGATAAAACCTATGGTCGGTGATGGAGTAAAAATAGGTGATTATCTTTTTAGTATTACAGGAGCTGATAAATCACAAAGTGTTTTTATTGAGCTACCGGAATCTTTAAGTGGCAAGGTCCTCGCCAGTACAAAAGCAATAGTTAATGGCAAAATCCATAGTGAGGTTTTTGCTATTTCACACTATTTATCCAATAATGGTACTATAACCGCTAAAATTGCCTTACCAAATAATACAAACATCTTACATAATAGCTATGTGGATGTTAAGTTGATAATCAACCCGCATGAAAATTTAGCTGTACCAGAAAAATCTATACAACGTAATAATCAAGGTAATTTTGTCTATAAAATAGATGGTGATATAGCAAAGCAACTATATGTAAAAACTGGTTTACGAACTAATGGTTTAATCGAGATTATTTCCGATAACATCAAAGACAGCGATATAATCGTTACAGAGGGCATGCCTCAAATAAGCGATGGTGCAAAAGTAAAAATACTTAATGAGTAAATTACTTAGATCTGCTTCTTTTAAGCCATATACTTATTCTAGATATAGTTGCATGCATTCCATTATATTTTATAGAATAAATGGCTAACCTAATTAAACTTGGTATATTAGAAAAACCTAATAGTATTTTTTTTATACCACTAGAGTCGCTCCTTGTAACATTAACATCTTCTTTTAATGATTTTAATGTGGTTATAGCTTTTAACAATAAACCAACAGTTAGGGAGCTATATTTATTTAAATAAGGATGACTAATAATATAAGATGCTGTGTTTATTAAACTTTCTGCATGTTTTCTAGGATTTGACAAAGTATTAGTACTAGTTATTCTTACTTGTGATAATTCTTTATTAATACCACCTATCAGATTCTTACTTGCAATAGAAATCCATACACAAAAATCTTCACCATTTCTAATATTTTCAGGAAATAAATTTCGTCTAAATAAAGAAGTTTTAGCCATAACTGTCGGCACTGCGATTGGACAGTAATTAATAATCTGGGGAAAACATTGTCCAGAAAAAGTACCTGAATCCTCAGAAGAAAGATATTTGAGTTGCTCATCTACTGTTTGATAAGAAGTATGAGAAAATGATTTATCATTTTCTGCCATATACCTTAATTGAGTTTCTATTTTATCCGGCATAAATAAATCATCCGAATCAAGAAAAGCAATATATTCTCCGGTAGCTTTTTCAATTCCAAAATTACGAGCTGAACTAACGCCTTTATTTTCTCTGCGAAAATATTGTATTCTCTTATCTTTTTTACATGTTTCAATCAGTTTTGATACATCATTAGTTGATCCATCATCTATTACGAACACTTCAAAATTTTGATGAGTTTGAATTAGTACACTTTCTATAGCCTCTATAGTCCAATTTATCCTATTATATAAGGGAATAATCACAGTAACTTTTGTATTATTTAAATATTTATTTGCCATCTCTAAAGCTAATTGTTCTGATTTTTTATAGGGAGTACTGTATTTTAAAAAATTTATAGTATCGAATAGAAATGCTGCTATTGAGCCCCCACCCATGGTCAGCATTTCTTGCTCTGTTAATTCTTTTAAAAAACCCGTCCATAACACTTCACATTCTTCTAACTGGTTAGGAGCGATACGACTACTTTGATTTGGATGTTGACGACATTTTACAAGAATTTGAGAATCGAAATGAATTGTTGCTATCCGAAAAATCTTAAAAAATAAATCATAATCCTGAGTATGTTTTAGTGACTCATCAAATAACCCAATTTTTTGAAAATATATAGTCGGTATTAATAAAGTACAACCATATGCTAATCCACGTAAAAGAGCAAATAATGATATATTTAATTTTTCTTTTGGATATTTCTCATCAGGTTTTATAAAACGTAAAGAACGGGATTTGTCATCAATTAGCTCATAACCACCATAAATTATGGTATCTTTATTATCTAATTCATTTAATATATTAATTTGATGTTCAATTTTACTAGGATAATATAGATCATCATGACTAAGCCAAGAAAAATACTCACCTTTCATATTTTTTATGCCGACATTTAAAGCCGAAGCACATCCACCATTTTCTTTAGAAAAATAACGTATTTGATCACCATATGATAATGCGACTTCTTCCGTTTTCCCATTATCTTTTGAGCCATCATTAACAACTATAATTTCAATATTTTTATATGTTTGGGCTAAAGCACTATCTATTGCCTCACGCATATAATTTGCCCCGTTATATACCGGAATAATAATGGAAACTAACGGGAAATATGTATTTTGCTTCATTTAACTCTAATTATCTAATTTCAAAAATTTTAAAAATCTATCTTCCATACATTCTAAAGTAAAATCTTGTAAAAAACAATCATGCCCATTTTTAGCAAATTTTTTATAAGAATCTCTATCGGTTATTGCCTTTTCAAGCTCATATATTATTTTATCAGTAACAAGAGCATTACATAAATACCCTGCATTATTGTTTGCTATGTATTTACTGGGGGAGGAATAGTCAGGAGCATGACAAAAAACTGGTCTACCGGCTGCAAAATATGTAACTAATTTTCCTGGAAAACTAGTAGATGATTCTTTATAAAATTCTTCTGAAAACCAATATGGAAGATATAAAAGATCTGAATCTGATAACAAAGTGATAGCTTCCTCTTGCGGACGCCATCCTAAATATTCAAAATTTTCCGATTTTTGTGTAGAAACTTCAGAACGTCCAATAATACGGACTAAAATACGCTTTTCCCCTATTATCCAATTAGCCTCATTTAACGCATTAATAAAACTCATCCATGCATCTTGAGCATATAACTGCCCTGCTATTGCAATTATAAACACATCTCTATCTTCATGTGAAGCAGTAGCAGGAGGTTTAACTAATTCTTTAGCTAAACTAGCAATTATCGGTATAGTTGGTATATTATATTTAGCTTCATACTCCTTAGACATCCCCCAAGAGGCGGTAGCACAACAAGTACTATATTTGAGTACTTCATCAAATTCTTCTAAGAATCTTTTGCTGGTATATTTATCAATATAATGACTGCGTAACCGCCATTCAAAATGATCCCATACCTGCGTATATAAAGGAACTGAGAGTTTTTTAGCTAAAGGACGTGCTAGCCTAACTATAGTTTGACCTTGCAATATAACCCATATAGTATCAACGTTATGTTTTTTGGCAAAATTAATAATCTTAGGAAGCACAAAATATTTTACTTTTAAGGCACGAAGTAGCTCAATACCATAAGAAATTAAAGTTTTTATTTTCTTTCCTTTAAATCCTGTAACTGATTCGCTAGGTTTGAATAATTTTAAATGAGGAATCTTATCTAATTCTTCTGGTATTTTAAATTCTAAAGACGAATGTGAAACTGTACATATAACAATTTGATTTAGGGGTAGAAATTTTACTAAAGGTTTTAATACCAACCCTGCAGTATAATTATCGCAAGGAGGAATATCGGTTAAAAGTAAAATCTTCATTTATTCAGAACTTCCTTATAAATATCTACTAAGTTCTTTACATGCATATCTTGATTATAGTGTAATTCAGCTGCCTTTCTTCCTTTACTACCTCGTTCTAAACGTTCTCCTTGATTATCAACTAAATGCTTTATTGCATTTGATAAAGCATTGCTATCACGCATTGGAACAGAAATGCCGATATCAGGGGCAAAAGTTACTTCAGGTAATGATGTTTCATCAAAAACTATTATTGGCTTACCGCATGCCATTGCTTCTATTGCCATAACGCCGAATGCTTCTGCAACGGAGGGCATCAAGAAAATATCGGAAGCAGCTACAACATCTCGGAGTAAAACATCATCATTAGTCCAACCATGTTCTATTATTTCAAATCTTCCTCTAAAGCGTTCTAACAAATTATGTCTACCAACTGTTAACAGACATATAGGTTTTGTAGTTTCCAACTTTTCTAACGCATCCATAATATAGCGGTAACCCTTAAAAGGAGTATCTTCTGAGCGGAAACAAATCACTATTTTCTCATCACTAATATTGAAACGCTCTCTTGCTTTTTTAGTATGATCAGAAGAGAAAAATTTTAAATCCAAACCGAAAGGTAAGTGATGAACCTTAACTTCTTTATCAAATAAAGGTGAAGTATCAACCATATTCTTCATCCATTTTGATGCTACAATTAAATTAAAATTGGATTTTTCATAGATTGTTCGTTTGTTATCAAATAAAGATCTACTATTATCTACTCTCATTGGAAATGGGGTTTTAAGATCAGGGCAAACACCGCAATTTTTTTCCCATCCGGTGCAACCCATTGGATAAACGCAACGTCCTGTCATTGCCCAAGGATCGTGCAAAGTCCAAACTGTTGGTTTTAACCTAGTTATTTCAGGTAGGTGATTTATGCTAAAAAACCGAGAATGAATAATATGAAGATGTATAAGATCAGCTTCCTGAAACTCAGGCATCTTTATCATTTGTAAAGCATTACGATATAAAATTGATTGTAAAGATAAAATATTTTCTGCTACATACAAAAAGTTATTTATCATATGATCTTTTTTGCTAAAAGATAACACCTCAGAGTTATTGGTATCTCTTTTCCAAATCAGATGTTTGGAATCTATGCCATATTCTTTTAAAAGGGGTGTAATCGCTAGACCATGAAAACGACTCCCTGGTGATTCATAACCATTTACTTGTAATATCTTCATTTTAAACTTGCTATAAAGTTAATAATATTTTCTAGTAAGATTTCTATCTTTATCAGTAAAATCATGCTTTTTCCATAAAGCTCTATGTGGCTCTTTTATAATATCATTAGCTTCATCACGTGGAGCTTTAGTATAATAATATAATAGATTTACGATATCACCTTCAGGAAAATTTAACGGATCAGGAAGAGCGTGATAACTCTTGTCATGGGTATCAAAGGCAACTAAACGATTAAAAAAGCGGTTCTACTCTTTTTATGCATTTATCACCATTTTCATCATATATACCAAATTCTCCACCCCACCCTTTTTTGCCAGTTAGGATTTAAATATAAAATAACATTCATACGACGATTAAGACCTGTTGCATCATGATAATTTCCATCAACATGCACATCTAACAAACCACCAGGCATTGTTATATTAAGCCCGCCACCAGTAAAATAAGGATCAGGAACAAGTTTCGGAATTTCAAAAAGCTCTGCAAGTGCATAAAGCATATCCGATGACTGAAGTTTTGACAAAAAATTTTTAATGATGCTCCTCGCAGCAGAGCTACGAGGTATCTATCCAAAAAGCTTTAACTGTTTTTGTTGAAATGCTTTATAAGAAGGTTTGCCTGAACCTCGATTCTGTACATAATTACGTAATCAGGAGTTTCGCACTTAGCAAAATTGTGTATTAGTTAGAAGCCATTTAATGTTGTTCTGAATTGATGTTTTTATAACTTCCCAAGTTTGTTGATATAAAGTAATGTTTTCATTTATCCTCCTTTTGTTCATATCAAGCCAGGCCAATACAGCAAGGCAAATATGATTTCTTTGAGCTCGACCCGTGCGTGCCTGACAGCATTCAATACCACAAGTTTGTTTCAATTCTCGATGATAAACTTCTATAGACCAACGCGCCTTAACAATTTTCTCTATTTGCTCACGTGTAGGATTCTCTAAATTAGTTGTTATGTAATCAATGCGACCATTTTTTGCCACAAACTTAAATACCGTAACCCAACCGTATCCACGTAGGTGAATTTTTAGCCCTTCATCGGGAATCTCTAAAGTTTCCAAGCTAACATTACGATTAACTTTTCTATTTTTTCTTAGGTTGGTAACCCATATCCAACCTAAATTACGTATATGTTTTAAATTATCCAAACCACTATACCAAGCATCCATAACTATAGCATCAGGCTTGATACCTCTTTCTTTAGCTAAAGTAAGCATATCACAAAAATGCTCGTTCTTTGTTTTACCATCAGTTTCTTTATCATATATTCTATAATCTACAGGAGTAGATTGATCAATTTGAGTATTGTAATGCAGTAAGTTTACCATTCCTATACCAGGTATAACATCATGTACAGCCCCAGAATATTGATAATTTACAAGCTCGATCCTCTTACTGTATTGCTTTGACAATAAGGTGTCATCTCCCACTAATAAACAAGGATCTTCCAGATCAATATATTTTGACACTTTGCTATAGATTTCGCTAGGGCGAAAATCCTTACTCTTTAACCATCGACTTGCACTATCGTGCGATAGATCTAATGGACTTACTTCAGATAATGCTTTGCTAGTATATCTTACACTACTTGCTTGTAAGAATGATTTATATAAATCTTTGCTACATTTTGATCTTGTCATTTTTATCTAAAACTATTTTTCTCTAGATTAGCATATTATTTGCTAAGTGCGAAACTCCTGGTAATTTCTGCTCATCACCATGTTTACCTACTGTGCTCATAAAATATCCTTTACTCCAAAACTCACTTCCCCATAATTTTTCTTTAAGATTTGGATATTTCTCAAACATTTTCTTAGAAGTAATACTTTTTATGATTTGAGTTATTTTTGTTGGGCTATACATTGGTATTGACTGTAATAAAAAATGTACGTGATCTTTATCTACTCCTATTTCTAAAAATCTAATTTCATAACGATCTTCTATGTGCTCACACATTTTACACAAATAATCATCTAGTTCTTGATTGAATATTACTCTTCTATACTTTGCCGGCGTTACTAAATGATATATTAGTACTGTGACATTATGACTCTTATGTATATAACTGCTTTCTTCCATTCAAGTAGTATATCACGAAGCAGAGCTTCGGGGAATTAAACCCTGAGAGATTAAAAGCTCGATTTCTCTCGCTTTATACTGGATCTAGTTCCCAAGCCACAGGATGACATCGAAGCAATTCTCAAACCACAAAATAAAATTTCAGCAATATCTAATCTTTTTTAGTGCTATCATCCTCTTTCATGCCGTCTTTGAAAGCTTTTAAACCTTTGGCAAGGTCGGACATAACTTGCGGTAATTTACCGGCACCAAATAATACAAAAATAATTAATAGAACTATTAATAAATGGCTGAAGCTCATTCCCATAGTATTTCTTGCTATATAAGTTAAAATTTTATTATATTATATATTATAAATCTAATCCAGAGCAAAAATGTTTACCAAAAAACAATTCTCAGAATTCTTTGTTACTTTCTTTTATATCGGAAAAATAAAATATTGCCCGGGCACTTTCGGCTCTCTTGCTGCTTTTCCTGTATGTTACGCTATAATGTATTTTGTTGTTGATAATAAACTAATTATTCCTTTTGCAAATCTTACGCTTAATGAAGCTCAGCTTGTCAGTGTGGTCATTATAGCCTCTGCTATATGTCTATTACTTCTAATACTTGGTACATATTTTACTAAAATATACTTAAACTATACGGATTCCAAAGACCCAAAAGAGGTAGTAATCGACGAAGTAGTAGGGCAGTTATTAACTGTTATTTTGGTATTTTTCTCAGCAGTTTTTGTTAACGAATCAAACGTGATAAAACATTTAAGTACTTTAAAAGTTAGTATAATATTGCTTTTTATATTACCTTTCTGTTTATTTCGTCTTTTTGATATATTAAAGCCTTGGCCCATTAATTGGCTTGATAAAAATATTAAAGGTAGCCTTGGGGTTATGGTTGATGACCTAGCTGCTGCAATTTTTGCTGCAGTAACACAATATGCGATTGTATTTGTGTTAATTGATAAAACCTGTTGAAGCTTTATGTTAAGTATGTTATAAATGATGCTCCTCGCAGCAGAGCTACGAGGTATCTAAAAAAGTTTTAGTTGTTTCTTATGATATCACGAAGCAGAGCTTCGGGGAATTAAACCCTGAGAGATTAAAAATTGATTATATCTGGCTTAATTAATTATAGAACTTTCCGACACGATTTGTAAATGATTTGCAATGCATCGTAAATTCAAACCAATAGCAGAGATTATTGGATTGATAATATCTCTATCATACCTTTCAAGAAGTTTCTACCCATCCGACCATATTGCTTTAAGTGACCTATTATTGGTTCTATGGCACTGCGTCTCTTGATCATAGACTTGTCCTCTTGTAACAACTTCTTCCGCGTTTTTGGGGTATATACCTTACTCTTCTCCTTTACATTGCTACCACTATACCCAAGATCAACAAATGATTTCTTTATCTTGATTCCAGTGACACTCTCTACTGCTTCAAAGCTCTGATGCAATGTATGACCATCATAAGGATTATTATGAAACGATTTTGCGGATAAAACAAAATTTCTACGACCACTTACTACTACCGCTACTTTATTGCCAAACTCATATGGCTTGTTGCGTTTTCCCTTTCCTATACACTCTACTTCAGGGGCATGAAAACTATATAATACTTTGTTATCTTCTTTATATTGCTTTTTAGCTTCTCTTTTTAAAACAGATTGGTTATGTATTTGTTTTATTTTTTGCAATACTTCTTGATTTTTGAGAGACAAGTTTAATTGCTTATTTTTGATCTCACGCTCACATACTCTAATCAAACGACCCAGTAATATTTTTAAATGCTTCATTATTTTCCAACGCTTCTTGGCTTTACTATGTTCTTTATATTTCCATAGCTTTACTATATCGCGTTTATAGGTTCTAGCGTATGTTTCATTCAAATGTATACCCAAACTGTTGCAAAGCTTTACTATGCTAAGCCTAGCTTTATCCATTAAATAAACCAGGAGTTTCGCACTTAGCAAAATTGTGTATTAGTTAGAAGCCATTTAATGTTGTTCTGAATTGATGTTTTTATAACTTCCCAAGTTTGTTGATATAAAGTAATGTTTTCATTTATCCTCCTTTTGTTCATATCAAGCCAGGCCAATACAGCAAGGCAAATATGATTTCTTTGAGCTCGACCCGTGCGTGCCTGACAGCATTCAATACCACAAGTTTGTTTCAATTCTCGATGATAAACTTCTATAGACCAACGCGCCTTAACAATTTTCTCTATTTGCTCACGTGTAGGATTCTCTAAATTAGTTGTTATGTAATCAATGCGACCATTTTTTGCCACAAACTTAAATACCGTAACCCAACCGTATCCACGTAGGTGAATTTTTAGCCCTTCATCGGGAATCTCTAAAGTTTCCAAGCTAACATTACGATTAACTTTTCTATTTTTTCTTAGGTTGGTAACCCATATCCAACCTAAATTACGTATATGTTTTAAATTATCCAAACCACTATACCAAGCATCCATAACTATAGCATCAGGCTTGATACCTCTTTCTTTAGCTAAAGTAAGCATATCACAAAAATGCTCGTTCTTTGTTTTACCATCAGTTTCTTTATCATATATTCTATAATCTACAGGAGTAGATTGATCAATTTGAGTATTGTAATGCAGTAAGTTTACCATTCCTATACCAGGTATAACATCATGTACAGCCCCAGAATATTGATAATTTACAAGCTCGATCCTCTTACTGTATTGCTTTGACAATAAGGTGTCATCTCCCACTAATAAACAAGGATCTTCCAGATCAATATATTTTGACACTTTGCTATAGATTTCGCTAGGGCGAAAATCCTTACTCTTTAACCATCGACTTGCACTATCGTGCGATAGATCTAATGGACTTACTTCAGATAATGCTTTGCTAGTATATCTTACACTACTTGCTTGTAAGAATGATTTATATAAATCTTTGCTACATTTTGATCTTGTCATTTTTATCTAAAACTATTTTTCTCTAGATTAGCATATTATTTGCTAAGTGCGAAACTCCTGTAAACATCGTGTGGGTGTTTGATATTCTTAATTTGTACAGTCGTATCAGCGATGATTAATTCCAAATCTTTTTTTTTAATTGTGTTAGTTTTTATCCCAACCCTGATCAACTCCGATAATATCTCATTATATCCAGCTTCACCTAATACACTACGAAACCGTCGTATACTAGTTTCCGAGATAGCTATGTCTTTTTCTATATATTCCCACCCGCAGAAATACTGCCAATACATATTCTCTTTTAGCTCTTCCTCTGATAATGAATCTGAAAAATTATACATTGCTTGTAGCATCGTTATGCCAAGCATCACTCTATGACATTTTCTATTTCTACCAAATTTCTTAATACAAACATTTTTTGATAACCACTCTTCGAGCCTAGACCAATTTATTAATTCTCTTAATTTATATAGCTTATTATTTGGGTTTAATTCTTCTTTTAATTTATAACCAAACAGTTTCCCTTGTTCTTGCGATTTGATAATGTTGTCTATTGGCATTGACTGAAATCCATAAGGTTTATGACCATATTTTATCATTTTCTTACGGATTGTTGTATTACTTCTTGTCTTAAAACCATATTATCTATAAGGCTTGTAGAGTTTTGGCGGACGGACTATATAGAGTATCTTCTATCCCTTGTAAATACTTACTTCCAAACCTAGATTAATCCAGAATTCAGGTTACAAATGCGATAGAATCGCTGAATAGCCAATTGAGAAAAGTTACTAAGAATAAACGCATCTTTCCAAATGATGACGCAGTATTTAAGGTTTTATATCTGACAATTGATTATATTACCAAAAAATGGTCTATGCCTATCCCCAATTGGAATGAAGCTATGGCTCATTTTATGATCAAATTTGATGGTAGAATTTAATGGTTCACGAAATTTACACAATTGATGAGACAGAGCCGTTTTTAAAGTCCTTGCAAGGCGATAGATAAAAATATATGACTATTGTCATCAATTCTGCAAGACTTAATTTTCCTATTCTATGCCTTTGCTGATTTGTTGATAATAGACGGTGTTCTATCCATTCTTCATATATTTTACAAAAATTATCTACTAAATAATATACAGTTATGATACATCTTTTCATGTTGAGTTACTGATCTTTTATTAAAAAAATCTATCATAACTCAACATTAATCTCCTTTAAACCCTTTATCTATAAGCTTTCTATCTATCCCTTATCCTAAATTAGCGTTTCAAATATATTTATATCCTTATACTGAATCAGGAGTTTCGCACTTAGCAAATAATATGCTAATCTAGAGAAAAATAGTTTTAGATAAAAATGACAAGATCAAAATGTAGCAAAGATTTATATAAATCATTCTTACAAGCAAGTAGTGTAAGATATACTAGCAAAGCATTATCTGAAGTAAGTCCATTAGATCTATCGCACGATAGTGCAAGTCGATGGTTAAAGAGTAAGGATTTTCGCCCTAGCGAAATCTATAGCAAAGTGTCAAAATATATTGATCTGGAAGATCCTTGTTTATTAGTGGGAGATGACACCTTATTGTCAAAGCAATACAGTAAGAGGATCGAGCTTGTAAATTATCAATATTCTGGGGCTGTACATGATGTTATACCTGGTATAGGAATGGTAAACTTACTGCATTACAATACTCAAATTGATCAATCTACTCCTGTAGATTATAGAATATATGATAAAGAAACTGATGGTAAAACAAAGAACGAGCATTTTTGTGATATGCTTACTTTAGCTAAAGAAAGAGGTATCAAGCCTGATGCTATAGTTATGGATGCTTGGTATAGTGGTTTGGATAATTTAAAACATATACGTAATTTAGGTTGGATATGGGTTACCAACCTAAGAAAAAATAGAAAAGTTAATCGTAATGTTAGCTTGGAAACTTTAGAGATTCCCGATGAAGGGCTAAAAATTCACCTACGTGGATACGGTTGGGTTACGGTATTTAAGTTTGTGGCAAAAAATGGTCGCATTGATTACATAACAACTAATTTAGAGAATCCTACACGTGAGCAAATAGAGAAAATTGTTAAGGCGCGTTGGTCTATAGAAGTTTATCATCGAGAATTGAAACAAACTTGTGGTATTGAATGCTGTCAGGCACGCACGGGTCGAGCTCAAAGAAATCATATTTGCCTTGCTGTATTGGCCTGGCTTGATATGAACAAAAGGAGGATAAATGAAAACATTACTTTATATCAACAAACTTGGGAAGTTATAAAAACATCAATTCAGAACAACATTAAATGGCTTCTAACTAATACACAATTTTGCTAAGTGCGAAACTCCTGTGAATATTAAATGAAATTTTAAAAATATCTTTTGATTGACTATCAGATTTAAACATGATCTACTTATGTGATAAAATTTTAATAAGGCTTATATGATAAGAAACATAATTATTACTATTTCTGCAATATTATTGTTAACCTCAAAAGGCTTTGCAGATGATACTATATCTAATACTTCAAAAAAAGATACCAAAACAGATAGTACAACACAAAAAATTCTAGATGAATTTTATGCCTATGCCGGTACTATTAAACCAGAAATACGTGAAGAAATACAAAAATATAGGATAGAAATAGTTAACATTAATAAAAAGAAACGTGAACTATATGACAAACTTTCTAAAGAAGCACAAAATTTTTTAGCAAAAGAACAAGAATATAAACAAAGATTATCTTCCTCCAGCATGGCTACCGAAGATAGTAAAGATAATAATACTGCAAAAGATAATAAAGATGCTGATAAGAAATAATATTAGCTAATGTAGGTGTATTAGTTGACATTTGATCTTACATTTAATAGGCTCTGTCTCATCAATTGTGTAAATTTCGTGAACCATTAAATTCTACCATCAAATTTGATCATAAAATGAGCCATAGCTTCATTCCAATTGGGGATAGGCATAGGCCATTTTTTGGTAATATAATCAATTGTCAGATATAAAACCTTAAATACTGCGTCATCATTTGGAAAGATGCGTTTATTCTTAGTAACTTTTCTCAATTGGCTATTCAGCGATTCTATCGCATTTGTAGTGTAAATAATCTTACGAATCTCCTTTGGATATTGCAAGAAAATTATCAAATTATCCCAATTATTATACCAAGATTTAGCTATATGCGGATATTGCTTACTCCATTTTTGATCAAATGACTCAAGAGCTAATGCTGCTTCTTTTTCAGTAGCAGAAGTATAGATTAGGGAAAGTTCTATAATTAATTAAGCCAGATATAATCAATTTTTAATCTCTCAGGGTTTAATTCCCCGAAGCTCTGCTTCGTGATATCATAAGAAACAACTAAAACTTTTTTAGATACCTCGTAGCTCTGCTGCGAGGAGCATCATTTAAATATAGATATATCATGGCTCATTTAACGATAGATGAAAGATTTAAAATATACGAAATGAATAAGAGTGGTTATAGCTCGCGATATATAGGGACAAAGATTGGCCGTGATAAAAGCACTATATGTTATGAACTCAAGAGAGTCCGTCCGCCAAAACTCTACAAGCCTTATAGATAATATGGTTTTAAGACAAGAAGTAATACAACAATCCGTAAGAAAATGATAAAATATGGTCATAAACCTTATGGATTTCAGTCAATGCCAATAGACAACATTATCAAATCGCAAGAACAAGGGAAACTGTTTGGTTATAAATTAAAAGAAGAATTAAACCCAAATAATAAGCTATATAAATTAAGAGAATTAATAAATTGGTCTAGGCTCGAAGAGTGGTTATCAAAAAATGTTTGTATTAAGAAATTTGGTAGAAATAGAAAATGTCATAGAGTGATGCTTGGCATAACGATGCTACAAGCAATGTATAATTTTTCAGATTCATTATCAGAGGAAGAGCTAAAAGAGAATATGTATTGGCAGTATTTCTGCGGGTGGGAATATATAGAAAAAGACATAGCTATCTCGGAAACTAGTATACGACGGTTTCGTAGTGTATTAGGTGAAGCTGGATATAATGAGATATTATCGGAGTTGATCAGGGTTGGGATAAAAACTAACACAATTAAAAAAAAAGATTTGGAATTAATCATCGCTGATACGACTGTACAAATTAAGAATATCAAACACCCACACGATGTTTATTTAATGGATAAAGCTAGGCTTAGCATAGTAAAGCTTTGCAACAGTTTGGGTATACATTTGAATGAAACATACGCTAGAACCTATAAACGCGATATAGTAAAGCTATGGAAATATAAAGAACATAGTAAAGCCAAGAAGCGTTGGAAAATAATGAAGCATTTAAAAATATTACTGGGTCGTTTGATTAGAGTATGTGAGCGTGAGATCAAAAATAAGCAATTAAACTTGTCTCTCAAAAATCAAGAAGTATTGCAAAAAATAAAACAAATACATAACCAATCTGTTTTAAAAAGAGAAGCTAAAAAGCAATATAAAGAAGATAACAAAGTATTATATAGTTTTCATGCCCCTGAAGTAGAGTGTATAGGAAAGGGAAAACGCAACAAGCCATATGAGTTTGGCAATAAAGTAGCGGTAGTAGTAAGTGGTCGTAGAAATTTTGTTTTATCCGCAAAATCGTTTCATAATAATCCTTATGATGGTCATACATTGCATCAGAGCTTTGAAGCAGTAGAGAGTGTCACTGGAATCAAGATAAAGAAATCATTTGTTGATCTTGGGTATAGTGGTAGCAATGTAAAGGAGAAGAGTAAGGTATATACCCCAAAAACGCGGAAGAAGTTGTTACAAGAGGACAAGTCTATGATCAAGAGACGCAGTGCCATAGAACCAATAATAGGTCACTTAAAGCAATATGGTCGGATGGGTAGAAACTTCTTGAAAGGTATGATAGGAGATATTATCAATCCAATAATCTCTGCTATTGGTTTGAATTTACGATGCATTGCAAATCATTTACAAATCGTGTCTAACTCCACATAAATCAAAAATATCATCATGCAAAAACTAGATGAACGATAAAAAATCGTTAACAATAGCTCCATATCAAAATTAGACCAACACAGAAATGTATCAGTAAAAATTAACATAACTTATTAATTTTTATTGAAAATCTTAGCAATTTGTTGTCAAAACTCTATCCCATTACAAATGATCAGGATTTGAAGTGTTTTTGGCGGATAGACAAGAGAATGAGGCATAATTATAGACCAGATAGGGCTAACACACTTGCTTGCAGTTTAAGGCAAGGTAAGAGAAAAAGAAAATTAGATATTGATAATAATTTACGAGCAGAAATAATAAAGCAGTTAACACAGGGTATTTCACCAGATATAATTTCAGGTAGACGTAAACTATCACGAGATACTGTCAATATTTCTACAGAGAGTATATACCAGTTTATTTATACATCTCCTATAGCACAAAGGCAAAAATTATATTTATCTTTAGCAAGAAAAAGGAAAAATAGGTTGCATCATGGTACAAGAATCAGAAACAAAAGAATTACAATACCAAATCGAGTTTCCATTACTGAAAGACCAGAGATAAATAGAAAGATAGCAGCAATAGGTCATTTAGAAGGTGATTTAACTTTTAACAAAGGTAATCAAAGTCGTAATATAGGCGCTCTTGTGGATATCAGAACACAAAAAGTGTTTCTCACTTTAAACCGTTCAAAAAGAACACAAGATGTGATTGGTAACATGAATAAAAAACTTAAACAATTGTCGCATATAATCAAAAGCATAACGTTAGATAATGGCAAAGAATTTACCAATCATGAACAACTATTGCCAAAATCTGAACGAAAAGTATATTTTTGCAATCCTTATTCTCCATGGCAAAAACCATTGATAGAGAAGATTAACTCAATGGTGCACAGAGTATACTCTAAATCTTTAGATATATAGCTAACACGGAAATGTTTCTACCACAGATTAGGAAAAACTTAGGCATTGATCAATAATTTTATGTAAACAGTTTTTAAAGTTAGTCCAGCAATGTTTAATAGGATTTAGATCTGGTGAATATGTGAGTAAATACAAAAACTATGGTAAAAACCTTTTCGCGTTAGCTATAAAAAAATTAACAATAAAGCAATTACAAGAAATTGAGGATTTTTTAAATAATTTACCAAGAAAAGTGCTCGGTTATAAAACACCCAATGAGGTATGGGAAGAAAATATAAATCTGGCTTAATTAATACTGGAATTTACCATCTACTTCTCGAAACGATAGTGAGCATAAGATCTATAGCTACTTACTTGATCAATATTGGACTAAATCTGGCTCAACAAAGCAAGTGTATGTGCCTAATGTGAATGAGGTTTGGAGTGGTGACATTACTTACATTAGAACTAATGGTGGCTTTATGTATATGGCAGCTATTATAGATTGGCATAGCAAGGCCATATTGAGCTATAAACTGTCAAATTCTATGGATGCATCTCTTGTAACTGATGTCTTGAAACAAGCTCTCAGTAAGTATAACGCTCCACAGATATTTAATAGTGATCAAGGTAGCCAATATACCAGTTATGACCACATAAATATTCTCAAGGAGCATGATATCCAAATTTCAATGAATGGCAAAGGTAGAAGTATTGATAATATAGTAATAGAAAGGTTTTTTAGAACTTTAAAATATAATTGTATCTTTATTAATGATTTTAACAATGTTAAAGAGTTAAAAGAGGGGATTGATCATTATCTGAATAAATATAATTATCACAGATTTCATTCAAGTATTGGTTATAAAAAGCCTATGAATGTATATCTGAATTATATGCAAAATTATCAGCAAATTGCTGCCTGATAATCGAAAAATTAGGAAAACATACTACTCATTTTTTTGTCTTGATTTTTCATGTATGGACCTCCTGTAGAATGCAAGAAAAAAATAACATCAATAATAAAAACAAACAAATGCAGTCATGTATCCGGCTTATAGCTGATAAATCAACCTAATTTATTCTACAGCCCTGATGGAATTCGCTGGCTTACAAACTATATACTTATCAGTCCATCGGCTTCTAAAAGAGCCACTGAAAAACGCAGTTTTTTTGTAAGCTAAGGTTTGTCTTATTTACCATCAATATTAATTATCTCAAGCATATTTCGGGTTGGAATCTCTTACATATTGTTTTGCTTTTACCTATTCATTATATAAATCACCATTTATTTTACTTATAAGTGCTATGCTACACACTCTTTAGCTACAAACTTTACTCTCTACATAATCATCTCCTGATCTTAGTACAGCAAACACCACTCTTGCCAACTTATTAGCTATGGCAACTGTCGTTTTATTATGGCTACTTCGCTCAGATAAATTAAACATCCATTTCGTAAATTGGCTAAAATCTTTTTTAGATTTCTGTTCTTCCGATGTAAATCTTATCTTGGCATTTAGTACAGCTCTAGCCCCTTGAATTAATAAAGTGCGTAAGTATACATCACCTCGCTTGCTAATTCCCAGCAGCTTATCCTTCCCACCACTTGAATGTTGTCTTGGCACTAATCCTAGCCATGCCGATAATTGCCTGCCATTCTCAAAACTTGTAGCATTACCTATTGATGCTATTAAAGCAGTAGCAGTAATTAAACCAAGACCAGGTATAGCTCTTAATCGTTGATATTGAGTTAGGTTACTTGCTATCATTGTTAATCGTTTTTCTATCTCTTTTATTTTTCTGTTATTATCTAAGAATTCTTCTTTTAGTTCACTAAATGTTTGATAACTTAACTGGCTTAATTTCCCTGCATCTAAAATCTCAATTAATTTTGTGATAACCTTATTAATGCCTTGAGGAACAATAAAACCAAACTCATGTAGTAGCCCCCTAATTTCATTAGCAAGTGCTGTACGATTTTTTACCAATCTCTCTCTTACCCTATGTATTGATAAAATTTCTTGTTGCTCTATAGTTTTAATTGCAACAAATCTCATATTAGGTCTTGTCACGGCTTCACATATCGCTTCAGCATCTGCTTGATCATTTTTATTAGTTTTAACATATGGTTTGACAAATTGCGGTGCCATTAGTTTTACTTCATGCCCTAATTTAGTTATTTCTCTTGCCCAATAACTAGAACCACCACAAGCTTCCATCCCTACTAAACATTGTGGTAAATTAGCCATAAATGTCAAAACCTGATCTCTCATCAATTTTTTCTTTAATACTGTCTTGCCATTTTTATCTACACCATGAATTTGAAAAATTCTTTTTGCAATATCTATACCAATTGTAGTAACCTCCATATGGACCTCCTTAATTGTTGTTTTAATATGTTAAATATTAACCCTAGAAGATTAGCAACTGCTTTTCATTCTCTATATCAGGAGGTCCATACCATTAGTCCACTATCGTCCCTATATATCGCGGCTTTGTTGCATAAATAAGATTTGTAGAGCAAGAGTGGTGATAATCTGGTAAGATGTCCTGAATTAAAAATAATCCAGATTATATGAGATCTCGGAAGAAAGCCCCTTTTAGTAAATCACGCAAGTATTCTAAATATAAAATAACGAATTGGTCAGAATATAATAATTTTTTACGCAATAGGGGTCGCATAGATTTTATGATTGCCAGTGATTTGGCGATTGGCTGGTATGCTGATTACAGAGAGGAAATGAAACGAGGAAGACCTAGACTCTATAGTGATCACGCTATATTACAGTGTTTGAAGATCAGATGCTTATTCGGTCTTAAGTTACGCCAAACCCAAGGCTTTATAAACTGGCTCTTTGAAATATCGGGTTTATCTATTAGATGTCCAGACTATACAACATTAAGTAAGCGTATGAAGTCATTAGATCTTAGGTATTTACATGGAAATCAAGATAAAGAATTTAGTTGTATTTCAATGGATAGTACAGGGATACAAGCCTACACAGGGAACGAATGGCTAGAAAATAAGCATGGTAAGCAATATAAGCGTCGCATATGGAAAAAGCTACATATCGTTATAGAAGATCAAGGTATGATACTTGCCGATAGTACCACAGAGCATACTATAGATGATAGATCACAGATTGGACTACTAATAGCTAATGTCAGAGCCAAGGATTTTCTGGGAGATCGAGGGTATGACGGTGAATCTACATATCAATTGTTTAGAAAGAAGAAGATAAAACCAGTTATTAGACCCCCAAACTCTTCAGTAAAAGTTCAATCGCTTAGGGATAAAACTGAGAGAGATGCAGCTGTTATATATCAACAAAACAAAGGATACCAAGCATGGAGGGTAAAGAATAATTATGGTAGAAGGGAGCGTGTAGAGAACACGTTCTTTCGATTTAAAACTTCTTTTGGTAGTAAGTTTCTATCAAGACATGATCAAAATATGACAAAAGAAATGTCTATTAAATGCCACTTATTAAACAAAATGTTTGAAATTGGTAAACCTATCTCTGTGCCTGTTGGCTAGGCTAGTCCGTCCGCCAAAACTCTACAAGCCTTATAGATAATATGGTTTTAAGACAAGAAGTAATACAACAATCCGTAAGAAAATGATAAAATATGGTCATAAACCTTATGGATTTCAGTCAATGCCAATAGACAACATTATCAAATCGCAAGAACAAGGGAAACTGTTTGGTTATAAATTAAAAGAAGAATTAAACCCAAATAATAAGCTATATAAATTAAGAGAATTAATAAATTGGTCTAGGCTCGAAGAGTGGTTATCAAAAAATGTTTGTATTAAGAAATTTGGTAGAAATAGAAAATGTCATAGAGTGATGCTTGGCATAACGATGCTACAAGCAATGTATAATTTTTCAGATTCATTATCAGAGGAAGAGCTAAAAGAGAATATGTATTGGCAGTATTTCTGCGGGTGGGAATATATAGAAAAAGACATAGCTATCTCGGAAACTAGTATACGACGGTTTCGTAGTGTATTAGGTGAAGCTGGATATAATGAGATATTATCGGAGTTGATCAGGGTTGGGATAAAAACTAACACAATTAAAAAAAAAGATTTGGAATTAATCATCGCTGATACGACTGTACAAATTAAGAATATCAAACACCCACACGATGTTTATTTAATGGATAAAGCTAGGCTTAGCATAGTAAAGCTTTGCAACAGTTTGGGTATACATTTGAATGAAACATACGCTAGAACCTATAAACGCGATATAGTAAAGCTATGGAAATATAAAGAACATAGTAAAGCCAAGAAGCGTTGGAAAATAATGAAGCATTTAAAAATATTACTGGGTCGTTTGATTAGAGTATGTGAGCGTGAGATCAAAAATAAGCAATTAAACTTGTCTCTCAAAAATCAAGAAGTATTGCAAAAAATAAAACAAATACTATAATGGACTAATGGTATGGACCTCCTGATATAGAGAATGAAAAGCAGTTGCTAATCTTCTAGGGTTAATATTTAACATATTAAAACAACAATTAAGGAGGTCCATATGGAGGTTACTACAATTGGTATAGATATTGCAAAAAGAATTTTTCAAATTCATGGTGTAGATAAAAATGGCAAGACAGTATTAAAGAAAAAATTGATGAGAGATCAGGTTTTGACATTTATGGCTAATTTACCACAATGTTTAGTAGGGATGGAAGCTTGTGGTGGTTCTAGTTATTGGGCAAGAGAAATAACTAAATTAGGGCATGAAGTAAAACTAATGGCACCGCAATTTGTCAAACCATATGTTAAAACTAATAAAAATGATCAAGCAGATGCTGAAGCGATATGTGAAGCCGTGACAAGACCTAATATGAGATTTGTTGCAATTAAAACTATAGAGCAACAAGAAATTTTATCAATACATAGGGTAAGAGAGAGATTGGTAAAAAATCGTACAGCACTTGCTAATGAAATTAGGGGGCTACTACATGAGTTTGGTTTTATTGTTCCTCAAGGCATTAATAAGGTTATCACAAAATTAATTGAGATTTTAGATGCAGGGAAATTAAGCCAGTTAAGTTATCAAACATTTAGTGAACTAAAAGAAGAATTCTTAGATAATAACAGAAAAATAAAAGAGATAGAAAAACGATTAACAATGATAGCAAGTAACCTAACTCAATATCAACGATTAAGAGCTATACCTGGTCTTGGTTTAATTACTGCTACTGCTTTAATAGCATCAATAGGTAATGCTACAAGTTTTGAGAATGGCAGGCAATTATCGGCATGGCTAGGATTAGTGCCAAGACAACATTCAAGTGGTGGGAAGGATAAGCTGCTGGGAATTAGCAAGCGAGGTGATGTATACTTACGCACTTTATTAATTCAAGGGGCTAGAGCTGTACTAAATGCCAAGATAAGATTTACATCGGAAGAACAGAAATCTAAAAAAGATTTTAGCCAATTTACGAAATGGATGTTTAATTTATCTGAGCGAAGTAGCCATAATAAAACGACAGTTGCCATAGCTAATAAGTTGGCAAGAGTGGTGTTTGCTGTACTAAGATCAGGAGATGATTATGTAGAGAGTAAAGTTTGTAGCTAAAGAGTGTGTAGCATAGCACTTATAAGTAAAATAAATGGTGATTTATATAATGAATAGGTAAAAGCAAAACAATATGTAAGAGATTCCAACCCGAAATATGCTTGAGATAATTAATATTGATGGTAAATAAGACAAACCTTAGCTTACAAAAAAACTGCGTTTTTCAGTGGCTCTTTTAGAAGCCGATGGACTGATAAGTATATAGTTTGTAAGCCAGCGAATTCCATCAGGGCTGTAGAATAAATTAGGTTGATTTATCAGCTATAAGCCGGATACATGACTGCATTTGTTTGTTTTTATTATTGATGTTATTTTTTTCTTGCATTCTACAGGAGGTCCATACATGAAAAAATTGGACAAAAAAATGAAGGAGTGTGTTTCCGCAATAAGTTAGAATAAATAGCAATAAACTTATAGCTAACGCGGAAAGGTTTTTACCATAGTTTTTGTATTTACTCACATATTCACCAGATCTAAATCCTATTAAACATTGCTGGACTAACTTTAAAAACTGTTTACGTAAAATTATTGATCAATGCCTAAGTTTTTCCTAATCTGTGGTAGAAACATTTCCGTGTTAGCTATAAGAGGAAAGATGAAGAAAAATAAAGTAAAAATTTTCAGTGCTTCAGAAAAAACGGGGATAGTATTAGAATTAATAAAAGAGGAGTCGACACTTGGTCAGTTAGCTTCAAAATATGCAATAAGTGTTAAAACAATTCAAAATTGGAAAAAACAGTTTTTAGGTAATGCGGCATTAGCTTTTGAACCAGCTAAAGTTTTGAGTGAATATCAAGAACAAATAAATCATTTACAAGAGCAAAATGATGAACTTGCTAAAGCTCTTGGTAGAATCACAGTTGAGAGGGACTGGGCCGTGGGAAAGCTCAAAAGCTTGGATTTATCAAATAAAAAGAGTCTTGTACACTCCAAGCTAAATCAACTCTCAAAATCAAGACAGTGTGAACTATTAAAGATTAGTCGATCTACAGCCTACTATAAATCCAAGGAGATGAGTATAAATAAATTAAGTATTTTAAATAGAATAGATGAAATATATACAGATAATCCTGAATTTGGTTATCGCTATATTCATCAACAGTTACTAGAAGATGGGTTTATTGTCGGTAAAGATCGAGTACTGAAATATATGAGGATGATGGGTATAGAAGCTATTTACCCACATAAGAAAAAATCTACTTCTCGAAACGATAGTGAGCATAAGATCTATAGCTACTTACTTGATCAATATTGGACTAAATCTGGCTCAACAAAGCAAGTGTATGTGCCTAATGTGAATGAGGTTTGGAGTGGTGACATTACTTACATTAGAACTAATGGTGGCTTTATGTATATGGCAGCTATTATAGATTGGCATAGCAAGGCCATATTGAGCTATAAACTGTCAAATGCTATGGATGCATCTCTTGTAACTGATGTCTTGAAACAAGCTCTCAGTAAGTATAACGCTCCACAGATATTTAATAGTGATCAAGGTAGCCAATATACCAGTTATGACCACATAAATATTCTCAAGGAGCATGATATCCAAATTTCAATGAATGGCAAAGGTAGAAGTATTGATAATATAGTAATAGAAAGGTTTTTTAGAACTTTAAAATATAATTGTATCTTTATTAATGATTTTAACAATGTTAAAGAGTTAAAAGAGGGGATTGATCATTATCTGAATAAATATAATTATCACAGATTTCATGCAAGTATTGGTTATAAAAAGCCTATGAATGTATATCTGAATTATATGCAAAATTATCAGCAAATGGCTGCCTGATAATCGAAAAATTAGGAAAACATACTACTCATTTTTTTGTCTTGATTTTTCATGTATGGACCTCCTGTAGAATGCAAGAAAAAAATAACATCAATAATAAAAACAAACAAATGCAGTCATGTATCCGGCTTATAGCTGATAAATCAACCTAATTTATTCTACAGCCCTGATGGAATTCGCTGGCTTACAAACTATATACTTATCAGTCCATCGGCTTCTAAAAGAGCCACTGAAAAACGCAGTTTTTTTGTAAGCTAAGGTTTGTCTTATTTACCATCAATATTAATTATCTCAAGCATATTTCGGGTTGGAATCTCTTACATATTGTTTTGCTTTTACCTATTCATTATATAAATCACCATTTATTTTACTTATAAGTGCTATGCTACACACTCTTTAGCTACAAACTTTACTCTCTACATAATCATCTCCTGATCTTAGTACAGCAAACACCACTCTTGCCAACTTATTAGCTATGGCAACTGTCGTTTTATTATGGCTACTTCGCTCAGATAAATTAAACATCCATTTCGTAAATTGGCTAAAATCTTTTTTAGATTTCTGTTCTTCCGATGTAAATCTTATCTTGGCATTTAGTACAGCTCTAGCCCCTTGAATTAATAAAGTGCGTAAGTATACATCACCTCGCTTGCTAATTCCCAGCAGCTTATCCTTCCCACCACTTGAATGTTGTCTTGGCACTAATCCTAGCCATGCCGATAATTGCCTGCCATTCTCAAAACTTGTAGCATTACCTATTGATGCTATTAAAGCAGTAGCAGTAATTAAACCAAGACCAGGTATAGCTCTTAATCGTTGATATTGAGTTAGGTTACTTGCTATCATTGTTAATCGTTTTTCTATCTCTTTTATTTTTCTGTTATTATCTAAGAATTCTTCTTTTAGTTCACTAAATGTTTGATAACTTAACTGGCTTAATTTCCCTGCATCTAAAATCTCAATTAATTTTGTGATAACCTTATTAATGCCTTGAGGAACAATAAAACCAAACTCATGTAGTAGCCCCCTAATTTCATTAGCAAGTGCTGTACGATTTTTTACCAATCTCTCTCTTACCCTATGTATTGATAAAATTTCTTGTTGCTCTATAGTTTTAATTGCAACAAATCTCATATTAGGTCTTGTCACGGCTTCACATATCGCTTCAGCATCTGCTTGATCATTTTTATTAGTTTTAACATATGGTTTGACAAATTGCGGTGCCATTAGTTTTACTTCATGCCCTAATTTAGTTATTTCTCTTGCCCAATAACTAGAACCACCACAAGCTTCCATCCCTACTAAACATTGTGGTAAATTAGCCATAAATGTCAAAACCTGATCTCTCATCAATTTTTTCTTTAATACTGTCTTGCCATTTTTATCTACACCATGAATTTGAAAAATTCTTTTTGCAATATCTATACCAATTGTAGTAACCTCCATATGGACCTCCTTAATTGTTGTTTTAATATGTTAAATATTAACCCTAGAAGATTAGCAACTGCTTTTCATTCTCTATATCAGGAGGTCCATACCATTAGTCCACTATCGATTTAAGAATACGAGTAATAAAAAGTTTAACAGATGGTAAAACAATAACAGGAGTTTCGCACTTAGCAAATAATATGCTAATCTAGAGAAAAATAGTTTTAGATAAAAATGACAAGATCAAAATGTAGCAAAGATTTATATAAATCATTCTTACAAGCAAGTAGTGTAAGATATACTAGCAAAGCATTATCTGAAGTAAGTCCATTAGATCTATCGCACGATATTGCAAGTCGATGGTTAAAGAGTAAGGATTTTCGCCCTAGCGAAATCTATAGCAAAGTGTCAAAATATATTGATCTGGAAGATCCTTGTTTATTAGTGGGAGATGACACCTTATTGTCAAAGCAATACAGTAAGAGGATCGAGCTTGTAAATTATCAATATTCTGGGGCTGTACATGATGTTATACCTGGTATAGGAATGGTAAACTTACTGCATTACAATACTCAAATTGATCAATCTACTCCTGTAGATTATAGAATATATGATAAAGAAACTGATGGTAAAACAAAGAACGAGCATTTTTGTGATATGCTTACTTTAGCTAAAGAAAGAGGTATCAAGCCTGATGCTATAGTTATGGATGCTTGGTATAGTGGTTTGGATAATTTAAAACATATACGTAATTTAGGTTGGATATGGGTTACCAACCTAAGAAAAAATAGAAAAGTTAATCGTAATGTTAGCTTGGAAACTTTAGAGATTCCCGATGAAGGGCTAAAAATTCACCTACGTGGATACGGTTGGGTTACGGTATTTAAGTTTGTGGCAAAAAATGGTCGCATTGATTACATAACAACTAATTTAGAGAATCCTACACGTGAGCAAATAGAGAAAATTGTTAAGGCGCGTTGGTCTATAGAAGTTTATCATCGAGAATTGAAACAAACTTGTGGTATTGAATGCTGTCAGGCACGCACGGGTCGAGCTCAAAGAAATCATATTTGCCTTGCTGTATTGGCCTGGCTTGATATGAACAAAAGGAGGATAAATGAAAACATTACTTTATATCAACAAACTTGGGAAGTTATAAAAACATCAATTCAGAACAACATTAAATGGCTTCTAACTAATACACAATTTTGCTAAGTGCGAAACTCCTGAATAAAAGAGACTGCAGAGATATACTCTATTAGTAGGAAGACTATAATAGAGTGGAAAAAAGTAAAGAAACAAACTGGCGATGTCAAAGCAAAAAGTGGTTATCATACAGGACATCGTAGAATAATTAAGAGACATAGAGGGATTTAAAAAATTTATAGAACTTAATTTTGATAAAACCACCATGGAGCTAGCTAAGAACTGGAGTCAAAAAGTATCCGCAAGTACTATATCAAGATTGCTTAATAAATTAGGTTATAGTTATAAAAAAAACTTTTCTTCATCCCAAAAGGGATATTGGTCTAAGGAATGAGTTTATATTGAAACTAAAAACTATAGATAAACAAGATTTAGTATTTATAGATGAGTCTGGGATAGAAGATAATAGCTGTAGAGAACACGGGTGGAGCATTATCGGTCAAAGATGTTATGGTGAAAAGGTCTATCAACATCAATCACGTATTAGTATGATTGCTGGGCTGTGTGTCAAAGATATGATTGCCCCAATAATATTTGATGGAACATGTAATAAGAACATTTTTGAAACTTATGTACAAGAGATATTGATCAAGGAATTAAAGCCTAGTCAGATAGTCGTAATGGATAATATTAATGTCCCCCTTCGGGGATCAAAAATCCCTCGCCTTTAGGCGAAGGGAAGATATAATGAAATTGCTTTAGCAATGAATTTATATCAAGAAATATGAGAAGTTATAGAAAGAATAGTCATAGTCAGTATGATTTAAAAGTGCATCTTATATGGATACCAAAATATAGGAAGAGAATATTGATAGGCAAAGTATCGGAAAGGACTAGAGATTTACTGAGGCAGATTTGCATGGAACATGAAGTACATATAATTTCAGGGAAAATATCATGTGATCACGTACATATGTTTATCTCATATAAGCCGCAAATATCTCTTAGCAAGTTAGTACAGTATTTAAAAGGCATTAGCTCAAGAATTTTATTGCAAGAATTTACTCATTTACGAAAACAATTTTGGGGCAATCATTTGTGGGCTAGGGGCTATATGGCAGTCAGTTCAGGTAATATAACTGATGAAATGATACAGCACTATATTGATGAACAGGAAGGTGAACCTGTGAATGATGATCGATTTCTAATCGATTCCACTTTATAACCCCTCAGCTTATAGCTGAGGGTTGTTTAGTTTTCATAAAAGTACAAAAGTGAAAACGTTAATTGAATCTGTTGGTTGCAGTATTTTATTTTTACCAACTTATTCTCCTGATTTAAATCCTATTGAGCATTACTGGTTTAAAATCAAGAATGAAATTAGGAAAGTTGCAGGAGATTTTGAAACATTCTATGATGCTGTTTACTATGTTCTTAAAAAAGTCACTACCTTACCGCATTAAGCTATAGTTTTTCAAGACAGGCTCTTAGCAATAGATGTGACAAATCCAAACATAGTGATGGTTAACTTATGTTAAAACAATATATAAAATATATCGTTATACTATTGATGACAATTGGAATCGTAAAGGCTAGCATAGCTGTAAATTATCAAGAGTTAAGTGATGACAATTTACGAGAAGCGTTTTATAGCAAGAGGAATGAAATAAAGGAACTAAGAGCAAAAATAGGAGGTCCAACCGTACGTGAAAATAGACAAACTCAGTCAACGGATATCATGAATAATATTACTGCAATAAGCACACTATTGCAAAAAGAACAAGAACATGGTGTGAACAATTATGATAAAGTATTACAGTATCAGGATCAGATAGCACAATTACATGAAAATCTTAACTATCTTATAAAACAGGATGAGATCTCAATAGAGTATAATAAAAATCTTAATATTTTGCAGAATGAATTTAAGAATATATAGCTAACACGGGAATGTTTCTACCACAGATTAGGAAAAACTTAGGCATTGATCAATAATTTTACGTAAACAGTTTTTAAAGTTAGTCCAGCAATGTTTAATAGGATTTAGATCTGGTGAATATGTGAGTAAATACAAAAACTATGGTAAAAACCTTTCCGCGTTAGCTATAGAATACGAACTCACTGTTCGCCGTAATAATCATAATGTCACTTCTGATACTCAACAAGAGGTTAGTATTGCATTACCATTAGAACGCCATTCCCCAGTAACACTTACACAAAGCTCCAATTCAGATTTGGCGTCTGTATCAGATAATCATAATCTTAATAGTCTAACTCACACTATATCTGAAGTGCATGATGTTGGTCACGTACAAGTATCTAATACACCCTCATCATCAGATCATCATGAAGTAGATAATAATATACGAAGTAGTGCTTCATATACTATAGAAGACCCAAACATACGTCGCTTATTAACTTCCACTCCTAATTCAACAGCAGAATCACCACATAGTATATCTGATATATCTCAAGTGCATAATGTTGATTACGTACAAGTATTCAATACACCCTCATCATCAGATTATTATGAAGTAGATAATAATACACGAAGTAGTGCTTCATATATTATAGAACACCCAAATATACATCACTTATTATATACTTCCACTCTTAATCCAACAGACAAGAAGCTTGAGGGTAATTTAAAGGATGAATTAGCAAGTGCTGATAAGAACAATGATGAGAATACAAAAAATGTCGTGAGAAAATTAGTATTTGATCCTAATGTATTGAAAGAAGAGACTAGTAGTCAACAAAATCATAAATGCTTAAGTATGGCTGATGAATTAGTAGAGGGTTCTTGTTCAAATATTAGAGCAAAAAAAAGATCATTAGAGCATATTAATTTAATAGAGACTAAAGATCAGTCTAGCACAGAAGATTTATTGGTACTAGAAAACGACTTATCTGATGAGATTATAGAAAACTGGGAGTTTGAAGATCAAGAGTTTGCCGAAGAGACCGAGGATACAAATAGAATATCTACAACTGACAGTGAAGAAGTGGCAATAGATGATTCCTCTAAGGATTCACCCACCACATCTATTAATACTGTAATAAACACAGAAGGATTGTCAGAAGGTGTAGATGAGACAAAGCCAGTAGCATTAAACAATGAAATTCATAATATAAATAAGAAGGCTGCAGTTGAAATGCATCATCTGAAGGCAATAATAGATGTAGCAAGTGCAAGTTATGCCATGCCTCATAATATTATCAAGAACAGACTATTGAATGATGATTTTATGCCGATAGCAGCAGGGGATGAGAATAAGCAAGGCAGTACTGGAATATGGACAAGTGCTGGTTACTCTATCTCAAAGCAAGGAAACTTCAGTAATCACTTGCCATATAAAAGCAGAATGGCAGTTATGACTATCGGCGGAGATATAGCGTTAGGAGACAGTAGCATCTTGGGTATTGCTTATAGCAATGCTAAGGCAAATCTGAAGTTTAATAGTTTAAAGGGCAAGAGCCGTATTAACTCGCATATTTTAAGCATCTATTCTCAGCATGGTTTGCAACGCAATTTCTATTTTCAGTTAGTAGGGTCTGCAGCATCAAGCACTATTAAATCTAAGATTGTAGGTGAGAATAAAAAGGAGTTATATGTCGATAATATCATCTTAGAGAGCAATCTAACTTACCGCCATAGCTTTAGTAATGGTATGCAGTTATTACCTACAATAGGCCTGAGATACAACTACTTACGTGGAGGAGTTGATAAAGGACAAAAGCAAGCAGAACAAACAATTCTTGTAAATCACAAGCATGAGAGAATCTTAAGCTCAGACTTTGGTATCAAGGTAATCTTCAATCCTATTGAGTTTGGTTCATCTGTGCAGTTAACCCCAACCATGCATGCATGTTTAGAGAGAAGAATAACGAACGATCGTAAAATATTAATAGCAAGTATTACTCAAGGAGCAGTGATAAAAGGAGACGTGCGTGTTAAACTACCAAGAGCTGTTAGGAATAAATATAATGTAGGAGCCGGGTTAATTGCTCAAAGAAGAAACGTAAAGCTACAATTAGCTTACAATTATAGAACTCAAAAATCCTATAAGGAACATGCATCTGTAATACAACTACAGATTAACCTGTAAAGAAGGTTTTCTCAGAAAGTTTATATGTGTGCAAGAGAAGGTATAATGGACTAATGGTATGGACCTCCTGATATAGAGAATGAAAAGCAGTTGCTAATCTTCTAGGGTTAATATTTAACATATTAAAACAACAATTAAGGAGGTCCATATGGAGGTTACTACAATTGGTATAGATATTGCAAAAAGAATTTTTCAAATTCATGGTGTAGATAAAAATGGCAAGACAGTATTAAAGAAAAAATTGATGAGAGATCAGGTTTTGACATTTATGGCTAATTTACCACAATGTTTAGTAGGGATGGAAGCTTGTGGTGGTTCTAGTTATTGGGCAAGAGAAATAACTAAATTAGGGCATGAAGTAAAACTAATGGCACCGCAATTTGTCAAACCATATGTTAAAACTAATAAAAATGATCAAGCAGATGCTGAAGCGATATGTGAAGCCGTGACAAGACCTAATATGAGATTTGTTGCAATTAAAACTATAGAGCAACAAGAAATTTTATCAATACATAGGGTAAGAGAGAGATTGGTAAAAAATCGTACAGCACTTGCTAATGAAATTAGGGGGCTACTACATGAGTTTGGTTTTATTGTTCCTCAAGGCATTAATAAGGTTATCACAAAATTAATTGAGATTTTAGATGCAGGGAAATTAAGCCAGTTAAGTTATCAAACATTTAGTGAACTAAAAGAAGAATTCTTAGATAATAACAGAAAAATAAAAGAGATAGAAAAACGATTAACAATGATAGCAAGTAACCTAACTCAATATCAACGATTAAGAGCTATACCTGGTCTTGGTTTAATTACTGCTACTGCTTTAATAGCATCAATAGGTAATGCTACAAGTTTTGAGAATGGCAGGCAATTATCGGCATGGCTAGGATTAGTGCCAAGACAACATTCAAGTGGTGGGAAGGATAAGCTGCTGGGAATTAGCAAGCGAGGTGATGTATACTTACGCACTTTATTAATTCAAGGGGCTAGAGCTGTACTAAATGCCAAGATAAGATTTACATCGGAAGAACAGAAATCTAAAAAAGATTTTAGCCAATTTACGAAATGGATGTTTAATTTATCTGAGCGAAGTAGCCATAATAAAACGACAGTTGCCATAGCTAATAAGTTGGCAAGAGTGGTGTTTGCTGTACTAAGATCAGGAGATGATTATGTAGAGAGTAAAGTTTGTAGCTAAAGAGTGTGTAGCATAGCACTTATAAGTAAAATAAATGGTGATTTATATAATGAATAGGTAAAAGCAAAACAATATGTAAGAGATTCCAACCCGAAATATGCTTGAGATAATTAATATTGATGGTAAATAAGACAAACCTTAGCTTACAAAAAAACTGCGTTTTTCAGTGGCTCTTTTAGAAGCCGATGGACTGATAAGTATATAGTTTGTAAGCCAGCGAATTCCATCAGGGCTGTAGAATAAATTAGGTTGATTTATCAGCTATAAGCCGGATACATGACTGCATTTGTTTGTTTTTATTATTGATGTTATTTTTTTCTTGCATTCTACAGGAGGTCCATACATGAAAAAATTGGACAAAAAAATGAAGGAGTGTGTTTCCGCAATAAGTTAGAATAAATAGCAATAAACTTAAGAGGAAAGATGAAGAAAAATAAAGTAAAAATTTTCAGTGCTTCAGAAAAAACGGGGATAGTATTAGAATTAATCTCTCAGGGTTTAATTCCCCGAAGCTCTGCTTCGTGATATCATAAGAAACAACTAAAACTTTTTTAGATACCTCGTAGCTCTGCTGCGAGGAGCATCATTAAAAGAGGAGTCGACACTTGGTCAGTTAGCTTCAAAATATGCAATAAGTGTTAAAACAATTCAAAATTGGAAAAAACAGTTTTTAGGTAATGCGGCATTAGCTTTTGAACCAGCTAAAGTTTTGAGTGAATATCAAGAACAAATAAATCATTTACAAGAGCAAAATGATGAACTTGCTAAAGCTCTTGGTAGAATCACAGTTGAGAGGGACTGGGCCGTGGGAAAGCTCAAAAGCTTGGATTTATCAAATAAAAAGAGTCTTGTACACTCCAAGCTAAATCAACTCTCAAAATCAAGACAGTGTGAACTATTAAAGATTAGTCGATCTACAGCCTACTATAAATCCAAGGAGATGAGTATAAATAAATTAAGTATTTTAAATAGAATAGATGAAATATATACAGATAATCCTGAATTTGGTTATCGCTATATTCATCAACAGTTACTAGAAGATGGTTTTATTGTCGGTAAAGATCGAGTACTGAAATATATGAGGATGATGGGTATAGAAGCTATTTACCCACATAAGGGCTCTGTCTCATCAATTGTGTAAATTTCGTGAACCATTAAATTCTACCATCAAATTTGATCATAAAATGAGCCATAGCTTCATTCCAATTGGGGATAGGCATAGACCATTTTTTGGTAATATAATCAATTGTCAGATATAAAACCTTAAATACTGCGTCATCATTTGGAAAGATGCGTTTATTCTTAGTAACTTTTCTCAATTGGCTATTCAGCGATTCTATCGCATTTGTAGTGTAAATAATCTTACGAATCTCCTTTGGATATTGCAAGAAAATTATCAAATTATCCCAATTATTATACCAAGATTTAGCTATATGCGGATATTGCTTACTCCATTTTTGATCAAATGACTCAAGAGCTAATTCTGCTTCTTTTTCAGTAGCAGAAGTATAGATTAGTTTCAAATCCGCTGCTAATTGCTTTCTATCTTTATATGATACATATTTGAGGCTATTCCTGATCTGATGGACAATACAAATTTGATGTTCAGTTTTCGGATATACTGATGCAATAGCATCAGACATACCAGTTAGATTATCACTACAAGCAATTAAGATATCTTTTACTCCTCGATTCTTCATTTCAGTAAAATTACCAAGCCAAAATTTAGCTCCTTCATTCTCACTTATAGCTAACACGGAAATGTTTCTACCACAGATTAGGAAAAACTTAGGCATTGATCAATAATTTTACGTAAACAGTTTTTAAAGTTAGTCCAGCAATGTTTAATAGGATTTAGATCTGGTGAATATGTGAGTAAATACAAAAACTATGGTAAAAACCTTTCCGCGTTAGCTATATCCATAAGCCTAAAATATCCTTTCTGCCAGATAAATCTATTCCTAAAGCTACATATACTGATTTATTAATAATAAGTTTATCTTGTCTTACTTTCACTACTAAACAGTCAAAATATACTATAGGGTATACTGATTCAAGAGGTCTACTCTGCCAAATCTTGACCTCATCTATTACTTCATCTGTAATCCTGCTGATTAGGCTCTCACTGATCTCAGCTCCATATAATTCTTGCAATTGTGTTTTAATATCAGACACACTCATACCCTTCGCATATAAGGATATTATCTTTTGGTCTAAGCCATCTATTCTTGTTTGTTTCTTTGAGACTATTATAGGTTCAAATTTACCTTGTCTGTCTCTTGGAACATTTAGCTCTATAGTACCATTCTCACTAATCAGATTCTTACTAAAACTACCATTCCTCGCATTCTCAGTTTCAGCTCTATCATACTTGCTATAACCTAAATGTTCTGACATCTCAGCATGCAGTGCTCGCTCTAAAATACCCTTGGTTAATTCCTTAATTAATCCATTCTGACTTAGTACTGTTTTTAAATCTACTCCGCCTTCTATCAGCAAATCTATTGCTTCATTTATTTTTTTATTCTTCTCTATTTGCATTTCTGTTACCTATATTTTTAATTACTTCTAATATAGGCTCAACAAAAATTTACACAATCATTGCAAAAGACTCCACATAAGAAAAAATCTACTTCTCGAAACGATAGTGAGCATAAGATCTATAGCTACTTACTTGATCAATATTGGACTAAATCTGGCTCAACAAAGCAAGTGTATGTGCCTAATGTGAATGAGGTTTGGAGTGGTGACATTACTTACATTAGAACTAATGGTGGCTTTAGGTAAATTCCAGTATTAATTAAGCCAGATTTATATTTTCTTCCCATACCTCATTGGGTGTTTTATAACCGAGCACTTTTCTTGGTAAATTATTTAAAAAATCCTCAATTTCTTGTAATTGCTTTATTGTTAATTTTTTTATATCTAAAGATTTAGAGTATACTCTGTGCACCATTGAGTTAATCTTCTCTATCAATGGTTTTTGCCATGGAGAATAAGGATTGCAAAAATATACTTTTCGTTCAGATTTTGGCAATAGTTGTTCATGATTGGTAAATTCTTTGCCATTATCTAACGTTATGCTTTTGATTATATGCGACAATTGTTTAAGTTTTTTATTCATGTTACCAATCACATCTTGTGTTCTTTTTGAACGGTTTAAAGTGAGAAACACTTTTTGTGTTCTGATATCCACAAGAGCGCCTATATTACGACTTTGATTACCTTTGTTAAAAGTTAAATCACCTTCTAAATGACCTATTGCTGCTATCTTTCTATTTATCTCTGGTCTTTCAGTAATGGAAACTCGATTTGGTATTGTAATTCTTTTGTTTCTGATTCTTGTACCATGATGCAACCTATTTTTCCTTTTTCTTGCTAAAGATAAATATAATTTTTGCCTTTGTGCTATAGGAGATGTATAAATAAACTGGTATATACTCTCTGTAGAAATATTGACAGTATCTCGTGATAGTTTACGTCTACCTGAAATTATATCTGGTGAAATACCCTGTGTTAACTGCTTTATTATTTCTGCTCGTAAATTATTATCAATATCTAATTTTCTTTTTCTCTTACCTTGCCTTAAACTGCAAGCAAGTGTGTTAGCCCTATCTGGTCTATAATTATGCCTCATTCTCTTGAGTTCATAACATATAGTGCTTTTATCACGGCCAATCTTTGTCCCTATATAGCTAACACGGAAATGTTTCTACCACAGATTAGGAAAAACTTAGGCATTGATCAATAATTTTACGTAAACAGTTTTTAAAGTTAGTCCAGCAATGTTTAATAGGATTTAGATCTGGTGAATATGTGAGTAAATACAAAAACTATGGTAAAAACCTTTCCGCGTTAGCTATATATCGCGAGCTATGGCTTTGTTGCATAAATAAAATTTGTAGAGCAAGAGTGGTGATAATCTGGTAAGATGTCCTGAATTAAAAAATAATCCAGATTATATGAGATCTCGGAAGAAAGCCCCTTTTAGTAAATCACGCAAGTATTCTAAATATAAAATAACGAATTGGTCAGAATATAATAATTTTTTACGCAATAGGGGTCGCATAGATTTTATGATTGCCAGTGATTTGGCGATTGGCTGGTATGCTGATTACAGAGAGGAAATGAAACGAGGAAGACCTAGACGCTATAGTGATCACGCTATATTACAGTGTTTGAAGATCAGATGCTTATTCGGTCTTAAGTTACGCCAAACCCAAGGCTTTATAAACTGGCTCTTTGAAATATCGGGTTTATCTATTAGATGTCCAGACTATACAACATTAAGTAAGCGTATGAAGTCATTAGATCTTAGGTATTTACATGGAAATCAAGATAAAGAATTTAGTTGTATTTCAATGGATAGTACAGGGATACAAGCCTACACAGGGAACGAATGGCTAGAAAATAAGCATGGTAAGCAATATAAGCGTCGCATATGGAAAAAGCTACATATCGTTATAGAAGATCAAGGTATGATACTTGCCGATAGTACCACAGAGCATACTATAGATGATAGATCACAGATTGGACTACTAATAGCTAATGTCAGAGCCAAGGATTTTCTGGGAGATCGAGGGTATGACGGTGAATCTACATATCAATTGTTGAGAAAGAAGAAGATAAAACCAGTTATTAGACCCCCAAACTCTTCAGTAAAAGTTCAATCGCTTAGGGATAAAACTGAGAGAGATGCAGCTGTTATATATCAACAAAACAAAGGATACCAAGCATGGAGGGTAAAGAATAATTATGGTAGAAGGGAGCGTGTAGAGAACACGTTCTTTCGATTTAAAACTTCTTTTGGTAGTAAGTTTCTATCAAGACATGATCAAAATATGACAAAAGAAATGTCTATTAAATGCCACTTATTAAACAAAATGTTTGAAATTGGTAAACCTATCTCTGTGCCTGTTGGCTAGGCTAGTCCGTCCGCCAAAACTCTACAAGCCTTATAGATAATATGGTTTTAAGACAAGAAGTAATACAACAATCCGTAAGAAAATGATAAAATATGGTCATAAACCTTATGGATTTCAGTCAATGCCAATAGACAACATTATCAAATCGCAAGAACAAGGGAAACTGTTTGGTTATAAATTAAAAGAAGAATTAAACCCAAATAATAAGCTATATAAATTAAGAGAATTAATAAATTGGTCTAGGCTCGAAGAGTGGTTATCAAAAAATGTTTGTATTAAGAAATTTGGTAGAAATAGAAAATGTCATAGAGTGATGCTTGGCATAACGATGCTACAAGCAATGTATAATTTTTCAGATTCATTATCAGAGGAAGAGCTAAAAGAGAATATGTATTGGCAGTATTTCTGCGGGTGGGAATATATAGAAAAAGACATAGCTATCTCGGAAACTAGTATACGACGGTTTCGTAGTGTATTAGGTGAAGCTGGATATAATGAGATATTATCGGAGTTGATCAGGGTTGGGATAAAAACTAACACAATTAAAAAAAAAGATTTGGAATTAATCATCGCTGATACGACTGTACAAATTAAGAATATCAAACACCCACACGATGTTTATTTAATGGATAAAGCTAGGCTTAGCATAGTAAAGCTTTGCAACAGTTTGGGTATACATTTGAATGAAACATACGCTAGAACCTATAAACGCGATATAGTAAAGCTATGGAAATATAAAGAACATAGTAAAGCCAAGAAGCGTTGGAAAATAATGAAGCATTTAAAAATATTACTGGGTCGTTTGATTAGAGTATGTGAGCGTGAGATCAAAAATAAGCAATTAAACTTGTCTCTCAAAAATCAAGAAGTATTGCAAAAAATAAAACAAATACATAACCAATCTGTTTTAAAAAGAGAAGCTAAAAAGCAATATAAAGAAGATAACAAAGTATTATATAGTTTTCATGCCCCTGAAGTAGAGTGTATAGGAAAGGGAAAACGCAACAAGCCATATGAGTTTGGCAATAAAGTAGCGGTAGTAGTAAGTGGTCGTAGAAATTTTGTTTTATCCGCAAAATCGTTTCATAATAATCCTTATGATGGTCATACATTGCATCAGAGCTTTGAAGCAGTAGAGAGTGTCACTGGAATCAAGATAAAGAAATCATTTGTTGATCTTGGGTATAGTGGTAGCAATGTAAAGGAGAAGAGTAAGGTATATACCCCAAAAACGCGGAAGAAGTTGTTACAAGAGGACAAGTCTATGATCAAGAGACGCAGTGCCATAGAACCAATAATAGGTCACTTAAAGCAATATGGTCGGATGGGTAGAAACTTCTTGAAAGGTATGATAGGAGATATTATCAATCCAATAATCTCTGCTATTGGTTTGAATTTACGATGCATTGCAAATCATTTACAAATCGTGTCTAACTCCACATAAATCAAAAATATCATCATGCAAAAACTAGATGAACGATAAAAAATCGTTAACAATAGCTCCATATCAAAATTAGACCAACACAGAAATGTATCAGTAAAAATTAACATAACTTATTAATTTTTATTGAAAATCTTAGCAATTTGTTGTCAAAACTCTATCCCATTACAAATGATCAGGATTTGAAGTGTTTTTGGCGGATAGACTAGGCTAGCATTGCGGGGTTAGGGGCAGTATATTCAAAAGCTTATTTATGCAACAAAGCCATGGATAGAGAAGATTAACTCAATGGTGCACAGAGTATACTCTAAATCTTTAGATATAAAAAAATTAACAATAAAGCAATTACAAGAAATTGAGGATTTTTTAAATAATTTACCAAGAAAAGTGCTCGGTTATAAAACACCCAATGAGGTATGGGAAGAAAATATAAATCTGGCTTAATTAATACTGGAATTTACCATAGAACTTTCCCTTTCACTGATCTCTGCACCATATAGCTCATGAATCTGAATCTTAATGTCAGAGAGGCTCATCCCTTTAGCATATAAGGATAATATCTTCTGATCTAATCCATCAATCCTAGTCTGACGTTTTGGTACTAGTACAGGAGCAAATTCAGCATTTCTATCACGTGGTACTTCAAGTTCCAATACTCCCCCTTCAGTAATGAGGCTTTTTTTGCCTACACCATTTCTGCTGTTTTCAGTCTCTAGCCTACCATATTTGCTATAACCAAGATGCTCATCCATCTCAGCTTTTAAGGCTCTTTCAAATATATTCTTTGTTAACTGCTTTAACATCCCGTCTTTGGCAAAAAAACTCGTTAAATCAGTATCTTTATCTACTAGCAAATCTACTGTTTGTTTTATCTTCTCTTGGTTAGTGTTACTCATGTTATTCCTGATAAATTATATTATTGTTAATATAACATATCCTAGAAATTTACACACTTAGTGAGACAGCACCTGCTGAGATTTTAAATAACATGCCAAGCAAGATTTTTGGTTATAAAACACCCAATGAAATTTGAGCAGAAAATTTATAGGTTCTGTTCTACTTAGTCCTTGAATTTTCAAAAAGAGGCATCTCTACTATAATCATTGACTTTACGGTTTGAGCTATAATCATGATAGAACTGTTGTTGCGATGTCTGCGTTGATATCGCCGATCACTGCAGATTCATTATCTTCAAAAAATATTCTACAATCTCCCGGTATGTCCTCAGCACCACCAGGGAAAAGCGTAGCATATTTTTGATCAATACGATATAGTAACTCGTTTAACGAGCAAGATTCATGCAACGGTTCTACATTAGGACGCAAAATATAAATACCATCCTTTAGTCTATGCACCTTATCAAGTAGGTTGTAATCATACGTCCCACCGCCTAATATTTTATTTTCTACTGAGTCTATATCTCTATTAAATTGTAAAGTAGTAATATTACTCTTATTATCAGGATTTGATGCAATAATAGCTGTATGGCCTCGCACAAGGTAAATATCACCAGGTTGGATTAATTTTAATTGTTCATCTTTGATATCACCTCTTAAAAAAGTAACGGGATTATAATGATATTCATTGCCTGGGTTAGAATATGCTGCCTTCATAGTGATAGTACTTATACTTTCAACTTGTTCGGTAGTAAGGTATGTTGCTTTACCTACAGATGTCGAACAATCTTCAGCACCAAATAATAATTGCTTTTTAAAATCACGTTGAGCACCATATTGATAATCTCCAAACAGCATCATGCTCTGTGTAGAAGAGAAAGGATAAGAGTACGGTATCAAGTCATCCGGTAAGTGATAGCTAGTATTACGACAAGAGAATGATGTAGCCGCACCAACCATACTGTCTTGCTTTTTATTACAAGTGGCAGCAAGACTCGCAAGCAATACTGAACTGACAGAAGGATTCTCATTACCCCAATATGTCTGTTCACTTGGCGATTGTAAAGTTGGGAGCTCACAAGGGTCAATAGTATTAGTTAATTTATGATAAAATTTACCATCATTTATTTGGCTAACTAACGTCTCCTCTTGACTCTCTGCCCAGTGTTTAGCCATATTAAGTTGTAAGTGAGTTTTATTAGTCTTTATAGGATATCCTATATTACTTAAGTCTTGATCTTTTAAATAGTTATTAATTACTATACTAGTACCATTAAATTCTTTTAAGCTTTGTGTAAACAGTGTGACTAATTCTGCATCTGATATATCAGTATGTTGTTCACGATATTCAAGAATAATCTTTTGTATTTTATCTTGACTATCTTTTGTGTAGAAGTTAAGATTTGATCTTACAGACACTATAAATTTTGCCCCTGATTGTCAGTTAAATTTTGACTGTCAGATACATATTCAAGATACAAGATTTCATTATTCTTTTCAACAGCTAATTTCTTACTATCCTTAAAAGTTTGCATAGGAGTTTTTCCATAACAATATTTACCAGAATGAGGTCTTTCATTATTGAAATACTCTAGCCAGATATCAAGATCTAATTGTAGGTCATCAAGAGCTGTATAAATCTTTTTCCGCATAGCTGTATCAAAGAATTCTTGTTTCATGGTTTTATTAAAACGCTCACACATACCGTTTGTTTGAGGAGAATATGCTTTAGTAGTAGTATGCTCTATACCTTCGATACTTAGAAATAATTCAAAAGCATGATGCTCTATATTCCCCTTATATTCTGACCCACGATCTGTCAGAATACGAAGTATTGGTATCCCTTGAGTCTCATACCATGGTAACACTCGGTCATTAAGCATATCAGCAGCAGTTAAAGCTGTTTTATCAGTATATAGTTTAACATCAGCTACTCTGCTGTAGCTATCAATAAATACCTGAGAATAAACCTTACCTATACCCTTAAAGTTGCCTACATAATATGTATCTTGGCATCCTAGATACCCTGGATGCTGTGTCTCAATTTCTCCATGAGCTTCTTTTTCATTACGACGCTTCTCTAGCACTTGTAATTGTGCCTCAGTAAGCACAATACCATCTTGAGCCATTTTTGCTTCTAATGCTTTAAGTCTTTTACTGATGTTGTTTAAATCATTACGTAACCAAATTGATCTTACTCCCCCAGGTGATACAAGTACACCTGTCTTTTTAAGCTCATTTGATACTCTTAGCTGACCATATGCTGGATATTCTATTGCCATATCTAGTACTGCTTTCTCTACAGCAGGATCAACTCTATTCGCTATTATTGGCTTTCTTCGACTAATTTCATACAACGCTTCTTCGCCACCAGTTTCATACAGTTCTTTAAATCTGTAATAACTATCTCTACTATATCCCATCGCTTTACATGCTGATGATATACTACCAAGGCTCTTAGCTAATTCAAGTAAACCTAATTTTGGTTTTATTATTTTTTGATTTAAGTTCATTCTTTATCTCCATTTAATAATTAATTTATTTTACTAAATGTAAGATATAATCTCAACTATTACAGATTAACACGTACTGATAATATTGTAGGTGCATTCCATTTCCTGATTGGTAACTCTTGTAAATGAACTAATTCTTCAGCTAATTTTTCTTTTCTACAGCTATTGCGCTTTTCTTTAATTTGTGTAAGGAATAATTCATAAGCTTTTAAATCAACAAAATTACGTGATCCACGTAATAGCAGATGTTGATTCACTGCTTGCTTAAATGTATCATGACTTTTTTCAACAGAACCATTTTCATGACTGACGCCTGGATTATTTCGCGATGGTGCAAAATTGTAATAACCAAGCAATTCTTGCCATCTTTCTGTAAATTGTCTACTATTACCACATTGCTTGGTAGCTGCACTTAAATTATCTGTACGATGCTCTGGTAAAACTCCACCTAACTCCCATACAGCTTTTTCAAACCCTGATGCTAATATATCAAAACTTTCACTATGGCATATGCTAAAAGTTTCCCAACATGAATAAGGCAACATAAAATGAAATAGTAAGTGAGGATATGGTTGCCCACCAATACAAATACCCAATTGATTCATATTGGTCCAATCAGACTGACTCTGTTTGCCAGGAAGAATATTTTGTAAAAAGATTACTGTCTTATCCTTACCATGTGCAGCTCTCCATTGTTTTAACCTTTTCTGCAAACAGCGTAATTGCTTCCCATTATAATTCCCATGATACTTTTCTGTCAAATATGCTAATATGGTAGTTGCTTGCAACTCCGGTGCTGATTCTAGCATTGATTCTATTTCATCCCAGTGCTTCACAAATGGATCCTTACGTGTCCTATATTTACGTATTGTGCGTAATTCGCTTGGATACTTATTAATACGTAAATACTTACGTGCCGTTTTTACACTCATACCTGCTTTTGCAGCAGAAATTATCTGATTATATTTTTTGATCTTTTGCATTAAAATACCTACTTGGTTATTTGTACATGTTATCAGTAATTCTCGAATAATATTTAAATATTTAAAAATAAATTTTTATTCGATTTTACTGTCCATAGTTACTTCTTTTTTATAGGTAATTTTAATGTTCGTTGAGGGTAATTCTAATATTCGTTAGTCAATTATCAAAAAAGTTTTAATTATACAATACTTACGCTATGTTATTATAAATAAGCTTAAAAACCCTTGATGTCAAGGTACGTTTTTATAGTGCATCACTTCATAAGATCCCTGAATGCATGGGAATTATGCGACACATAGAGTAAGTCTTGTTATATTCTCTTTACTGCACAGGTATTTCCTTACCATTTTGGTCTTTGAGTTCAATTCTAGGCAAAATAATGGTCAAGATGCCATTTTTTAGCTTAGAAGAAATGGCATTTTGATCAATATCATCATACAGAGAGATAACATAATTAAATTTTTTATTTAAATGATCAGTAGCACTATTTGCTTTAGTATCGTCAATGTTAGCTTCAATAAAAAGCTTATAATTATTTACTTTAAGTTTAATGTTGTCCTTATCATATCCTGGTATTTCTAGGACTAGGATATATTGTTTATCTTGAGTAATTAATTTACTTTTTATAGAACTTGAGTCATAGATAGATAATCTATCATCAAATATGCTATTCCAGTAATAATCAAAGGCAGAGAAAGGACGATTAATAAAATCTAATGGATGACGTAAATAAATAGTATTAGTATAATGATTACTATTTGATGTTTTTTTATCCTCAGCCGCAATGGTTGGATTAGCCAATAAAATAACAGTAATGCAAGTTATTAAAAATTTAATATTGTTGTATAACATAATTACCTTCTTTTACTTCAATTTGACTATATAACATATAAGGTTAATTTATAGAATTGTAACATAATTATATATCTAAACTAGATATAGTTTTAGAATAGAAAAATTCAAGTAATTATTCATGACGCTTATATCCTCCTAGGAATCTAATAAGGTATAAAAATAGGTTAATAAAGTCTAGATATAAGTTAAAAGCAGCTACAATAGACATTTTTTGTGCTAAATGATTGTCAGTATTAGTGAAGTAAAAAGATTTAATTTTTTGAGTATCCCAAGCTATTAGCCCAATGAAGATGATTACTCCTAGAAAAGAAGAAGCAAAATACACAGCAGGACTTTGCAAGAAAAGGTTAACCAGTGCAGTAAGCAGTAATCCAACAAGTCCCATTACAAAGAAAGAACCCCAAGAAGTAAGATCCTTATTAGTGCTATATCCATATAAGCTCATTATACCAAAAACAGCAGCACAAATAAAGAAAGTTCTAGCAATAGAGATAGTAGTGTAAATAAGAAATAGGTACGATAAAGACATGCCTACTAGAGCTGCATATATCCAAAATAAAGTTTGAGCTGATTGGATAGATGGTAAATTCCAGTATTAATTAAGTGTAATAGTTGAGATTATATCTTACATTTAGTAAAATAAATTAATTATTAAATGGAGATAAAGAATGAACTTAAATCAAAAAATAATAAAACCAAAATTAGGTTTACTTGAATTAGCTAAGAGCCTTGGTAGTATATCATCAGCATGTAAAGCGATGGGATATAGTAGAGATAGTTATTACAGATTTAAAGAACTGTATGAAACTGGTGGCGAAGAAGCGTTGTATGAAATTAGTCGAAGAAAGCCAATAATAGCGAATAGAGTTGATCCTGCTGTAGAGAAAGCAGTACTAGATATGGCAATAGAATATCCAGCATATGGTCAGCTAAGAGTATCAAATGAGCTTAAAAAGACAGGTGTACTTGTATCACCTGGGGGAGTAAGATCAATTTGGTTACGTAATGATTTAAACAACATCAGTAAAAGACTTAAAGCATTAGAAGCAAAAATGGCTCAAGATGGTATTGTGCTTACTGAGGCACAATTACAAGTGCTAGAGAAGCGTCGTAATGAAAAAGAAGCTCATGGAGAAATTGAGACACAGCATCCAGGGTATCTAGGATGCCAAGATACATATTATGTAGGCAACTTTAAGGGTATAGGTAAGGTTTATTCTCAGGTATTTATTGATAGCTACAGCAGAGTAGCTGATGTTAAACTATATACTGATAAAACAGCTTTAACTGCTGCTGATATGCTTAATGACCGAGTGTTACCATGGTATGAGACTCAAGGGATACCAATACTTCGTATTCTGACAGATCGTGGGTCAGAATATAAGGGGAATATAGAGCATCATGCTTTTGAATTATTTCTAAGTATCGAAGGTATAGAGCATACTACTACTAAAGCATATTCTCCTCAAACAAACGGTATGTGTGAGCGTTTTAATAAAACCATGAAACAAGAATTCTTTGATACAGCTATGCGGAAAAAGATTTATACAGCTCTTGATGACCTACAATTAGATCTTGATATCTGGCTAGAGTATTTCAATAATGAAAGACCTCATTCTGGTAAATATTGTTATGGAAAAACTCCTATGCAAACTTTTAAGGATAGTAAGAAATTAGCTGTTGAAAAGAATAATGAAATCTTGTATCTTGAATATGTATCTGACAGTCAAAATTTAACTGACAATCAGGGGCAAAATTTATAGTGTCTGTAAGATCAAATCTTAACTTCTACAAATTAAGCCAGATTTATATTTTCTTCCCATACCTCATTGGGTGTTTTATAACCGAGCACTTTTCTTGGTAAATTATTTAAAAAATCCTCAATTTCTTGTAATTGCTTTATTGTTAATTTTTTTATATCTAAAGATTTAGAGTATACTCTGTGCACCATTGAGTTAATCTTCTCTATCAATGGTTTTTGCCATGGAGAATAAGGATTGCAAAAATATACTTTTCGTTCAGATTTTGGCAATAGTTGTTCATGATTGGTAAATTCTTTGCCATTATCTAACGTTATGCTTTTGATTATATGCGACAATTGTTTAAGTTTTTTATTCATGTTACCAATCACATCTTGTGTTCTTTTTGAACGGTTTAAAGTGAGAAACACTTTTTGTGTTCTGATATCCACAAGAGCGCCTATATTACGACTTTGATTACCTTTGTTAAAAGTTAAATCACCTTCTAAATGACCTATTGCTGCTATCTTTCTATTTATCTCTGGTCTTTCAGTAATGGAAACTCGATTTGGTATTGTAATTCTTTTGTTTCTGATTCTTGTACCATGATGCAACCTATTTTTCCTTTTTCTTGCTAAAGATAAATATAATTTTTGCCTTTGTGCTATAGGAGATGTATAAATAAACTGGTATATACTCTCTGTAGAAATATTGACAGTATCTCGTGATAGTTTACGTCTACCTGAAATTATATCTGGTGAAATACCCTGTGTTAACTGCTTTATTATTTCTGCTCGTAAATTATTATCAATATCTAATTTTCTTTTTCTCTTACCTTGCCTTAAACTGCAAGCAAGTGTGTTAGCCCTATCTGGTCTATAATTATGCCTCATTCTCTTGAGTTCATAACATATAGTGCTTTTATCACGGCCAATCTTTGTCCCTATATATCGCGAGCTATAACCACTCTTATTCATTTCGTATATTTTAAATCTTTCATCTATCGTTAAATGAGCCATGATATATCTATATTTAAATGATGCTCCTCGCAGCAGAGCTAAGAGGTATCTAAAAAAGTTTTAGTTGTTTCTTATCAGGAGTTTCGCACTTAGCAAAATTGTGTATTAGTTAGAAGCCATTTAATGTTGTTCTGAATTGATGTTTTTATAACTTCCCAAGTTTGTTGATATAAAGTAATGTTTTCATTTATCCTCCTTTTGTTCATATCAAGCCAGGCCAATACAGCAAGGCAAATATGATTTCTTTGAGCTCGACCCGTGCGTGCCTGACAGCATTCAATACCACAAGTTTGTTTCAATTCTCGATGATAAACTTCTATAGACCAACGCGCCTTAACAATTTTCTCTATTTGCTCACGTGTAGGATTCTCTAAATTAGTTGTTATGTAATCAATGCGACCATTTTTTGCCACAAACTTAAATACCGTAACCCAACCGTATCCACGTAGGTGAATTTTTAGCCCTTCATCGGGAATCTCTAAAGTTTCCAAGCTAACATTACGATTAACTTTTCTATTTTTTCTTAGGTTGGTAACCCATATCCAACCTAAATTACGTATATGTTTTAAATTATCCAAACCACTATACCAAGCATCCATAACTATAGCATCAGGCTTGATACCTCTTTCTTTAGCTAAAGTAAGCATATCACAAAAATGCTCGTTCTTTGTTTTACCATCAGTTTCTTTATCATATATTCTATAATCTACAGGAGTAGATTGATCAATTTGAGTATTGTAATGCAGTAAGTTTACCATTCCTATACCAGGTATAACATCATGTACAGCCCCAGAATATTGATAATTTACAAGCTCGATCCTCTTACTGTATTGCTTTGACAATAAGGTGTCATCTCCTACTAATAAACAAGGATCTTCCAGATCAATATATTTTGACACTTTGCTATAGATTTCGCTAGGGCGAAAATCCTTACTCTTTAACCATCGACTTGCACTATCGTGCGATAGATCTAATGGACTTACTTCAGATAATGCTTTGCTAGTATATCTTACACTACTTGCTTGTAAGAATGATTTATATAAATCTTTGCTACATTTTGATCTTGTCATTTTTATCTAAAACTATTTTTCTCTAGATTAGCATATTATTTGCTAAGTGCGAAACTCCTGCTTATGATATCACGAAGCAGAGCTTCGGGGAATTAAACCCTGAGAGATTAAAAATTGATTATATCTGGCTTAATTAATTATAGAACTTTCCCATCAATCACCTTGTAAAAACTTTAAATATTTTTATATGTCCTATCTACAATTATATAAATCAGACTTTGTAACTCTTCCATCATATACTCGTTTTATAGCTCTAAAACCAAGAGTTCTGAGTTATTTAGTTTTATTGAGTCTTTTGCAATGATTGTGTAAATTTTTGTTGAGCCTATATTAGAAGTAAATTAAAAATATAGGTAACAGAAATGCAAATAGAGAAGAATAAAAAAATAAATGAAGCAATAGATTTGCTGATAGAAGGCGGAGTAGATTTAAAAACAGTACTAAGTCAGAATGGATTAATTAAGGAATTAACCAAGGGTATTTTAGCGCGAGCACTGCATGCTGAGATGTCAGAACATTTAGGTTATAGCAAGTATGATAGAGCTGAAACTGAGAATGCGAGGAATGGTAGTTTTAGTAAGAATCTGATTAGTGAGAATGGTACTATAGAGCTAAATGTTCCAAGAGACAGACAAGGTAAATTTGAACCTATAATAGTCTCAAAGAAACAAACAAGAATAGATGGCTTAGACCAAAAGATAATATCCTTATATGCGAAGGGTATGAGTGTGTCTGATATTAAAACACAATTGCAAGAATTATATGGAGCTGAGATCAGTGAGAGCCTAATCAGCAGGATTACAGATGAAGTAATAGATGAGGTCAAGATTTGGCAGAGTAGACCTCTTGAATCAGTATACCCTATAGTATATTTTGACTGTTTAGTAGTCAAAACTTACGCTATGTTTGATGTAATGCCTATGAATTAAGGGATGTTATAAAGTAATCCGCTATAAAAACATAGCTTTGTAGTAAGGGTTTTTAGCATATTTCCTATAACATAGCGTAAGTTTTGTAGTGAAAGTAAGACAAGAGAAACTTATTATTAATAAATCAGTATATGTAGCTTTAGGAATAGATTTATCTGGCAGAAAGGATATTTTAGGCTTATGGATATGTGAGAATGAAGGAGCTAAATTTTGGCTTGGTAATTTTACTGAAATGAAGAATCGAGGAGTAAAAGATATCTTAATTGCTTGTAGTGATAATCTAACTGGTATGTCTGATGCTATTGCATCAGTATAGCTAACACGGAAATGTTTCTACCACAGATTAGGAAAAACTTAGGCATTGATCAATAATTTTATGTAAACAGTTTTTAAAGTTAGTCCAGCAATGTTTAATAGGATTTAGATCTGGTGAATATGTGAGTAAATACAAAAACTATGGTAAAAACCTTTTCGCGTTAGCTATATAGTCCGTCCGCCAAAACTCTACAAGCCTTATAGATAATATGGTTTTAAGACAAGAAGTAATACAACAATCCGTAAGAAAATGATAAAATATGGTCATAAACCTTATGGATTTCAGTCAATGCCAATAGACAACATTATCAAATCGCAAGAACAAGGGAAACTGTTTGGTTATAAATTAAAAGAAGAATTAAACCCAAATAATAAGCTATATAAATTAAGAGAATTAATAAATTGGTCTAGGCTCGAAGAGTGGTTATCAAAAAATGTTTGTATTAAGAAATTTGGTAGAAATAGAAAATGTCATAGAGTGATGCTTGGCATAACGATGCTACAAGCAATGTATAATTTTTCAGATTCATTATCAGAGGAAGAGCTAAAAGAGAATATGTATTGGCAGTATTTCTGCGGGTGGGAATATATAGAAAAAGACATAGCTATCTCGGAAACTAGTATACGACGGTTTCGTAGTGTATTAGGTGAAGCTGGATATAATGAGATATTATCGGAGTTGATCAGGGTTGGGATAAAAACTAACACAATTAAAAAAAAAGATTTGGAATTAATCATCGCTGATACGACTGTACAAATTAAGAATATCAAACACCCACACGATGTTTATTTAATGGATAAAGCTAGGCTTAGCATAGTAAAGCTTTGCAACAGTTTGGGTATACATTTGAATGAAACATACGCTAGAACCTATAAACGCGATATAGTAAAGCTATGGAAATATAAAGAACATAGTAAAGCCAAGAAGCGTTGGAAAATAATGAAGCATTTAAAAATATTACTGGGTCGTTTGATTAGAGTATGTGAGCGTGAGATCAAAAATAAGCAATTAAACTTGTCTCTCAAAAATCAAGAAGTATTGCAAAAAATAAAACAAATACATAACCAATCTGTTTTAAAAAGAGAAGCTAAAAAGCAATATAAAGAAGATAACAAAGTATTATATAGTTTTCATGCCCCTGAAGTAGAGTGTATAGGAAAGGGAAAACGCAACAAGCCATATGAGTTTGGCAATAAAGTAGCGGTAGTAGTAAGTGGTCGTAGAAATTTTGTTTTATCCGCAAAATCGTTTCATAATAATCCTTATGATGGTCATACATTGCATCAGAGCTTTGAAGCAGTAGAGAGTGTCACTGGAATCAAGATAAAGAAATCATTTGTTGATCTTGGGTATAGTGGTAGCAATGTAAAGGAGAAGAGTAAGGTATATACCCCAAAAACGCGGAAGAAGTTGTTACAAGAGGACAAGTCTATGATCAAGAGACGCAGTGCCATAGAACCAATAATAGGTCACTTAAAGCAATATGGTCGGATGGGTAGAAACTTCTTGAAAGGTATGATAGGAGATATTATCAATCCAATAATCTCTGCTATTGGTTTGAATTTACGATGCATTGCAAATCATTTACAAATCGTGTCTAACTCCACATAAATCAAAAATATCATCATGCAAAAACTAGATGAACGATAAAAAATCGTTAACAATAGCTCCATATCAAAATTAGACCAACACAGAAATGTATCAGTAAAAATTAACATAACTTATTAATTTTTATTGAAAATCTTAGCAATTTGTTGTCAAAACTCTATCCCATTACAAATGATCAGGATTTGAAGTGTTTTTGGCGGATAGACTAAATACTGCGTCATCATTTGGAAAGATGCGTTTATTCTTAGTAACTTTTCTCAATTGGCTATTCAGCGATTCTATCGCATTTGTAGTGTAAATAATCTTACGAATCTCCTTTGGATATTGCAAGAAAATTATCAAATTATCCCAATTATTATACCAAGATTTAGCTATATGCGGATATTGCTTACTCCATTTTTGATCAAATGACTCAAGAGCTAATTCTGCTTCTTTTTCAGTAGCAGAAGTATAGATTAGTTTCAAATCCGCTGCTAATTGCTTTCTATCTTTATATGATACATATTTGAGGCTATTCCTGATCTGATGGACAATACAAATTTGATGTTCAGTTTTCGGATATACTGATGCAATAGCATCAGACATACCAGTTAGATTATCACTACAAGCAATTAAGATATCTTTTACTCCTCGATTCTTCATTTCAGTAAAATTACCAAGCCAAAATTTAGCTCCTTCATTCTCACTTATCCATAAGCCTAAAATATCCTTTCTGCCAGATAAATCTATTCCTAAAGCTACATATACTGATTTATTAATAATAAGTTTATCTTGTCTTACTTTCACTACTAAACAGTCAAAATATACTATAGGGTATACTGATTCAAGAGGTCTACTCTGCCAAATCTTGACCTCATCTATTACTTCATCTGTAATCCTGCTGATTAGGCTCTCACTGATCTCAGCTCCATATAATTCTTGCAATTGTGTTTTAATCTCTCAGGGTTTAATTCCCCGAAGCTCTGCTTCGTGATATCATAAGAAACAACTAAAACTTTTTTAGATACCTCGTAGCTCTGCTGCGAGGAGCATCATTATCAGACACACTCATACCCTTCGCATATAAGGATATTATCTTTTGGTCTAAGCCATCTATTCTTGTTTGTTTCTTTGAGACTATTATAGGTTCAAATTTACCTTGTCTGTCTCTTGGAACATTTATCTCTATAGTACCATTCTCACTAATCAGATTCTTACTAAAACTACCATTCCTCGCATTCTCAGTTTCAGCTCTATCATACTTGCTATAACCTAAATGTTCTGACATCTCAGCATGCAGTGCTCGCTCTAAAATACCCTTGGTTAATTCCTTAATTAATCCATTCTGACTTAGTACTGTTTTTAAATCTACTCCGCCTTCTATCAGCAAATCTATTGCTTCATTTATTTTTTTATTCTTCTCTATTTGCATTTCTGTTACCTATATTTTTAATTACTTCTAATATAGGCTCAACAAAAATTTACACAATCATTGCAAAAGACTCCTCTTGGAACATTTATCTCTATAGTACCATTCTCACTAATCAGATTCTTACTAAAACTACCATTCCTCGCATTCTCAGTTTCAGCTCTATCATACTTGCTATAACCTAAATGTTCTGACATCTCAGCATGCAGTGCTCGCTCTAAAATACCCTTGGTTAATTCCTTAATTAATCCATTCTGACTTAGTACTGTTTTTAAATCTACTCCACCTTCTATCAGCAAATCTATTGCTTCATTTATTTTTTTATTCTTCTCTATTTGCATTTCTGTTACCTATATTTTTAATTACTTCTAATATGGCTCAACAAAAATTTACACAATCATTGCAAAAGACTCAGTTTAGTACGTAAACCTGGAGCATTTGTTCAATATCAATATTATGAAGCTTTATTCCCACGTGCTATATTTCGTCAGGTATATGACCAGCTTATCTCTATATATCCATATAAAGGGCATAAAATATATCTTAAAATATTACAATTAGCAAAAATGTATGGAGAATTGAATGTAGTTACTGCATTAGAAGTGCTATTAGAAAAGAAGATTGAGCCAATAATTGATCATATTACAGATTTACTAAATAGCCAGACTCAAACTGTTTGTTCAGTAAAAATTAATCAACCAATACTGTCTGAATATGATCAATTACATTGCTTTAAAACAATGGAGGTTGCATGAGTAAACAGATAATAACTCCGCAACCGCTAAATAATTTACTCAAGAACCTTTGCTTACCTACTTTTGCATCGTGCTATAAATCAGTTGCAGAAAGCTTTGAGCAAGAAAAGAAAACATATATAGATTATCTACAGGAGTTAGCCATACGTGAGTTAGAACATAGACAACAACAACGTATTGCCAGATTGCTGAAGCAAGCAAAACTCTCTCGAGATAAGTTATTAAGCAACTTTGATATTAAGCGTATCCCAGGATTATCGCCAACTAAGATCCAATATCTTGCACAAGGAGAATTTATGGATCGCTATGAAAATATACTTATTTTTGGTAATCCTGGCACTGGCAAAAGTCATCTTAGTATAGGTTTAGCACGTGAGTGGTGTCTTGCTGGTAGACGTGTATTATATACAACAGCAGCTAATTTGGTTCAACAATTACTAGAAGCAAAGCTTAGTTTAAAACTTAAGCAAATTATTAAAAAATTCGATTATTTTGAAATATTGATAATTGATGATATATCATATGTACCATATAATCGTGAAGAAACTGATGTTTTATTTACCTTATTAGCTGAACGTTATGAAATGCGTAGTGTATTAATTACTAGCAATTTAGTTTTTGCAAAATGGAATACTATTTTTAAAGATGAAATGACTACGTCAGCAGTTATTGACAGATTGGTTCACCATTCTTCAATTCTTGAACTCAATACTGAAAGTTATAGAATCGCTACAGCTAAAGGCAAAAAATTAACTATAAAATCGGAGGTGTAGAAGTCAAGATTTGATCTTACAGACACTATAAATTTCGTACCTGATTGTCAGTTAAATTTTGACTGTCAGATACATATTCAAGATACAAGATTTCATTATTCTTTTCAACAGCTAATTTCTTACTATCCTTAAAAGTTTGCATAGGAGTTTTACCATAACAATATTTACCAGAATGAGGTCTTTCATTATTGAAATACTCTAGCCAGATATCAAGATCTAATTGTAGGTCATCAAGATTTGTATAAATCTTTTTCCGCATAGCTGTATCAAAGAATTCTTGTTTCATTGTTTTATTAAAACGCTCACACATACCGTTTGTTTGAGGAGAATATGCTTTAGTAGTAGTATGCTCTATACCTTCGATACTTAGAAATAATTCAAAAGCATGATGCTCTATATTCCCCTTATATTCTGACCCACGATCTGTAAGAATACGAAGTATTGGTATCCCTTGAGTCTCATACCATGGTAACACTCGGTCATTAAGCATATCAGCAGCAGTTAAAGCTGTTTTATCAGTATATAGTTTAACATCAGCTACTCTGCTGTAGCTATCAATAAATACCTGAGAATAAACCTTACCTATACCCTTAAAGTTGCCTACATAATATGTATCTTGGCATCCTAGATACCCTGGATGCTGTGTCTCAATTTCTCCATGAGCTTCTTTTTCATTACGACGCTTCTCTAGCACTTGTAATTGTGCCTCAGTAAGCACAATACCATCTTGAGCCATTTTTGCTTCTAATGCTTTAAGTCTTTTACTGATGTTGTTTAAATCATTACGTAACCAAATTGATCTTACTCCCCCAGGTGATACAAGTACACCAGTTTTTTTAAGCTCATTTGATACTCTTAGCTGACCATATGCTGGATATTCTATTGCCATATCTAGTACTGCTTTCTCTACAGCAGGATCAACTCTATTCGCTATTATTGGCTTTCTTCGACTAATTTCATACAACGCTTCTTCGCCACCAGTTTCATACAGTTCTTTAAATCTGTAATAACTATCTCTACTATATCCCATCGCTTTACATGCTGATGATATACTACCAAGGCTCTTAGCTAATTCAAGTAAACCTAATTTTGGTTTTATTATTTTTTGATTTAAGTTCATTCTTTATCTCCATTTAATAATTAATTTATTTTACTAAATGTAAGATATAATCTTGTATCTTAGTATTGTCTTTAGTAAACAACTATAAGATACTTAAGGGCACTTAAGTAAGAAGACTAATATGCCGTATTAAATCTTAGGGCTATGTAACCCTGTAGTTGAGATCAAACAATTAGTCTTCACATACTCATTAAAGATCGGACGGTATTCTTAGGTCTTGAAATTAATCAATGAACCTGTATTTACAAGGTTGATCTTTGGGTATTCTACTTATTATTAACATAGAAGGTCAAATATGAGTAGCATTATTTTGGGTATAGATATTTCTAAAGCAACATTTGACGTAGCTTTATTAAATGATAATAAAATCAAAACCAAAAAGTTTAATAATACTGCAAAAGGCTTTGCTGCACTAAAACAATGGTTAGAAAAAAAGGGAATAGATACTGCTCACGCTTGTATGGAATCAACAGGTGGTTACGAAGTTAGGTTAGCTCAATATCTTTATGATAATACATTTAAAGTTAGTGTCGTAAATCCAGCTCGCATCAAGGGCTTTGCAATGAGCAAGCTTTCAAGAGTTAAAACTGACAAATCTGATTGTGAATTGATAGCTTCTTTTTGCAAGGCTATGCAACCTGATCTTTGGCAACCAACCCCTATACATATTAAAGAATTACAACAATGGGTAAGACGCTTGGATAGTTTGATTGCTAATAAAAATCAAGAAAATAATAGATTGAGCGGAGCAAGTAAAGCAGTTGCCATTAACATTATGATTCATATTGAATTTCTGGATAAGCAAATTAAGGAAGTAGAAGAACTTATCTCTAATCATATTAAAGGACACAAAGACTTACATGATAAAAGTAAACTTCTTGATTCAATCCCTGGTATAGGAGAAAAAACAATAGGAGTGATACTTGCTTTTCTTGTTGTAGAAAATTTTAATTCTGCAAAACAACTAGCTGCGTTTGTTGGTCTTAACCCAAAGCCAAAACAATCAGGCACTTCTGTCCATGGAATAGGAAAAATATCAAAAACAGGAGATGCTAATTTACGTAAAGCTTTTTATATGCCTGCCATAGTTGCTATAAAACATAATCCGATTATTAAGGATTTTAGTCAACGTTTGAGCAATGTTGGAAAATCTAAAATGGTTATAGTGATTGCTGCTATGCGTAAGTTGCTTCACATAATTTATGGTGTTCTTAATAACAAAACATCTTTTAGTGCAAATATAAAAACCCTGTAAAATAAAATTGAGGTAAAATAATGAAAAAGTTGTTGACACTCAAGACGGTATCTCAACTATTACATCGGAGGATAATAATGTAACACTTTAGACAATATTTTTTACTCAAAAATGGGTAATTTTAATATTCGTCATGGGTAATTCTAATGTTCGTTCATCATATATTTTACAAAAATTATCTACTAAATAATATACAGTTATGATACATCTTTTCATGTTGAGTTACTGATCTTTTATTAAAAAAATCTATCATAACTCAACATTAATCTCCTTTAAACCCTTTATCTATAAGCTTTCTATCTATCCCTTATCCTAAATTAGCGTTAATAGAGTATATCTCTGCAGTCTCTTTTATTGTTTTACCATCTGTTAAACTTTTTATTACTCGTATTCTTAAATCGTATGAATATGCCTTTGCCATAAGTTTTTCATTTAGTATAATCCAACTCATACTATAAGTCACTACCTTATCGCATTAAGCTATATATCAAATAATTTACTTTAAATTGTAGAAATATCGCTTTTAAGCTGATAAAAGCCCCAAATATTTAACTTTAAATATAAATTTTTACTTTAGTCAGAAAAATTAGAATTTTTGTCAAAACTTCAGTTGATACCAACGATTGGCATAGATATAGAAGTTTTTAAACAAGCGTTAGTTGGGTATAAAATAGATTAAATTCGTCTTATTTTTCAAGGACCGTTTAATGAAAAAATAAAGATAGGTACTATATATTTATAGGTATAATATGCAAGAGTTAGACCTAGAGCCGTACCAATAACTATAATACGAAATTTTGCAGGGCTAAAAATTAAAGCAACAATTCCGAGAACGATCGCTATTTTTACTATATCTGATGTCGTATAAGCTCTATTATTTATGGCATCAACATTAAAACTTATACTTAAAATCGTTATTATAAATAATAAATTTTTAAACATATTATACCTCAATAGGACCAGTAGTTAAGCCGTTTATAAACTGCTTTAAGTAAGGATTATTACTATTACGCATTTCATCTTTGCTACCATACCACTTAATTTTTCCTTGATAAATCATAGCTATTTCTTTAGCTATTTTTTCAGCACTGATCATATCGTGAGTTATAGTGATTGTAGTTGCACCTAACTCCTCTTGAATTTTTATAATCAGCTCATTAATAACATTCGCCATTATAGGATCAAGCCCAGTTGTTGGCTCATCAAGAAATAAAATTGATGGAGTGCTACAAATTGCGCGTGCAAGTGCTACTCTTTTTTGCATACCTCCTGATAATTCTGATGGATATAGGTCAAGGATTCTAGGGGATAAACCTACTGAGTCAAGTTTCGCTCCAGCAAGATCGTTCTTCTCTTTTTTAGATAATTTGTTAGTATCAAAAGTAATATTATCACGTACATTTAAAGAATCAAAAAGAGCTCCGCCTTGGAATAAAAATCCGATATCTTTCATAATCTCAAATCTTTTTTTGCTTGAGATATTTTGAATTTCTGCACCATCAATAAAGATTTGACCTTGATCAGGTTTAATTAACCCTACTATATTTTTAATTAGGACCGACTTACCGCTACCTGAACCGCCTAAAATAACTAAAGAACTACCTTTTTTTACATCTAAATCTATTCCATCTAATACTTTATGACTATTGAAAGATTTATATAATGACCGAATTTTAATTTTTATTTCTTCTACACTCATATCTTTTTTATACTTTAAAAAATAATTCGGTTATTAAATAGTTACTAATTAGGATTAAAATGGAAGAATTTACTACCGCAGAAGTAGTAGCTCGTCCAACACCTTTAGCTCCTTTACCTGAATAATAACCACTATAGCAGCTTATTATAGAAATAATAAAGCCAAAAACGCCAGCTTTAACAAGACCAGATATTACATCTATTGGCTCTAAATATTGAAAAGTGCTAGTTAAATAAGTGCTACTGTTGAAGTCAAGCTTATACACGCCAACTAAGTGACCTCCCATAACCCCCATTACATCGCCGATTAGAACTAGACAAGGCATAGTAATAATAGCTGCAATTACTCTTGGAAAAACGAGATATTTAATAGAATCAGTAGATAAGGTATATAAAGCATCTACTTGTTCGGTAACTCTCATAGTACCTATTTCCGCTGCAATTGATGCTCCTACTCTTCCTGCTACCATTAACCCCGCAAGCACTGGTCCTAGTTCCCTAGTTAAGGATAGCACCACTACAGTTGCGATAGAACTTTCGGCAGAAAAGCGAGAAAATCCTGTATAACTCTGTAATGCCAATACTGCACCTGAGAAAAAGGTAGTCATGGCGACAACAGGCAAAGAATAAAAGCCGATAAATAATAATTGTTTAATAATTAAATTAAAATATAAAGGTGGTCTTATAATGCTAGTAATGGCAGCTAAGCTAAATATAGAAAATTTGCCGATACTTTGTGCTAGTCTTATGGTACGTTTACCAATAGAATTAGCTATATTTAATAACATCTGTATTATTCTTTTTATATTTTAAATTATTAAGGTTATCTTAGCTGTCATCTCGAGGACAAGCAGGCATTGTTGCATGGCTCGGAAAATGTCCTATATGTCATTCATGCGAAGGCGGGAATCCAGCATAAAGTGAGATAACCTACGCTTTTAATCTCTCAGGGTTTAATTCCCCGAAGCTCTGCTTCGTGATATCATAAGAAACAACTAAAACTTTTTTAGATACCTCGTAGCTCTGCTGCGAGGAGCATCATTTTTAAAAACTCGTTGTATTTATGCTTTTTTTTCTGGATTCCCGCCTCCGCGGGAATGACATTGAAGCCATGCAACAACATCGGACAAGCAATTAGATGACAATAAGGTTATAACATTATCAAGTATAAATTCTCTTATATCTATTACCAAGGCTAGTTAATATCTCATATCCTATAGTACCTATAATATCTGCGATTTTATCAGGAGTGCAATTATTTCCAATAATTTCTACTTCTTGTCCTAGAAAAATATCTGAGGGTGGTAGATCGGTAACATCAATATTGACTAAATCCATTGATATTCGTCCTATTATTGGGACGCTGCGACTATTAATAAATACGGTACCTTGATTACTAAAATTACGACTAAACCCATCAGCATAGCCAAAAGGCAGAGTTGCAATTAAGCTATCACGTTTGGTTGTAAAAGTCATATTATAGCCGATACGACTCCCATATGTCAAATGTTGTAAGTGAATTATAGGTGCTTTTAAGGTTACAGGGTTTTGCATCGGATTGGGTTTGTTACTGCCTAAAGGATTTAAACCATATAAAGCAGCACCAGGTCTTACTAAATTAAAATGATAATCTTTCCCTAAAAATATACCGCCGGAGTTAGCAAGACTTGCTTTAGCATTTGGGAAATATTCTAAATAAGCTTTAAATTTGTTGAGTTGTTCTAAATTATAAGGGTTATCGCTATCCTCAGAAGCTGATAAGTGGCTTATGATATATTCCACATTCAACCCTTTTAACAAATCACGATTATTAATTATCTGCTCTATCTCATTATGGTTTAGCCCAAGGCGATTAATGCCAGTATTAAAATGCAGGTAGCAAGGTAGTAATTGATTTTTTAGATTACTAAATTTTTGCCAAATCTTAATTTGGTTTAAATTATTTAAAACAGGTATTAAATTATATTCTATAAGTTCTAAAGCATCATGTTCAAATACGCCGTTAAGAATAAGAATATTTACTTCATCACCTATAGCTTTACGCAAACTAATGCCCTCATTACTTGAAGCAACAAAGAAATATCGGCAATTTTCTTCTAGCAAGGTTTTAGAAATTTCTATTGCACCGAGTCCATAAGAGTTGGCTTTAACTGCCGCCCCTACTAATAGATTTTTTGCATAACTTACTCCTAAAGGTAATTTGGGCGTCGAGCCTAGACTCGCATCCTCACGTACTAAAGTGTACGCTGCGGTGCGAGGTGAAGTGTTTCCTGCAAATTCCTCTTTATTAGCTACGTTATGCAAAAAATCTACCGAGTTTTCACAAATATTTTTCAACAAACGATAATTAGCTTTTATAGCTGACAAATTTATTTCAAGAGTGCATAAACTCATATTATATTTTTTAACTCTTTTACCAAGATGGGCAATATATGATGAACGAACATTAGAATTACCCATGACGAATATTAAAATTACCCATTTTTGAGTAAAAAATATTGTCTAAAGTGTTACATTATTATCCTCCGATTTTATAGTTAATTTTTTGCCTTTAGCTGTAGCGATTCTATAACTTTCAGTATTGAGTTCAAGAATTGAAGAATGGTGAACCAATCTGTCAATAACTGCTGACGTAGTCATTTCATCTTTAAAAATAGTATTCCATTTTGCAAAAACTAAATGGTAAATTCCAGTATTAATTAAGCCAGATTTATATTTTCTTCCCATACCTCATTGGGTGTTTTATAACCGAGCACTTTTCTTGGTAAATTATTTAAAAAATCCTCAATTTCTTGTAATTGCTTTATTGTTAATTTTTTTATATCTAAAGATTTAGAGTATACTCTGTGCACCATTGAGTTAATCTTCTCTATCAATGGTTTTTGCCATGGAGAATAAGGATTGCAAAAATATACTTTTCGTTCAGATTTTGGCAATAGTTGTTCATGATTGGTAAATTCTTTGCCATTATCTAACGTTATGCTTTTGATTATATGCGACAATTGTTTAAGTTTTTTATTCATGTTACCAATCACATCTTGTGTTCTTTTTGAACGGTTTAAAGTGAGAAACACTTTTTGTGTTCTGATATCCACAAGAGCGCCTATATTACGACTTTGATTACCTTTGTTAAAAGTTAAATCACCTTCTAAATGACCTATTGCTGCTATCTTTCTATTTATCTCTGGTCTTTCAGTAATGGAAACTCGATTTGGTATTGTAATTCTTTTGTTTCTGATTCTTGTACCATGATGCAACCTATTTTTCCTTTTTCTTGCTAAAGATAAATATAATTTTTGCCTTTGTGCTATAGGAGATGTATAAATAAACTGGTATATACTCTCTGTAGAAATATTGACAGTATCTCGTGATAGTTTACGTCTACCTGAAATTATATCTGGTGAAATACCCTGTGTTAACTGCTTTATTATTTCTGCTCGTAAATTATTATCAATATCTAATTTTCTTTTTCTCTTACCTTGCCTTAAACTGCAAGCAAGTGTGTTAGCCCTATCTGGTCTATAATTATGCCTCATTCTCTTGAGTTCATAACATATAGTGCTTTTATCACGGCCAATCTTTGTCCCTATATATCGCGAGCTATAACCACTCTTATTCATTTCGTATATTTTAAATCTTTCATCTATCGTTAAATGAGCCATGATATATCTATATTTAAATGATGCTCCTCGCAGCAGAGCTACGAGGTATCTAAAAAAGTTTTAGTTGTTTCTTATGATATCACGAAGCAGAGCTTCGGGGAATTAAACCCTGAGAGATTAAAAATTGATTATATCTGGCTTAATTAATTATAGAACTTTCCTAACGATGCTACAAGCAATGTATAATTTTTCAGATTCATTATCAGAGGAAGAGCTAAAAGAGAATATGTATTGGCAGTATTTCTGCGGGTGGGAATATATAGAAAAAGACATAGCTATCTCGGAAACTAGTATACGACGGTTTCGTAGTGTATTAGGTGAAGCTGGATATAATGAGATATTATCGGAGTTGATCAGGGTTGGGATAAAAACTAACACAATTAAAAAAAAAGATTTGGAATTAATCATCGCTGATACGACTGTACAAATTAAGAATATCAAACACCCACACGATGTTTATTTAATGGATAAAGCTAGGCTTAGCATAGTAAAGCTTTGCAACAGTTTGGGTATACATTTGAATGAAACATACGCTAGAACCTATAAACGCGATATAGTAAAGCTATGGAAATATAAAGAACATAGTAAAGCCAAGAAGCGTTGGAAAATAATGAAGCATTTAAAAATATTACTGGGTCGTTTGATTAGAGTATGTGAGCGTGAGATCAAAAATAAGCAATTAAACTTGTCTCTCAAAAATCAAGAAGTATTGCAAAAAATAAAACAAATACATAACCAATCTGTTTTAAAAAGAGAAGCTAAAAAGCAATATAAAGAAGATAACAAAGTATTATATAGTTTTCATGCCCCTGAAGTAGAGTGTATAGGAAAGGGAAAACGCAACAAGCCATATGAGTTTGGCAATAAAGTAGCGGTAGTAGTAAGTGGTCGTAGAAATTTTGTTTTATCCGCAAAATCGTTTCATAATAATCCTTATGATGGTCATACATTGCATCAGAGCTTTGAAGCAGTAGAGAGTGTCACTGGAATCAAGATAAAGAAATCATTTGTTGATCTTGGGTATAGTGGTAGCAATGTAAAGGAGAAGAGTAAGGTATATACCCCAAAAACGCGGAAGAAGTTGTTACAAGAGGACAAGTCTATGATCAAGAGACGCAGTGCCATAGAACCAATAATAGGTCACTTAAAGCAATATGGTCGGATGGGTAGAAACTTCTTGAAAGGTATGATAGGAGATATTATCAATCCAATAATCTCTGCTATTGGTTTGAATTTACGATGCATTGCAAATCATTTACAAATCGTGTCTAACTCCACATAAATCAAAAATATCATCATGCAAAAACTAGATGAACGATAAAAAATCGTTAACAATAGCTCCATATCAAAATTAGACCAACACAGAAATGTATCAGTAAAAATTAACATAACTTATTAATTTTTATTGAAAATCTTAGCAATTTGTTGTCAAAACTCTATCCCATTACAAATGATCAGGATTTGAAGTGTTTTTGGCGGATAGACTATTTAAGGTTTTATATCTGACAATTGATTATATTACCAAAAAATGGTCTATGCCTATCCCCAATTGGAATGAAGCTATGGCTCATTTTATGATCAAATTTGATGGTAGGATTTAATGGCTCACGAAATTTACACAATTGATGAAACAGAGCCATTTATGCAACAATAATTCCTATTTCCCAGCTCTTTTACGGTCGTTAGGGTCGAGTAGAGCTTTACGTAAGCGGATAGATTTTGGGGTTACCTCAACTCGCTCATCATCTTGTATATAGCTGATTGCTTGCTCTAAAGTTAAAAGCATTGGCGGGGTTAATTTAATAGCCTCATCTTTACCGGATGCTCTAATGTTGCTTAGCTGTTTAGCCTTAAGCGGATTTACTTCTAAATCGTTATCACGGCTATGTTCACCGATAATCATCCCTCTATATACTTTATCGCCTGGATTGATAAACATTTTTCCCCTATCTTCCAGATTCCATAGAGCGTAAGCAACAGCGTCACCATCGCCGTTAGAGATAAGTGCGCCCTTAGTCCTCCCTGCGATGGTGCCTTTATAATCAGCATAACCATGGAAAATACGGTTCATAATACCAGTACCACGAGTTTCGGTTAAAAACTGACTATGATAACCGATCAAACCTCTTGATGGACCTATAAATGTAACACGGCTTTTGCCGCCACCTGATGGTCTCATATCGGTCATTTCGCATTTTCTAAGCGATAAGGAGCTTACGACCACGCCAACATAATCATCGTCAACGTCAACTTGGATTTCTTCCATAGGTTCTTGTTTATTGCCGTTTTCGCCTGTTTGGAATAATACTTCTGGTCTACTGATTGATAATTCAAAGCCCTCACGACGCATAGTCTCGATTAAGATACCAAGTTGTAACTCTCCACGTCCTGCAACTTGGAAAGCGTTTGATCCAGGTGCTTCGGTTACTTTAAGGGCTACATTACTCTCAAGCTCACGCATCAATCTGCTGCCGATTAAGCTTGATGTAACTTTCGTACCCTCTTTGCCTGCAAGTGGTGAGTCATTAACGCTAAAGGTCATAGATAGAGTTGGTGGATCAATCGGTAGCGATGGCAGTGCTTTAGTTACTTCAGGTGCACATATCGTATCGGCAACGTTAGCATTTTCAGCACCAGCAATGGCAATAATATCACCGGCGGTAGCCTCATCTATAGCAATTCTCTCGAGTCCTCTAAAGGCTAATATTTTAGTGATTCGCCCATTTTCAAGTACTTTATTTTCACGGTTTAGTACTTTAATATTTTGGTTAACCCTAACGCTACCGCTTTGTACTCTGCCAGTTAAAATTCTACCGAAAAAAGGATTGAATTCTCTAGTAGTAACAAGCATAGAAAATGGTGCTTTAGCATCAGCTATAGGAGCGTGTACATGCTTTACTATCAGGTCAAATAAAGGGGCTAGGTCATCTGCTAAATTATCTAAAGGATTTATCGTTTCATCAAAATTTAAGGAAGCTCTGCCTGCTCTACCTGAAGCATAAACTATTTTATCTATGAAATTAAGCTGATCATCATTTGCTTCTAACGCTACAAATAGCTCATATACTTCATCAATAACTTTGTTTATTCTTTGATCGTCTCTATCGATCTTATTGATAACAACGATAGGTTTTAAACCAAGCTTTAAGGCTTTAGAAAGCACAAATTTTGTTTGTGGCATTGGTCCTTCTGATGCATCAACAAGTAGCACAACGCCGTCAACCATGCTAAGTATGCGTTCTACTTCACCGCCAAAGTCAGCGTGTCCTGGTGTGTCTACTATATTGATACGTACATCACCCCACATAAGGGCAGTACATTTGGCAAGTATGGTAATCCCACGTTCACGCTCAAGGTCGTTAGAGTCCATAGCACGTTCGGCTACTTGTTGGTTAGCTCTAAAAGTTCCGCTTTGTTTAAGCATGTTGTCAACAAGCGTGGTTTTCCCATGATCAACGTGGGCAATAATTGCTATATTACGAATAGATGTCATCTTTAAAAATTCTCACAAGTTTACAATAGTTTTCTGCATTATATACTAAAATAGCAAAAATTGGAATAAACTTCTTGTAAAACTCATGAATTCAATTTAAAGAACAATATATATTAACTTTTACAATTCCATTTATGAAGCAAAAAAACTATTACAGGAGTTTCGCACTTAGCAAAAAGTATGTTAATCTAGAGAAAAATAGTTTTAGATAAAAATGACAAGAACAAAATGTAGCAAGGACTTATATAAATCATTTTTACAAGCAAGTAGTGTCAGATATACTAGCAAGGCATTATCTGAAGTGAGTCCAGTAGATCTATCTCACGATAGTGCAAGTCGATGGTTAAAGAGTAAGGATTTTCGTCCTAGCGAAATCTATAAGGAAGTGTCAAAATATATAGATTGGGAAGCACCGTGTTTATTAGTGGGGGATGACACCTTATTATCAAAGCCATACAGTCAGAAGATTGAGCTTGTACGTTATCAATATTCTGGAGCTGTACATGATGTTATACCTGGTATGGGAATGGTAAACTTACTACATTACAATACTAAAATTGCTCAATCTACTCCCGTAGATTATAGAATATATGATAAAGACACTGATGGTAAAACAAAGAATGAGCATTTTTGTGATATGCTTACTTTAGCTAAAGAAAGAGGTCTCAATCCTGATGCCATAGTCATGGATGCTTGGTATAGCGGGTTGGAGAATTTAAAACATATACGTAATTTAGGCTGGCTATGGGTTACCACCCTAAGGAAAAATAGAAAAGTTAATCATAATGTTAGCTTGGAAAGTTTAGAGATACCCGATGAGGGGCTAAAAATTCACCTACGTGGATACGGTTGGGTTACGGTATTTAAGTTTGTGGCAAAGAATGGTCGCATTGATTACATAACAACGAACTTGGAAAATCCCACACGTGAGCAAATAGAGAAAATTGTTAAGGCACGTTGGTCTATAGAGGTTTATCATCGAGAATTAAAACAAACTTGTGGTATTGAACGCTGTCAGGCACGCACGGGCCGAGCTCAAAGAAATCATATTTGCCTTGCAGTATTTGCCTGGCTTGATATGAATAAAAGGAGGATAAATGAAAACATTACTTTATATCAACAAACTTGGGAAGTTATAAAAACATCAATTCAAAACAATATAGCTAACGCGAAAAGGTTTTTACCATAGTTTTTGTATTTACTCACATATTCACCAGATCTAAATCCTATTAAACATTGCTGGACTAACTTTAAAAACTGTTTACATAAAATTATTGATCAATGCCTAAGTTTTTCCTAATATGTGGTAGAAACATTTCCGTGTTAGCTATATCAGATGGCTTTTAACTGATTCGCAACTTTGCTAAGTGCGAAACTCCTGATTATGTCTTGATGTCGACGGAACAATATTTTTCAAGAGTTTGCATAATTCTGAAGTTTTGACAAAAAATTTTTAAATGATGCTCCTCGCAGCAGAGCTACGAGGTATCTAAAAAAGTTTTAGTTGTTTCTTATGATATAGCTAACGCGACTAGAATTATTCCTTAGAATAATGTAAGATAATGATTTTAACTACGGTAGAGATGAAAGCATACAGTCAGGATTTAAGAGATAGGGTAATCAGTCTTCACAAAACCTCTAAATATAGAATAAAAGCAATATCAGACTTATTAGGTATAGAGCGTCATACGATATCAAATTGGATTAGACGTTATAAAGAAAATGGAGACTACAGCTCAAGACAACATCTGCAAAGTGGACGTGATGCTAGGTTTACTAATAAGGAGAATATAATTGAATTTTTAGCAAATAATCCTGATAGCCGAGCTATAGATATAAGAGATGCAGTAGCGCCCGAGCTGCCAATGAGCACATTTTATGACACGCTTCATAGAATGAAAATTACATATAAAAAAAGAGCCAAAATACAAAGGCAGGGATGAAGAAGCTAGAAAACAATTTGTGGAATATATTGATCAAATAGCATCTGATAAACTTGTGTATTGTGACGAAATGGGGGTAAGTAATAATATAACCATGTTGTACGGATGGTCAGAAAGAGGAACAAGAGCTTACTCAGAGCAAGCAGGTTTTGCTACTGAGCGAGTAAATATAGTTGCTGGTTATAATAAGGGCACCAAAGAATTAATTGCTCCGTTAGAGCATTCCGGTTATATTGATAAGCAATTATTTAATCAGTGGGTAGGTGAGCTATTATGCCCATCACTAAAACCTGGACAATGTGTAATAATGGATAATGCGAGTATTCATAAGTCACCGTTGGTAAAGGAATTAATAGAAAAAGCGGGTTGTACTCTTATTTATCTACCGGTCTATTCTCCAGATTTAAATTCTATTGAACACTGTTGGGCTAATTTTAAAAATTACTTGAGAAAAATTATTAAAAACTTTAAAGATTTTCGTGATGCAATAACGGCAGCAATGGTAAAAACCTTCCCGTGTTAGCTATATCACGAAGCAGAGCTTCGGGGAATTAAACCCTGAGAGATTAAAAATTGATTATATCTGGCTTAATTAATTATAGAACTTTCCATCTATTTAAAAGAATTTATTATGCAACACACAAGCGATGATGAACCTATAAAATATAAAGTCAAAGTTAAAGTAAATGATAAGCTTAGAATATCTCAGCGTATGAAAGAAAATGTATCCGAGATAATTTTAGAACCGCATGCTAGAGTAATTATAGAACCTGAAATTGAACTAAGTAATAATACATCTGATCAAATACATATATATACTGTTGATGATAGTGAATATAAGCTTACAGGAGATATACCTTATTCAGCATAATTAGGTGTTCAAATAAAAGTAAGAAGTAAATTTGCTAACCTGCTGCTAAAACCTCAAAACCTTGATTATACCTTGCATCCGCCGTTTGATACGTTCGTACAAATAGCAAAAAATGAAGAGTGGCGCACCCGAGAGGAGTCGAACCCCTAACCTTATGATCCGTAGTCATATACTCTATCCAATTGAGCTACGGGTGCTAAATCCTAAAGAAGCATATATAAAAGCTTATAGTTTGTCAAGAAACACTTCAGGTTAACGATTTATACTCACTCTTTCCAAATAAAACTTCCTCTACTGACTTTTTATTTATTAACTGAAGTTTTGACAAAAAATTTTTATTAAAAAAAGTGGCGAGTGTATCAATCTATAATTTGTATTATATATCAAATAATTTACTTTAAATTGTAGAAATATCGCTTTTAAGCTGATAAAAGCACTAAATATTTAACTTTAAATATAAATTTTTACTTTAGTCAGAAAAATTAGAATTTTTGTCAAAACTTCAGTAGAATGAAAATGACATATAAAAAAAGAGCCAAAATACAAAGGCAGGGATGAAGAAGCTAGAAAACAATTTGTGGAATATATTGATCAAATAGCATCTGATAAACTTGTGTATTGTGACGAAATGGGGGTAAGTAATAATATAAACCTGAATTCTGGATTAGCTAATTTTGAGATATAGCAGGTTTGTTAGGTTTCATACAGTATGCAATTAGGGCGGATAAGATGTAGAAGTTAAGATTTGATCTTACAGACACTATAAATTTTGCCCCTGATTGTCAGTTAAATTTTGACTGTCAGATACATATTCAAGATACAAGATTTCATTATTCTTTTCAACAGCTAATTTCTTACTATCCTTAAAAGTTTGCATAGGAGTTTTTCCATAACAATATTTACCAGAATGAGGTCTTTCATTATTGAAATACTCTAGCCAGATATCAAGATCTAATTGTAGGTCATCAAGAGCTGTATAAATCTTTTTCCGCATAGCTGTATCAAAGAATTCTTGTTTCATGGTTTTATTAAAACGCTCACACATACCGTTTGTTTGAGGAGAATATGCTTTAGTAGTAGTATGCTCTATACCTTCGATACTTAGAAATAATTCAAAAGCATGATGCTCTATATTCCCCTTATATTCTGACCCACGATCTGTCAGAATACGAAGTATTGGTATCCCTTGAGTCTCATACCATGGTAACACTCGGTCATTAAGCATATCAGCAGCAGTTAAAGCTGTTTTATCAGTATATAGTTTAACATCAGCTACTCTGCTGTAGCTATCAATAAATACCTGAGAATAAACCTTACCTATACCCTTAAAGTTGCCTACATATAGCTAACACGGAAATGTTTCTACCACATATTAGGAAAAACTTAGGCATTGATCAATAATTTTATGTAAACAGTTTTTAAAGTTAGTCCAGCAATGTTTAATAGTATTTAGATCTGGTGAATATGTGAGTAAATACAAAAACTATGGTAAAAACCTTTTCGCGTTAGCTATAATATGTATCTTGGCATCCTAGATACCCTGGATGCTGTGTCTCAATTTCTCCATGAGCTTCTTTTTCATTACGACGCTTCTCTAGCACTTGTAATTGTGCCTCAGTAAGCACAACACCATCTTGAGCCATTTTTGCTTCTAATGCTTTAAGTCTTTTACTGATGTTGTTTAAATCATTACGTAACCAAATTGATCTTACTCCCCCAGGTGATACAAGTACACCTGTCTTTTTAAGCTCATTTGATACTCTTAGCTGACCATATGCTGGATATTCTATTGCCATATCTAGTACTGCTTTCTCTACAGCAGGATCAACTCTATTCGCTATTATTGGCTTTCTTCGACTAATTTCATACAACGCTTCTTCGCCACCAGTTTCATACAGTTCTTTAAATCTGTAATAACTATCTCTACTATATCCCATCGCTTTACATGCTGATGATATACTACCAAGGCTCTTAGCTAATTCAAGTAAACCTAATTTTGGTTTTATTATTTTTTGATTTAAGTTCATTCTTTATCTCCATTTAATAATTAATTTATTTTACTAAATGTAAGATATAATCTTGTATCTTAGTATTGTCTTTAGTAAACAACTATAAGATACTTAAGGGCACTTAAGTAAGAAGACTAATATGCCGTATTAAATCTTAGGGCTATGTAACCCTGTAGTTGAGATCAAACAATTAGTCTTCACATACTCATTAAAGATCGGACGGTATTCTTAGGTCTTGAAATTAATCAATGAACCTGTATTTACAAGGTTGATCTTTGGGTATTCTACTTATTATTAACATAGAAGGTCAAATATGAGTAGCATTATTTTGGGTATAGATATTTCTAAAGCAACATTTGACGTAGCTTTATTAAATGATAATAAAATCAAAACCAAAAAGTTTAATAATACTGCAAAAGGCTTTGCTACACTAAAACAATGGTTAGAAAAAAAGGGAATAGATACTGCTCACGCTTGTATGGAATCAACAGGTGGTTACGAAGTTAGGTTAGCTCAATATCTTTATGATAATACATTTAAAGTTAGTGTCGTAAATCCAGCTCGCATCAAGGGCTTTGCAATGAGCAAGCTTTCAAGAGTTAAAACTGACAAATCTGATTGTGAATTGATAGCTTCTTTTTGCAAGGCTATGCAACCTGATCTTTGGCAACCAACCCCTATACATATTAAAGAATTACAACAATGGGTAAGACGCTTGGATAGTTTGATTGCTAATAAAAATCAAGAAAATAATAGATTGAGCGGAGCAAGTAAAGCAGTTGCCATTAACATTATGATTCATATTGAATTTCTGGATAAGCAAATTAAGGAAGTAGAAGAACTTATCTCTAATCATATTAAAGGACACAAAGACTTACATGATAAAAGTAAACTTCTTGATTCAATCCCTGGTATAGGAGAAAAAACAATAGGAGTGATACTTGCTTTTCTTGTTGTAGAAAATTTTAATTCTGCAAAACAACTAGCTGCGTTTGTTGGTCTTAACCCAAAGCCAAAACAATCAGGCACTTCTGTCCATGGAATAGGAAAAATATCAAAAACAGGAGATGCTAATTTACGTAAAGCTTTTTATATGCCTGCCATAGTTGCTATAAAACATAATCCGATTATTAAGGATTTTAGTCAACGTTTGAGCAATGTTGGAAAATCTAAAATGGTTATAGTGATTGCTGCTATGCGTAAGTTGCTTCACATAATTTATGGTGTTCTTAATAACAAAACATCTTTTAGTGCAAATATAAAAACCCTGTAAAATAAAATTGAGGTAAAATAATGAAAAAGTTGTTGACACTCAAGACGGTATCTCAACTATTACAGATAAGATATGTACAAAGGCATTCCAAATTGATCTATGTCTTGTATGTTCGATCTCGAAAGCACCCTTCAGCACACTAAATACTGTTTCGATAATTGAGCGTTTGCGTAATAATATTTTTTCAAATAATGGCATAAGTTTATTCTTCATTTTCTTCTTTATGCCAGTTACTAACTTGATTCCTTTGCTGTATAGATCATCAAAGAGCTCCTGTTTGATATAACCCTTATCGCCAAACAATAATCCCGTGATATGTTTGGTGATTATCGAAACCGGCGCTCTATCATCTACATTACCAGGCGTTAGTTTTAGACCTTGAATCTCACCTTTTTCGTTAATAACCAAATGTAATTTTAGACCAAAAACCAACTTTTTGTTGTTTTACCCAAAGCAGCAATACCGGCAAAGACTTTATTACGAGAGATTCTTTTTCGATGACAAACCTCTAAAGATGTGGCGTCAATATAAGAAACTCCCGTAGATTGAGCTGCCTGCATATACCATTCAAGTAATAAAACTAAATAACTCAGAACTCTTGGTTTTAGAGCTATAAAACGAGTATATGATGGAAGAGTTACAAAGTCTGATTTATATAATTGTAGATAGGACATATAAAAATATTTAAAGTTTTTACAAGGTGATTGATGGTATAAAAGCACTATTGTTAACAGCTCAGAATGGCTTTGTTGCATAAATAAGCTTTTGAATATACTGCCCCTAACCCCGCAATGCTAGCCTAGCCAACAGGCACAGAGATAGGTTTACCAATTTCAAACATTTTGTTTAATAAGTGGCATTTAATAGACATTTCTTTTGTCATATTTTGATCATGTCTTGATAGAAACTTACTACCAAAAGAAGTTTTAAATCGAAAGAACGTGTTCTCTACACGCTCCCTTCTACCATAATTATTCTTTACCCTCCATGCTTGGTATCCTTTGTTTTGTTGATATATAACAGCTGCATCTCTCTCAGTTTTATCCCTAAGCGATTGAACTTTTACTGAAGAGTTTGGGGGTCTAATAACTGGTTTTATCTTCTTCTTTCTCAACAATTGATATGTAGATTCACCGTCATACCCTCGATCTCCCAGAAAATCCTTGGCTCTGACATTAGCTATTAGTAGTCCAATCTGTGATCTATCATCTATAGTATGCTCTGTGGTACTATCGGCAAGTATCATACCTTGATCTTCTATAACGATATGTAGCTTTTTCCATATGCGACGCTTATATTGCTTACCATGCTTATTTTCTAGCCATTCGTTCCCTGTGTAGGCTTGTATCCCTGTACTATCCATTGAAATACAACTAAATTCTTTATCTTGATTTCCATGTAAATACCTAAGATCTAATGACTTCATACGCTTACTTAATGTTGTATAGTCTGGACATCTAATAGATAAACCCGATATTTCAAAGAGCCAGTTTATAAAGCCTTGGGTTTGGCGTAACTTAAGACCGAATAAGCATCTGATCTTCAAACACTGTAATATAGCGTGATCACTATAGCGTCTAGGTCTTCCTCGTTTCATTTCCTCTCTGTAATCAGCATACCAGCCAATCGCCAAATCACTGGCAATCATAAAATCTATGCGACCCCTATTGCGTAAAAAATTATTATATTCTGACCAATTCGTTATTTTATATTTAGAATACTTGCGTGATTTACTAAAAGGGGCTTTCTTCCGAGATCTCATATAATCTGGATTATTTTTTAATTCAGGACATCTTACCAGATTATCACCACTCTTGCTCTACAAATTTTATTTATGCAACAAAGCCGCTCAGAATAGCTTATTTCAGGCTTTCTTGTAGGGTTTTTATTAATTAATGGTAGAAATGATTTATTAATCCACTGCTCGCTAATTTTACAAAAATCATCGACAAAACAAAATAATGCAGTAATATCTTTCTTCATGGGGATACTCTTGTTTTTTTGCTAAAAATTATATAGAGTATCTTCTATCCCTTGTAAATACTTACTTCCAAACCTAGATTAATCCAGAATTCAGGTTATAACCATGTTGTACAGATGGTCAGAAAGAGGAACAAGAGCTTACTCAGAGCAAGCAGGTTTTGCTACTGAGCGAGTAAATATAGTTGCTGGTTATAATAAGGGCACCAAAGAATTAATTGCTCCGTTAGAGCATTCCGGTTATATTGATAAGCAATTATTTAATCAGTGGGTAGGTGAGCTATTATGCCCATCACTAAAACCTGGACAATGTGTAATAATGGATAATGCGAGTATTCATAAGTCACCGTTGGTAAAGGAATTAATAGAAAAAGCGGGTTGTACTCTTATTTATCTACCGGTCTATTCTCCAGATTTAAATTCTATTGAACACTGTTGGGCTAATTTTAAAAATTACTTGAGAAAAATTATTAAAAACTTTAAAGATTTTCGTGATGCAATAACGGCAGCAATGGTAAAAACCTTCCCGTGTTAGCTATATATGGAAAGATATGAAATTAGATAGTTTACTGAAGTTTTGACAAAAAATTTTTAATAAATTCGCAGAACTAAATTTGCCTATCCCCGAGGCAAGCCTACGGGGTATTTACGGCAAATTTTCCTGCGGACCGTCCTGCTTTGATTCAAATAATCGTGGCAAGCCACGGGGAATTTAACCCAACAGGGATTAAAAAAAGTGGCGAGTGTATCAATCTATAATTTGTATTATATATCAAATAATTTACTTTAAATTGTAGAAATATCGCTTTTAAGCTGATAACAGCACTAAATATTTAACTTTAAATATAAATTTTTACTTTAGTCAGAAAAATTAGAATTTTTGTCAAAACTTCAGTAGTTTAGAATATCAAGCTAAATTACGGGATGAATGGATACTCGATGAACTTGAAAATAACATATATACTGCTAATAAATGAAATAGATAGACGAAGTTTTATTTGGAAAAGAGCAAGGCGTCTTGAAGCTGAGAACCGCAGCGTACGTTTAGTACGTGAGGATTATCAGCAAAAGACAACGACGTCAATTTTTCAAATAAAACGAGTATAAACATGTACCAAACAAATTTTGGATTTAAGAAAATAGAAGCAAACGAAAAACAATCGCTTGTAAATAGCGTTTTTTCTAACGTTGCTGATAAATACGACTTAATGAATGATCTTATGAGCTTTGGAATGCATCGCGTATGGAAAGATGAGTTTATTAGACAAATCCCCAATCTTAACTCTAATATATTAGATGTTGCTAGTGGTAGCGGTGATATTGCTTTAAAATTAGCTAAAAAAGCACGAGATAGAGGCAGCAATATATCCTTAACTTTAAGCGATATTAATGAAGAGATGCTAAGGCAGGCTAAGAAAAAATCAATTGATCTAAACCTATTGCAGAATCTTAAATTTACTGTAGCAACTGCCGAAGAATTGCCATTTCCTGATAATAGCTTTGACTATTATACCATTGCATTTGGGATTCGAAACGTTCCTGATATTAATAAAGCTCTAAAAGAAGCTTATAGAGTTTTAAAACCGATGGGTAAGTTTATCTGTCTTGAATTTTCTAAGGTAAAAGAAAGTTTATGGCAAGATTTCTACAAATTCTATTCGTTTAATGTTATCCCTAAAATCGGTCAAATAATTACCGGCAATAAAGAAGCCTATGACTATTTAGTCGAGAGTATAGATTTATTTCCATCGCAAGACGAGTTCAGAATAATGATTAAAGAGGCAGGCTTTGAAGAAATTAACTATAAAAACCTAAGCGGCGGCATTGTTGCCATTCATAGTACATATAAGTTATGATTTGTAATTTTTTTAATTTATTACGTATTTTTCATATCATTAGCAAAAAACAAATTTTGACTAATACAGATGACGTTAAAATACCGGTATATTTAAAGTTTATCGGTTATATATTAGCATTATTTTTTGCTCCATTATCATTATTTAGAAAATCAAAAGAAGATTACGGCAAACGCTTAATAGACACTTTAAGCAGCCTTGGACCGATTTATATAAAATTCGGGCAGACGCTTTCCACTAGACCCGATTTAGTAGGAGCACAAATAGCAGATTACTTAAGATTGTTGCAGGATAAATTACCACCATTTGATAGTAAGGTGGCAAGGTGGATAATAGAGAGGGAATTTTTATGTCATCCCCGTGAAAACGGGGATCCAGAAAAAAAATTACTGGATTCCCGCCTCCGCGGGAATGACATAGAGGAAAGCGGGATGACAACAATATTCAGCCACTTTCACGATACCCCCATAGCGGCGGCTTCGATCTCGCAGGTGCATAAGGCACAGCTCGCAACAGGTGAGTATGTGGCGGTAAAAATACTGCGTCCTAATATTCATAAAAAATATAATAGGGATATCAGGCTATTATATTTCCTTGCAAAAATCGCCTCAAAATTCTCAAAAGCAAAAAGGCTAAAACCGCTTAAGGTAGTTGATAAATTTCATGAAACTATGAAATTTGAGCTTGATTTACGCCTCGAGGCTGCTGCTGCTTCAGAGCTTGCTGATAATATGCGTAAAGATCATAATGTAATAATCCCTAAAATATATTGGGATTTAACATCAGAAAATGTACTAACTACGCAATGGTTAGATGGCACTTCCATATATGATACTCCACTATTAAAAGAAATGGGGCTAGAGCCTGCAAAAATAGCCCAAAACTTTGCCGTAACGTTCTTTAACCAAGCTTATAGAGATGGCTTTTTCCATGCTGATTTACACCCGGGGAATATTTTAGTAGACAAGCAAGGTAATCTCATTCTACTTGATTTCGGTATTATGGGTAGACTAAAAGAAAAGGATCGTTTGGCGGTTGCCGAAAGCTTATTTGGTTTTTTAAATCGTGATTATAAATTAGTTGCCCAAGTACATCTAAGAGCTGGTTACGTTCCTATTAATACCGATTTAGATTTATTTGCCCAAAGTTGCAGAGCTGTTACCGAACCGGTTGTGGGTACACCTACTAAAAATATTTCAGTTGGTAAGTTGCTTGCTCATTTATTTAAAATCACCGAGGATTTTGGTATGGAAGTGCAGCCGGATCTATTATTATTACAAAAAACTTTAATAATGGTTGAAGGGATAGGCAGACAATTAGACGGAAATGTTAATATGTGGCAACTTGCCGAACCCTGGATTAAAAAATGGGCTATCAAAAACCTTAGCCCTGAAGCAAAAATATTACGTCTAGTAAAGCATCATTTAGAAAAATTATATGATAAAGTAGATGAATTAGACTAAAAATCTTGTAATTATTTTGCTAAAGTTATATTGTAAATTCAAATTCATATTATGAAATTGCAAGGATGATAGAAAGAAATTATTACTTAGAATACATCAAAGATTCTTTTGATATATTCCCTATATGTGCCATTCTTGGACCAAGACAGTGCGGGAAAACTACCTTAGCACATAGCTATATCAAGCAACTTAATGATAAAGATTATTTTTTTGCTTTAGAAGATCCATCCCATTTAGATCAGCTTAAAAATCCTAAAGCAACTTTAGACCCACTAGATGGATTAATAGTTATCGATGAAATTCAAAGGCAGCCGGAACTTTTTCCTTATTTACGTGTTCTTGCTGATTATTCAAATAAAAAATTCTTAATTTTAGGCAGTGCATCAGGTGGTAAATTCCAGTATTAATTAAGCCAGATTTATATTTTCTTCCCATACCTCATTGGGTGTTTTATAACCGAGCACTTTTCTTGGTAAATTATTTAAAAAATCCTCAATTTCTTGTAATTGCTTTATTGTTAATTTTTTTATATCTAAAGATTTAGAGTATACTCTGTGCACCATTGAGTTAATCTTCTCTATCAATGGTTTTTGCCATGGAGAATAAGGATTGCAAAAATATACTTTTCGTTCAGATTTTGGCAATAGTTGTTCATGATTGGTAAATTCTTTGCCATTATCTAACGTTATGCTTTTGATTATATGCGACAATTGTTTAAGTTTTTTATTCATGTTACCAATCACATCTTGTGTTCTTTTTGAACGGTTTAAAGTGAGAAACACTTTTTGTGTTCTGATATCCACAAGAGCGCCTATATTACGACTTTGATTACCTTTGTTAAAAGTTAAATCACCTTCTAAATGACCTATTGCTGCTATCTTTCTATTTATCTCTGGTCTTTCAGTAATGGAAACTCGATTTGGTATTGTAATTCTTTTGTTTCTGATTCTTGTACCATGATGCAACCTATTTTTCCTTTTTCTTGCTAAAGATAAATATAATTTTTGCCTTTGTGCTATAGGAGATGTATAAATAAACTGGTATATACTCTCTGTAGAAATATTGACAGTATCTCGTGATAGTTTACGTCTACCTGAAATTATATCTGGTGAAATACCCTGTGTTAACTGCTTTATTATTTCTGCTCGTAAATTATTATCAATATCTAATTTTCTTTTTCTCTTACCTTGCCTTAAACTGCAAGCAAGTGTGTTAGCCCTATCTGGTCTATAATTATGCCTCATTCTCTTGAGTTCATAACATATAGTGCTTTTATCACGGCCAATCTTTGTCCCTATATATCGCGAGCTATAACCACTCTTATTCATTTCGTATATTTTAAATCTTTCATCTATCGTTAAATGAGCCATGATATATCTATATTTAAATGATGCTCCTCGCAGCAGAGCTACGAGGTATCTAAAAAAGTTTTAGTTGTTTCTTGTGATATCACGAAGCAGAGCTTCGGGGAATTAAACCCTGAGAGATTAAAAATTGATTATATCTGGCTTAATTAATTATAGAACTTTCCCTCATTTAACGATAGATGAAAGATTTAAAATATACGAAATGAATAAGAGTGGTTATAGCTCGCGATATATAGGGACAAAGATTGGCCGTGATAAAAGCACTATATGTTATGAACTCAAGAGAATGAGGCATAATTATAGACCAGATAGGGCTAACACACTTGCTTGCAGTTTAAGGCAAGGTAAGAGAAAAAGAAAATTAGATATTGATAATAATTTACGAGCAGAAATAATAAAGCAGTTAACACAGGGTATTTCACCAGATATAATTTCAGGTAGACGTAAACTATCACGAGATACTGTCAATATTTCTACAGAGAGTATATACCAGTTTATTTATACATCTCCTATAGCACAAAGGCAAAAATTATATTTATCTTTAGCAAGAAAAAGGAAAAATAGGTTGCATCATGGTACAAGAATCAGAAACAAAAGAATTACAATACCAAATCGAGTTTCCATTACTGAAAGACCAGAGATAAATAGAAAGATAGCAGCAATAGGTCATTTAGAAGGTGATTTAACTTTTAACAAAGGTAATCAAAGTCGTAATATAGGCGCTCTTGTGGATATCAGAACACAAAAAGTGTTTCTCACTTTAAACCGTTCAAAAAGAACACAAGATGTGATTGGTAACATGAATAAAAAACTTAAACAATTGTCGCATATAATCAAAAGCATAACGTTAGATAATGGCAAAGAATTTACCAATCATGAACAACTATTGCCAAAATCTGAACGAAAAGTATATTTTTGCAATCCTTATTCTCCATGGCAAAAACCATTCAGGAGTTTCGCACTTAGCAAAATTGTGTATTAGTTAGAAGCCATTTAATGTTGTTCTGAATTGATGTTTTTATAACTTCCCAAGTTTGTTGATATAAAGTAATGTTTTCATTTATCCTCGAGTCTTTTGCAATGATTGTGTAAATTTTTGTTGAGCCTATATTAGAAGTAATTAAAAATATAGGTAACAGAAATGCAAATAGAGAAGAATAAAAAAATAAATGAAGCAATAGATTTGCTGATAGAAGGCGGAGTAGATTTAAAAACAGTACTAAGTCAGAATGGATTAATTAAGGAATTAACCAAGGGTATTTTAGAGCGAGCACTGCATGCTGAGATGTCAGAACATTTAGGTTATAGCAAGTATGATAGAGCTGAAACTGAGAATGCGAGGAATGGTAGTTTTAGTAAGAATCTGATTAGTGAGAATGGTACTATAGAGCTAAATGTTCCAAGAGACAGACAAGGTAAATTTGAACCTATAATAGTCTCAAAGAAACAAACAAGAATAGATGGCTTAGACCAAAAGATAATATCCTTATATGCGAAGGGTATGAGTGTGTCTGATATTAAAACACAATTGCAAGAATTATATGGAGCTGAGATCAGTGAGAGCCTAATCAGCAGGATTACAGATGAAGTAATAGATGAGGTCAAGATTTGGCAGAGTAGACCTCTTGAATCAGTATACCCTATAGTATATTTTGACTGTTTAGTAGTGAAAGTAAGACAAGATAAACTTATTATTAATAAATCAGTATATGTAGCTTTAGGAATAGATTTATCTGGCAGAAAGGATATTTTAGGCTTATGGATAAGTGAGAATGAAGGAGCTAAATTTTGGCTTGGTAATTTTACTGAAATGAAGAATCGAGGAGTAAAAGATATCTTAATTGCTTGTAGTGATAATCTAACTGGTATGTCTGATGCTATTGCATCAGTATATCCGAAAACTGAACATCAAATTTGTATTGTCCATCAGATCAGGAATAGCCTCAAATATGTATCATATAAAGATAGAAAGCAATTAGCAGCGGATTTGAAACTAATCTATACTTCTGCTACTGAAAAAGAAGCAGAATTAGCTCTTGAGTCATTTGATCAAAAATGGAGTAAGCAATATCCGCATATAGCTAAATCTTGGTATAATAATTGGGATAATTTGATAATTTTCTTGCAATATCCAAAGGAGATTCGTAAGATTATTTACACTACAAATGCGATAGAATCGCTGAATAGCCAATTGAGAAAAGTTACTAAGAATAAACGCATCTTTCCAAATGATGACGCAGTATTTAAAGTTTTATATCTGACAATTGATTATATTACCAAAAAATGGTCTATGCCTATCCCCAATTGGAATGAAGCTATGGCTCATTTTATGATCAAATTTGATGGTAGAATTTAATGGTTCACGAAATTTACACAATTGATGAGACAGAGCCTTATCCTCCTTTTGTTCATATCAAGCCAGGCCAATACAGCAAGGCAAATATGATTTCTTTGAGCTCGACCCGTGCGTGCCTGACAGCATTCAATACCACAAGTTTGTTTCAATTCTCGATGATAAACTTCTATAGACCAACGCGCCTTAACAATTTTCTCTATTTGCTCACGTGTAGGATTCTCTAAATTAGTTGTTATGTAATCAATGCGACCATTTTTTGCCACAAACTTAAATACCGTAACCCAACCGTATCCACGTAGGTGAATTTTTAGCCCTTCATCGGGAATCTCTAAAGTTTCCAAGCTAACATTACGATTAACTTTTCTATTTTTTCTTAGGTTGGTAACCCATATCCAACCTAAATTACGTATATGTTTTAAATTATCCAAACCACTATACCAAGCATCCATAACTATAGCATCAGGCTTGATACCTCTTTCTTTAGCTAAAGTAAGCATATCACAAAAATGCTCGTTCTTTGTTTTACCATCAGTTTCTTTATCATATATTCTATAATCTACAGGAGTAGATTGATCAATTTGAGTATTGTAATGCAGTAAGTTTACCATTCCTATACCAGGTATAACATCATGTACAGCCCCAGAATATTGATAATTTACAAGCTCGATCCTCTTACTGTATTGCTTTGACAATAAGGTGTCATCTCCCACTAATAAACAAGGATCTTCCAGATCAATATATTTTGACACTTTGCTATAGATTTCGCTAGGGCGAAAATCCTTACTCTTTAACCATCGACTTGCACTATCGTGCGATAGATCTAATGGACTTACTTCAGATAATGCTTTGCTAGTATATCTTACACTACTTGCTTGTAAGAATGATTTATATAAATCTTTGCTACATTTTGATCTTGTCATTTTTATCTAAAACTATTTTTCTCTAGATTAGCATATTATTTGCTAAGTGCGAAACTCCTGCCATTGATAGAGAAGATTAACTCAATGGTGCACAGAGTATACTCTAAATCTTGAGATATAAAAAAATTAACAATAAAGCAATTACAAGAAATTGAGGATTTTTTAAATAATTTACCAAGAAAAGTGCTCGGTTATAAAACACCCAATGAGGTATGGGAAGAAAATATAAATCTGGCTTAATTAATACTGGAATTTACCACGTACATATGTTTATCTCATATAAGCCGCAAATATCTCTTAGCAAGTTAGTACAGTATTTAAAAGGCATTAGCTCAAGAATTTTATTGCAAGAATTTACTCATTTACGAAAACAATTTTGGGGCAATCATTTGTGGGCTAGGGGCTATATGGCAGTCAGTTCAGGTAATATAACTGATGAAATGATACAGCACTATATTGATGAACAGGAAGGTGAACCTGTGAATGATGATCGATTTCTAATCGATTCCACTTTATAACCCCTCAGCTTATAGCTGAGGGTTGTTTAGTTACTTCTAATATAGGCTCAACAAAAATTTACACAATCATTGCAAAAGACTCATCAAATCTTAACTTCTACACTTTTTTTGATTTTATCAACTAGATTTATTATGAATTTTTAAGATTAGAGAATTTGTTAGCCTTTGGCGGCACTTCTTCTTTAGTAACGAGTGTTGCTGGCGATCCATCTAAGTTAAAACGCTGAGCACCTTCAACAAGAAGTTTTTTATATCTGTAATCAGCACAATATCTTCTAAAAAATCTCTTAATTTGTTGTTGTGAGAAATTATCTTGCTCTAGTACTATAACTTCCTTACTGATACCTATCGCAAGAGGTTTAGAAGGGATAGAGAAGCATAGAGGGTATTTTGATTGCAGTAATTTTAAGATTTGTTTTGATTCATCTTTCCATCGTACCAGTTTCGCTTTAAGGGCTTCTTTTTGCGCTGCGGCTAAAGCCTTGGCTTTGTCTGATTTAATTTGTTCTTTAGCTATTTTAGCCTCTTGGTCTTTATTGCGACTCACACTAGGTTTTACTGATTTAGCTCCAGTTAATTTAGCACTCTCGAGCTTTGGTTCTTGTGCTACTACTTGCTTATCGAAGACTACTACTTGTTTTTTAAGAATTGGCGTAACAACACTTACTGGTACTTTAAGCTTTAATGTAGATTTTGCTGTTTGCATAAAATTTGACTAGCTATTTTTTAGTGTATTTATTTCATCAATTGAAAGACCAGTGACTTTAGCGATAAAGTCAGTATCAGAGCCAGCAGCAATCATATTTTTAGCTACTTCCATAGTTTTTTTAGCTTCCCCAATCTGCATGCCTTTAGCTTCCCCAATCTGCATGCCTTTAGCTTCCCCAATCTGCATGCCTTGTTGTATACCTTTTTCTACACCTTGTTGTTCCCAGTGGTGAGCAAGACTAGTCATAAGTTTTTCTCCTTGTTCGGTATTAAGACGACTTTTAAGTATTTTTTCTAATTCTATTTTATCAGATTTTTCAATTTTAATCAATGTATAGGTTAATATCAGCTCTAGGTAATCAATACCGATATTCAGTTTGGCAAATTCAGGTAATAGATCAGCTACCTCATACCATCTTTTAAGTAGGTCTCTTTCATGAATATGTTTCATGAAGAATTGCAGTATTCCTGCCCAAGCTTTTTGCTTTAATTCCTCATCAGGAATATCATGGACATTAATTACTTGGTGGTCTTGAGTCCAAATATCTTGCATTAGTTCTTTATGCTGGCATAGATCCCAAATATTCTTCGGAGCATTATATTTCTTTTTGCCATTATAAAACACTAGTGGATACACAAAAGGTAAGTGTTTAGATTTAGGATTAAGAGTTAAATGCCTTGCTGCAATATCCGTCATATACTTAAAGAGCCTAAAAGCCATGAAGTGATCAGGAGTACTTTGATGCTCTAGTAGAACCCAAAGATATCCAGTATCATCTTTAAACTTAGCTGAGAACAGAATATCAGATATAGAGTGTTTTAGATCTGCTTCAACAAAGCTTTCCTTTTCCATCTTAAGAGTATGCGAAGAGAACATAGCTTTAATCTCTTTTGGCAGATGCATTTCAAAGAACTCTTTAGCGACTATTGGGTTCTCTAGAGCCTTACGAATAAGAGCATCATGCCTTGGACGCTCAGAAGAACCATCATTGCTAGAAACACTGGCATCATCACCAGTAGCACTAGCATCGCTGTTTGCACTTAAATCTTCTGCCTTGTTAATACTAATATCTTTTTTGTTCATTGTGTTGGTTATATTGCGTTGCTAACAGTTCTCGAAACATCTGTACTATTTTTAGCTTTTTTAACAAGCTTAGGTTTGTTTATTATAGACGGTATTTCTGTTTTAGTCACTAGCGTTGCTGGTGTTCCATCAAGGTTGTACCTTTGAGTTCCTTATTAAACTCTGCATATTCTATGAAAAGGTAAATGTTCGTGTATTAGGCTTACTAAATGCTGAGCAGAACATGAAAGTATCCAAAATCCAACGAATACAGGCGTGGCATAGTTAGTAGGGATTTTTAATCTTTACCTACTAACTGTGTTAAAGCTTGTTGTAAACTAGATGTAAAGCTTTCATATTCCTTTTGTAATGCATATGCTTTAACAGATAAGAAGTATGTGCAATATGGTTTAGCTCTCTCATGCATATCAGATTTATGAGATAGATATAATTCATTAGTACTGCCTAATACTTCAATATAAATATTTTTCCCATTAGAGGAAGAAATAATAAAATCTGGCCTATATTTATTTTTGTTGTCATCTTGAAGACATATTAATGGTTTTTCAATAATTAAATCTTTTAGGCCATGTGTTAATCTCTCAGGGTTTAATCTCTCAGGGTTTAATTCCCCGAAGCTCTGCTTCGTGATATCATAAGAAACAACTAAAACTTTTTTAGATACCTCGTAGCTCTGCTGCGAGGAGCATCATTTAAATATAGATATATCATGGCTCATTTAACGATAGATGAAAGATTTAAAATATACGAAATGAATAAGAGTGGTTATAGCTCGCGATATATAGGGACAAAGATTGGCCGTGATAAAAGCACTATATGTTATGAACTCAAGAGAATGAGGCATAATTATAGACCAGATAGGGCTAACACACTTGCTTGCAGTTTAAGGCAAGGTAAGAGAAAAAGAAAATTAGATATTGATAATAATTTACGAGCAGAAATAATAAAGCAGTTAACACAGGGTATTTCACCAGATATAATTTCAGGTAGACGTAAACTATCACGAGATACTGTCAATATTTCTACAGAGAGTATATACCAGTTTATTTATACATCTCCTATAGCACAAAGGCAAAAATTATATTTATCTTTAGCAAGAAAAAGGAAAAATAGGTTGCATCATGGTACAAGAATCAGAAACAAAAGAATTACAATACCAAATCGAGTTTCCATTACTGAAAGACCAGAGATAAATAGAAAGATAGCAGCAATAGGTCATTTAGAAGGTGATTTAACTTTTAACAAAGGTAATCAAAGTCGTAATATATAGCTCACACGGAAATGTTTCTACCACAGATTAGGAAAAACTTAGGCATTGATCAATAATTTTACGTAAACAGTTTTTAAAGTTAGTCCAGCAATGTTTAATAGGATTTAGATCTGGTGAATATGTGAGTAAATACAAAAACTATGGTAAAAACCTTTCCGCGTTAGCTATAGGCGCTCTTGTGGATATCAGAACACAAAAAGTGTTTCTCACTTTAAACCGTTCAAAAAGAACACAAGATGTGATTGGTAACCTGAATAAAAAACTTAAACAATTGTCGCATATAATCAAAAGCATAACGTTAGATAATGGCAAAGAATTTACCAATCATGAACAACTATTGCCAAAATCTGAACGAAAAGTATATTTTTGCAATCCTTATTCTCTCCATGGCAAAAACCATTGATAGAGAAGATTAACTCAATGGTGCACAGAGTATACTCTAAATCTTTAGATATAAAAAAATTAACAATAAAGCAATTACAAGAAATTGAGGATTTTTTAAATAATTTACCAAGAAAAGTGCTCGGTTATAAAACACCCAATGAGGTATGGGAAGAAAATATAAATCTGGCTTAATTAATACTGGAATTTACCAATTATATGGAGCTGAGATCAGTGAGAGCCTAATCAGCAGGATTACAGATGAAGTAATAGATGAGGTCAAGATTTGGCAGAGTAGACCTCTTGAATCAGTATACCCTATAGTATATTTTGACTGTTTAGTAGTGAAAGTAAGACAAGATAAACTTATTATTAATAAATCAGTATATGTAGCTTTAGGAATAGATTTATCTGGCAGAAAGGATATTTTAGGCTTATGGATAAGTGAGAATGAAGGAGCTAAATTTTGGCTTGGTAATTTTACTGAAATGAAGCATCGAGGAGTAAAAGATATCTTAATTGCTTGTAGTGATAATCTAACTGGTATGTCTGATGCTATTGCATCAGTATATCCGAAAACTGAACATCAAATTTGTATTGTCCATCAGATCAGGAATAGCCTCAAATATGTATCATATAAAGATAGAAAGCAATTAGCAGCGGATTTGAAACTAATCTATACTTCTGCTACTGAAAAAGAAGCAGAATTAGCTCTTGAGTCATTTGATCAAAAATGGAGTAAGCAATATCCGCATATAGCTAAATCTTGGTATAATAATTGGGATAATTTGATAATTTGGTAAATTCCAGTATTAATTAAGCCAGATTTATATTTTCTTCCCATACCTCATTGGGTGTTTTATAACCGAGCACTTTTCTTGGTAAATTATTTAAAAAATCCTCAATTTCTTGTAATTGCTTTATTGTTAATTTTTTTATATCTAAAGATTTAGAGTATACTCTGTGCACCATTGAGTTAATCTTCTCTATCAATGGTTTTTGCCATGGAGAATAAGGATTGCAAAAATATACTTTTCGTTCAGATTTTGGCAATAGTTGTTCATGATTGGTAAATTCTTTGCCATTATCTAACGTTATGCTTTTGATTATATGCGACAATTGTTTAAGTTTTTTATTCATGTTACCAATCACATCTTGTGTTCTTTTTGAACGGTTTAAAGTGAGAAACACTTTTTGTGTTCTGATATCCACAAGAGCGCCTATATTACGACTTTGATTACCTTTGTTAAAAGTTAAATCACCTTCTAAATGACCTATTGCTGCTATCTTTCTATTTATCTCTGGTCTTTCAGTAATGGAAACTCGATTTGGTATTGTAATTCTTTTGTTTCTGATTCTTGTACCATGATGCAACCTATTTTTCCTTTTTCTTGCTAAAGATAAATATAATTTTTGCCTTTGTGCTATAGGAGATGTATAAATAAACTGGTATATACTCTCTGTAGAAATATTGACAGTATCTCGTGATAGTTTACGTCTACCTGAAATTATATCTGGTGAAATACCCTGTGTTAACTGCTTTATTATTTCTGCTCGTAAATTATTATCAATATCTAATTTTCTTTTTCTCTTACCTTGCCTTAAACTGCAAGCAAGTGTGTTAGCCCTATCTGGTCTATAATTATGCCTCATTCTCTTGAGTTCATAACATATAGTGCTTTTATCACGGCCAATCTTTGTCCCTATATATCGCGAGCTATAACCACTCTTATTCATTTCGTATATTTTAAATCTCAGGAGTTTCGCACTTAGCAAAAAGTATGTTAATCTAGAGAAAAATAGTTTTAGATAAAAATGACAAGAACAAAATGTAGCAAGGACTTATATAAATCATTTTTACAAGCAAGTAGTGTCAGATATACTAGCAAGGCATTATCTGAAGTGAGTCCAGTAGATCTATCTCACGATAGTGCAAGTCGATGGTTAAAGAGTAAGGATTTTCGTCCTAGCGAAATCTATAAGGAAGTGTCAAAATATATAGATTGGGAAGCACCGTGTTTATTAGTGGGGGATGACACCTTATTATCAAAGCAATACAGTCAGAAGATTGAGCTTGTACGTTATCAATATTCTGGAGCTGTACATGATGTTATACCTGGTATAGGAATGGTAAACTTACTACATTACAATACTAAAATTGCTCAATCTACTCCCGTAGATTATAGAATATATGATAAAGACACTGATGGTAAAACAAAGAATGAGCATTTTTGTGATATGCTTACTTTAGCTAAAGAAAGAGGTCTCAATCCTGATGCCATAGTCATGGATGCTTGGTATAGCGGGTTGAAGAATTTAAAACATATACGTAATTTAGGCTGGCTATGGGTTACCACCCTAAGGAAAAATAGAAAAGTTAATCATAATGTTAGCTTGGAAAGTTTAGAGATACCCGATGAGGGGCTAAAAATTCACCTACGTGGATACGGTTGGGTTACGGTATTTAAGTTTGTGGCAAAGAATGGTCGCATTGATTACATAACAACGAACTTGGACAATCCCACACGTGAGCAAATAGAGAAAATTGTTAAGGCACGTTGGTCTATAGAGGTTTATCATCGAGAATTAAAACAAACTTGTGGTATTGAACGCTGTCAGGCACGCACGGGCCGAGCTCAAAGAAATCATATTTGCCTTGCAGTATTTGCCTGGCTTGATATGAATAAAAGGAGGATAAATGAAAACATTACTTTATATCAACAAACTTGGGAAGTTATAAAAACATCAATTCAAAACAATATCAGATGGCTTTTAACTGATTCGCAACTTTGCTAAGTGCGAAACTCCTGAATCTTTCATCTATCGTTAAATGAGCCATGATATATCTATATTTAAATGATGCTCCTCGCAGCAGAGCTACGAGGTATCTAAAAAAGTTTTAGTTGTTTCTTATGATATCACGAAGCAGAGCTTCGGGGAATTAAACCCTGAGAGATTAATAACCTGAATTCTGGATTAGCTAATTTTGAGATATAGCAGGTTTGTTAGGTTTCATACAGTATGCAATTAGGGCGGATAAGATATGTACAAAGGCATTCCAAATTGATCTATGTCTTGTATGTTCGATCTCGAAAGCACCCTTCAGCACACTAAATACTGTTTCGATAATTGAGCGTTTGCGTAATAATATTTTTTCAAATAATGGCATAAGTTTATTCTTCATTTTCTTCTTTATGCCAGTTACTAACTTGATTCCTTTGCTGTATAGATCATCAAAGAGCTCCTGTTTGATATAACCCTTATCGCCAAACAATAATCCCGTGATATGTTTGGTGATTATCGAAACCGGCGCTCTATCATCTACATTACCAGGCGTTAGTTTTAGACCTTGAATCTCACCTTTTTCGTTAATCTCTCAGGGTTTAATTCCCCGAAGCTCTGCTTCGTGATATACTACTTGAATGGAAGAAAGCAGTTATATACATAAGAGTCATAATGTCACAGTACTAATATATCATTTAGTAACGCCGGCAAAGTATAGAAGAGTAATACAGGAGTTTCGCACTTAGCAAATAATATGCTAATCTAGAGAAAAATAGTTTTAGATAAAAATGACAAGATCAAAATGTAGCAAAGATTTATATAAATCATTCTTACAAGCAAGTAGTGTAAGATATACTAGCAAAGCATTATCTGAAGTAAGTCCATTAGATCTATCGCACGATAGTGCAAGTCGATGGTTAAAGAGTAAGGATTTTCGCCCTAGCGAAATCTATAGCAAAGTGTCAAAATATATTGATCTGGAAGATCCTTGTTTATTAGTGGGAGATGACACCTTATTGTCAAAGCAATACAGTAAGAGGATCGAGCTTGTAAATTATCAATATTCTGGGGCTGTACATGATGTTATACCTGGTATAGGAATGGTAAACTTACTGCATTACAATACTCAAATTGATCAATCTACTCCTGTAGATTATAGAATATATGATAAAGAAACTGATGGTAAAACAAAGAACGAGCATTTTTGTGATATGCTTACTTTAGCTAAAGAAAGAGGTATCAAGCCTGATGCTATAGTTATGGATGCTTGGTATAGTGGTTTGGATAATTTAAAACATATACGTAATTTAGGTTGGATATGGGTTACCAACCTAAGAAAAAATAGAAAAGTTAATCGTAATGTTAGCTTGGAAACTTTAGAGATTCCCGATGAAGGGCTAAAAATTCACCTACGTGGATACGGTTGGGTTACGGTATTTAAGTTTGTGGCAAAAAATGGTCGCATTGATTACATAACAACTAATTTAGAGAATCCTACACGTGAGCAAATAGAGAAAATTGTTAAGGCGCGTTGGTCTATAGAAGTTTATCATCGAGAATTGAAACAAACTTGTGGTATTGAATGCTGTCAGGCACGCACGGGTCGAGCTCAAAGAAATCATATTTGCCTTGCTGTATTGGCCTGGCTTGATATGAACAAAAGGAGGATAAATGAAAACATTACTTTATATCAACAAACTTGGGAAGTTATAAAAACATCAATTCAGAACAACATTAAATGGCTTCTAACTAATACACAATTTTGCTAAGTGCGAAACTCCTGTAATATTCAATCCACTGAAGTTTTTACAAAAAATTTTTATTAAAAAAAGTGGCGAGTGTATCAATCTATAATTTGTATTATATATCAAATAATTTACTTTAAATTGTAGAAATATCGCTTTTAAGCTGATAAAAGCGCTAAATATTTAACTTTAAATATAAATTTTTACTTTAGTCAGAAAAATTAGAATTTTTGTCAAAACTTCAGAATCAAGAACTAGATGATTATTTGTGTAAAATTTGTGAGCACATAGAAGGTCGTTATGAAATTAGATTTTTAGAAATAGGAGTAGATAAAGATCACGTACATTTTTTATTACAGTCAATACCAATGTATAGCCAAACAAAAATAACTCAAATCATAAAAAGTATTACTTCTAAGAAAATGTTTGAGAAATATCCAAATCTTAAAGAAAAATTATGGGGAAGTGAGTTTTGGAGTAAAGGATATTTTATGAGCACAGTAGGTAAACATGGTGATGAGCAGAAATTACGTAATTATGTACAGAATCAAGGTTCAGGCAAACCTTCTTATAAAGCATTTCAACAAAAACAGTTAAAGCTTTTTGGATAGATACCTCGTAGCTCTGCTGCGAGGAGCGTCATTATCGCTTAAGTTTAGTATTAAAAATAAGTGATAAAGGTAAGAGGCAATTTTTACCTTTATCACAGAATTTATTTACCAACAGCATTTATTCAAAAAATTCATAAAATCTTCTTTTATAACAAGCTTTCTTTCGCAATATCCAGGTTTATATTTTGCATTCTCTTTATCTGTTTTACTGAATTTTTGTCAAAACTTCAGTGAAATTCTATATATTAAAAATCCCTTGACTACGCTTAATTCCTATAATATCCTGTAATTTACCATTAAATCCCAAAATAACCCAAATAATACCAATGAATATATTTTTATCGAAATTTATCAATAATAATATTGATAAAAAGGGTAGGGTATCAGTGCCAGCGAATTACCGAGCGGTATTAGGGAAAGAAGCATTTAATGGGATAATTGCTTATCCGTCTATTAGAAATAATTGTATAGAAGCTTGCGGTATCTCCCATATTGAGAAGCTAAGACAGATGATTGAGTCACTTGATCCATACTCTGAGGAGCGTGATGCTTTTGAGACTATAATATTTGGTGAAGCTGTACAGCTTTCATTTGATGGGGAGGGCAGAGTGATATTGCCTGCATCTTTAATGCAGCATGCAGGTATTAAAGATCAAGTATGTTTTGTAGGTAAAGGTGTGATTTTTGAGATTTGGCAACCGCAGAATTTCAAGGATTATTTAGCTTCTGCTCAAAAGCTTGCCCACGAGAAACGTTTAACTTTAAGGAATACGAATTGATGCAACAGCTTCATATATCCGTAATGTTAAACGAGATGCTGAAGTTTTTAGCACCAAAAGCTGGTGAATCCTACTTAGATTGCACGTTTGGAGCAGGGGGATATAGTAAAGCGTTATTAGAAAACTGTGATTGTTCTGTCACAGCTTTGGATCGTGATCCAAATGTCATTAAGAAAGCCGAAGAGGTAAAACATAATTATAAAGATAGATTTGATTTTGTAGAAACAAATTTTGGTAATTGTGTTGCAAAGCTCGAATCAAAAAAATTTGACGGCATAGTGCTTGATTTAGGCGTTTCTTCTATGCAACTTGATATTGCCGAAAGAGGATTTGCATTTTTACATGACGGACCTTTAGATATGCGTATGAGCGGGCAGGGGCTTAGTGCCGAAGAGTTTATAAATACCGCAGAAGAAAAAGAGCTTGCGGATATAATTTATAAATATGGAGATGAGACTTTTTCCCGAAGAATTGCTAAGAAAATTGTAGAAGTAAGAAAAGCCGCAAGGATTGATAGTACCGAAAAATTAGCTGATATAGTGCGTAGCTGCATAGGTTTTAGAAAAGGTAAAATTGATCCTGCAACTAAGACTTTTCAAGCCATCAGGATTTATATAAATAACGAGCTTGGAGAGCTTGAGCAGTTCTTAGCGAATGTAAAAAATATACTAAAAAAAGATGGTCGTTTAGTTATTGTTTCGTTTCATTCGTTAGAAGACAGAATAGTTAAGAATTTTTTCAAAGAAAATTCAGAAAAGCCAGTAGCAAGGTCAAAATACGCTAAAGAAGATGTTATGTTGAACCCGGATAAATGGCTTAAAATTATTACTAATAAAGCGGAAATACCATCAGATAAAGAGATATCTCTAAATGTAAGGGCAAGATCAGCAAAATTAAGAGCAGCGAAGAAAATATAATTATGAGTATAAAGAAATTTCATTATTTAGTATTGCTAGTAATAATTATAGCAGTTTGCAGTTTGTTTACCATTAAGGAACGAGTTTCAACTATTGATTATCAATTAAGTAGTGTTTTAAAACAAATAAATAGTGAAAATAATAATATTCATATTTTGAAAGCAGAAAAAGCTTATCTCATCTCGCCAGCAAGGTTAAAAAATCTTGCAACTGCTTATTTAGAATTACAAACGGTGAAACCTTGTCAAATGGTAAGAGATCCATTATCACCGATTACTGCCTCAAATATTAGATTTGATCAAGATATTAATATTTTTAAAAGCAATAATAATCGGAGACATAAGAGAATTACAAATAATAAATATATACAGACAGTTTCAAGTCGGGAGAAGTAAGTGTCATATGTCATTCCCGCGTAGGCGGGAATCCAGAAAAAAGCCTAAATACAGTAAGTTTTTAATACTAAAAGTTCGATTTATCTCGCTTTATGCTGGATTCCCGCCTACACGGGAATGACATTAATCTGCTTGAAACAAAACAAATGGAAAGTTCTATAATTAATCTCTCAGGGTTTAATTCCCCGAAGCTCTGCTTCGTGATATCATAAGAAACAACTAAAACTTTTTTAGATACCTCGTAGCTCTGCTGCGAGGAGCATCATTTAAATATAGATATATCATGGCTCATTTAACGATAGATGAAAGATTTAAAATATACGAAATGAATAAGAGTGGTTATAGCTCGCGATATATAGGGACAAAGATTGGCCGTGATAAAAGCACTATATGTTATGAACTCAAGAGAATGAGGCATAATTATAGACCAGATAGGGCTAACACACTTGCTTGCAGTTTAAGGCAAGGTAAGAGAAAAAGAAAATTAGATATTGATAATAATTTACGAGCAGAAATAATAAAGCAGTTAACACAGGGTATTTCACCAGATATAATTTCAGGTAGACGTAAACTATCACGAGATACTGTCAATATTTCTACAGAGAGTATATACCAGTTTATTTATACATCTCCTATAGCACAAAGGCAAAAATTATATTTATCTTTAGCAAGAAAAAGGAAAAATAGGTTGCATCATGGTACAAGAATCAGAAACAAAAGAATTACAATACCAAATCGAGTTTCCATTACTGAAAGACCAGAGATAAATAGAAAGATAGCAGCAATAGGTCATTTAGAAGGTGATTTAACTTTTAACAAAGGTAATCAAAGTCGTAATATAGGCGCTCTTGTGGATATCAGAACACAAAAAGTGTTTCTCACTTTAAACCGTTCAAAAAGAACACAAGATGTGATTGGTAACATGAATAAAAAACTTAAACAATTGTCGCATATAATCAAAAGCATAACGTTAGATAATGGCAAAGAATTTACCAATCATGAACAACTATTGCCAAAATCTGAACGAAAAGTATATTTTTGCAATCCTTATTCTCCATGGCAAAAACCATTGATAGAGAAGATTAACTCAATGGTGCACAGAGTATACTCTAAATCTTTAGATATAAAAAAATTAACAATAAAGCAATTACAAGAAATTGAGGATTTTTTAAATAATTTACCAAGAAAAGTGCTCGGTTATAAAACACCCAATGAGGTATGGGAAGAAAATATAAATCTGGCTTAATTAATACTGGAATTTACCAATTAATATGAAACAGATTTTAGAAAAGTGGAAACCTGATATTAAAAGTTTAATATTTTGGAATGTTTGTAGTAAAAATACAAAAATCCGATTATTGATAGTTATTGGTGCTTTTTCTGTTCTTTTCTGTACTTTATCTTACAGGCTTATAATAGTTGCTACTCATGTTTATGATAAAAACCTCCACGCTCTAAAAAAGAGTAGCCAGTTTAGAAAAGAAATAGTTGATCGTAACGATAATTTGCTTGCTGTAAATTTGCCATCTGCATCATTATTTGCCAATCCGCAAATAGTAATTGATCCCGAAAATGCCGTAAAAAAAATAGCTGAGATTCTGCACGATATCAACAAGGCTAAGCTACTTGCTGATCTTAAATCCAATAAAAGTTTTATATGGGTTAAAAGGGATTTATTGCCTAGTCAGCAAGAAAGAATAATGAGTCTTGGGTTGCTTGGTTTTGATTTTGAAGAAGAACAAAAGCGTATTTACACATTTTCTAACTTATCATCTCATATTGTGGGCTATGTTGGTAGAGATATGGTGGGGCTTAGCGGACTCGAACTTGCTTATGATAAATATTTAACTAATTCCGATCTTGATTTGAATAAGCCAGGAAAACAGAAAGAGCCGCTTAAATTATCGATTGATATTAGATTGCAAAGTATCTTGAGCGAAGAAATCGACAAGACCTTAAAGCAATTTAGTGCCATAGGAGCGGTGGGTATTATTGCTAATCCTAATAATGGTGAGATTCTAGCTTTAGTTAGTAAACCGGATTTTGATCCTCATTATCCAAGTGCTGCAAAGCCTCAACAGCTTTTTAATATGGCAAGCCTTGGAATTTATGAAATAGGTTCGGTGTTTAAGTCTTTGACTATGGCAGTTGGTTTTGACACTGGTGCGATAAATATGAATGATGCTTATGATATAAGCTATATGAAAGTCGGTGGTTTTCAGATTAAGGATTATACCCCAAGACAAGGGTGGCATAGTGTACCGGATATTTTTCTGCATTCTTCAAATATTGGTGTAAGTCAGATTATGCTTGAGGTAGGTAAAAATAATTTCAGGAAATATTTAAAGAAATTAGGTTTACTAGATCAAGTGCAAATAGAATTGCCGGAGCGAGGTACTCCTCTTTTCCCTTCAGAAAAAAGATGGAATGAATTAACTAGTGCTACTATGTCTTATGGTTATGGCATTTCAATTAGTCCTTTACATTTTGTTAGGGCAATGCTACCTGTTGTAAATGGTGGTATTTTATACGATCTTACTTTGTTAAAAAGAGATGATGAAAAAGTTGAGGGGACAAGAGTATTTAGTGAAAATACTTCAAAGCAAATGAGGCAGCTATTTAGAACTGTGGTAAAAGATGGGACAGGTAAAAGGGCAGAAGTGAAAGGGTATTTGATTGGCGGAAAAACCGGTACTGCTGAGAAATTATCAAGTAATGCTGGTAAAAAGAAATATCTTAAAAATAGCCGTACTACTTCATTTTTGGGATTACTGCCAGCCTCAAAGCCTGAATATGTTATCTATATTATGATTGACGAGCCAAAACCTACTAAAGAAACGTTTGGCTTTGCAACAGCTGGTTGGACCGCTGCACCTACTGCCGGAAGAGTGCTTGAACGCATGATATCGCTGTACGGCTTAGAGCCAGTAGAGCAAATAGGAGAGGTGGTGGAGTAAAGTAAGCGTCATTGCGAGTAGGCATTGCTGCATGGATCATTTTCCTCTGTCATCCCGTGGCGGCATTGTTGCGTAGATCGGAAAACGCCCTCGGTGTCATGCCGTGGCTTGACCACGGCATCCAGAAAATAATAAAAAATACTAATTTTATTAGTATTTTTAACTGGATCCCGTGAATAAATCATGGGGTGACAGGGGGAAACAATCCACGCGGGCAATGCCCTCTCGCAATGACGGGGAAACTGAAGCCGAGTCTAATAAATAGTCTATCCGCCAAAAACACTTCAAATCCTGATCATTTGTAATGGGATAGAGTTTTGACAACAAATTGCTAAGATTTTCAATAAAAATTAATAAGTTATGTTAATTTTTACTGATACATTTCTGTGTTGGTCTAATTTTGATATGGAGCTATTGTTAACGATTTTTTATCGTTCATCTAGTTTTTGCATGATGATATTTTTGATTTATGTGGAGTTAGACACGATTTGTAAATGATTTGCAATGCATCGTAAATTCAAACCAATAGCAGAGATTATTGGATTGATAATATCTCCTATCATACCTTTCAAGAAGTTTCTACCCATCCGACCATATTGCTTTAAGTGACCTATTATTGGTTCTATGGCACTGCGTCTCTTGATCATAGACTTGTCCTCTTGTAACAACTTCTTCCGCGTTTTTGGGGTATATACCTTACTCTTCTCCTTTACATTGCTACCACTATACCCAAGATCAACAAATGATTTCTTTATCTTGATTCCAGTGACACTCTCTACTGCTTCAAAGCTCTGATGCAATGTATGACCATCATAAGGATTATTATGAAACGATTTTGCGGATAAAACAAAATTTCTACGACCACTTACTACTACCGCTACTTTATTGCCAAACTCATATGGCTTGTTGCGTTTTCCCTTTCCTATACACTCTACTTCAGGGGCATGAAAACTATATAATACTTTGTTATCTTCTTTATATTGCTTTTTAGCTTCTCTTTTTAAAACAGATTGGTTATGTATTTGTTTTATTTTTTGCAATACTTCTTGATTTTTGAGAGACAAGTTTAATTGCTTATTTTTGATCTCACGCTCACATACTCTAATCAAACGACCCAGTAATATTTTTAAATGCTTCATTATTTTCCAACGCTTCTTGGCTTTACTATGTTCTTTATATTTCCATAGCTTTACTATATCGCGTTTATAGGTTCTAGCGTATGTTTCATTCAAATGTATACCCAAACTGTTGCAAAGCTTTACTATGCTAAGCCTAGCTTTATCCATTAAATAAACATCGTGTGGGTGTTTGATATTCTTAATTTGTACAGTCGTATCAGCGATGATTAATTCCAAATCTTTTTTTTTAATTGTGTTAGTTTTTATCCCAACCCTGATCAACTCCGATAATATCTCATTATATCCAGCTTCACCTAATACACTACGAAACCGTCGTATACTAGTTTCCGAGATAGCTATGTCTTTTTCTATATATTCCCACCCGCAGAAATACTGCCAATACATATTCTCTTTTAGCTCTTCCTCTGATAATGAATCTGAAAAATTATACATTGCTTGTAGCATCGTTATGCCAAGCATCACTCTATGACATTTTCTATTTCTACCAAATTTCTTAATACAAACATTTTTTGATAACCACTCTTCGAGCCTAGACCAATTTATTAATTCTCTTAATTTATATAGCTTATTATTTGGGTTTAATTCTTCTTTTAATTTATAACCAAACAGTTTCCCTTGTTCTTGCGATTTGATAATGTTGTCTATTGGCATTGACTGAAATCCATAAGGTTTATGACCATATTTTATCATTTTCTTACGGATTGTTGTATTACTTCTTGTCTTAAAACCATATTATCTATAAGGCTTGTAGAGTTTTGGCGGACGGACTTAATAAGTGGCATTTAATAGACATTTCTTTTGTCATATTTTGATCATGTCTTGATAGAAACTTACTACCAAAAGAAGTTTTAAATCGAAAGAACGTGTTCTCTACACGCTCCCTTCTACCATAATTATTCTTTACCCTCCATGCTTGGTATCCTTTGTTTTGTTGATATATAACAGCTGCATCTCTCTCAGTTTTATCCCTAAGCGATTGAACTTTTACTGAAGAGTTTGGGGGTCTAATAACTGGTTTTATCTTCTTCTTTCTCAACAATTGATATGTAGATTCACCGTCATACCCTCGATCTCCCAGAAAATCCTTGGCTCTGACATTAGCTATTAGTAGTCCAATCTGTGATCTATCATCTATAGTATGCTCTGTGGTACTATCGGCAAGTATCATACCTTGATCTTCTATAACGATATGTAGCTTTTTCCATATGCGACGCTTATATTGCTTACCATGCTTATTTTCTAGCCATTCGTTCCCTGTGTAGGCTTGTATCCCTGTACTATCCATTGAAATACAACTAAATTCTTTATCTTGATTTCCATGTAAATACCTAAGATCTAATGACTTCATACGCTTACTTAATGTTGTATAGTCTGGACATCTAATAGATAAACCCGATATTTCAAAGAGCCAGTTTATAAAGCCTTGGGTTTGGCGTAACTTAAGACCGAATAAGCATCTGATCTTCAAACACTGTAATATAGCGTGATCACTATAGCGTCTAGGTCTTCCTCGTTTCATTTCCTCTCTGTAATCAGCATACCAGCCAATCGCCAAATCACTGGCAATCATAAAATCTATGCGACCCCTATTGCGTAAAAAATTATTATATTCTGACCAATTCGTTATTTTATATTTAGAATACTTGCGTGATTTACTAAAAGGGGCTTTCTTCCGAGATCTCATATAATCTGGATTATTTTTTAATTCAGGACATCTTACCAGATTATCACCACTCTTGCTCTACAAATTTTATTTATGCAACAAAGCCAAGCATCACTCTATGACATTTTCTATTTCTACCAAATTTCTTAATACAAACATTTTTTGATAACCACTCTTCGAGCCTAGACCAATTTATTAATTCTCTTAATTTATATAGCTTATTATTTGGGTTTAATTCTTCTTTTAATTTATAACCAAACAGTTTCCCTTGTTCTTGCGATTTGATAATGTTGTCTATTGGCATTGACTGAAATCCATAAGGTTTATGACCATATTTTATCATTTTCTTACGGATTGTTGTATTACTTCTTGTCTTAAAACCATATTATCTATAAGGCTTGTAGAGTTTTGGCGGACGGACTAAATATTTGGCTCTGTCTCATCAATTGTGTAAATTTCGTGAACCATTAAATTCTACCATCAAATTTGATCATAAAATGAGCCATAGCTTCATTCCAATTGGGGATAGGCATAGACCATTTTTTGGTAATATAATCAATTGTCAGATATAAAACCTTAAATAGTCCGTCCGCCAAAACTCTACAAGCCTTATAGATAATATGGTTTTAAGACAAGAAGTAATACAACAATCCGTAAGAAAATGATAAAATATGGTCATAAACCTTATGGATTTCAGTCAATGCCAATAGACAACATTATCAAATCGCAAGAACAAGGGAAACTGTTTGGTTATAAATTAAAAGCAGGAGTTTCGCACTTAGCAAAATTGTGTATTAGTTAGAAGCCATTTAATGTTGTTCTGAATTGATGTTTTTATAACTTCCCAAGTTTGTTGATATAAAGTAATGTTTTCATTTATCCTCCTTTTGTTCATATCAAGCCAGGCCAATACAGCAAGGCAAATATGATTTCTTTGAGCTCGACCCGTGCGTGCCTGACAGCATTCAATACCACAAGTTTGTTTCAATTCTCGATGATAAACTTCTATAGACCAACGCGCCTTAACAATTTTCTCTATTTGCTCACGTGTAGGATTCTCTAAATTAGTTGTTATGTACAGGAGTTTCGCACTTAGCAAAGTTGCGAATCAGTTAAAAGCCATCTGATATTGTTTTGAATTGATGTTTTTATAACTTCCCAAGTTTGTTGATATAAAGTAATGTTTTCATTTATCCTCCTTTTATTCATATCAAGCCAGGCAAATACTGCAAGGCAAATATGATTTCTTTGAGCTCGGCCCGTGCGTGCCTGACAGCGTTCAATACCACAAGTTTGTTTTAATTCTCGATGATAAACCTCTATAGACCAACGTGCCTTAACAATTTTCTCTATTTGCTCACGTGTGGGATTTTCCAAGTTCGTTGTTATGTAATCAATGCGACCATTCTTTGCCACAAACTTAAATACCGTAACCCAACCGTATCCACGTAGGTGAATTTTTAGCCCCTCATCGGGTATCTCTAAACTTTCCAAGCTAACATTATGATTAACTTTTCTATTTTTCCTTAGGGTGGTAACCCATAGCCAGCCTAAATTACGTATATGTTTTAAATTCTCCAACCCGCTATACCAAGCATCCATGACTATGGCATCAGGATTGAGACCTCTTTCTTTAGCTAAAGTAAGCATATCACAAAAATGCTCATTCTTTGTTTTACCATCAGTGTCTTTATCATATATTCTATAATCTACGGGAGTAGATTGAGCAATTTTAGTATTGTAATGTAGTAAGTTTACCATTCCTATACCAGGTATAACATCATGTACAGCTCCAGAATATTGATAACGTACAAGCTCAATCTTCTGACTGTATTGCTTTGATAATAAGGTGTCATCCCCCACTAATAAACACGGTGCTTCCCAATCTATATATTTTGACACTTCCTTATAGATTTCGCTAGGACGAAAATCCTTACTCTTTAACCATCGACTTGCACTATCGTGAGATAGATCTACTGGACTCACTTCAGATAATGCCTTGCTAGTATATCTGACACTACTTGCTTGTAAAAATGATTTATATAAGTCCTTGCTACATTTTGTTCTTGTCATTTTTATCTAAAACTATTTTTCTCTAGATTAACATACTTTTTGCTAAGTGCGAAACTCCTGAAGATATCTTTTACTCCTCGATTCTTCATTTCAGTAAAATTACCAAGCCAAAATTTAGCTCCTTCATTCTCACTTATCCATAAGCCTAAAATATCCTTTCTGCCAGATAAATCTATTCCTAAAGCTACATATACTGATTTATTAATAATAAGTTTATCTTGTCTTACTTTCACTACTAAACAGTCAAAATATACTATAGGGTATACTGATTCAAGAGGTCTACTCTGCCAAATCTTGACCTCATCTATTACTTCATCTGTAATCCTGCTGATTAGGCTCTCACTGATCTCAGCTCCATATAATTCTTGCAATTGTGTTTTAATATCAGACACACTCATACCCTTCGCATATAAGGGGTAAATTCCAGTATTAATTAAGCCAGATTTATATTTTCTTCCCATACCTCATTGGGTGTTTTATAACCGAGCACTTTTCTTGGTAAATTATTTAAAAAATCCTCAATTTCTTGTAATTGCTTTATTGTTAATTTTTTTATATCTAAAGATTTAGAGTATACTCTGTGCACCATTGAGTTAATCTTCTCTATCAATGGTTTTTGCCATGGAGAATAAGGATTGCAAAAATATACTTTTCGTTCAGATTTTGGCAATAGTTGTTCATGATTGGTAAATTCTTTGCCATTATCTAACGTTATGCTTTTGATTATATGCGACAATTGTTTAAGTTTTTTATTCATGTTACCAATCACATCTTGTGTTCTTTTTGAACGGTTTAAAGTGAGAAACACTTTTTGTGTTCTGATATCCACAAGAGCGCCTATATTACGACTTTGATTACCTTTGTTAAAAGTTAAATCACCTTCTAAATGACCTATTGCTGCTATCTTTCTATTTATCTCTGGTCTTTCAGTAATGGAAACTCGATTTGGTATTGTAATTCTTTTGTTTCTGATTCTTGTACCATGATGCAACCTATTTTTCCTTTTTCTTGCTAAAGATAAATATAATTTTTGCCTTTGTGCTATAGGAGATGTATAAATAAACTGGTATATACTCTCTGTAGAAATATTGACAGTATCTCGTGATAGTTTACGTCTACCTGAAATTATATCTGGTGAAATACCCTGTGTTAACTGCTTTATTATTTCTGCTCGTAAATTATTATCAATATCTAATTTTCTTTTTCTCTTACCTTGCCTTAAACTGCAAGCAAGTGTGTTAGCCCTATCTGGTCTATAATTATGCCTCATTCTCTTGAGTTCATAACATATAGTGCTTTTATCACGGCCAATCTTTGTCCCTATATATCGCGAGCTATAACCACTCTTATTCATTTCGTATATTTTAAATCTTTCATCTATCGTTAAATGAGCCATGATATATCTATATTTAAATGATGCTCCTCGCAGCAGAGCTACGAGGTATCTAAAAAAGTTTTAGTTGTTTCTTATGATATCACGAAGCAGAGCTTCGGGGAATTAAACCCTGAGAGATTAAAAATTGATTATATCTGGCTTAATTAATTATAGAACTTTCCCATCAGTTACAAGAGATGCATCCATAGAATTTGACAGTTTATAGCTCAATATGGCCTTGCTATGCCAATCTATAATAGCTGCCATATACATAAAGCCACCATTAGTTCTAATGTAAGTAATGTCACCACTCCAAACCTCATTCACATTAGGCACATACACTTGCTTTGTTGAGCCAGATTTAGTCCAATATTGATCAAGTAAGTAGCTATAGATCTTATGCTCACTATCGTTTCGAGAAGTAGATTTTTTCTTATGTGGGTAAATAGCTTCTATACCCATCATCCTCATATATTTCAGTACTCGATCTTTACCGACAATAAAACCATCTTCTAGTAACTGTTGATGAATATAGCGATAACCAAATTCAGGATTATCTGTATATATTTCATCTATTCTATTTAAAATACTTAATTTATTTATACTCATCTCCTTGGATTTATAGTAGGCTGTAGATCGACTAATCTTTAATAGTTCACACTGTCTTGATTTTGAGAGTTGATTTAGCTTGGAGTGTACAAGACTCTTTTTATTTGATAAATCCAAGCTTTTGAGCTTTCCCACGGCCCAGTCCCTCTCAACTGTGATTCTACCAAGAGCTTTAGCAAGTTCATCATTTTGCTCTTGTAAATGATTTATTTGTTCTTGATATTCACTCAAAACTTTAGCTGGTTCAAAAGCTAATGCCGCATTACCTAAAAACTGTTTTTTCCAATTTTGAATTGTTTTAACACTTATTGCATATTTTGAAGCTAACTGACCAAGTGTCGACTCCTCTTTTATTAATTCTAATACTATCCCCGTTTTTTCTGAAGCACTGAAAATTTTTACTTTATTTTTCTTCATCTTTCCTCTTAAGTTTATTGCTATTTATTCTAACTTATTGCGGAAACACACTCCTTCATTTTTTTGTCCAATTTTTTCATGTATGGACCTCCTGTAGAATGCAAGAAAAAAATAACATCAATAATAAAAACAAACAAATGCAGTCATGTATCCGGCTTATAGCTGATAAATCAACCTAATTTATTCTACAGCCCTGATGGAATTCGCTGGCTTACAAACTATATACTTATCAGTCCATCGGCTTCTAAAAGAGCCACTGAAAAACGCAGTTTTTTTGTAAGCTAAGGTTTGTCTTATTTACCATCAATATTAATTATCTCAAGCATATTTCGGGTTGGAATCTCTTACATATTGTTTTGCTTTTACCTATTCATTATATAAATCACCATTTATTTTACTTATAAGTGCTATGCTACACACTCTTTAGCTACAAACTTTACTCTCTACATAATCATCTCCTGATCTTATAGCTAACGCGAAAAGGTTTTTACCATAGTTTTTGTATTTACTCACATATTCACCAGATCTAAATCCTATTAAACATTGCTGGACTAACTTTAAAAACTGTTTACATAAAATTATTGATCAATGCCTAAGTTTTTCCTAATATGTGGTAGAAACATTTCCGTGTTAGCTATAGTACAGCAAACACCACTCTTGCCAACTTATTAGCTATGGCAACTGTCGTTTTATTATGGCTACTTCGCTCAGATAAATTAAACATCCATTTCGTAAATTGGCTAAAATCTTTTTTAGATTTCTGTTCTTCCGATGTAAATCTTATCTTGGCATTTAGTACAGCTCTAGCCCCTTGAATTAATAAAGTGCGTAAGTATACATCACCTCGCTTGCTAATTCCCAGCAGCTTATCCTTCCCACCACTTGAATGTTGTCTTGGCACTAATCCTAGCCATGCCGATAATTGCCTGCCATTCTCAAAACTTGTAGCATTACCTATTGATGCTATTAAAGCAGTAGCAGTAATTAAACCAAGACCAGGTATAGCTCTTAATCGTTGATATTGAGTTAGGTTACTTGCTATCATTGTTAATCGTTTTTCTATCTCTTTTATTTTTCTGTTATTATCTAAGAATTCTTCTTTTAGTTCACTAAATGTTTGATAACTTAACTGGCTTAATTTCCCTGCATCTAAAATCTCAATTAATTTTGTGATAACCTTATTAATGCCTTGAGGAACAATAAAACCAAACTCATGTAGTAGCCCCCTAATTTCATTAGCAAGTGCTGTACGATTTTTTACCAATCTCTCTCTTACCCTATGTATTGATAAAATTTCTTGTTGCTCTATAGTTTTAATTGCAACAAATCTCATATTAGGTCTTGTCACGGCTTCACATATCGCTTCAGCATCTGCTTGATCATTTTTATTAGTTTTAACATATGGTTTGACAAATTGCGGTGCCATTAGTTTTACTTCATGCCCTAATTTAGTTATTTCTCTTGCCCAATAACTAGAACCACCACAAGCTTCCATCCCTACTAAACATTGTGGTAAATTAGCCATAAATGTCAAAACCTGATCTCTCATCAATTTTTTCTTTAATACTGTCTTGCCATTTTTATCTACACCATGAATTTGAAAAATTCTTTTTGCAATATCTATACCAATTGTAGTAACCTCCATATGGACCTCCTTAATTGTTGTTTTAATATGTTAAATATTAACCCTAGAAGATTAGCAACTGCTTTTCATTCTCTATATCAGGAGGTCCATACCATTAGTCCATTATAGAGGTCAAGATTTGGCAGAGTAGACCTCTTGAATCAGTATACCCTATAGTATATTTTGACTGTTTAGTAGTGAAAGTAAGACAAGATAAACTTATTATTAATAAATCAGTATATGTAGCTTTAGGAATAGATTTATCTGGCAGAAAGGATATTTTAGGCTTATGGATAAGTGAGAATGAAGGAGCTAAATTTTGGCTTGGTAATTTTACTGAAATGAAGAATCGAGGAGTAAAAGATATCTTAATTGCGTGTAGTGATAATCTAACTGGTATGTCTGATGCTATTGCATCAGTATATCCGAAAACTGAACATCAAATTTGTATTGTCCATCAGATCAGGAATAGCCTCAAATATGTATCATATAAAGATAGAAAGCAATTAGCAGCGGATTTGAAACTAATCTATACTTCTGCTACTGAAAAAGAAGCAGAATTAGCTCTTGAGTCATTTGATCAAAAATGGAGTAAGCAATATCCGCATATAGCTAAATCTTGGTATAATAATTGGGATAATTTGATAATTTTCTTGCAATATCCAAAGGAGATTCGTAAGATTATTTACACTACAAATGCGATAGAATCGCTGAATAGCCAATTGAGAAAAGTTACTAAGAATAAACGCATCTTTCCAAATGATGACGCAGTATTTAAAGTTTTATATCTGACAATTGATTATATTACCAAAAAATGGTCTATGCCTATCCCCAATTGGAATGAAGCTATGGCTCATTTTATGATCAAATTTGATGGTAGAATTTAATGGTGCACGAAATTTACACAATTGATGAGACAGAGCCAGGTGAACCTGTGAATGATGATCGATTTCTAATCGATTCCACTTTATAACCCCTCAGCTTATAGCTGAGGGTTGTTTAGTTCAGGACATCTTACCAGATTATCACCACTCTTTCTCTACAAATCTTATTTATGCAACACAGCCCATTAACTCCGCATCTTCTACATTCTTTTCAATACTAGGGATATAGTGATTATATACCAGTCTCTGCACATACTCACAATCTAGACTATCTTTATCACGTATCTCTTCTATTGTATCATACTCTTTACCACCGCATTTTTTACTCAAAAATAAATACCCTAACAATAAATTGCCTGGCTGGGTTAACAAATCATAATGCATTGTATTGACTACATTTGATGCTTGATGATTATCTATGCATGGATTTGATATCTGTTCTATTTTAGATCCTATCCATAATAAATTATTACTTAATACATTATGTTTGTTGATTGCAACTAAATTCTCGTTATTGTATGACGGTGTATCCACTACTGTATTATCATCTTTAATCCACCAAATCTTTAGTTGTTCTATGTGATGTGTACTAATATTTTTAATATATGATATAGTGTCTATAATCCAGTTCATGATACCATAATCTAATGGCTTTATGATACCTGCAGCACTACTACTCTTGCCATACTCACAATCTTTCATATTGTCATCATCACGTATTATTAGTATATTTTTTAATTTTAAATCACTACGTTTTGTACGCGACCATTGGGACTCATGACAAAATGCTTCAATGTTTGTATGTGGTGTTGACATATTATTCAGTAATTGACAACTGAGCTCATCATGGCCCGTTAAATGAATTTCTTGTACAAAGCGGTGAGTATCTATCCAATCGGCTAAATATCTGATGCCCTGTACTGTGATATTAGTATTATGTAAATCTATTAACTTGATTAAATGCTGACACTCTAAACCATTAAACAAATATTTTAATCCTTGATCATTGATATCATTTACATCAATCCTTAGTTGCTCTACTGAATGCGTTTTTAACCAATCTACTAAATATTTTATCCCATAATTTGTGATACCTGTATTGCTAAGTACAAGACTTGTCATAGCATAATGATTATCTAAACCCTTCAGTAAATAATATAATCCTACATCGGTAATATTATTATTATATAAATTAATATTAGTGATAGCCATGTGTTCTCTCAACCAAGTTACCAGACCTTGCATATCTTGGCTTGTTAAACCATTACTATCAAGATATAAAGTACTAATATAATGATCATCCTGTGCATGTTCTATAAAACACTTAAGTCCTTTATTGCCAATATGGCGATTAACCATAACAGTATTATTATTGCGAACAGTGAAAAGATGATGATGCACTTCTTGCTCTTGAATATCTTCATAAAAGACCATAACATACCTCATTTTTAATATAACTGCATAAATTAGTATCAACTTTGTAATTATTGCGACTGTGCGTACCAACAATTATCCAATGCTTTGAACTACGCACATACCAAACATTGGTTACATCACCCTCATAAATTATGGTTATCATAATAATTTATTCATTACAAGAACTTACGCAAAAATAATAGCAAGACTTACGCTATGTTATAGCTAACGCGACTAGAATTATTCCTTAGAATAATGTAAGATAATGATTTTAACTACGGTAGAGATGAAAGCATACAGTCAGGATTTAAGAGATAGGGTAATCAGTCTTCACAAAACCTCTAAATATAGAATAAAAGCAATATCAGACTTATTAGGTATAGAGCGTCATGGCTTTGTTGCATAAATAAAATTTGTAGAGCAAGAGTGGTGATAATCTGGTAAGATGTCCTGAATTAAAAAATAATCCAGATTATATGAGATCTCGGAAGAAAGCCCCTTTTAGTAAATCACGCAAGTATTCTAAATATAAAATAACGAATTGGTCAGAATATAATAATTTTTTACGCAATAGGGGTCGCATAGATTTTATGATTGCCAGTGATTTGGCGATTGGCTGGTATGCTGATTACAGAGAGGAAATGAAACGAGGAAGACCTAGACGCTATAGTGATCACGCTATATTACAGTGTTTGAAGATCAGATGCTTATTCGGTCTTAAGTTACGCCAAACCCAAGGCTTTATAAACTGGCTCTTTGAAATATCGGGTTTATCTATTAGATGTCCAGACTATACAACATTAAGTAAGCGTATGAAGTCATTAGATCTTAGGTATTTACATGGAAATCAAGATAAAGAATTTAGTTGTATTTCAATGGATAGTACAGGGATACAAGCCTACACAGGGAACGAATGGCTAGAAAATAAGCATGGTAAGCAATATAAGCGTCGCATATGGAAAAAGCTACATATCGTTATAGAAGATCAAGGTATGATACTTGCCGATAGTACCACAGAGCATACTATAGATGATAGATCACAGATTGGACTACTAATAGCTAATGTCAGAGCCAAGGATTTTCTGGGAGATCGAGGGTATGACGGTGAATCTACATATCAATTGTTGAGAAAGAAGAAGATAAAACCAGTTATTAGACCCCCAAACTCTTCAGTAAAAGTTCAATCGCTTAGGGATAAAACTGAGAGAGATGCAGCTGTTATATATCAACAAAACAAAGGATACCAAGCATGGAGGGTAAAGAATAATGATGGTAGAAGGGAGCGTGTAGAGAACACGTTCTTTCGATTTAAAACTTCTTTTGGTAGTAAGTTTCTATCAAGACATGATCAAAATATGACAAAAGAAATGTCTATTAAATGCCACTTATTAAACAAAATGTTTGAAATTGGTAAACCTATCTCTGTGCCTGTTGGCTAGGCTAGCATTGCGGGGTTAGGGGCAGTATATTCAAAAGCTTATTTATGCAACAAAGCCACCCCGCACCAATCTATACTAAGTAAACAGTAAAGAAGAAGCGAGTAATAGGATACACTAATTATACTAGAAATGTCACCATTTCGTATAATTAGAAAAGCCTGCAGCAAGCTCTCATTGAATAAAAACAGAATGTAAAAACTAGTACAAAAGATAGAGCAAAGTTGTTTATACAAATTTCAAAACGAAAAAACACCAACAAAAAGACAAGGAATGAGCAAGAAAAAAGAGATCAAATTAAGAGTAAGTGAAGATTTGTATAATAGTCTTAAAGCGACTATGTCTAATTGTGGCGTATCAGTAAATAGAAGGATAGTAGAGTTGTTAAAACAACAAATAAACATTACAGACCAACCGTTACTGACAGAAAAACAAAATAAAACTATACAAAAGATCATAGAAAAAAGAATAAGACTGACCGAAGATGAGGTGCACATACTTCAGCAATACGCACAAGAAAACGGATGGAAATTAACCCAAGAAATAAGATATCGCATAATAGGTAGCCTAAGCAGAAAAGGTAAAATAAGCGGTGAAGAGCTACGAGAAATAAGAGAGAATAGAAATGCAATTAATGCATTAGGACGTAATATTAATAGAATAATTAGAGAGGGTCGTATAGTAGATCAAGAAGGTAAAAATGTATGTAAAGATTTATTAGGTCATATACTCAAATTAAATAAGCAAATAGAGAAAATAATTCAAGAGAGTAAAGAACGATTTTTAGTTAATCAAAAATCAAGATAGGCAGCAAAATAATGGGAGTATATGTAGAGAAAGAATGGAGGTATAGGAAAAGTAAGAATGCAAGTGAATCTACATTTTCATATAAAATAAATCAAATCAGAAAAGGCAACACAAGTAGCGGCAGAAAAGGTAGCAGAGAGGTATTTATAAAGTTTACAAAAGGAGCTAAATCAAGAGCAGGAATTCGTAACGCAATCAAGTATATTAGCAGAGATTCTAAGTTAGAATTATTGGATTCCGAAGGGCTTAAACAAAGTAGCAAGGAAGATATAGAAGATACAATAAGATTTATGCAAATGCATACATCTCTACCACAAAAATACGGTGTTGATTTAACAAAGAGTTTAACGTTTTCACCGCCGAAGATAGCTGGCGTATCAAAGGAGCGTGCATTAGAATCAGTAAGAAAGACATTAACGTCAATGTACCCTGATAATTATTTCGTGATGGCATACCATACAGATACTAAAAACCCACATGTTCACGTAATAATCAATGTGAGCAAATCAGATGGTACTAGAATTCGAATTAGCGGTGACAAAGATTATGATGAGATGAAAAAGCGGTTTGCAAATAATCTTAAAGATTATGGATATGATGTTAAGTCATCCATTAAGAAAGAAGCAATACGTGAAGAATGGAAAGAACTAACATCTAAGACAAACCGAAATGAATATGAGGTGGTGGAATTTGGAAGCAGCAGCTACCAGCTTGATAAAACAAAGGATCGCAATAATTACCTTGTATACAGGACGCATAACGGCAAGGAAGTTACTGTATGGGGCAAGGAGATAACCTCCGAGATCAAGAACAATGATGTACGAGTAGGCGACAAAATCAAACTAAAGAAAATAGGTACAAGAGATATTAAAGTCCCCGTATATTCTAAAGATGGTTGTGATATTGTGTCGTGGAAAAGTGCCAAGCGGAATATTTGGGAAATAAAGAATTTAAGCCGTGATATAGAGATCACACCAAAAACTGATGAGCATAAACTGACTGAAATTACGCTAGATGGTGAGATAAGGCAACAAATGCATATGAAATCACGAAAAGAGTTTGATCATGAGAAAAATATGTTGCTAAATCCAGAATGGCTTTGGGCTCTGTCTCATCAATTGTGTAAATTTCGTGAACCATTAAATTCTACCATCAAATTTGATCATAAAATGAGCCATAGCTTCATTCCAATTGGGGATAGGCATAGACCATTTTTTGGTAATATAATCAATTGTCAGATATAAAACTTTAAATACTGCGTCATCATTTGGAAAGATGCGTTTATTCTTAGTAACTTTTCTCAATTGGCTATTCAGCGATTCTATCGCATTTGTAGTGTAAATAATCTTACGAATCTCCTTTGGATATTGCAAGAAAATTATCAAATTATCCCAATTATTATACCAAGATTTAGCTATATGCGGATATTGCTTACTCCATTTTTGATCAAATGACTCAAGAGCTAATTCTGCTTCTTTTTCAGTAGCAGAAGTATAGATTAGTTTCAAATCCGCTGCTAATTGCTTTCTATCTTTATATGATACATATTTGAGGCTATTCCTGATCTGATGGACAATACAAATTTGATGTTCAGTTTTCGGATATACTGATGCAATAGCATCAGACATACCAGTTAGATTATCACTACAAGCAATTAAGATATCTTTTACTCCTCGATTCTTCATTTCAGTAAAATTACCAAGCCAAAATTTAGCTCCTTCATTCTCACTTATCCATAAGCCTAAAATATCCTTTCTGCCAGATAAATCTATTCCTAAAGCTACATATACTGATTTATTAATAATAAGTTTATCTTGTCTTACTTTCACTACTAAACAGTCAAAATATACTATAGGGTATACTGATTCAAGAGGTCTACTCTGCCAAATCTTGACCTCATCTATTACTTCATCTGTAATCCTGCTGATTAGGCTCTCACTGATCTCAGCTCCATATAATTCTTGCAATTGTGTTTTAATATCAGACACACTCATACCCTTCGCATATAAGGATATTATCTTTTGGTCTAAGCCATCTATTCTTGTTTGTTTCTTTGAGACTATTATAGGTTCAAATTTACCTTGTCTGTCTCTTGGAACATTTAGCTCTATAGTACCATTCTCACTAATCAGATTCTTACTAAAACTACCATTCCTCGCATTCTCAGTTTCAGCTCTATCATACTTGCTATAACCTAAATGTTCTGACATCTCAGCATGCAGTGCTCGCTCTAAAATACCCTTGGTTAATTCCTTAATTAATCCATTCTGACTTAGTACTGTTTTTAAATCTACTCCGCCTTCTATCAGCAAATCTATTGCTTCATTTATTTTTTTATTCTTCTCTATTTGCATTTCTGTTACCTATATTTTTAATTACTTCTAATATAGGCTCAACAAAAATTTACACAATCATTGCAAAAGACTCTGGCTTTGTTGCATAAATAAGCTTTTGAATATACTGCCCCTAACCCCGCAATGCTAGCCTAGCCAACAGGCACAGAGATAGGTTTACCAATTTCAAACATTTTGTTTAATAAGTGGCATTTAATAGACATTTCTTTTGTCATATTTTGATCATGTCTTGATAGAAACTTACTACCAAAAGAAGTTTTAAATCGAAAGAACGTGTTCTCTACACGCTCCCTTCTACCATAATTATTCTTTACCCTCCATGCTTGGTATCCTTTGTTTTGTTGATATATAACAGCTGCATCTCTCTCAGTTTTATCCCTAAGCGATTGAACTTTTACTGAAGAGTTTGGGGGTCTAATAACTGGTTTTATCTTCTTCTTTCTCAACAATTGATATGTAGATTCACCGTCATACCCTCGATCTCCCAGAAAATCCTTGGCTCTGACATTAGCTATTAGTAGTCCAATCTGTGATCTATCATCTATAGTATGCTCTGTGGTACTATCGGCAAGTATCATACCTTGATCTTCTATAACGATATGTAGCTTTTTCCATATGCGACGCTTATATTGCTTACCATGCTTATTTTCTAGCCATTCGTTCCCTGTGTAGGCTTGTATCCCTGTACTATCCATTGAAATACAACTAAATTCTTTATCTTGATTTCCATGTAAATACCTAAGATCTAATGACTTCATACGCTTACTTAATGTTGTATAGTCTGGACATCTAATAGATAAACCCGATATTTCAAAGAGCCAGTTTATAAAGCCTTGGGTTTGGCGTAACTTAAGACCGAATAAGCATCTGATCTTCAAACACTGTAATATAGCGTGATCACTATAGCGTCTAGGTCTTCCTCGTTTCATTTCCTCTCTGTAATCAGCATACCAGCCAATCGCCAAATCACTGGCAATCATAAAATCTATGCGACCCCTATTGCGTAAAAAATTATTATATTCTGACCAATTCGTTATTTTATATTTAGAATACTTGCGTGATTTACTAAAAGGGGCTTTCTTCCGAGATCTCATATAATCTGGATTATTTTTTAATTCAGGACATCTTACCAGATTATCACCACTCTTGCTCTACAAATTTTATTTATGCAACAAAGCCGTGCGGGGTCAGAAGCAACAAATTCTTGAGTATGGATAGGCAAAGGGTGGAGTATTGGAAAGCCCCGTACGGGGCTTTCGTGTTCTATGCAGAACACTATTTCATTGCTGCCGCAGACTCTCATTAATACTTGTACTACTATATTGACACGTTCGTGGTATTCTTAATATCAGAATATTATTCTACGATTACTAAAATATAGGTATATAATATACGCAAAATATTATTTTTTATACTCTCTAAATCAGGAGTTTCGCACTTAGCAAAGTTGCGAATCAGTTAAAAGCCATCTGATATTGTTTTGAATTGATGTTTTTATAACTTCCCAAGTTTGTTGATATAAAGTAATGTTTTCATTTATCCTCCTTTTATTCATATCAAGCCAGGCAAATACTGCAAGGCAAATATGATTTCTTTGAGCTCGGCCCGTGCGTGCCTGACAGCGTTCAATACCACAAGTTTGTTTTAATTCTCGATGATAAACCTCTATAGACCAACGTGCCTTAACAATTTTCTCTATTTGCTCACGTGTGGGATTTTCCAAGTTCGTTGTTATGTAATCAATGCGACCATTCTTTGCCACAAACTTAAATACCGTAACCCAACCGTATCCACGTAGGTGAATTTTTAGCCCCTCATCGGGTATCTCTAAACTTTCCAAGCTAACATTATGATTAACTTTTCTATTTTTCCTTAGGGTGGTAACCCATAGCCAGCCTAAATTACGTATATGTTTTAAATTCTCCAACCCGCTATACCAAGCATCCATGACTATGGCATCAGGATTGAGACCTCTTTCTTTAGCTAAAGTAAGCATATCACAAAAATGCTCATTCTTTGTTTTACCATCAGTGTCTTTATCATATATTCTATAATCTACGGGAGTAGATTGAGCAATTTTAGTATTGTAATGTAGTAAGTTTACCATTCCTATACCAGGTATAACATCATGTACAGCTCCAGAATATTGATAACGTACAAGCTCAATCTTCTGACTGTATTGCTTTGATAATAAGGTGTCATCCCCCACTAATAAACACGGTGCTTCCCAATCTATATATTTGGACACTTCCTTATAGATTTCGCTAGGACGAAAATCCTTACTCTTTAACCATCGACTTGCACTATCGTGAGATAGATCTACTGGACTCACTTCAGATAATGCCTTGCTAGTATATCTGACACTACTTGCTTGTAAAAATGATTTATATAAGTCCTTGCTACATTTTGTTCTTGTCATTTTTATCTAAAACTATTTTTCTCTAGATTAACATACTTTTTGCTAAGTGCGAAACTCCTGATGTAATCAATGCGACCATTTTTTGCCACAAACTTAAATACCGTAACCCAACCGTATCCACGTAGGTGAATTTTTAGCCCTTCATCGGGAATCTCTAAAGTTTCCAAGCTAACATTACGATTAACTTTTCTATTTTTTCTTAGGTTGGTAACCCATATCCAACCTAAATTACGTATATGTTTTAAATTATCCAAACCACTATACCAAGCATCCATAACTATAGCATCAGGCTTGATACCTCTTTCTTTAGCTAAAGTAAGCATATCACAAAAATGCTCGTTCTTTGTTTTACCATCAGTTTCTTTATCATATATTCTATAATCTACAGGAGTAGATTGATCAATTTGAGTATTGTAATGCAGTAAGTTTACCATTCCTATACCAGGTATAACATCATGTACAGCCCCAGAATATTGATAATTTACAAGCTCGATCCTCTTACTGTATTGCTTTGACAATAAGGTGTCATCTCCCACTAATAAACAAGGATCTTCCAGATCAATATATTTTGACACTTTGCTATAGATTTCGCTAGGGCGAAAATCCTTACTCTTTAACCATCGACTTGCACTATCGTGCGATAGATCTAATGGACTTACTTCAGATAATGCTTTGCTAGTATATCTTACACTACTTGCTTGTAAGAATGATTTATATAAATCTTTGCTACATTTTGATCTTGTCATTTTTATCTAAAACTATTTTTCTCTAGATTAGCATATTATTTGCTAAGTGCGAAACTCCTGAAAAGAAGAATTAAACCCAAATAATAAGCTATATAAATTAAGAGAATTAATAAATTGGTCTAGGCTCGAAGAGTGGTTATCAAAAAATGTTTGTATTAAGAAATTTGGTAGAAATAGAAAATGTCATAGAGTGATGCTTGGCATAACGATGCTACAAGCAATGTATAATTTTTCAGATTCATTATCAGAGGAAGAGCTAAAAGAGAATATGTATTGGCAGTATTTCTGCGGGTGGGAATATATAGAAAAAGACATAGCTATCTCGGAAACTAGTATACGACGGTTTCGTAGTGTATTAGGTGAAGCTGGATATAATGAGATATTATCGGAGTTGATCAGGGTTGGGATAAAAACTAACACAATTAAAAAAAAAGATTTGGAATTAATCATCGCTGATACGACTGTACAAATTAAGAATATCAAACACCCACACGATGTTTATTTAATGGATAAAGCTAGGCTTAGCATAGTAAAGCTTTGCAACAGTTTGGGTATACATTTGAATGAAACATACGCTAGAACCTATAAACGCGATATAGTAAAGCTATGGAAATATAAAGAACATAGTAAAGCCAAGAAGCGTTGGAAAATAATGAAGCATTTAAAAATATTACTGGGTCGTTTGATTAGAGTATGTGAGCGTGAGATCAAAAATAAGCAATTAAACTTGTCTCTCAAAAATCAAGAAGTATTGCAAAAAATAAAACAAATACATAACCAATCTGTTTTAAAAAGAGAAGCTAAAAAGCAATATAAAGAAGATAACAAAGTATTATATAGTCTATCCGCCAAAAACACTTCAAATCCTGATCATTTGTAATGGGATAGAGTTTTGACAACAAATTGCTAAGATTTTCAATAAAAATTAATAAGTTATGTTAATTTTTACTGATACATTTCTGTGTTGGTCTAATTTTGATATGGAGCTACTGTTAACGATTTTTTATCGTCATCTAGAGTCTTTTGCAATGATTGTGTAAATTTTTGTTGAGCCTATATTAGAAGTAATTAAAAATATAGGTAACAGAAATGCAAATAGAGAAGAATAAAAAAATAAATGAAGCAATAGATTTGCTGATAGAAGGCGGAGTAGATTTAAAAACAGTACTAAGTCAGAATGGATTAATTAAGGAATTAACCAAGGGTATTTTAGAGCGAGCACTGCATGCTGAGATGTCAGAACATTTAGGTTATAGCAAGTATGATAGAGCTGAAACTGAGAATGCGAGGAATGGTAGTTTTAGTAAGAATCTGATTAGTGAGAATGGTACTATAGAGCTAAATGTTCCAAGAGACAGACAAGGTAAATTTGAACCTATAATAGTCTCAAAGAAACAAACAAGAATAGATGGCTTAGACCAAAAGATAATATCCTTATATGCGAAGGGTATGAGTGTGTCTGATATTAAAACACAATTGCAAGAATTATATGGAGCTGAGATCAGTGAGAGCCTAATCAGCAGGATTACAGATGAAGTAATAGATGAGGTCAAGATTTGGCAGAGTAGACCTCTTGAATCAGTATACCCTATAGTATATTTTGACTGTTTAGTAGTGAAAGTAAGACAAGATAAACTTATTATTAATAAATCAGTATATGTAGCTTTAGGAATAGATTTATCTGGCAGAAAGGATATTTTAGGCTTATGGATAAGTGAGAATGAAGGAGCTAAATTTTGGCTTGGTAATTTTACTGAAATGAAGAATCGAGGAGTAAAAGATATCTTAATTGCTTGTAGTGATAATCTAACTGGTATGTCTGATGCTATTGCATCAGTATATCCGAAAACTGAACATCAAATTTGTATTGTCCATCAGATCAGGAATAGCCTCAAATATGTATCATATAAAGATAGAAAGCAATTAGCAGCGGATTTGAAACTAATCTATACTTCTGCTACTGAAAAAGAAGCAGAATTAGCTCTTGAGTCATTTGATCAAAAATGGAGTAAGCAATATCCGCATATAGCTAAATCTTGGTATAATAATTGGGATAATTTGATAATTTTCTTGCAATATCCAAAGGAGATTCGTAAGATTATTTACACTACAAATGCGATAGAATCGCTGAATAGCCAATTGAGAAAAGTTACTAAGAATAAACGCATCTTTCCAAATGATGACGCAGTATTTAAAGTTTTATATCTGACAATTGATTATATTACCAAAAAATGGTCTATGCCTATCCCCAATTGGAATGAAGCTATGGCTCATTTTATGATCAAATTTGATGGTAGAATTTAATGGTTCACGAAATTTACACAATTGATGAGACAGAGCCTTCATCTAGTTTTTGCATGATGATATTTTTGATTTATGTGGAGTTAGACACGATTTGTAAATGATTTGCAATGCATCGTAAATTCAAACCAATAGCAGAGATTATTGGATTGATAATATCTCCTATCATACCTTTCAAGAAGTTTCTACCCATCCGACCATATTGCTTTAAGTGACCTATTATTGGTTCTATGGCACTGCGTCTCTTGATCATAGACTTGTCCTCTTGTAACAACTTCTTCCGCGTTTTTGGGGTATATACCTTACTCTTCTCCTTTACATTGCTACCACTATACCCAAGATCAACAAATGATTTCTTTATCTTGATTCCAGTGACACTCTCTACTGCTTCAAAGCTCTGATGCAATGTATGACCATCATAAGGATTATTATGAAACGATTTTGCGGATAAAACAAAATTTCTACGACCACTTACTACTACCGCTACTTTATTGCCAAACTCATATGGCTTGTTGCGTTTTCCCTTTCCTATACACTCTACTTCAGGGGCATGAAAACTATATAATACTTTGTTATCTTCTTTATATTGCTTTTTAGCTTCTCTTTTTAAAACAGATTGGTTATGTATTTGTTTTATTTTTTGCAATACTTCTTGATTTTTGAGAGACAAGTTTAATTGCTTATTTTTGATCTCACGCTCACATACTCTAATCAAACGACCCAGTAATATTTTTAAATGCTTCATTATTTTCCAACGCTTCTTGGCTTTACTATGTTCTTTATATTTCCATAGCTTTACTATATCGCGTTTATAGGTTCTAGCGTATGTTTCATTCAAATGTATACCCAAACTGTTGCAAAGCTTTACTATGCTAAGCCTAGCTTTATCCATTAAATAAACATCGTGTGGGTGTTTGATATTCTTAATTTGTACAGTCGTATCAGCGATGATTAATTCCAAATCTTTTTTTTTAATTGTGTTAGTTTTTATCCCAACCCTGATCAACTCCGATAATATCTCATTATATCCAGCTTCACCTAATACACTACGAAACCGTCGTATACTAGTTTCCGAGATAGCTATGTCTTTTTCTATATATTCCCACCCGCAGAAATACTGCCAATACATATTCTCTTTTAGCTCTTCCTCTGATAATGAATCTGAAAAATTATACATTGCTTGTAGCATCGTTATGCCAAGCATCACTCTATGACATTTTCTATTTCTACCAAATTTCTTAATACAAACATTTTTTGATAACCACTCTTCGAGCCTAGACCAATTTATTAATTCTCTTAATTTATATAGCTTATTATTTGGGTTTAATTCTTCTTTTAATTTATAACCAAACAGTCTCCCTTGTTCTTGCGATTTGATAATGTTGTCTATTGGCATTGACTGAAATCCATAAGGTTTATGACCATATTTTATCATTTTCTTACGGATTGTTGTATTACTTCTTGTCTTAAAACCATATTATCTATAAGGCTTGTAGAGTTTTGGCGGACGGACTATATAATCTGCGTCACCTATTACTTCCGCTCTAATAAAACCTTTTTCAAAGTCGGTATGAATAATACCTGCAGCCCCCAGGGGCAAGCGTACCATCTTTAAAAGTCCAGCTATGTGCTTCTTTAGGACCAATCGTAAAAAAGCTTTTCAGATTTAAGAGATTATACCCTTCTTTAATTACTTGACTTAATCCTGTTTCTTCGAGGTCAATACTATTTAGGAATTCTTTTTTCTCGTCCTCATCTTCAAGCAAAGCAATATCTGCTTCTATTTTTGAGGAAATAACAACACTTTTAGCTTCTTCTTTTTTTGCTTGTTCTGCTACTAATTTTGTAAACGCGTTACCACTTGCTGCATCCTTTTCAAGTACATTACACACATATAGAACAGGCTTAGAAGTAAGTAGCTGTAACTGCTTGAGATTACCAGTTCCTAAAGTTTTATTTAGCACTCTTGCAGGTTTACCATCGGCTAATACTTTATGAACCTCTATTAATAGCTCTATTTGCTCTGCTAAAGTCTTATCACCTGATTTCAAACGTTTTTCGCTTGTAGCAAGTCGCTTTTCCACCGATTCTATATCGGCAAGTATTAACTCCATCTCAATTATTTCAAGGTCATGAATCGGATCAACCTTATGATGTACGTGCGTTACATCTTCATCCTCAAAACAACGTAACACATGCAATATTGCGTCTACTTCTCTAATGTTTGATAAGAACTTATTACCAAGCCCCTCCCCTTTGCTTGCACCTTTAACAAGACCTGCAATATCGACAAATTCGATATAAGATGGAATAATTTTTTTACTTCCTACAAGTCTAGCTAGCTTTTGTAAACGCTCATCAGGTACTGAAACAACGGCACTATTTGGTTCAATCGTACAAAACGGATAATTAGCAGCTTCAGCTGCCACGCTTGCCGTTAAGGCATTAAATAACGTTGACTTACCGACATTCGGCAAACCCACAATTCCTAATTTTAATGTCATAAATCTTTCCTTAGTAAATACATAACTGAATCTTTTTCATAGCCATGTCTTGTAAATTCTAGCTTATATCCTAATTTTTCATAAAACGGTTTCGCTTGAAAGTCCATAGTCGATAAAGCAACAAAATTACAGCCACGCTCACGTGCCAATTCTTCAGCTTTTTCCATTAACATTCTTCCATATTTTTTGTTTCTATGATTTTCATCTACAAATGATGCTCCTCGCAGCAGAGCTACGAGGTATCTATCCCAAAAGCTTTAACTGTTTTTGTTGCAATGCTTTATAAGAAGGTTTGCCTGAACCTTGATTCTGTACATAATTACGTAATTTCTGCTCATCACCATGTTTACCTACTGTGCTCATAAAATATCCTTTACTCCAAAACTCACTTCCCCATAATTTTTCTTTAAGATTTGGATATTTCTCAAACATTTTCTTAGAAGTAATACTTTTTATGATTTGAGTTATTTTTGTTGGGCTATACATTGGTATTGACTGTAATAAAAAATGTACGTGATCTTTATCTACTCCTATTTCTAAAAATCTAATTTCATAACGATCTTCTATGTGCTCACAAATTTTACACAAATAATCATCTAGTTCTTTATTGAATATTACTCTTCTATACTTTGCCGGCGTTACTAAATGATATATTAACCTGAATTCTGGATTAATCTAGGTTTGGAAGTAAGTATTTACAAGGGATAGAAGATACTCTATATAATTTTTAGCAAAAAAACAAGAGTATCCCCATGAAGAAAGATATTACTGCATTATTTTGTTTTGTCGATGATTTTTGTAAAATTAGCGAGCAGTGGATTAATCTCTCAGGGTTTAATTCCCCGAAGCTCTGCTTCGTGATATCATAAGAAACAACTAAAACTTTTTTAGATACCTCGTAGCTCTGCTGCGAGGAGCATCATTAATAAAAACCCTACAAGAAAGCCTGAAATAAGCTATTCTGAGCTGTTAACAATAGTGCTTTTATACCATCAATCACCTTGTAAAAACTTTAAATATTTTTATATGTCCTATCTACAATTATATAAATCAGACTTTGTAACTCTTCCATCATATACTCGTTTTATAGCTCTAAAACTAAGAGTTCTGAGTTATTTAGTTTTATTACTTGAATGGTATATGCAGGCAGCTCAATCTACGGGAGTTTCTTATATTGACGCCACATCTTTAGAGGTTTGTCATCGAAAAAGAATCTCTCGTAATAAAGTCTTTGCCGGTATTGCTGCTTTGGGTAAAACAACAAAAAGTTGGTTTTTTGGTCTAAAATTACATTTGGTTATTAACGAAAAAGGTGAGATTCAAGATCTAAAACTAACGCCTGGTAATGTAGATGATAGAGCGCCGGTTTCGATAATCACCAAACATATCACGGGATTATTGTTTGGCGATAAGGGTTATATCAAACAGGCGCTCTTTGATGATCTATACAGCAAAGGAATCAAGTTAGTAACTGGCATAAAGAAGAAAATGAAGAATAAACTTATGCCATTATTTGAAAAAATATTATTACGCAAACGCTCAATTATCGAAACAGTATTTAGTGTGCTGAAGGGTGCTTTCGAGATCGAACATACAAGACATAGATCAATTTGGAATGCCTTTGTACATATCTTATCCGCCCTAATTGCATACTGTATGAAACCTAACAAACCTGCTATATCTCAAAATTAGCTAATCCAGAATTCAGGTTTAAAAGGCATTAGCTCAAGAATTTTATTGCAAGAATTTACTCATTTACGAAAACAATTTTGGGGCAATCATTTGTGGGCTAGGGGCTATATGGCAGTCAGTTCAGGTAATATAACTGATGAAATGATACAGCACTATATTGATGAACAGGAAGGTGAACCTGTGAATGATGATCGATTTCTAATCGATTCCACTTTATAACCCCTCAGCTTATAGCTGAGGGTTGTTTAGTTCCTTTACCAACGGTGACTTATGAATACTCGCATTATCCATTATTACACATTGTCCAGGTTTTAGTGATGGGCATAATAGCTCACCTACCCACTGATTAAATAATTGCTTATCAATATAACCGGGATGCTCTAACGGAGCAATTAATTCTTTGGTGGAGTCTTGTGCAATGATTGTGTAAATTTTTGTTGAGCCTATATAGCTAACGCGGAAAGGTTTTTACCATAGTTTTTGTATTTACTCACATATTCACCAGATCTAAATCCTATTAAACATTGCTGGACTAACTTTAAAAACTGTTTACGTAAAATTATTGATCAATGCCTAAGTTTTTCCTAATCTGTGGTAGAAACATTTCCGTGTTAGCTATATTAGAAGTAATTAAAAATATAGGTAACAGAAATGCAAATAGAGAAGAATAAAAAAATAAATGAAGCAATAGATTTGCTGATAGAAGGCGGAGTAGATTTAAAAACAGTACTAAGTCAGAATGGATTAATTAAGGAAATGATGCTCCTCGCAGCAGAGCTACGAGGTATCTAAAAAAGTTTTAGTTGTTTCTTATGATATCACGAAGCAGAGCTTCGGGGAATTAAACCCTGAGAGATTAATAAATCAGTATATGTAGCTTTAGGAATAGATTTATCTGGCAGAAAGGATATCAGGAGTTTCGCACTTAGCAAAAAGTATGTTAATCTAGAGAAAAATAGTTTTAGATAAAAATGACAAGAACACAATGTAGCAAGGACTTATATAAATCATTTTTACAAGCAAGTAGTGTCAGATATACTAGCAAGGCATTATCTGAAGTGAGTCCAGTAGATCTATCTCACGATAGTGCAAGTCGATGGTTAAAGAGTAAGGATTTTCGTCCTAGCGAAATCTATAAGGAAGTGTCAAAATATATAGATTGGGAAGCACCGTGTTTATTAGTGGGGGATGACACCTTATTATCAAAGCAATACAGTCAGAAGATTGAGCTTGTACGTTATCAATATTCTGGAGCTGTACATGATGTTATACCTGGTATAGGAATGGTAAACTTACTACATTACAATACTAAAATTGCTCAATCTACTCCCGTAGATTATAGAATATATGATAAAGACACTGATGGTAAAACAAAGAATGAGCATTTTTGTGATATGCTTACTTTAGCTAAAGAAAGAGGTCTCAATCCTGATGCCATAGTCATGGATGCTTGGTATAGCGGGTTGGAGAATTTAAAACATATACGTAATTTAGGCTGGCTATGGGTTACCACCCTAAGGAAAAATAGAAAAGTTAATCATAATGTTAGCTTGGAAAGTTTAGAGATACCCGATGAGGGGCTAAAAATTCACCTACGTGGATACGGTTGGGTTACGGTATTTAAGTTTGTGGCAAAGAATGGTCGCATTGATTACATAACAACGAACTTGGAAAATCCCACACGTGAGCAAATAGAGAAAATTGTTAAGGCACGTTGGTCTATAGAGGTTTATCATCGAGAATTAAAACAAACTTGTGGTATTGAACGCTGTCAGGCACGCACGGGCCGAGCTCAAAGAAATCATATTTGCCTTGCAGTATTTGCCTGGCTTGATATGAATAAAAGGAGGATAAATGAAAACATTACTTTATATCAACACACTTGGGAAGTTATAAAAACATCAATTCAAAACAATATCAGATGGCTTTTAACTGATTCGCAACTTTGCTAAGTGCGAAACTCCTGGATATTTTAGGCTTATGGATAAGTGAGAATGAAGGAGCTAAATTTTGGCTTGGTAATTTTACTGAAATGAAGAATCGAGGAGTAAAAGATATCTTAATTGCTTGTAGTGATAATCTAACTGGTATGTCTGATGCTATTGCATCAGTATATCCGAAAACTGAACATCAAATTTGTATTGTCCATCAGATCAGGAATAGCCTCAAATATGTATCATATAAAGATAGAAAGCAATTAGCAGCGGATTTGAAACTAATCTATACTTCTGCTACTGAAAAAGAAGCAGAATTAGCTCTTGAGTCATTTGATCAAAAATGGAGTAAGCAATATCCGCATATAGCTAAATCTTGGTATAATAATTGGGATAATTTGATAATTTTCTTGCAATATCCAAAGGAGATTCGTAAGATTATTTACACTACAAATGCGATAGAATCGCTGAATAGCCAATTGAGAAAAGTTACTAAGAATAAACGCATCTTTCCAAATGATGACGCAGTATTTAAGGTTTTATATCTGACAATTGATTATATTACCAAAAAATGGTCTATGCCTATCCCCAATTGGAATGAAGCTATGGCTCATTTTATGATCAAATTTGATGGTAGAATTTAATGGTTCACGAAATTTACACAATTGATGAGACAGAGCCCTTTGGTGCCCTATTATAACCAGCAACTATATTTACTCGCTCAGTAGCAAAACCTGCTTGCTCTGAGTAAGCTCTTGTTCCTCTTTCTGATCATCCGTACAACATGGTTATATTATTACTTACCCCCATTTCGTCACAATACACAAGTTTATCAGATGCTATTTGATCAATATATTCCACAAATTGTTTTCTAGCTTCTTCATCCCTGCCTTTGTATTTTGGCTCTTTTTTTATATGTAATTTTCATTCTATGAAGCGTGTCATAAAATGTGCTCATTGGCAGCTCGGGCGCTACTGCATTTCTTATATCTGTAGCTCGGCTATCAGGATTATTTGCTAAAAATTCAATTATATTCTCCTTATTAGTAAACCTAGCATCACGTCCACTTTGCAGATGTTGTCTTGAGCTGTAGTCTCCATTTTCTTTATAACCAGGAGTTTCGCACTTAGCAAAAAGTATGTTAATCTAGAGAAAAATAGTTTTAGATAAAAATGACAAGAACAAAATGTAGCAAGGACTTATATAAATCATTTTTACAAGCAAGTAGTGTCAGATATACTAGCAAGGCATTATCTGAAGTGAGTCCAGTAGATCTATCTCACGATAGTGCAAGTCGATGGTTAAAGAGTAAGGATTTTCGTCCTAGCGAAATCTATAAGGAAGTGTCAAAATATATAGATTGGGAAGCACCGTGTTTATTAGTGGGGGATGACACCTTATTATCAAAGCAATACAGTCAGAAGATTGAGCTTGTACGTTATCAATATTCTGGAGCTGTACATGATGTTATACCTGGTATAGGAATGGTAAACTTACTACATTACAATACTAAAATTGCTCAATCTACTCCCGTAGATTATAGAATATATGATAAAGACACTGATGGTAAAACAAAGAATGAGCATTTTTGTGATATGCTTACTTTAGCTAAAGAAAGAGGTCTCAATCCTGATGCCATAGTCATGGATGCTTGGTATAGCGGGTTGGAGAATTTAAAACATATACGTAATTTAGGCTGGCTATGGGTTACCACCCTAAGGAAAAATAGAAAAGTTAATCATAATGTTAGCTTGGAAAGTTTAGAGATACCCGATGAGGGGCTAAAAATTCACCTACGTGGATACGGTTGGGTTACGGTATTTAAGTTTGTGGCAAAGAATGGTCGCATTGATTACATAACAACGAACTTGGAAAATCCCACACGTGAGCAAATAGAGAAAATTGTTAAGGCACGTTGGTCTATAGAGGTTTATCATCGAGAATTAAAACAAACTTGTGGTATTGAACGCTGTCAGGCACGCACGGGCCGAGCTCAAAGAAATCATATTTGCCTTGCAGTATTTGCCTGGCTTGATATGAATAAAAGGAGGATAAATGAAAACATTACTTTATATCAACAAACTTGGGAAGTTATAAAAACATCAATTCAAAACAATATCAGATGGCTTTTAACTGATTCGCAACTTTGCTAAGTGCGAAACTCCTGATAACGTCTAATCCAATTTGATATCGTATGACGCTCTATACCTAATAAGTCTATCCGCCAAAAACACTTCAAATCCTGATCATTTGTAATGGGATAGAGTTTTGACAACAAATTGCTAAGATTTTCAATAAAAATTAATAAGTTATGTTAATTTTTACTGATACATTTCTGTGTTGGTCTAATTTTGATATGGAGCTATTGTTAACGATTTTTTATCGTTCATCTAGTTTTTGCATGATGATATTTTTGATTTATGTGGAGTTAGACACGATTTGTAAATGATTTGCAATGCATCGTAAATTCAAACCAATAGCAGAGATTATTGGATTGATAATATCTCCTATCATACCTTTCAAGAAGTTTCTACCCATCCGACCATATTGCTTTAAGTGACCTATTATTGGTTCTATGGCACTGCGTCTCTTGATCATAGACTTGTCCTCTTGTAACAACTTCTTCCGCGTTTTTGGGGTATATACCTTACTCTTCTCCTTTACATTGCTACCACTATACCCAAGATCAACAAATGATTTCTTTATCTTGATTCCAGTGACACTCTCTACTGCTTCAAAGCTCTGATGCAATGTATGACCATCATAAGGATTATTATGAAACGATTTTGCGGATAAAACAAAATTTCTACGACCACTTACTACTACCGCTACTTTATTGCCAAACTCATATGGCTTGTTGCGTTTTCCCTTTCCTATACACTCTACTTCAGGGGCATGAAAACTATATAATACTTTGTTATCTTCTTTATATTGCTTTTTAGCTTCTCTTTTTAAAACAGATTGGTTATGTATTTGTTTTATTTTTTGCAATACTTCTTGATTTTTGAGAGACAAGTTTAATTGCTTATTTTTGATCTCACGCTCACATACTCTAATCAAACGACCCAGTAATATTTTTAAATGCTTCATTATTTTCCAACGCTTCTTGGCTTTACTATGTTCTTTATATTTCCATAGCTTTACTATATCGCGTTTATAGGTTCTAGCGTATGTTTCATTCAAATGTATACCCAAACTGTTGCAAAGCTTTACTATGCTAAGCCTAGCTTTATCCATTAAATAAACATCGTGTGGGTGTTTGATATTCTTAATTTGTACAGTCGTATCAGCGATGATTAATTCCAAATCTTTTTTTTTAATTGTGTTAGTTTTTATCCCAACCCTGATCAACTCCGATAATATCTCATTATATCCAGCTTCACCTAATACACTACGAAACCGTCGTATACTAGTTTCCGAGATAGCTATGTCTTTTTCTATATATTCCCACCCGCAGAAATACTGCCAATACATATTCTCTTTTAGCTCTTCCTCTGATAATGAATCTGAAAAATTATACATTGCTTGTAGCATCGTTATGCCAAGCATCACTCTATGACATTTTCTATTTCTACCAAATTTCTTAATACAAACATTTTTTGATAACCACTCTTCGAGCCTAGACCAATTTATTAATTCTCTTAATTTATATAGCTTATTATTTGGGTTTAATTCTTCTTTTAATTTATAACCAAACAGTTTCCCTTGTTCTTGCGATTTGATAATGTTGTCTATTGGCATTGACTGAAATCCATAAGGTTTATGACCATATTTTATCATTTTCTTACGGATTGTTGTATTACTTCTTGTCTTAAAACCATATTATCTATAAGGCTTGTAGAGTTTTGGCGGACGGACTATATAGTTTTCATGCCCCTGAAGTAGAGTGTATAGGAAAGGGAAAACGCAACAAGCCATATGAGTTTGGCAATAAAGTAGCGGTAGTAGTAAGTGGTCGTAGAAATTTTGTTTTATCCGCAAAATCGTTTCATAATAATCCTTATGATGGTCATACATTGCATCAGAGCTTTGAAGCAGTAGAGAGTGTCACTGGAATCAAGATAAAGAAATCATTTGTTGATCTTGGGTATAGTGGTAGCAATGTAAAGGAGAAGAGTAAGGTATATACCCCAAAAACGCGGAAGAAGTTGTTACAAGAGGACAAGTCTATGATCAAGAGACGCAGTGCCATAGAACCAATAATAGGTCACTTAAAGCAATATGGTCGGATGGGTAGAAACTTCTTGAAAGGTATGATAGGAGATATTATCAATCCAATAATCTCTGCTATTGGTTTGAATTTACGATGCATTGCAAATCATTTACAAATCGTGTCTAACTCCACATAAATCAAAAATATCATCATGCAAAAACTAGATGAACGATAAAAAATCGTTAACAATAGCTCCATATCAAAATTAGACCAACACAGAAATGTATCAGTAAAAATTAACATAACTTATTAATTTTTATTGAAAATCTTAGCAATTTGTTGTCAAAACTCTATCCCATTACAAATGATCAGGATTTGAAGTGTTTTTGGCGGATAGACTAAATACTGCGTCATCATTTGGAAAGATGCGTTTATTCTTAGTAACTTTTCTCAATTGGCTATTCAGCGATTCTATCGCATTTGTAGTGTAAATAATCTTACGAATCTCCTTTGGATATTGCAAGAAAATTATCAAATTATCCCAATTATTATACCAAGATTTAGCTATATGCGGATATTGCTTACTCCATTTTTGAGCAAATGACTCAAGAGCTAATTCTGCTTCTTTTTCAGTAGCAGAAGTATAGATTAGTTTCAAATCCGCTGCTAATTGCTTTCTATCTTTATATGATACATATTTGAGGCTATTCCTGATCTGATGGACAATACAAATTTGATGTTCAGTTTTCGGATATACTGATGCAATAGCATCAGACATACCAGTTAGATTATCACTACAAGCAATTAAGATATCTTTTACTACTCGATTCTTCATTTCAGTAAAATTACCAAGCCAAAATTTAGCTCCTTCATTCTCACTTATCCATAAGCCTAAAATATCCTTTCTGCCAGATAAATCTATTCCTAAAGCTACATATACTGATTTATTAATAATAAGTTTATCTTGTCTTACTTTCACTACTAAACAGTCAAAATATACTATAGGGTATACTGATTCAAGAGGTCTACTCTGCCAAATCTTGACCTCATCTATTACTTCATCTGTAATCCTGCTGATTAGGCTCTCACTGATCTCAGCTCCATATAATTCTTGCAATTGTGTTTTCATATCAGACACACTCATACCCTTCGCATATAAGGATATTATCTTTTGGTCTAAGCCATCTATTCTTGTTTGTTTCTTTGAGACTATTATAGGTTCAAATTTACCTTGTCTGTCTCTTGGAACATTTATCTCTATAGTACCATTCTCACTAATCAGATTCTTACTAAAACTACCATTCCTCGCATTCTCAGTTTCAGCTCTATCATACTTGCTATAACCTATAGCTAACGCGAAAAGGTTTTTACCATAGTTTTTGTATTTACTCACATATTCACCAGATCTAAATCCTATTAAACATTGCTGGACTAACTTTAAAAACTGTTTACATAAAATTATTGATCAATGCCTAAGTTTTTCCTAATCTATGGTAGAAACATTTCCGTGTTAGCTATAAATGTTCTGACATCTCAGCATGCAGTGCTCGCTCTAAAATACCCTTGGTTAATTCCTTAATTAATCTCTCAGGGTTTAATTCCCCGAAGCTCTGCTTCGTGATATCATAAGAAACAACTAAAACTTTTTTAGATACCTCGTAGCTCTGCTGCGAGGAGCATCATTCCATTCTGACTTAGTACTGTTTTTAAATCTACTCCGCCTTCTATCAGCAAATCTATTGCTTCATTTATTTTTTTATTCTTCTCTATTTGCATTTCTGTTACCTATATTTTTAATTACTTCTAATATAGGCTCAACAAAAATTTACACAATCATTGCAAAAGACTCCAATTGGCTATTCAGCGATTCTATCGCATTTGTAGTGTAAATAATCTTACGAATCTCCTTTGGATATTGCAAGAAAATTATCAAATTATCCCAATTATTATACCAAGATTTAGCTATATGCGGATATTGCTTACTCCATTTTTGATCAAATGACTCAAGAGCTAATTCTGCTTCTTTTTCAGTAGCAGAAGTATAGATGAGTTTCAAATCCGCTGCTAATTGCTTTCTATCTTTATATGATACATATTTGAGGCTATTCCTGATCTGATGGACAATACAAATTTGATGTTCAGTTTTCGGATGATGAACGAACATTAGAATTACCCATGACGAATATTAAAATTACCCATTTTTGAGTAAAAAATATTGTCTAAAGTGTTACATTATTATCCTCCGATTTTATAGTTCATTTTTTGCCTTTAGCTGTAGCGATTCTATAACTTTCAGTATTGAGTTCAAGAATTGAAGAATGGTGAACCAATCTGTCAATAACTGCTGACGTAGTCATTTCATCTTTAAAAATAGTATTCCATTTTGCAAAAACTAAATTGCTAGTAATTAATACACTACGCATTTCATAACGTTCAGCTAATAAGGTAAATAAAACATCAGTTTCTTCACGATTATATGGTACATATGATATATCATCAATTATCAATATTTCAAAATAATCGAATTTTTTAATAATTTGCTTAAGTTTTAAACTAAGCTTTGCTTCTAGTAATTGTTGAACCAAATTAGCTGCTGTTGTATATAACAGGAGTTTCGCACTTAGCAAAATTGTGTATTAGTTAGAAGCCATTTAATGTTGTTCTGAATTGATGTTTTTATAACTTCCCAAGTTTGTTGATATAAAGTAATGTTTTCATTTATCCTCCTTTTGTTCATATCAAGCCAGGCCAATACAGCAAGGCAAATATGATTTCTTTGAGCTCGACCCGTGCGTGCCTGACAGCATTCAATACCACAAGTTTGTTTCAATTCTCGATGATAAACTTCTATAGACCAACGCGCCTTAACAATTTTCTCTATTTGCTCACGTGTAGGATTCTCTAAATTAGTTGTTATGTAATCAATGCGACCATTTTTTGCCACAAACTTAAATACCGTAACCCAACCGTATCCACGTAGGTGAATTTTTAGCCCTTCATCGGGAATCTCTAAAGTTTCCAAGCTAACATTACGATTAACTTTTCTATTTTTTCTTAGGTTGGTAACCCATATCCAACCTAAATTACGTATATGTTTTAAATTATCCAAACCACTATACCAAGCATCCATAACTATAGCATCAGGCTTGATACCTCTTTCTTTAGCTAAAGTAAGCATATCACAAAAATGCTCGTTCTTTGTTTTACCATCAGTTTCTTTATCATATATTCTATAATCTACAGGAGTAGATTGATCAATTTGAGTATTGTAATGCAGTAAGTTTACCATTCCTATACCAGGTATAACATCATGTACAGCCCCAGAATATTGATAATTTACAAGCTCGATCCTCTTACTGTATTGCTTTGACAATAAGGTGTCATCTCACACTAATAAACAAGGATCTTCCAGATCAATATATTTTGACACTTTGCTATAGATTTCGCTAGGGCGAAAATCCTTACTCTTTAACCATCGACTTGCACTATCGTGCGATAGATCTAATGGACTTACTTCAGATAATGCTTTGCTAGTATATCTTACACTACTTGCTTGTAAGAATGATTTATATAAATCTTTGCTACATTTTGATCTTGTCATTTTTATCTAAAACTATTTTTCTCTAGATTAGCATATTATTTGCTAAGTGCGAAACTCCTGTATAATACACGTCTACCAGCAAGACACCACTCACGTGCTAAACCTATACTAAGATGACTTTTGCCAGTGCCAGGATTACCAAAAATAAGTATATTTTCATAGCGATCCATAAATTCTCCTTGTGCAAGATATTGGATCTTAGTTGGCGATAATCCTGGGATACGCTTAATATCAAAGTTGCTTAATAACTTATCTCGAGAGAGTTTTGCTTGCTTCAGCAATCTGGCAATACGTTGTTGTTGTCTATGTTCTAACTCACGTATGGCTAACTCCTGTAGATAATCTATATATGTTTTCTTTTCTTGCTCAAAGCTTTCTGCAACTGATTTATAGCACGATGCAAAAGTAGGTAAGCAAAGGTTCTTGAGTAAATTATTTAGCGGTTGCGGAGTTATTATCTGTTTACTCATGCAACCTCCATTGTTTTAAAGCAATGTAATTGATCATATTCAGACAGTATTGGTTGATTAATTTTTACTGAACAAACAGTTTGAGTCTGGCTATTTAGTAAATCTGTAATATGATCAATTATTGGCTCAATCTTCTTTTCTAATAGCACTTCTAATGCAGTAACTACATTCAATTCTCCATACATTTTTGCTAATTGTAATATTTTAAGATATATTTTATGCCCTTTATATGGATATATAGAGATAAGCTGGTCATATACCTGACGAAATATAGCACGTGGGAATAAAGCTTCATAATATTGATATTGAACAAATGCTCCAGGTTTACGTACTAAACTATCAATAATATGTCTATAATCAATAACATAGCCATTGCTGATTCTAGACATTTTTTGTAAACATTTGTTACCATAGTAAAGCTCTATTTCTTCAGAATAAATATAAGCTTTTAAAGTATAACCTATTAAGCGACTAGGCACAGAATAAGCTACAGATAAAATACTAACTGTACTGCTTGGATTAACACGTACTGATAATATTGTAGGTGCATTCCATTTCCTGATTGGTAACTCTTTTAAATGAACTCATTCTTCAGCTAATTTTTCTTTTCTACAGCTATTTCGCTTTTCTTTAATTTGTGTAAGGAATAATTCATAAGCTTTTAAATCAACAAAATTACGTGATCCACGTAATAGCAGATGTTGATTCACTGCTTGCTTAAATGTATCATGACTTTTTTCAACAGAACCATTTTCATGACTGACGCCTGGATTATTTCGCGATGGTGCAACATTGTAATAACCAAGCAATTCTTGCCATCTTTCTGTAAATTGTCTACTATTACCACATTGCTTGGTAGCTGCACTTAAATTATCTGTACGATGCTCTGGTAAAACTCCACCTAACTCCCATACAGCTTTTTCAAACCCTGATGCTAATGTATCAAAACTTTCACTATGGCATATGCTAAAAGTTTCCCAACATGAATAAGGCAACATAAAATGAAATAGTAAGTGAGGATATGGTTGCCCACCAATACAAATACCCAATTGATTCATATTGGTCCAATCAGACTGACTCTGTTTGCCAGGAAGAATATTTTGTAAAAAGATTACTGTCTTATCCTTACCATGTGCAGCTCTCCATTGTTTCAACCTTTTCTGCAAACAGCGTAATTGCTTCCCATTATAATTCCCATGACACTTTTCTGTCAAATATGCTAATATGGTAGTTGCTTGCAACTCCGGTGCTGATTCTAGCATTGATTCTATTTCATCCCAGTGCTTCACAAATGGATCCTTACGTGTCCTATATTTACGTATTGTGCGTAATTCGCTTGGATACTTATTAATACGTAAATACTTACGTGCCGTTTTTATACTCATACCTGCTTTTGCAGCAGAAATTATCTGATTATATTTTTTGATCTTTTGCATTAAAATACCTACTTGGTTATTTGTACATGTCATCAGTAATTCTCGAATAATATTTAAATATTTAAAAATAAATTTTTATTCGATTTTACTGTCCATAGTTACTTCTTTTTTATAGGTAATTTTAATGTTCGTTGAGGGTAATTCTAATATTCGTTAGTCAATTAATGATTAAATGTAATTTAAATCCCATAAACCAACCATAACTACTCATCCCAACTTTGGCAATTTTACCAAAAACTCTATTACTAGAAGTGCGCTTAGCATGACAAATAGATAGTTTTGTTGAATCAATAAAATATATTCCCGTATCTTCGCCTCGTAGTAATTGCAACATTATTGACAATGGCAATATTAACCTTGGCCATAATTGTACTATTCTACTATAACATGGTAAATTAAAGTAACCCTTATATTTATGCGGTAAGTAGTATAAATAATAGTTTTTAAAGTCCTTGCAAGGCGATAGATAAAAATATATGACTATTGTCATCAATTCTGCAAGACTTAATTTTCCTATTCTATGCCTTTGCTGATTTGTTGATAATAGACGGTGTTCTATCCATTCTTCATATATTTTACACAAATTATCTACTAAATAATATATACAGTTATGATACATCTTTTCATGTTGAGTTACTGATCTTTTATTAAAAAAATCTATCATAACTCAACATTAATCTCCTTTAAACCCTTTATCTATAAGCTTTCTATCTATCCCTTATCCTAAATTAGCGTTAACAAACCTGCTATATCTCAAAATTAGCTAATCCAGAATTCAGGTTAAAAGGAAAGTTCAGCAGTGGAAAAAGAGAGTATTTTTTTGGAAGGTAGTTGCAATATTATTCTACCTATGGAATCGATACCTTGAAAAGTGCCTGTAACAATGTCATTTTGATATTTAACACTAATATTTTCATGTAAGTTATAAGCATGTTTTAGCCATGTTTCTCTAATAAATGAAAAGCCTTCTTTCTCCCAGATTTGGTAATATTTTTCAAAATTTGCTATTAATATTTCAAGTAAAGCTTGAGGTGTGATAATAGGGAGTTCTTCAGATACTAAGCTAGTGGTAGGTTGGTCGATATTTATTGGGTGATAGGTTATGTTAATACCAACACCAATAATAAGATAATAAGCATCTTCTACTTTAACCGCCTCAAGAAGTATACCGGATATTTTTTTACCACCTACTAGAACATCATTTGGCCATTTTAATTGGATTTTTTTAAGAACTAGTGGCATCATCCTGCGTGCTTGTATAGGGATCCCGTTTATTTTCTGGAGACCGTGGTCAAGCCACGGTATGACATGTACCACACTATCATAAACCGCTAGGGCTGTAACGAAAGACAATTGTGGTAATAATTCAAGCTCTTTATTTGGTTTAATTAGTAAACTAGCATGTAAATTGCCGGAAGTAGATTGCCAGTTTTTACCGCTTCTGCCACGTCCTTCGGTTTGAGATTTAGCAAGTATGATATAATCTCTATCAGGTTTGTTATTTTTAGCCATTCTAATGGCTTCAAGGTTTGTGCTATCTAATTCATCAAAAACAAATAACTTATATCTACTTAAATTCATTTAAACCTAAGACGAAATAATTAAAGATCCGAAAAGTAAAAACCCTATTACTACAAAGTTAATTAATAATAACCCGTAGGAAATAGGTATTTTTGTTGGATTAGGTTTTTCAGCAAAATACATCGTTTTAATTATTTTAAGATAGTAAAAAGCCGCAATGACGCTAGTAAAGATACCAAAGTAAGCAAGCAAAAACTCTTCTTGGGTAATTGCTTGGTAAAAGAGGTAGTATTTTCCAAGAAAGCCAGCAAGCGGCGGGATACCTATCATAGAAAACATAATTATACAAATTGCAGCAGCTATAGCTTTATGATTTGCTGCAATTCCTTGGATGCTTTCAAAATTGGCTTTGTCTGTTTGGTTTCCGAGTAACATAATCAGGCAAGTAAAGAACCCTATACTTACGGCTGCATATATTAACATATAGAGCATAGCAGCTTTATTGCCATCTTCAGTACGCAGCAATACACCGATTAATACATAACCGATATTTAGAATAGTACTATATGCCATTAATCTTTTTAAGGAAGTTTGACGAATAGCACCAAGAGCACCAAATATCATAGATAATAAAGCAATTATTTTTATTAGATTATAGCTAATAGGGTGATAGTTTTTAATAATTAAATTTTCGATATTTAATAAAATAGCAACAGCCCCGATTTTTGAAGCTGCTGTAAAATAAGTAACCGAAGCAATAGGTGATCCCTCATATACATCTGGTGCCCAGAAATGCAATGGGGTACTTGAAAGCTTAAAGAAAATACTGCTTAAAAATAGCACTACACCAATTACTAAACCTAAATTTACTGAAGAGCTATCATTTAGCTTATAAAATATATCTGAAAATTGTAAGCTTCCGCCAAATCCATATATAAAAGAAATACCGAATAATGATAAGCAGCTAACTAAACTGCCTAATATAAAATATTTTAATGCTCCCTCTGATGATTTAATATCGCTCAATTTAAAACCAGCAAGTATATAAGAAGTTAGAGCAGTAAGCTCCATAGCACAGAAAAGTAATAAAAAATTCTGTGCTGAAATTGCCACAAAAATCCCAACTGTAGATAATAATATCAAAGTTATAAATTCAAATTTTAGTGGCTCACCGCTACGCACCGAATAATCTCGGTAAATTATCATAGATATTATAGTAAATATCAATATGATAGCCTTATAATTAGCAATATTTGCATTAGTAGTAAACATTACATAATCTAGGTATAATACACTTTCAGAGTAAGAATATTTTAGAATAATGAAAATTGTTAATATGGTAAGTAAAATAGTTATATTAGCAACAATTCTATTTTTACCTTGCAGCATTACGGCGAAGAATTGGCTTAAAAGTGCCGTTAAAGTTAAAGTTATTTCAGGAAGTAGCATATAAAATTAATATTGTTTATCGAAATATAAATATTAGTAAATAAATAATTTTTTGGCTCTGTCTCATCAATTGTGTAAATTTCGTGAACCATTAAATTCTACCATCAAATTTGATCATAAAATGAGCCATAGCTTCATTCCAATTGGGGATAGGCATAGACCATTTTTTGGTAATATAATCAATTGTCAGATATAAAACCTTAAATACTGCGTCATCATTTGGAAAGATGCGTTTATTCTTAGTAACTTTTCTCAATTGGCTATTCAGCGATGCTATCGCATTTGTAGTGTAAATAATCTTACGAATCTCCTTTGGATATTGCAAGAAAATTATCAAATTATCCCAATTATTATACCAAGATTTAGCTATATGCGGATATTGCTTACTCCATTTTTGATCAAATGACTCAAGAGCTAATTCTGCTGCTTTTTCAGTAGCAGAAGTATAGATTAGTTTCAAATCCGCTGCTAATTGCTTTCTATCTTTATATGATACATATTTGAGGCTATTCCTGATCTGATGGACAATACAAATTTGATGTTCAGTTTTCGGATATACTGATGCAATAGCATCAGACATACCAGTTAGATTATCACTACAAGCAATTAAGATATCTTTTACTCCTCGATTCTTCATTTCAGTAAAATTACCAAGCCAAAATTTAGCTCCTTCATTCTCACTTATCCATAAGCCTAAAATATCCTTTCTGCCAGATAAATCTATTCCTAAAGCTACATATACTGATTTATTAATCTCTCAGGGTTTAATTCCCCGAAGCTCTGCTTCGTGATATCATAAGAAACAACTAAAACTTTTTTAGATACCTCGTAGCTCTGCTGCGAGGAGCATCATTTCCTTAATGTCCCCCTTCGGGGATCAAAAATCCCTCGCCTTTAGGCGAAGGGAAGATATAATGAAATTGCTTTAGCAATGAATTTATATCAAGAAATATGAGAAGTTATAGAAAGAATAGTCATAGTCAGTATGATTTAAAAGTGCATCTTATATGGATACCAAAATATAGGAAGAGAATATTGATAGGCAAAGTATCGGAAAGGACTAGAGATTTACTGAGGCAGATTTGCATGGAACATGAAGTACATATAATTTCAGGGAAAATATCATGTGATCACGTACATATGTTTATCTCATATAAGCCGCAAATATCTCTTAGCAAGTTAGTACAGTATTTAAAAGGCATTAGCTCAAGAATTTTATTGCAAGAATTTACTCATTTACGAAAACAATTTTGGGGCAATCATTTGTGGGCTAGGGGCTATATGGCAGTCAGTTCAGGTAATATAACTGATGAAATGATACAGCACTATATTGATGAACAGGAAGGTGAACCTGTGAATGATGATCGATTTCTAATCGATTCCACTTTATAACCCCTCAGCTTATAGCTGAGGGTTGTTTAGTTAATCCATTCTGACTTAGTACTGTTTTTAAATCTACTCCGCCTTTTATCAGCAAATCTATTGCTTCATTTATTTTTGTATTCTTCTCTATTTGCATTTCTGTTACCTATATTTTTAATTACTTCTAATATAGGCTCAACAAAAATTTACACAATCATTGCAAAAGACTCAATTTTTTATCAATAAACTTATATCTGAAGTTTTGACAAAAACAGGAGTTTCGCACTTAGCAAAGTTGCGAATCAGTTAAAAGCCATCTGATATTGTTTTGAATTGATGTTTTTATAACTTCCCAAGTTTGTTGATATAAAGTAATGTTTTCATTTATCCTCCTTTTATTCATATCAAGCCAGGCAAATACTGCAAGGCAAATATGATTTCTTTGAGCTCGGCCCGTGCGTGCCTGACAGCGTTCAATACCACAAGTTTGTTTTAATTCTCGATGATAAACCTCTATAGACCAACGTGCCTTAACAATTTTCTCTATTTGCTCACGTGTGGGATTTTCCAAGTTCGTTGTTATGTAATCAATGCGACCATTCTTTGCCACAAACTTAAATACCGTAACCCAACCGTATCCACGTAGGTGAATTTTTAGCCCCTCATCGGGTATCTCTAAACTTTCCAAGCTAACATTATGATTAACTTTTCTATTTTTCCTTAGGGTGGTAACCCATAGCCAGCCTAAATTACGTATATGTTTTAAATTCTCCAACCCGCTATACCAAGCATCCATGACTATGGCATCAGGATTGAGACCTCTTTCTTTAGCTAAAGTAAGCATATCACAAAAATGCTCATTCTTTGTTTTACCATCAGTGTCTTTATCATATATTCTATAATCTACGGGAGTAGATTGAGCAATTTTAGTATTGTAATGTAGTAAGTTTACCATTCCTATACCAGGTATAACATCATGTACAGCTCCAGAATATTGATAACGTACAAGCTCAATCTTCTGACTGTATTGCTTTGATAATAAGGTGTCATCCCCCACTAATAAACACGGTGCTTCCCAATCTATATATTTTGACACTTCCTTATAGATTTCGCTAGGACGAAAATCCTTACTCTTTAACCATCGACTTGCACTATCGTGAGATAGATCTACTGGACTCACTTCAGATAATGCCTTGCTAGTATATCTGACACTACTTGCTTGTAAAAATGATTTATATAAGTCCTTGCTACATTTTGTTCTTGTCATTTTTATCTAAAACTATTTTTCTCTAGATTAACATACTTTTTGCTAAGTGCGAAACTCCTGAAAAATTCTAATTTTTCTGACTAAAGTAAAAATTTATATTTAAAGTTAAATATTTAGCGCTTTTATCAGCTTAAAAGCGATATTTCTACAATTTAAAGTAAATTATTTGCTATATAATACAAATTATAGATTGATACACTCGCCACTTTTTTTAATAAAAATTTTTTGTCAAAACTTCAGTTATATATAAATTAGACTTTAATACACTAAAAATTTGCAATTTTCTATAATAATACGCTATATTACTACTGTTTATGTATAAAAGTTTAATAAAATAATGTATCTGTTATCATATATATTAGGAGGATTGAATACATTACTCTGCCAGTTACGTCGATCAATTAGCTCTATAGAATTCTATAAAGATGTATATCAAAAATATCATGGTTATGGAATAAGATATTTATTTATTGTGTCTTTTATTCCAGCAATAATTTATTGTATCTTTATATTAAATTATCTAATAATCTTGAAACACAGCTTTAACGGAATAAAACAGACAAAAACGACAGATAATATTGAGTATATCATCAATCAATTACCGGAAATGCAATATGCTAATTCACGGATTCTTGTAAAAGATGAAGAACCTATTTATTTGTATAATAAAAATAATGATAAAGTAGCTGTCATTGATACAAAAAATCAGGTTTCAATTAGAGAAAAAAGCAAGATACCTTTTGTAATTGAGGCAGATAAACTTACAATAAATTTTGCAATAGATAATACTAAAAAAAGCTTCCCTCGTACCATTAATTACTCAAGTTTATTCGATCAAAGTCAGATGACTTTAACTCCTGAAATAATAAAAAAATATTTTGCCGATAATTTAATGCATTTACCAAATTTATTTATTTATCTTGGTATGCCAGCTATTATATTATTGTGGTTTGTAACATTCTTTTTAGAAAGAAGTATTATAATATTATTAGTATGTGTTGCATTCAAATTATTATTTAATAAAGTCTCAGTACAAGATGCTACAAGATTAGTAATGTTTTCAAGTGGAGTGCCGATATTACTGCAGCCAGTTGTTCCTTTTGTACCGGTATTAGGTACAATATTACAAATACTTCAAATATTTACTACTTGTCTATTATTTATTGCTATTTGGCAAGTCAATAAGAATAGAAAGTTTTCGAGTTACTTGTAAAAACTCTTCTTCGTTAGAATAGTCTAGAGTTATTTTTTCTTTTATCTGATGTTTAAACCATGTGATTTGCCTTTTGGCATACCTGCGTGTTCGTGTTTGAGCTAGGTTTAAAGCTTCACCCAAAGTTAGTTTGTTTTCTAGATAAGCCAAAATTTCTTTTATACCTACAGCTTTTAAATTTAGATAATCAGGATTGAATTGTTTTTTGATTAAAGCAATTTCGTCTATTGCACCATCTTTAAATATATTAGCTAAACGTTCATCACATATTTTATATAAAAATTTTCTCTCAGGGTTTAAGAAGATAATTTTAAAATTAAATTCAGATAAGATTTGTTCTTTTGGCAAAGTTTGGAAAGAGAAAATAGACTTGCCGGTTTGCAGCACTACTTCATAAGCTCTAATTAGCCTCTGAGTGTCTGATTGATTAATTTTAGATGAAGCTAGTGGATCAAGCTTTGTAAGCCTATTATGTAGCTCTATATTGCCTATTTCGTTATGCAGCTTTCTTACTTGCTGTCTTAAATCGTCAGATATATCAGGAATATTATTATATCCAAAAACTAAGGAGTTAATATATAATCCCGTACCACCTATTAATATAGGAAGCTTACCGCTGGTAGTTACCTGATTTATTTTTTCGGCAGCAATCTTTAAATATTTTACTACCGAAAAATCTTCAGTAATAGGCAAGAAGTTATATAAATGATAAGGAATTTCGCTTTTATAGCTTTCCGGAGGGGAGGCGGTAATAATTGGAATTTCTTTATAAACTTGCATTGAGTCGATATTTATTATTTCCCCGCCGCACGCTTTAGCAAGTGCATGACCTAGATAAGATTTTCCGCTAGCAGTAGGACCACATAAGATGATTATTGCTTTTTTTTGCACTTAAATATTAAGTCCGTACTTGCTTAATAATTGATTAATCATCGTTTTTAGCTCTTCTAATTTTTCAGCATTACTTGATTCAGCTCTTGCAATAATGGCAGATTCAGTATTAGAACTACGCAATAACCACCAACCATCTTCTGTGTTTACTCTTACTCCATCAATATCATTAAATTCTATTTTATCCTTTAGTAATTTTTCTTTGATTTCTTCAATAATTTGTAATTTTAATTCAGAAGAAACAAAAATTTTAACTTCCGGCGTGTTATAGCTTTTCGGTAGCTCATCGATTATTTCGTCTAAAGTTTTGCTTGATCTAGTCAGTAAATCCAAAAATCTTAATGCTGCATAGATTGCATCGTCAAAACCGAAATATTTATCGGCAAAGAATATATGCCCGCTCATCTCACCGGCTAGTAAAGCCTTTGACTCAGCCATTTTACTTTTAATAAATGGATGACCAGTTCGCCATATTATAGCTTGCCCGCCATATGATTTGATTCTATCGGCTATGAGCTGGCTGGCTTTTACATCAAGTATTATAGTAGCATTCGGGTTTTCTTTTAAAATATCCTCAGCAAAAATGCATAAAATTTGATCACCAAATAACATCTTACCGCTTGAACTCACAATGCCAATTCTATCGCCATCGCCATCAAAAGCTATACCAAGCTCGCAATTTTGTTCTTTAACTAGTTTAATTAATTCCTGTAAATTATCAGCCTTAGTAGGGTCAGGATGATGACTTGGAAAGTTTCCATCAATCTTACTATTAATAGTTATGTTTTCATTATTTAAATGATTTTTTAGCTCTTCAACAATATTTCCGGTTGCTCCGTTACCAGGGTCCCAAGCTACTTTTAGGTTGGAATTTACTATTATTTTTTCTAAAATACGATTTAGGTATTTTGATTGTATGTCATTCCCGCCCTCACTGTTATTTCCGCCTTTCCTGTCATTCCCGCGAAAGCGGGAATCCATATTCATATTAAGCTGGATTCCTGCTTCCGCAGGAATGACATTGAAGTCAGTATTTAAAATCTCTGTTAATAAATCCTGTATTTGAGAACCAAAAAAAGATCTGCCATGTTGTATTATTTTAAAGCCGTTATCATCACGAGGATTGTGAGAGCCAGTAACCATAATACTACCAGCTGGTGTAAATTTTTTATCAGCAAAATATAGAACTGGACTTGGGACAACACCAATATTTATGACCTCAGCCCCTGCATCAATTAAACCCATCTCTAAAGCTTTATAAAGGGTAGGAGAGCTAAGCCGCCCATCCATACCGACGCAGATTTTGTTATTGTCATTCTTTATGGTCATTTTTGCAAAGCAAAAACCAACCTTATAAGCTACTTCTACTGTTAAATCGGTAAGGCTATTACCTCTTATGTCATAAGCCCTAAAAATGTGTTTGTTAATGTTCATAAATCTGAAGTTTTGACAAAATCCTTTCCATAAGGAGAAATGTATTCCAATTTTTTTATACTTTTTTAGTAATAACAAAATTTATTTATTCTATTTGGGTACATAATGTATCAAAAACTGTAGCAATTTTGTCTAATATTGCTGGTTTATACTCACTAATATTATTGGGTAATGCTAGCTTTTTATTAAATGAGGTTTTGGTAATTTGATTACTTCCATCAAAACTTGATTTTATTGTAATTTCCAACTTACCATGTTTATTACTTTTGCGTATTACTGGTGCAAATGGTTTGACCTGATGATTATTTCTAATATTTCTATGATCTGGTATCCCTCTGGATATAGACTTTGCTAATATTTCTTCAAGGGAAATTTGTGGCATAGATCTATAAACTTCACTTGGAGACAACATATTGCTATTGATTTTTTTATCCCATGCCCTTACTTTCCTTGCCTTAACTGAAGATTGTGCATGATACAATATGTTGTACGCTAGCATTACGAATAACATATAATCCTCATCTTTATTTGGATCATTTGTTTGAAATTTATCCATCAATAATTTTGACTTACCAAATTTTAAAAAATGCTCAATATCAAACCTTTGTCTATAGTATTCATATACTTCTTTACCACTGATTTTATCCTTTTGTTGACCAGAAACACATAACCATAAATCTCTGTTATATTTCCTATTTCCTGATGCATCTAACACCTTAACCTGAATAAAATTTAGCGGTTTATCAGACATGATATGCTGTGTCTTACCCTTGATTAGATAATTCTTAAATAGTGAAATACTAATTGATATGTTACCATTTTTTGTAGCTTTTACTACAGTTTCTTCTGTATCTGGAATCAGTAAATTATCAGAACTACTACAAGAAATCTTAGCTCCATAAAATCTTTTACGCCCTCTTGTTTTTTGCTCCTCTGTATATATTTTGTAAATACTGCGATTAATTCTTTGGCGGGTTATTGTCACCGTATTTGCTTCATTGTGCAGCGGGTGAATGAAAGATAGAGTGCTATAACCTGCATCACCTACTGTTATATTTAGAGCCTTTTGTGGTATTTGCTTAACAATTTTTATTATTTGTTTGCTACCTTTGCTATACTTATTCTCATCTGATTTTACTCTATTTATAGATATTGGTACAGCCCATTTAGGCTGAGCACCGATGCAAACTACACTATATTCATAACCCGCAACTGGTCGGTTATTAGCATTCTGTCTAATATATGTACGATCAATTGCTTTCTTGGAATCTTTCTTGCTACTCACTGTAGTATCTATTTGTAGTAAGTTTTTACTCTCATTAATCAGTTTACTTATTAAGTATTTTTCTATATCTTCTCGAGTCTCAAAACGTTGCTTATCTCTTATATTTAATGATTCATCACGAGCACAGTAAAAATTCTCTATAGCTCTGTATACACTTGACCAACTACGCTGAAAATATTTATTAGTTGTTAATTCAACAACAGATCTTGCTTTAACGCTATCATTAGTTACTAGTGATAGTATTAATCTCTCAGGGTTTAATTCCCCGAAGCTCTGCTTCGTGATATCATAAGAAACAACTAAAACTTTTTTAGATACCTCGTAGCTCTGCTGCGAGGAGCATCATTAAAAATTTTTTGTCAAAACTTCAGTAATTGAGCAAGCTTCGTTGTATGGCTTCTATGTCGTTCCCGCCTGTGCGGGAATGACATAGAAGCGGTATGCCACAAATCCTATAAGCTAAAACTCTCGCCTAAATAAACCTCTTTAACTTTTTTGCTATTTGCTATTTCTTTGCTACTTCCTTCCAATAATACTTTCCCCTCGACAATAACATATGCTCGGTCAACTATATCTAAAGTATCACGCACGTTATGATCGGTAATTAGAATACCGATATTGAATTCACGCAAATAAGTAATTAGATTTTTGATATCAGAAATAGCTAGGGGATCAATACCAGCAAGTGGTTCATCAAGCATGATAAATTTCGGCTCTATTGCAAGCGATCTTGCAATCTCAAGCCTGCGTCTTTCACCGCCCGATAAGCTAGCAGCGGATAGATCTTTTAAATGTATTATAGAAAATTTTTCCAGTAAATTATGAGTTTTTTGCTCAATTACTTCTTTATCATTTTCCGATATTTCAATTATAGCTTTAATATTATCTTCAACCGATAAGCCTCGAAAAATTGAAGGTTCTTGAAGAAGGTAACCAATACCAAGCCTTGCTCTTAAATAAATTGGTAAATTAGTTATGTTAATATCATTTAATAATAACTGTCCCGAATCTGCTTTCATTAAGCCAATAATGATGTTAAAACAAGTTGTTTTACCAGCTCCGTTTGGACCAAATAACCCAACTATTTCGCCTTGTTTTACATTAAGAGATATATCGCTTAATATGGTTCTCTTTTTATAGGATTTTGATATATTTTTAACTTGTAAGCTGTCCATTTAATCTCTCAGGGTTTAATTTCCCCGAAGCTCTGCTTCGTGATATCATAAGAAACAACTAAAACTTTTTTAGATACCTCGTAGCTCTGCTGCGAGGAGCATCATTTTTCTTACTATTTTTCTTTATAATATCCACATAATAAATAAGTTTATTAGTTTTTAAAATATTATTATTACGTTCCAATACAACATTACCAAGTAAAATGAGTTGTTTATTATCTAAAAAATATTTCCCTGAATCTGCCAATAACAACTCATTATTAATTTTTTTCTCAACACTCAATTTAGTTGGAACAACTATATAATCAATTGTTTGTTTATTATCTACTGTTTTATAAAAAATATATAATTCTTCAGTTCTAAGTATCGCATTATCAAAATAAACAACGACATTTCCCAGGTATTCTGCCTTTTGTTTAACTCTATTAATGATTAAAGTATCAGATATGATATGTAAGTTCGAAATATCTTTATCATCAGCATATGTTGAGATACTAATAGTAAAGAATATTACAAGTTTAATAGTCCGATAGATCAATAGTAGTGTAGACATTGCCTTTAAAAATTATAATATTATTATCGTCTTGCGTGTTAAAACTATCTGAAGTAATAGTAGAGTTTTTATGAAATAATGTAGCAGGAGAATTACTAATTATACTTTTATTTATTAAATCAATTCTTGCATCGTTAGTGTCAAATATCATATCTTCAAAATAAAATTTTACATCATTTTTTAAATCTAATATATGCGACTCTTCGTTTAAAAACCCTTCTTTTGCATAAACAGTAACTGATTGATTTTGATTTATATTATATATACCGTTTATTATGTCTAATTTGTATTTATTATCCGAATCTTTTATAGCTTGCTCAGCTTTCACTAAATAGCTATTTAGATTCTTATCTACTCCCTCAAAAACCGAATCTTTTAATATAATATTATATTTTAAATCAAGGTTTTTTTCTGGAGCTTTTTCTACAATATTAGTATTATTTTCTTCGGTAGGGTAGCTACTTTTAACTAATGTATATCCTGCATATAAAATTCCAAGTATAATTAGGAAATAAGTAAATTTCCAAAATTTTTCCCGTCGTTTATAAGAGGAAGGCATATATTAGTTAACTCCTGCTCGCAATAAATCATGTATATGAGTAATGCCTATAATGATATTATTGTCAACAATGGGTAAATTAGTAATATTTTTAGCTTTCATTAAATCTAAAACTTCTTTTGCCAATATGTCAGATGAAATATATACAGGATTTTTAGTCATAATATCTGAGGCTATTTTTAAATGAATTTGATCGTTAATATGACGACGTAAATCACCATCTGTTATAACACCTACTAAATTCTTAGCTTTATCTATTACTAAGGTACAACCTAAGCGTTTTTTATTCATAACAATTATAGTTTCAGCAAAAGGTGTGTCTTCATGCACTAAAGGTATTTGGTCACCGCTACGCATTAAATGTTTAATTTCTGTCAAATTAGCCCCTATGCTACCGCCTGGATGGTATGACTTGAAATCATCCTTAGTAAAACCTTTTACTTCATGTATGACAGTCATTAATGCATCGCCAAGTGATAACATTATTAAGGATGAAACTGTAGGAGCTCCAATTATTGAAGCTTCTGAATATTCAGGCACTATAAGTAAGAAATCACTATTTGCGGCTAAAGTAGAATTTTTATTCATTGTCATTGCGGCAATTTTTACAGAAAAATCTTTGCAATATTTAATGATGTTAAATAATTCCTTAGTTTCACCAGAATTAGAAAGCATAATTACTAAATCATCTTTAGTAATCATCCCAAGGTCTCCGTGACTTGCTTCCGCTGGATGTATATAAAAAGCTGGCATACCAGTTGAAGAAAAGCTTGCGGCTATTTTCTTTGCAATATAACCGCTTTTACCCATACCCGTTAAAATTACTCTTCCTTTAAAAGATAGTAAAAATTCTACAATTTTGTTGAAGTCTTCAGGAATATGTTCAGATAGCTTTTTTAAAGCACTAGCTTCACTAGAAATTACTCTTTTAGCAACATTTTCGTAATTGTTTATAGGGTTCATTGCTTTTGTAGTTGTGTTATAAAAATCGTCATTGCGAGGAAAAACTGTAAGTTTTGACGAAGCAATCTTAGGGGGGGGCAGCAGATACTACTTCCTGAGATTGCTGCACTCTCTACGTTCGCTCGCAATGACGTTTATTATCAATTAAAATATTTACGTTCTGTAACTACTTCAGTCGTTTCAGCATTATTGTCTTCGTTCCAAGCTCTTTTTTTACCATTATCCCGTTTTTCAGGTTCTTGATGTTCTTGAGGACTATTTTTTGGTTTTGGGCTTGCTGAAGATTTATCTTTCTCAGCATTTTTAATAGTTAGTTTTGCTTTACCTTTATTATCGCACCCGATAAGCTTAACTTTTACTATATCACCTTGCTTTAAAACACTGCCGACTGATTCGATTCTTTCTTCGGCAATTTCGCTAATATGGACAAAACCATCTTTATTGCCTAAATAATTAACAAAAGCACCAGAATCTAATATTTTCATCACTGTGCCGTTAAATACTTCACCTATTTCAGGGTCAATAGCAATAGCTTTAACTTTATCTAAAGCAACTTTTAGTTTATCCTTATCTGAAGCATAAATAGAAACTGTGCCATCATCGCTTATATCAATTTTAGCACCGCTAGTTTCACAAATTTCCTTTATTACTTTACCACCAGGACCGATAATATCTCTGATCTTATCTTTATCAACTTTTAAAGTAGTAGTAGAAGGAGCGTTTTTGCTCATCTCATTATTTGGTTTACTAATAACTTTATTCATTTGCTCAAGTATATGCAAACGTCCAAGGCGTGCCTGTTCTAAGGCTATTTTCATTATTTCGAAATTTACCCCTCGTATTTTAATATCCATTTGTAATGCGGTGATACCTTCGCTAGTACCTGCAACCTTAAAGTCCATATCGCCGAAATAATCTTCATCGCCAAGAATATCAGATAATACCGCAAATTTTTCATCCTCCTTAACAAGCCCCATAGCAATACCTGCTACCGGTGCTTTTATTGGAACGCCAGCATACATTAAAGCAAGTGAGCTACCACAAACTGTTGCCATTGAAGAAGATCCATTAGATTCGGTAGTTTCCGCAACTACTCTAATAGAATAAGGGAACTGTGTTTTAGTAGGCAATACCGGATTAACAGCACGCCAAGCGAGTTTACCATGACCAACTTCACGTCTTCCTGGAGCTTTCATCGGCATTGCTTCATTAACAGAGTAAGGCGGGAAGATATAATTAAGCATAAAGCGTTCTTTATATTCACCCTCAAGGCTATCGATTATTTGTTCATCTAAGCTAGTTCCAAATGTGCTACTTACTAAGCTCTGTGTTTCGCCTCTAGTAAATAAAGCTGAGCCGTGAGCACAAGGTAATAATCCAACTTCACAAGTAATTTGTCTTATATCTGTTGTAGTACGTCCGTCGATACGTTTATTTTTTTGTAAAATATTACCACGTAATATATCGGATTCAACGGATTTTAAAGCGGATTCGATTTGGTAATTATTATATTTCTTACTTTCTATATCATCTGCAAAATGTTTAAGTACTTTTTCAGGTATTAGCTCTAAATTAGTACTACGTTCCTGTGTAGATTTAATTGCAAAAGTTTGCTCAATTTCTTTTGCAAATAATTTTTTGATTTCATTCTTTAATTCAGCAGGATATAAATCTTGCATTTCAAACTTCGATTTTTTAGCTTCAGCTGCAAGTTCTTTAATAATATTTACTACTGGTTGGAAACTGTCAAAACCGAATTTTACAGCAGCAAGCATTTGCTCTTCAGAAAGTAAATGTGCTTCTGACTCAACCATCATTACAGAGTCTCTTGTTCCTGCAACAACTAAATCAAGCTGGCTTGTCTTTAATAAGTCAAGAGTTGGGTTTAAAACGAATTCCCCGTTTATTAAGCCTACTTTACTTGCAGCAACTATTTCTAGATAAGGTGCAGGTGAAAGGCTAAGTGCAGCGGAAGCACCGATAATAGCAAGTATATCAACTGGTGTTTCAGGGTCATATGAAAGAACAGTGCAGGTAACAAATGTTTCATTAACAAAAGCAGGGTGAAATAATGGTCTGATCGGTCTATCTATCAGACGTGATACTAAAACTTCCCGATCTGATGCTTTACCCTCACGCTTAAAAAAGCCGCCTGGTATTTTACCAGCAGCATATGCCATTTCTCTATAATTAATTGTTAGAGGAAAAAAGCCAATACCTTCTTTTGCTTTGGCAGCAGTTACTGCTGTACATAGTAAGACAGAATTACCCATTTTAACAGTAACTGCTCCATCAGCTTGGCGAGCTATCTTGCCAGTACTAAGTTCAAGAGTTTTTCCGCCCCATTCAACTGTTTTAATTATCTCATTAAACATCTATATATATCTCTTAATTTGTATTTTAGTGTTTTGCGTCATTGCGAGGAGAAACTGTAAGTTTCGACGCGGCAATCCTAGGAATCTTGTGCTTTTTCATAAGATTGCCACGCTCATTTCATTCGCTCGCAATGACGCTTTGGTATCCACGCATGGATGACATAAATTTACTTAATTTTCCTAATACCGAGCTTACTTATTAAATCTAAATACTCGCTTACATTTTTTTTCTTTATATAATTAAGTAATCTACGACGACGTCCGACTAAGATTAATAACCCTCTTCTTGAGGTATGATCTTTATGATTAGATTTGAAATGCTCAGTTAAGTTATTGATCCGCTCAGTTAAAATAGCACATTGTACTGCACTTGAGCCTGTATCATTATCATTTATAGCATAATTTTTAATTAATTCTTGTTTACGTTCTTGTGTAATCGACATCGATAATTTCTCCTTATTAGTCTATTGCGTTAAATTAAATACTCGTGAAGAATGGAAGCAATTCTTATTTAAGCTACCGATTGCAAGCAGAACGCCCTTATAGCGAACCCACATAAAATCTACGTTTTTGTCATAATCAAATAGGCATTTTTGACCATATTTAATTTTTTGTGCTTGCTCGTCGTTAGCATCAAGAACCAGGATGTCGTCCAGTATTGCTTCTATCTTTATATTTTTTTCCTCAAGGAAAAGTTTGGTAATATCATTAGAAGAGTCAATTCGAATAGAATTTTCTGCTTTAAATATCCCAACTTGAGTACGGCGTAATTCTATCACAAATCCTAAACTTTGCAAGGACAATGCCAAATCTTCTGCTAAAGTCCTTATATAAGTACCTTTTGAGCATTCGGCGTAGTAGGTAGCAGTAGCATTTTGTTCATCGTAATCAAGACATTTTAGATTATAAATTGTTATATTACGTGGTTTTAGTTCTACTTCTTTACCATCTCGTGCTAATTTATATGCTCGTACTCCATTAACTTTAAGAGCAGAAAAAGCAGGGGGGATTTGTGTTATAGTACCAATAAATTTAGAGCATATAGCATATGCATTTTCTTTTGATGGTATATAATCTGTTGTAGCTATTACTTTGCCGGCATAGTCACCGCTATCGGTTTGCTTGCCAAATTTTACGGTAAAAATATAGGTTTTTTTAGCGTCAATCAGCATTTGCACTAATTTTGTAGCTTCACCTATAGCAAGGGGCAGTACTCCTTCCGCCTCGACATCTAGAGTGCCACTATGACCTATTTTAACTTTACCAAGTACTTTTTTTATTATACTTACAAGTTTAGCCGAGCTTATTCCTCTCGGCTTATAAACATTTAACCAATAACTATTCATCTAATTTAACTTGACGTGGGTTTAAAAAATCTATAATATATAATTCTAGCCAATTAGGTTAGACCAAAATCAATGACAATTAACCAAAATAATTCAAACCATACTTTTTCAAGTCATAATTTAGATAATTCCCCTCGTAAAATCAACAAGTTAATAAATAAATTTTCAGACTATATTTGGCCAATAAAACGCCAAGAGCTTTCTAAGTTTTTATTCATTACTTTACTAATGTTTTGTATTTTATTTATTCAAAATTTAATCAGAGCATTAAAAGATAGTATAGTTACTACGATGATTGGAGTGGAAACAATTTCCTTTCTAAAATTCTGGGGAGTGATGCCTTGTGCTTTTTTAATGACGGCTATTTATGTAAAGCTTGTTAATAGAATGAAAGCAGAAAATATATTCTATCTTATTATCTCAATATTTTTAGCATTTTTTGCCCTTTTTGCTTATGTTATTTTCCCAAATCATGAGATATTACATTTAAGTCCAACTACTGCTCAAAATTTAATTGCAAGCCTGCCTAATTTAAAATGGTTTATTTTGCTTTTATCGAAATGGAGTTTTTCTCTATTTTATATAATAGCTGAATTATGGCCAAATGTAGCTTTTGCACTGCTTTTTTGGCAATTTGTAAATAATATAACTACTGTTGAAGAATCGAAAAGATTTTATCCTTTATTTGGATTACTGAGCCAAACGGGGATTTATTTAGCAGGACAGTTTTTAGAAAATTTAAGCCATATTAATGAGTATGTAGCTGCTCAGTTTTCCTTGCAGGCGTCTTTTCATACTCTTTCCGTGCAGATTATATTAACCATAGTATTGATTCTAGGGATAGTAGGTATTAAAACTTTTTGGCTATTAAATCATAAAGTGCTAGATAAAGAACATATGGCATTATTGCGTTTTAAGGCACAGAAAAAAAACATGACAATTGTCGAAAGCTTTCAGATGATCCTTTCTTCAAGACATATTAGGTTAATTGCAACTTTACTTATTTGTTATGGTATTACTATAAATTTAGTGGAAGGACCTTGGAAAGCAGCTGCTACTAAACTATACAAAACCCCGACCGAATATGCTGCTTTTATTGGTAATTATTTAAGTTATACGGGGGCGTTTACCATTCTTTTTGTTGTGCTTGGCTCAAATATAGTTAGAAAACTCGGTTGGTTTACGGCAGCTATTATTACTCCTATAATAGTTTTTACTACAGGTATATTATTTTTTGCTGTTAATAATTTTGAAAGCTCTGCTGGTTTGATAGCAGCAAGCTTTATCCTTACCGATCCAGCTTTAATTGCCATAACTATCGGTGCTATTCAAAATGTGCTTAGTAAGTCAAGTAAATACACCTTATTTGATTCAACAAAAGAAATGGCTTATGTGCCATTAGATAAAGAAATAAAGATAAAAGGAAAAGCTGCTGCTGACGTGCTTGGTACAAAACTTGGAAAATCAGGAAGTGCATTTTTACAATCTTTAGTTTTTATTATTTTGCCTTCTGCAAGTTATCAATCTATTTCCGTATGTTTAATGTTTATATTTATAATCACCTGTTTAATATGGTTTTGGGCAGTAAAAGAATTAAACAAAGAATATAAAAAATCTGTTAAATTTTCTCAATAAAAAACAATTTTTTTCTTGCTATTACTAGCAAACTATTATTAGAATTAATCTCTCAGGGTTTAATTCCCCGAAGCTCTGCTTCGTGATATCATAAGAAACAACTAAAACTTTTTTAGATACCTCGTAGCTCTGCTGCGAGGAGCATCATTGTAATTTAAAATATAGCCTGGAGGTTTTATGAGTAAAGATCCTAATGTAGAAGAAATTATCAAGGAGTTTGATCCAATAGCAAATAAAGAGTTCACTGCAGCAGAAAAGCAAGAACAAACAAGACAAGAGCAAGAATTGTTTGAATCTGAGGGAGATAGTATTTTTATTAGTGGTGCTGATGCTACAAATGCGAGTAGCATACCAACATCTTCGCTTTCAGCTAGTGCTTTAGCAGGAGGTATATCAGGAGATGGCTTTATAGATCCAATAACTGAAGCTATTCGAAAGGAAATTCTAGAAAAGCAGCGTGATTTAATAAGAAATCAGTTGCTAAAAGAAAATGCAGAAAATCCTGATCTAAAGTCTAATTTTGAAAGTGATGAAAAATTTAGAGATTTTTTAAGAACTTTAAATGAAGATCCAAATAAAAAAGAACTATACGATAAAGCTTTAGAAAATCCTGAGCTTAAAAAGGGATTAGAAAATATAGAAATAGCAGGCTATAAAAACGTTCATGCATCACATAGTGCAGAAGTTTATCGTGAAAATAAAATTAAAGAAGAACAAGAAGAGTTATTAAGAAAATATCTTAATAATGATCCTGCTTACTCAGAAGAAGCAAAAGATCAAGAAAAATTCAGACAATTTCTAGCAAACCTTAATGCGGGGGCAAGACAAGGCTTATATGATAAAGCTTTATCTGACGAGCAGTTTAAAGGGCAGTATGAAAATATTAGACAAGAATATGCCAATAAATATGTTGGCGGATTTAGGTCAATGCAATGGGAAAATCAAGTAAGTGCAGGTGATCTTAGATCAACAGTAATTAAAAATGATGCCGGTGAAGAAATTTGTACGTTAGCCGAAAAAACTCATAAAACTGCCCCAATGACTGTCTATAAGCAGGATGGTACTGCAGTTACAGTTAATTCATATAGAACGATAGACTTTCCTATAGATCTTGAGGGCAAAAGTGGTACGATGCATTTATCGCTTGTTGCACAAAATAAAGAGGGTAAATCTAATAATGCACTCCGTTTTACTGCTCACTATGAAGCAGATCCGCATCCTGATGGCACTCCTAAACTCAAAGAAGTAAGCTCACCGCAACCTATAAAATTTATGGGAAAAGATGAAAATGCAGTAGGTTATATAGAGCATGGCGGAGAAATTTATACGTTGCCTGTAACACGAGGCAAATATGAAGCCATGATGAAAGAGGTTGCAGTAAATAAAGGGCAGGGCGTTGATGTTTCACAAACTATAGAACAAGATATTTATAGAGTTCAAGGAGGTGAAAAATCTGTATCTTCGCAGCAAATAGATCCAGCAAATGAAAAGTCTATTGAAACTAAAAATACAGAAATACCTGAACCTCAATCGGGGATAACTTCCAATCAAGTACCTCCTGTAACACCTTTTAGTTCAGGGCCAAAGCCTGTGATTTCACAAATGCCACAACCACAACAAGCTGAGATTTTGCAGCCACAACCACAAGGAATAGTTGATGCAGCAGCAGGCTTATCGCAAGCTATGCAGCATTTATTAGATCAGTTAAATAAAGATTTAAAAAATGAAAATGAGCCAGCTGGGTTAATCGGTGAGGTAGCAGAGAAAATCTTAGGAGAGAAAGAAGCAAAAGTTGACCAACAACAAGCAGGCATTAATACTTTAGCTGAAAATGTATTAGGTAATAAAGAGCTTTCTGAAGAGGTAAGGGTAGAGGGTATAGGTAAAATATTAGACACAATAAATAATGATAATGTTTTATCAGAACCAGAAAAAGCAAAATTGCTTGGAGGAATAACATCTGTTGCTCTAGATCAAGATAGTTTAAGTCAAGCTGCGAAAAAACAAATAGTAGGAAAGATAACTGACTCTGCTTTAGAGCTTAATACATCAGATGTAAGATTGCAGGCTATTAATGGCATAACTGATGCTGTATTAGATAGTAACCTGAATAAAGACGAAAAAGGAGAGATATTTGAAGTAATAAGCAATGTAATAGAAGCTTCTAAGCATGATGCTCCAGAAAAAAGTCAATTAAAAAGTGATGTACTAGATAAAGCTAGAGAAGCAGGAATTCTAAGTCCAGAACAGCAACAATTAATGCAGCAAAATTTAGATAAAATTAAAGAAAAGCAAGCAGCAGAAGAAACAATAAAAAAAGTAAACGGTATTTTATATGATCCTTTATCTGATGTTGTAAAAAAGACGGATGCAATAAAAACTATCACCACAGATGTTTTAGATGGTCCAGCTAAAGCGGAAGTAAAAGGTGCAATAGTTGAAGGTATTACAAAAGAAGTTGCTCAAAGTCCTTTAAGCATTAAGGATAATGTAGGTATTATTGAAGTTGTGGGTGAGGCTATAGCTAGTCATAAAGACATGTCTATACCAGAGAAAGCTACTATTGCTTCATTTGCAGAAGATGGAATTGTAAAAAGCACAGCTGAGCTGAAAGATAAAGAACTAATGACCAAAGGTCTGATTGATGGAATTCATAAGGGTATAGGAAATGAAAGTCCTGAAATAACTCAAGGTGTTGTTAAAAGCATTAACGCTAATGCTTTACCTGAAGCAAGATCTGCTCTTGAAAATATAGCAAACGAAGCAATATTAGAAAGGGAAATGCAGAATTTAACTCAAGGTTTAAAAGGACAAGATTTAGAACAAGATAAACCAGAGAAAGATATAGTTAAAGCTGCAAGAGAAACAATGGAGGCTTTGGGAAATCTTAATAAAGCTGCTGAGCCTGGATTTGAAAAAGGACCTGTTGATGATACACCAAAACAACAAACAGAAAAACCTATAATATCTGAACAAGAAAAAGTTGTACAAGAAACTTCAAGTAGGTTAAATGATATATCTCAATTTATAAGTAAAAAAGTTAATAACCTCCGTAGCCTTCTTGATGAACGCGGAAATCTTAAAACTAATGAAGAAAAGCAAGCTGAATTAGAAAAGCAAGCTAAAGATTTAACTAAAAAGTTTAATGAAAAATCTTCTACTAAAGATCAGTTAGATTTCATACAGGCTAATTTAATTGATAATAAAGATTTATCTAAAGATGCTCGTTTAAAAGCTATAGATAATTTATTACAAGAACAGGTGGAAAAAAGAGGGGCAGCTGTTTCAGGACAATCTCAAGATAAAACAGAAGATGTAAGAACTTTATCAGGAAAGTCTGAATTAAAACCTGTAAGTAAAGACGAGCCGGATATTGAAAGAGCTAAAATGGTCATGGGAAAAGATAAAGTTAATATTAAGGATAATGTAGCAATTATGACAAAATTGACGGAGGCAAAAAATGCTATACACTCAGCAAATCCTACAATATCCAATGTCAAAGCTCCTAATGGCACTAAAAAAGGACAATCATTTCCATGATGTAAATTTAATCATCCCTCTTATAATTTAAAATGGCATAATCCTTAGTTATAATAGGGAAGAAATCTTTATTAAAAGGTAATAATTCGGTTGTTTTATCTAAAAATTCTACTTCTATTATATCACCAGCACCAAAATTGAGGATATTTTTAATTTTACCGATTTCAGTATAATTACTGTCTAATACTGATAAATTATTTAAATCGGTTATATAAAACTCGTCTTCTTCTAGTTTTGGCACACTTGAACGTAAACAAAATAATTTATATCCTTTTAAATTTTCTGCTTCATTGCGAGTAGATATATCATTAAACTGGCAAATTAATTCACCTTTAGAATTTTGTTTAATTAGATTAATATTTACTTTCTCACCTGATTCGTTTACTAATTCCCTTTCAGTTATTTTTACAGTAGGATCAGTAAAAGATCGTAAAATTACATGTCCTTTAATCCCATGACATGATTTTATTACACCGACTAGAATTAAATTTTCTAAGGAATCCATTAATTTACCTTTAAATTTTGCTAGTTATATATAATAATATATTTAAATAATTTTTTATAGATATGATAAAAAAAATAATTGCTGGCATAATAATTTCTTGCTCCTTATTACTATTTCTTTTTTTTGGTGCATTGTCTCTAGTTAATTATAACTCTGTTGCGAGTAATTTCACTAATCGCTTGGGAATTGCCAATGAGAATATCGGAAAAATAAAGATAAATAAATTCCCAATACCTTATTTAGCTATTGAATCGATAAAGGAAGAGGGAAAATTAGATTTAGAAGAAGTTAAAGTCTATTTCTCATTCTGGTCGCTTATAAAATTTAGCCCTCAAATTAGTAGATTAGAAATATTAGATGCTAAGATTTATGCAGATTCTAAGATGCTCAATATTTATAATAACGAAGAGCTAATAGGTAAGTTTTTTAAATATAAACTGCAAAATATAAATCTTAATATTACGAACCTCAATATTATTAATAAACAAGATTATTCCATTTTAAACTTTTCTAATTGTTCATTAAAAAAGGAAAATTTAGCATCTAATTATATATTTAAAACTACAAATAACGAGTTAGGCACAATTTCAGGCTCAATTAATAAGAATGAGAATATAGTAAATTTTAGCTTTGATATTGATAATAAAGATTATAATTTTAAATTATCACAAATTTATAAAGATTTTAAGCTTGATAGTGGTAGTGGTGAATATAATATCAAAAACCTAGCATTAGCAATGTATAACATCCTACCGGATTTAAGCCATATTTTAAATAAGCTGAATCAAACAGCTGGAGTAAGTATTAAATTTAATATTTTAAATTCAGAAAATGCAGTAGAGCTAAAAGATATAGTTGTAGAATCACAATTTATTACGGGAGGTGGTGTTATTAGTATTGCTAAAAATGATAATACTACTGGCACTGTTAATTTAAATTTTTCTAAAATAGATTTAAATTCAATAGTTTCTTCAAATACTCCGGTAACATTTAATATTGCTCCATCGAATATTAGATTTATTTTTGCTGATAAGTTGCTTAAAATCAATATTGCAATTGATGAAGTGATTCTAAGTAATAATAATACATTAGAAAAAGTAGCGTTTACTTCTAGCTTATCAAAAGGCACTTTAAAAATAGATGAATGCTCAGGAAGTATTAAACCAGGTGGTGAGTTCAAGCTTCTAGGTAATGTAACGCAAAATTCTATCAGAAGTATGTTTGATGGACAAGTATATTTAAAGCATAATGATTTTAATTCGTTACTAAATATATTAGGATTTGCTGATATCACAGTTAAAGATGCTATACCATTTACTCTATCGTCTGAGTTAAAATTAACCCTAATAGATTTGTTTTTTAAAGATTTATCGCTAAAAACAGATAATTTAAGTCTGTCAGGGAATTTTTCTGGTAAATTTATTGCTCAAACACCTCATTTAAATGCTACACTTAGTATATCTTCGCTTGATTTAACAAAAAATAGTTATCCAGTAATTTCGCCTTTTATCGAATTTGTGCAAGGCTTGACTAAGGATATGAAGAGCCTAGATTATCCAAGTAAATTTATCCCAATTAGAACAAATCCTTATACAATTAATTTAGATATTTTAGTAGATGGTGTTAAATATAATGATCAAATCTTTGATAAGATGAATCTACTTGCTAAAATTTTACCAGCTAGTGTAAAAATTAGTAATCTAGATTTAAAAACAAATAATAGCTACTTATCAACTAGCTGGAATTTGGATGCTTCCAGCGTATTACCATCTTTAACTGTCGAAATTAAAGATGGTAGTTTAAGTACTGATTTATTATCACCTGCAAAGTTACTTGATTTAAGAAATAAATTAGTAAATGATTATAGCTTAGATAAAGTTACGTTACAAATATATGGTAATTTATCTAGCTTGTCGCAAAATGATTTAGTACTAAAAAATGTTAAATTCTATGCAGTAAATAATAATAATTTACTACAATTCAATAATATTGAAGCAGAACTATTAGGTGGTAAATTGCAAGGTAGTGGTAATATTTTGTTAGATCCTTACTCTCTTAATTTTGTATATGCATTAAATACTATAGATTTAGATAAGGCTTCAGCACTCTTACCTAAAATATTTACTGCTTCAGAAGGTGAAATAAGTATTAGCGGTAGTTTTTCCACTAACGGCAATACCCTGCAAAATCAACTATATAACCTTACTAGTAAATCACAATTTGCTATAAATATCATCACTGTTAATAACTTTAACATTGATTCTTTCATACAGAAAATTAACAATTATGATTATAATGCGTCGAATCTTGATAAAGATATAAATAGTGCTATAACGACAGGACAACAAAGAATTACGGGTATAAGTGGTAATATTGACTTACAAAAAGGCATTGCTCTTTTAAAAGATATAAATTTTGTTACCCAGTACAGTACAGGGGCTGCATCTTTCGCAGTTAATATATATAATTTTGATATGGATGCATCTAATATTCTAGCTTTTTATATTCCGTCTAGCCTTGTTAAACCTGATCCAAAAAATACTAGTTCTAATGCAGATAAAAGTATTTTAAGCAATCTTAGTTTGAGAGTACAAGGAAATATGTTTACTCCTAAAAAGACCTTTGATAGTAGTGAATTAAAAAAATTGCTAATATCACCAACAACTACAGAGGCAACTGATTTAATTAACCATTAAAAATAAAAACACATGACTACAACAAAAAATTTAGAAGAAAATATTAGTTTTGAAGAAGCTTTAAGTGAGCTTGAAGAAATTGTAAAAAAAATAGATAACGGGCAAGAGACTTTAGAAGCAGCAGTTAATAGTTTTGAGCGTGGTATTTTGCTTAAAAATCACTGTGAAAAGAAACTTAAAGAAGCTCGTTTGAAGATTGAGAAAATTACTAAGCTTGCAGATTCTACAATAACCTTGGAGGAGGTGGAGGTCTAAATAAAGGATGATTTATTATGCATAATAGTTTTCTTATAAGGCTTGTCCGGTGTTGTTGCATGACTCCTATGTCATTCTCGCAAAAGCGGGAATCCAGGAAAAAAGTCTAAATACAGCAAATTTTTAAAAATGATGCTCCTCGCAGCAGAGCTACGAGGTATCTAAAAAAGTTTTAGTTGTTTCTTATGATATCACGAAGCAGAGCTTCGGGGAATTAAACCCTGAGAGATTAAAAGCTCGATTTATTTCGCTTTATGCTGGATTCCCGCTTTTGCGGGAATGACATTGTATAGCAGCTAATTATTTAAAATGATACAAACATAAATATATTAAATAACGAGTCTTTTGCAATGATTGTGTAAATTTTTGTTGAGCCTATATTAGAAGTAATTAAAAATATAGGTAACAGGAATGCAAATAGAGAAGAATAAAAAAATAAATGAAGCAATAGATTTGCTGATAGAAGGCGGAGTAGATTTAAAAACAGTACTAAGTCAGAATGGATTAATTAAGGAATTAACCAAGGGTATTTTAGAGCGAGCACTGCATGCTGAGATGTCAGAACATTTAGGTTATAGCAAGTATGATAGAGCTGAAACTGAGAATGCGAGGAATGGTAGTTTTAGTAAGAATCTGATTGTGAGAATGGTGTTATAGAGCTAAATGTGCCAAGAGACAGACAAGGTAAATTTGAACCCATAATAGTCTCAAAGAAACAAACAAGAATAGATGGCTTAGACCAAAAGATAATATCCTTATATGCGAAGGGCATGAGTGTGTCTGATATTAAAACACAATTGCAAGAATTATATGGAGCTGAGATCAGTGAGAGCCTAATCAGCAGGATTACAGATGAAGTAATAGATGAGGTCAAGATTTGGCAGAGTAGACCACTTGAATCAGTATACCCTATAGTATATTTTGACTGTTTAGTAGTGAAAGTAAGACAAGATAGTCTATCCGCCAAAACTCTAAAAGCCTTATAGGCAATAGGGTTTTAAGGCAAAAATGCATAGTAAAATCCATAAGAAAATGAAAGGTTTTATATCAAAAGCTTATGGAAATACAAAAAAATGACAATAAAAAAATGAATGCATTTTGGGAAATAGTGTGGTTTTTAATACAAAAATTTAAAATCAGCCCTCAAAATTAGAGTAATTTGCTCTAAAATCGCACTATTTTTGGAAATTAGTGACACAAGTGATATTTTTTAGAGTTTTGGCGGAGGGACTAGCTCCATATCAAAATTAGACCAACACAGAAATGTATCAGTAAAAATTAACATAACTTATTAATTTTTATTGAAAATCTTAGCAATTTGTTGTCAAAACTCTATCCCATTACAAATGATCAGGATTTGAAGTGTTTTTGGCGGATAGACTAGCTAGTTTTCAACTGGCTCTGTCTCATCAATTGTGCAAATTTCGTGAACCATTAAATTCTACCATCAAATTTGATCATAAAATGAGCCATAGCTTCATTCCAATTGGGGATAAGCATAGACTATTTTTTGGTAATATAATCAATTGTCAGATATAAAACCTTAAATACTGCGTCATCATTTGGAAAGATGCGTTTATTCTTAGTAACTTTTCTCAATTGGCTATTCAGCGATTCTATCGCATTTGTAGTGTAAATAATCTTACGAATCTCCTTTGGATATTGCAAGAAAATTATCAAATTATCCCAATTATTATACCAAGATTTAGCTATATGCGGATATTGCTTACTCCATTTTTGATCAAATGACTCAAGAGCTAATTCTGCTTCTGGCTCTGTTTCATCAATTGTGTAAATTTCGTGAGCCATTAAAGGTAAATTCCAGTATTAATTAAGCCAGATTTATATTTTCTTCCCATACCTCATTGGGTGTTTTATAACCGAGCACTTTTCTTGGTAAATTATTTAAAAAATCCTCAATTTCTTGTAATTGCTTTATTGTTAATTTTTTTATATCTAAAGATTTAGAGTATACTCTGTGCACCATTGAGTTAATCTTCTCTATCAATGGTTTTTGCCATGGAGAATAAGGATTGCAAAAATATACTTTTCGTTCAGATTTTGGCAATAGTTGTTCATGATTGGTAAATTCTTTGCCATTATCTAACGTTATGCTTTTGATTATATGCGACAATTGTTTAAGTTTTTTATTCATGTTACCAATCACATCTTGTGTTCTTTTTGAACGGTTTAAAGTGAGAAACACTTTTTGTGTTCTGATATCCACAAGAGCGCCTATATTACGACTTTGATTACCTTTGTTAAAAGTTAAATCACCTTCTAAATGACCTATTGCTGCTATCTTTCTATTTATCTCTGGTCTTTCAGTAATGGAAACTCGATTTGGTATTGTAATTCTTTTGTTTCTGATTCTTGTACCATGATGCAACCTATTTTTCCTTTTTCTTGCTAAAGATAAATATAATTTTTGCCTTTGTGCTATAGGAGATGTATAAATAAACTGGTATATACTCTCTGTAGAAATATTGACAGTATTTCGTGATAGTTTACGTCTACCTGAAATTATATCTGGTGAAATACCCTGTGTTAACTGCTTTATTATTTCTGCTCGTAAATTATTATCAATATCTAATTTTCTTTTTCTCTTACCTTGCCTTAAACTGCAAGCAAGTGTGTTAGCCCTATCTGGTCTATAATTATGCCTCATTCTCTTGAGTTCATAACATATAGTGCTTTTATCACGGCCAATCTTTGTCCCTATATATCGCGAGCTATAACCACTCTTATTCATTTCGTATATTTTAAATCTTTCATCTATCGTTAAATGAGCCATGATATATCTATATTTAAATGATGCTCCTCGCAGCAGAGCTACGAGGTATCTAAAAAAGTTTTAGTTGTTTCTTATGATATCACGAAGCAGAGCTTCGGGGAATTAAACCCTGAGAGATTAAAAATTGATTATATCTGGCTTAATTAATTATAGAACTTTCCAACTTTTCTCAATTGGCTATTCAGCGATTCTATCGCATTTGTAGTGTAAATAATCTTACGAATCTCCTTTGGATATTGCAAGAAAATTATCAAATTATCCCAATTATTATACCAAGATTTAGCTATATGCGGATATTGCTTACTCCATTTTTGATCAAATGACTCAAGAGCTAATTCTGCTTTTTTTTCAGTAGCAGAAGTATAGATTAGTTTCAAATCGAGTCTTTTGCAATGATTGTGTAAATTTTTGTTGAGCCTATATTAGAAGTAATTAAAAATATAGGTAACAGAAATGCAAATAGAGAAGAATAAAAAAATAAATGAAGCAATAGATTTGCTGATAAAAGGCGAAGTAGATTTAAAAACAGTACTAAGTCAGAATGGATTAATTAAGGAATTAACCAAGGGTATTTTAGAGCGAGCACTGCATGCTGAGATGTCAGAACATTTAGGTTATAGCAAGTATGATAGAGCTGAAACTGAGAATGCGAGGAATGGTAGTTTTAGTAAGAATCTGATTAGTGAGAATGGTACTATAGAGCTAAATGTTCCAAGAGACAGACAAGGTAAATTTGAACCTATAATAGTCTCAAAGAAACAAACAAGAATAGATGGCTTAGACCAAAAGATAATATCCTTATATGCGAAGGGTATGAGTGTGTCTGATATTAAAACACAATTTCAAGAATTATATGGAGCTGAGATCAGTGAGAGCCTAATCAGCAGGATTACAGATGAAGTAATAGATGAGGTCAAGATTTGGCAGAGTAGACCTCTTGAATCAGTATACCCTATAGTATATTTTGACTGTTTAGTAGTGAAAGTAAGACAAGATAAACTTATTATTAATAAATCAGTATATGTAGCTTTAGGAATAGATTTATCTGGCAGAAAGGATATTTTAGGCTTATGGATAAGTGAGAATGAAGGAGCTAAATTTTGGCTTGGTAATTTTACTGAGATGAAAAATAGAGGAGTAAAAGATATCTTAATTGCTTGTAGTGATAATCTAACTGGTATGTCTGATGCTATTGCATCAGTATACCCGAAAACTGAACATCAAATTTGTATTGTCCATCAGATCAGGAATAGCCTCAAATATGTATCATATAAAGATATAGCTAACACGGAAATGTTTCTACCACAGATTAGGAAAAACTTAGGCATTGATCAATAATTTTACGTAAACAGTTTTTAAAGTTAGTCCAGCAATGTTTAATAGGATTTAGATCTGGTGAATATGTGAGTAAATACAAAAACTATGGTAAAAACCTTTCCGCGTTAGCTATAGAAAGCAATTAGCAGCGGATTTGAAACTAATCTATACTTCTGCTACTGAAAAAGAAGCAGAATTAGCTCTTGAGTCATTTGATCAAAAATGGAGTAAGCAATATCCGCATATAGCTAAATCTTGGTATAATAATTGGGATAATTTGATAATTTTCTTGCAATATCCAAAGGAGATTCGTAAGATTATTTACACTACAAATGCGATAGAATCGCTGAATAGCCAATTGAGAAAAGTTACTAAGAATAAACGCATCTTTCCAAATGATGACGCAGTATTTAAGGTTTTATATCTGACAATTGATTATATTACCAAAAAAGAGTCTTTTGCAATGATTGTGTAAATTTTTGTTGAGCCTATATTAGAAGTAATTAAAAATATAGGTAACAGAAATGCAAATAGAGAAGAATAAAAAAATAAATGAAGCAATAGATTTGCTGATAGAAGGCGGAGTAGATTTAAAAACAGTACTAAGTCAGAATGGATTAATTAAGGAATTAACCAAGGGTATTTTAGAGCGAGCACTGCATGCTGAGATGTCAGAACATTTAGGTTATAGCAAGTATGATAGAGCTGAAACTGAGAATGCGAGGAATGGTAGTTTTAGTAAGAATCTGATTAGTGAGAATGGTACTATAGAGATAAATGTTCCAAGAGACAGACAAGGTAAATTTGAACCTATAATAGTCTCAAAGAAACAAACAAGAATAGATGGCTTAGACCAAAAGATAATATCCTTATATGCGAAGGGTATGAGTGTGTCTGATATTAAAACACAATTGCAAGAATTATATGGAGCTGAGATCAGTGAGAGCCTAATCAGCAGGATTACAGATGTAAGTAATAGATGAGGTCAAGATTTGGCAGAGTAGACCTCTTGAATCAGTATACCCTATAGTATATTTTGACTGTTTAGTAGTGAAAGTAAGACAAGATAAACTTATTATTAATAAATCAGTATATGTAGCTTTAGGAATAGATTTATCTGGCAGAAAGGATATTTTAGGCTTATGGATAAGTGAGAATGAAGGAGCTAAATTTTGGCTTGGTAATTTTACTGAAATGAAGAATCGAGGAGTAAAAGATATCTTAATTGCTTGTAGTGATAATCTAACTGGTATGTCTGATGCTATTGCATCAGTATATCCGAAAACTGAACATCAAATTTGTATTGTCCATCAGATCAGGAATAGCCTCAAATATGTATCATATAAAGATAGAAAGCAATTAGCAGCGGATTTGAAACTAATCTATACTTCTGCTACTGAAAAAGAAGCAGCATTAGCTCTTGAGTCATTTGATCAAAAATGGAGTAAGCAATATCCGCATATAGCTAAATCTTGGTATAATAATTGGGATAATTTGATAATTTTCTTGCAATATCCAAAGGAGATTCGTAAGATTATTTACACTACAAATGCGATAGAATCGCTGAATAGCCAATTGAGAAAAGTTACTAAGAATAAACGCATCTTTCCAAATGATGACGCAGTATTTAAAGTTTTATATCTGACAATTGATTATATTACCAAAAAATGGTCTATGCCTATCCCCAATTGGAATGAAGCTATGGCTCATTTTATGATCAAATTTGATGGTAGAATTTAATGGTTCACGAAATTTACATGTAATAGTTGAGATACCGTCTTGAGTGTCAACAACTTTTTCATTATTTTACCTCAATTTTATTTTACAGGGTTTTTATATTTGCACTAAAAGATGTTTTGTTATTAAGAACACCATAAATTATGTGAAGCAACTTACGCATAGCAGCAATCACTATAACCATTTTAGATTTTCCAACATTGCTCAAACGTTGACTAAAATCCTTAATAATCGGATTATGTTTTATAGCAACTATGGCAGGCATATAAAAAGCTTTACGTAAATTAGCATCTCCTGTTTTTGATATTTTTCCTATTCCATGGACAGAAGTGCCTGATTGTTTTGGCTTTGGGTTAAGACCAACAAACGCAGCTAGTTGTTTTGCAGAATTAAAATTTTCTACAACAAGAAAAGCAAGTATCACTCCTATTGTTTTTTCTCCTATACCAGGGATTGAATCAAGAAGTTTACTTTTATCATGTAAGTCTTTGTGTCCTTTAATATGATTAGAGATAAGTTCTTCTACTTCCTTAATTTGCTTATCCAGAAATTCAATATGAATCATAATGTTAATGGCAACTGCTTTACTTGCTCCGCTCAATCTATTATTTTCTTGATTTTTATTAGCAATCAAACTATCCAAGCGTCTTACCCATTGTTGTAATTCTTTAATATGTATAGGGGTTGGTTGCCAAAGATCAGGTTGCATAGCCTTGCAAAAAGAAGCTATCAATTCACAATCAGATTTGTCAGTTTTAACTCTTGAAAGCTTGCTCATTGCAAAGCCCTTGATGCGAGCTGGATTTACGACACTAACTTTAAATGTATTATCATAAAGATATTGAGCTAACCTAACTTCGTAACCACCTGTTGATTCCATACAAGCGTGAGCAGTATCTATTCCCTTTTTTTCTAACCATTGTTTTAGTGCAGCAAAGCCTTTTGCAGTATTATTAAACTTTTTGGTTTTGATTTTATTATCATTTAATAAAGCTACGTCAAATGTTGCTTTAGAAATATCTATACCCAAAATAATGCTACTCATATTTGACCTTCTATGTTAATAATAAGTAGAATACCCAAAGATCAACCTTGTAAATACAGGTTCATTGATTAATTTCAAGACCTAAGAATACCGTCCGATCTTTAATGAGTATGTGAAGACTAATTGTTTGATCTCAACTACAGGGTTACATAGCCCTAAGATTTAATACGGCATATTAGTCTTCTTACTTAAGTGCCCTTAAGTATCTTATAGTTGTTTACTAAAGACAATACTAAGATACAAGATTATATCTTACATTTAGTAAAATAAATTAATTATTAAATGGAGATAAAGAATGAACTTAAATCAAAAAATAATAAAACCAAAATTAGGTTTACTTGAATTAGCTAAGAGCCTTGGTAGTATATCATCAGCATGTAAAGCGATGGGATATAGTAGAGATAGTTATTACAGATTTAAAGAACTGTATGAAACTGGTGGCGAAGAAGCGTTGTATGAAATTAGTCGAAGAAAGCCAATAATAGCGAATAGAGTTGATCCTGCTGTAGAGAAAGCAGTACTAGATATGGCAATAGAATATCCAGCATATGGTCAGCTAAGAGTATCAAATGAGCTTAAAAAGACAGGTGTACTTGTATCACCTGGGGGAGTAAGATCAATTTGGTTACGTAATGATTTAAACAACATCAGTAAAAGACTTAAAGCATTAGAAGCAAAAATGGCTCAAGATGGTATTGTGCTTACTGAGGCACAATTACAAGTGCTAGAGAAGCGTCGTAATGAAAAAGAAGCTCATGGAGAAATTGAGACACAGCATCCAGGGTATCTAGGATGCCAAGATACATATTATGTAGGCAACTTTAAGGGTATAGGTAAGGTTTATTCTCAGGTATTTATTGATAGCTACAGCAGAGTAGCTGATGTTAAACTATATACTGATAAAACAGCTTTAACTGCTGCTGATATGCTTAATGACCGAGTGTTACCATGGTATGAGACTCAAGGGATACCAATACTTCGTATTCTGACAGATCGTGGGTCAGAATATAAGGGGAATATAGAGCATCATGCTTTTGAATTATTTCTAAGTATCGAAGGTATAGAGCATACTACTACTAAAGCATATTCTCCTCAAACAAACGGTATGTGTGAGCGTTTTAATAAAACCATGAAACAAGAATTCTTTGATACAGCTATGCGGAAAAAGATTTATACAGCTCTTGATGACCTACAATTAGATCTTGATATCTGGCTAGAGTATTTCAATAATGAAAGACCTCATTCTGGTAAATATTGTTATGGAAAAACTCCTATGCAAACTTTTAAGGATAGTAAGAAATTAGCTGTTGAAAAGAATAATGAAATCTTGTATCTTGAATATGTATCTGACAGTCAAAATTTAACTGACAATCAGGGGCAAAATTTATAGTGTCTGTAAGATCAAATCTTAACTTCTACAATTTACACAATTGATGAGACAGAGCCCCAAAAAATGGTCTATGCCTATCCCCAATTGGAATGAAGCTATGGCTCATTTTATGATCAAATTTGATGGTAGGATTTAATGGCTCACGAAATTTACACAATTGATGAAACAGAGCCTTCAAATCCGCTGCTAATTGCTTTCTATCTTTATATGATACATATTTGAGGCTATTCCTGATCTGATGGACAATACAAATTTGATGTTCAGTTTTCGGGTATACTGATGCAATAGCATCAGACATACCAGTTAGATTATCACTACAAGCAATTAAGATATCTTTTACTCCTCTATTTTTCATCTCAGTAAAATTACCAAGCCAAAATTTAGCTCCTTCATTCTCACTTATCCATAAGCCTAAAATATCCTTTCTGCCAGATAAATCTATTCCTAAAGCTACATATACTGATTTATTAATAATAAGTTTATCTTGTCTTACTTTCACTACTAAACAGTCAAAATATACTATATGGTATACTGATTCAAGAGGTCTACTCTGCCAAATCTTGACCTCATCTATTACTTCATCTGTAATCCTGCTGATTAGGCTCTCACTGATCTCAGCTCCATATAATTCTTGCAATTGTGTTTTAATATCAGACACACTCATACCCTTCGCATATAAGGATATTATCTTTTGGTCTAAGCCATCTATTCTTGTTTGTTTCTTTGAGACTATTATAGGTTCAAATTTACCTTGTCTGTCTCTTGGAACATTTAGCTCTATAGTACCATTCTCACTAATCAGATTCTTACTAAAACTACCATTCCTCGCATTCTCAGTTTCAGCTCTATCATACTTGCTATAACCTAAATGTTCTGACATCTCAGCATGCAGTGCTCGCTCTAAAATACCCTTGGTTAATTCCTTAATTAATCCATTCTGACTTAGTACTGTTTTTAAATCTACTCCGCCTTCTATCAGCAAATCTATTGCTTCATTTATTTTTTTATTCTTCTCTATTTGTATTTCTGTTACCTATATTTTTAATTACTTCTAATATAGGCTCAACAAAAATTTACACAATCATTGCAAAAGACTCGCATTATATGCAAAATTATCAGCAAATTGCTGCCTGATAATCGAAAAATTAGGAAAACATACTACTCATTTTTTTGTCTTGATTTTTCATGTATGGACCTCCTGTAGAATGCAAGAAAAAAATAACATCAATAATAAAAACAAACAAATGCAGTCATGTATCCGGCTTATAGCTGATAAATCAACCTAATTTATTCTACAGCCCTGATGGAATTCGCTGGCTTACAAACTATATACTTATCAGTCCATCGGCTTCTAAAAGAGCCACTGAAAAACGCAGTTTTTTTGTAAGCTAAGGTTTGTCTTATTTACCATCAATATTAATTATCTCAAGCATATTTCGGGTTGGAATCTCTTACATATTGTTTTGCTTTTACCTATTCATTATATAAATCACCATTTATTTTACTTATAAGTGCTATGCTACACACTCTTTAGCTACAAACTTTACTCTCTACATAATCATCTCCTGATCTTAGTACAGCAAACACCACTCTTGCCAACTTATTAGCTATGGCAACTGTCGTTTTATTATGGCTACTTCGCTCAGATAAATTAAACATCCATTTCGTAAATTGGCTAAAATCTTTTTTAGATTTCTGTTCTTCCGATGTAAATCTTATCTTGGCATTTAGTACAGCTCTAGCCCCTTGAATTAATAAAGTGCGTAAGTATACATCACCTCGCTTGCTAATTCCCAGCAGCTTATCCTTCCCACCACTTGAATGTTGTCTTGGCACTAATCCTAGCCATGCCGATAATTGCCTGCCATTCTCAAAACTTGTAGCATTACCTATTGATGCTATTAAAGCAGTAGCAGTAATTAAACCAAGACCAGGTATAGCTCTTAATCGTTGATATTGAGTTAGGTTACTTGCTATCATTGTTAATCGTTTTTCTATCTCTTTTATTTTTCTGTTATTATCTAAGAATTCTTCTTTTAGTTCACTAAATGTTTGATAACTTAACTGGCTTAATTTCCCTGCATCTAAAATCTCAATTAATTTTGTGATAACCTTATTAATGCCTTGAGGAACAATAAAACCAAACTCATGTAGTAGCCCCCTAATTTCATTAGCAAGTGCTGTACGATTTTTTACCAATCTCTCTCTTACCCTATGTATTGATAAAATTTCTTGTTGCTCTATAGTTTTAATTGCAACAAATCTCATATTAGGTCTTGTCACGGCTTCACATATCGCTTCAGCATCTGCTTGATCATTTTTATTAGTTTTAACATATGGTTTGACAAATTGCGGTGCCATTAGTTTTACTTCATGCCCTAATTTAGTTATTTCTCTTGCCCAATAACTAGAACCACCACAAGCTTCCATCCCTACTAAACATTGTGGTAAATTAGCCATAAATGTCAAAACCTGATCTCTCATCAATTTTTTCTTTAATACTGTCTTGCCATTTTTATCTACACCATGAATTTGAAAAATTCTTTTTGCAATATCTATACCAATTGTAGTAACCTCCATATGGACCTCCTTAATTGTTGTTTTAATATGTTAAATATTAACCCTAGAAGATTAGCAACTGCTTTTCATTCTCTATATCAGGAGGTCCATACCATTAGTCCACTATCCTATAGCTCTGTATACACTTGACCAACTACGCTGAAAACGCTAATTTAGGATAAGGGATAGATAGAAAGCTTATAGATAAAGGGTTTAAAGGAGATTAATGTTGAGTTATGATAGATTTTTTTAATAAAAGATCAGTAACTCAACATGAAAAGATGTATCATAACTGTATATTATTTAGTAGATAATTTTTGTAAAATATATGAAGAATGGATAGAACACCGTCTATTATCAACAAATCAGCAAAGGCATAGAATAGGAAAATTAAGTCTTGCAGAATTGATGACAATAGTCATATATTTTTATCTATCGCCTTGCAAGGACTTTAAAAACTATTATTTATACTACTTACCGCATAAATATAAGGGTTACTTTAATCTCTCAGGGTTTAATTCCCCGAAGCTCTGCTTCGTGATATACTACTTGAATGGAAGAAAGCAGTTATATACATAAGAGTCATAATGTCACAGTACTAATATATCATTTAGTAACGCTGGCAAAGTATATAGCTAACGCGGAAAGGTTTTTACCATAGTTTTTGTATTTACTCACATATTCACCAGATCTAAATCCTATTAAACATTGCTGGACTAACTTTAAAAACTGTTTACGTAAAATTATTGATCAATGCCTAAGTTTTTCCTAATCTGTGGTAGAAACATTTCCGTGTTAGCTATAGAAGAGTAATATTCAATCAAGAACTAGATGATTATTTGTGTAAAATTTGTGAGCACATAGAAGATCGTTATGAAATTAGATTTTTAGAAATAGGAGTAGATAAAGATCACGTACATTTTTTATTACAGTCAATACCAATGTATAGCCCAACAAAAATAACTCAAATCATAAAAAGTATTACTTCTAAGAAAATGTTTGAGAAATATCCAAATCTTAAAGAAAAATTATGGGGAAGTGAGTTTTGGAGTAAAGGATATTTTATGAGCACAGTAGGTAAACATGGTGATGAGCAGAAATTACGTAATTATGTACAGAATCAAGGTTCAGGCAAACCTTCTTATAAAGCATTTCAACAAAAACAGTTAAAGCTTTTTGGATAGATACCTCGTAGCTCTGCTGCGAGGAGCATCATTTCAACAACAGATCTTGCGTTAACGCTATCATTAGTTACTAGTGATAGTATTAATTCTAAAACCACATCTTGATTATAGGGAAAAATTTTTTATTTCTTGTATAATCATACACACTAAAACCCCTTTTGTATTTGAGCGTATTTATATCATAACTTATAAGTTTGGCTATCTTTTTGTCAAAACTTCAGCTTGAAAGAAATGAATTATACCTCTATAATTAATATAATCATTAAACTCAAGGCCATATAATCGTGACTGACAATAATTCTTCTAATTTAGTACCGGTAAATATCGAAGATGAGATGAAAGTATCTTATCTTGACTATGCTATGAGCGTCATAGTAAGTAGGGCAATACCGGATGTTCGAGATGGCTTAAAGCCGGTACATCGTCGTATCATCTACTCAATGCATGAAGCAGGTAACCATGCAAACAGAGCTTACAGAAAATCCGCTAGAATAGTTGGTGACGTGATGGGTAAATACCACCCGCACGGTGATAGTGCTATCTATGATTCGTTAGTGCGTATGGCTCAAGATTTTTCACTGCGTCTACCGCTTGTTGATGGGCAGGGTAATTTCGGCTCATTGGATGGTGACGCTGCGGCGGCAATGAGGTATACCGAATCACGTATGGCTAAAGTAGCCCATAAACTGATTGAGGATATTGATAAAGAAACTGTCAGCTTTAACCCAAATTATGACGGTTCTGAAGAAGAGCCTTCAGTGCTGCCCTCTATGTTTCCGAACTTACTAGTAAATGGAAGTGGTGGTATTGCGGTTGGTATGGCAACTAATATTCCGCCTCATAATCTTGGAGAGGTTATTGATGCTTGTTGTTTATATGTAGATAATAACGATATAGAAATTTTAGACCTGTTAGAAGTTGTGAAAGGTCCTGACTTTCCTACAAGCGGGATTATTCTAGGTGTTAATGGTATTAAATCAGCCTATTTAACAGGTAGGGGGAGCATCGCTATAAGAGGGCGAGCTGAGATTGAGAATTTAGGTAACGGGCGTCAAGCAATTATTATTACCGAAATACCTTACATGGTAAATAAAGCAAGGCTTGTTGAAAAGATTGCCGAAATGGTCAAGGAAAAGCGTATTGAGGGTATAAGCGATTTACGTGATGAGTCGAATAAAAACGGCATAAGAATTTATATTGAGCTTAAGAAAGATATTGTCGCTGAAGTAGTTTTAAACCAAATATATTCCTGTACGCAGCTTCAAACTAGCTTTGGCGTTATAATGCTTGCTCTAAAAGATGGTTTGCCTAAGGTAATGAATTTAAAAGAAGTAATAGCGGCTTTCGTTAGCTTTAGGGAAGTAGTTATTACTAACCGCACTATATATTTACTTAATAAAGCAAGAGATAAAGCTCATATTTTACTAGGGCTAACTATCGCTGTTAGCAATATCGACGAAATAATTCGTATTATAAAAGCTGCAAGCGATCCAAATGCTGCTAAGCAAGAATTAATGGCACGCAGTTGGGATGCGTTAAATATTCTGCCGCTTGTGAAGTTAGTTGATGATAAGGCAATGTTGAATGAAGAGGGTAAATGTAGCTTTACCGAAGCCCAAGCAAAGGCAATTTTAGAGATGAGATTGCAACGCTTAACCACCATGGAAAAGAATAAGTTAGAGGAAGATTTAAAGAACCTTGCCACTGAGATTACTGAATATCTAAATATCTTGGGTTCACGTGAGCGGTTACTTGAAATTCTAAAAGAAGAGCTAATTAAAGTTAAAGAAGAGTTTGCAACTCCTCGTCTTACTTCGATTGAATTCGGTGAGTTTGATCAGGATATCGAGGATTTAATTCAGCGTGAAGAGATGGTAGTAACTGTAACTCTTGGTGGTTATATAAAGCGTGTGCCTCTAAGTAGTTATAGAGCTCAAAAACGAGGTGGTAAGGGTAGGTCAGGGCTTTCAATGCGTGATGAGGATATAACAACGCAAGTTTTTGTTGGTAGTACTCATACGCCAATGTTATTCTTCTCGAATATCGGGCAGGTTTATAGCTTAAAGCTGTATAAGCTTCCTTTAAGTAATCCGCAAGGGAAAGGTAGACCTATGGTTAACATATTACCGCTTAAAGGTGATGAGTATATAACCAATATTATGCCGTTGCCTGAAAATCAAGATGAGTGGGATAATCTAAATATCATGTTCGCAACTGCTAAAGGTAATATTAGAAGAAGTGATTTATTAGATTTCAAAAAGATTCAGTCAAACGGTAAGATTGCAATTAGGCTTGATGAAGATGACAAGTTAATAGATGTAAAGCCTTGTAAAGAAGACGAGCACATTTTATTAGCTACTAAATCCGGTAAAGCTCTAAGATTCCCTGTTGAGTCACTGCGTGTGATTAAGAGCCGTACTTCTGACGGAGTGCGTGGTATGAGGCTTGCCGAAGACGACTCAGTGATTTCTATGACAGTATTAAAAGGTATCAAAGCTACACGTGAAGAGCGAGACGCTTATTTATCTGTATCATGGGAGAAGAGACTTGAGATCGCTAAAGGGGAAGAATTGAATTCTGAAGAATTAGGTAAAGATTTGACTGCTGAATCTATTTTAGAAATGGCAAATTCCGAAGAGTTTATTTTAACAGTAACCGAAAACGGCTTTGGTAAAAGAAGCTCGGCTTATGGTTATAGGATTACTGACCGCGGCGGTAGCGGTATAATCAACATGGATATTAACGACAAAACCGGTTTAGTAGTCGGCGTTATGCCTGTTAAAATGGATGATGAATTAATGCTTATCACCAATAGCGGTAAATTAATTCGCTGTAAACTTGAAACAGTACGTATTACAGGGCGTAACACTAGCGGTGTCACTTTATTTAGACTAGAGGACGGGGAAAAAGTCGTATCTGCTTCTCTAATTGCTGAAAGTTCTGATGATAATGAAGAAGATAGCGAGTTTGAAGAAGAAGTGGCAGAAGAGGGGAGTGAATAAAACGTCATTGCCGTCTTTACGAGCGACTAAAATGAGCGTGGCAATCTCATGAAATAGAATAAAACTCCTGAGATTGCTTCGTCGCTATGCTCCTCGCAATGACGATATCTATACTTATTTAGTAATGCTAATTTTAGGATACAACCTTGAGTCTTTTGCAATGATTGTGTAAATTTTTGTTGAGACTATATTAGAAGTAATTAAAAATATAGGTAACAGAAATGCAAATAGAGAAGAATAAAAAAATAAATGAAGCAATAGATTTGCTGATAGAAGGCGGAGTAGATTTAAAAACAGTACTAAGTCAGAATGGATTAATTAAGGAATTAACCAAGGGTATTTTAGAGCGAGCACTGCATGCTGAGATGTCAGAACATTTAGGTTATAGCAAGTATGATAGAGCTGAAACTGAGAATGCGAGGAATGGTAGTTTTAGTAAGAATCTGATTAGTGAGAATGGTACTATAGAGCTATGATGAACGAACATTAGAATTACCCATGACGAATATTAAAATTACCCATTTTTGAGTAAAAAATATTGTCGGCTCTGTCTCATCAATTGTGTAAATTTCGTGAACCATTAAATTCTACCATCAAATTTGATCATAAAATGAGCCATAGCTTCATTCCAATTGGGGATAGGCATAGACCATTTTTTGGTAATATAATCAATTGTCAGATATAAAACCTTAAATACTGAGTCCGTCCGCCAAAACTCTACAAGCCTTATAGATAATATGGTTTTAAGACAAGAAGTAATACAACAATCCGTAAGAAAATGATAAAATATGGTCATAAACCTTATGGATTTCAGTCAATGCCAATAGACAACATTATCAAATCGCAAGAACAAGGGAAACTGTTTGGTTATAAATTAAAAGAAGAATTAAACCCAAATAATAAGCTATATAAATTAAGAGAATTAATAAATTGGTCTAGGCTCGAAGAGTGGTTATCAAAAAATGTTTGTATTAAGAAATTTGGTAGAAATAGAAAATGTCATAGAGTGATGCTTGGCATAACGATGCTACAAGCAATGTATAATTTTTCAGATTCATTATCAGAGGAAGAGCTAAAAGAGAATATGTATTGGCAGTATTTCTGCGGGTGGGAATATATAGAAAAAGACATAGCTATCTCGGAAACTAGTATACGACGGTTTCGTAGTGTATTAGGTGAAGCTGGATATAATGAGATATTATCGGAGTTGATCAGGGTTGGGATAAAAACTAACACAATTAAAAAAAAAGATTTGGAATTAATCATCGCTGATACGACTGTACAAATTAAGAATATCAAACACCCACACGATGTTTATTTAATGGATAAAGCTAGGCTTAGCATAGTAAAGCTTTGCAACAGTTTGGGTATACATTTGAATGAAACATACGCTAGAACCTATAAACGCGATATAGTAAAGCTATGGAAATATAAAGAACATAGTAAAGCCAAGAAGCGTTGGAAAATAATGAAGCATTTAAAAATATTACTGGGTCGTTTGATTAGAGTATGTGAGCGTGAGATCAAAAATAAGCAATTAAACTTGTCTCTCAAAAATCAAGAAGTATTGCAAAAAATAAAACAAATACATAACCAATCTGTTTTAAAAAGAGAAGCTAAAAAGCAATATAAAGAAGATAACAAAGTATTATATAGTTTTCATGCCCCTGAAGTAGAGTGTATAGGAAAGGGAAAACGCAACAAGCCATATGAGTTTGGCAATAAAGTAGCGGTAGTAGTAAGTGGTCGTAGAAATTTTGTTTTATCCGCAAAATCGTTTCATAATAATCCTTATGATGGTCATACATTGCATCAGAGCTTTGAAGCAGTAGAGAGTGTCACTGGAATCAAGATAAAGAAATCATTTGTTGATCTTGGGTATAGTGGTAGCAATGTAAAGGAGAAGAGTAAGGTATATACCCCAAAAACGCGGAAGAAGTTGTTACAAGAGGACAAGTCTATGATCAAGAGACGCAGTGCCATAGAACCAATAATAGGTCACTTAAAGCAATATGGTCGGATGGGTAGAAACTTCTTGAAAGGTATGATAGGAGATATTATCAATCCAATAATCTCTGCTATTGGTTTGAATTTACGATGCATTGCAAATCATTTACAAATCGTGTCTAACTCCACATAAATCAAAAATATCATCATGCAAAAACTAGATGAACGATAAAAAATCGTTAACAATAGCTCCATATCAAAATTAGACCAACACAGAAATGTATCAGTAAAAATTAACATAACTTATTAATTTTTATTGAAAATCTTAGCAATTTGTTGTCAAAACTCTATCCCATTACAAATGATCAGGATTTGAAGTGTTTTTGGCGGATAGACTAGGCTAGCATTGCGGGGTTAGGGGCAGTATATTCAAAAGCTTATTTATGCAACAAAGCCATGGATAGAGAAGATTAACTCAATGGTGCACAGAGTATACTCTAAATCTTTAGATATAAAAAAATTAACAATAAAGCAATTACAAGAAATTGAGGATTTTTTAAATAATTTACCAAGAAAAGTGCTCGGTTATAAAACACCCAATGAGGTATGGGAAGAAAATATAAATCTGGCTTAATTAATACTGGAATTTACCATAGAACTTTCCCTTTCACTGATCTCTGCACCATATAGCTCATGAATCTGAATCTTAATGTCAGAGAGGCTCATCCCTTTAGCATATAAGGATAATATCTTCTGATCTAATCCATCAATCCTAGTCTGACGTTTTGGTACTAGTACAGGAGCAAATTCAGCATTTCTATCACGTGGTACTTCAAGTTCCAATACTCCCCCTTCAGTAATGAGGCTTTTTTTGCCTACACCATTTCTGCTGTTTTCAGTCTCTAGCCTACCATATTTGCTATAACCAAGATGCTCATCCATCTCAGCTTTTAAGGCTCTTTCAAATATATTCTTTGTTAACTGCTTTAACATCCCGTCTTTGGCAAAAAAACTCGTTAAATCAGTATCTTTATCTACTAGCAAATCTACTGTTTGTTTTATCTTCTCTTGGTTAGTGTTACTCATGTTATTCCTGATAAATTATATTATTGTTAATATAACATATCCTAGAAATTTACACACTTAGTGAGACAGCACCTGCTGAGATTTTAAATAACATGCCAAGCAAGATTTTTGGTTATAAAACACCCAATGAAATTTGGGCAGAAAATTTATAGGTTCTGTTCTACTTAGTCCTTGAATTTTCAAAAAGAGGCATCTCTACTATAATCATTGACTTTACGGTTTGAGCTATAATCATGATAGAACTGTTGTTGCGATGTCTGCGTTGATATCGCCGATCACTGCAGATTCATTATCTTCAAAAAATATTCTACAATCTCCCGGTATGTCCTCAGCACCACCAGGGAAAAGCGTAGCATATTTTTGATCAATACGATATAGTAACTCGTTTAACGAGCAAGATTCATGCAACGGTTCTACATTAGGACGCAAAATATAAATACCATCCTTTAGTCTATGCACCTTATCAAGTAGGTTGTAATCATACGTCCCACCGCCTAATATTTTATTTTCTACTGAGTCTATATCTCTATTAAATTGTAAAGTAGTAATATTACTCTTATTATCAGGATTTGATGCAATAATAGCTGTATGGCCTCGCACAAGGTAAATATCACCAGGTTGGATTAATTTTAATTGTTCATCTTTGATATCACCTCTTAAAAAAGTAACGGGATTATAATGATATTCATTGCCTGGGTTAGAATATGCTGCCTTCATAGTGATAGTACTTATACTTTCAACTTGTTCGGTAGTAAGGTATGTTGCTTTACCTACAGATGTCGAACAATCTTCAGCACCAAATAATAATTGCTTTTTAAAATCACGTTGAGCACCATATTGATAATCTCCAAACAGCATCATGCTCTGTGTAGAAGAGAAAGGATAAGAGTACGGTATCAAGTCATCCGGTAAGTGATAGCTAGTATTACGACAAGAGAATGATGTAGCCGCACCAACCATACTGTCTTGCTTTTTATTACAAGTGGCAGCAAGACTCGCAAGCAATACTGAACTGACAGAAGGATTCTCATTACCCCAATATGTCTGTTCACTTGGCGATTGTAAAGTTGGGAGCTCACAAGGGTCAATAGTATTAGTTAATTTATGATAAAATTTACCATCATTTATTTGGCTAACTAACGTCTCCTCTTGACTCTCTGCCCAGTGTTTAGCCATATTAAGTTGTAAGTGAGTTTTATTAGTCTTTATAGGATATCCTATATTACTTAAGTCTTGATCTTTTAAATAGTTATTAATTACTATACTAGTACCATTAAATTCTTTTAAGCTTTGTGTAAACAGTGTGACTAATTCTGCATCTGATATATCAGTATGTTGTTCACGATATTCAAGAATAATCTTTTGTATTTTATCTTGACTATCTTTTGTGTAGAAGTTAAGATTTGATCTTACAGACACTATAAATTTTGCCCCTGATTGTCAGTTAAATTTTGACTGTCAGATACATATTCAAGATACAAGATTTCATTATTCTTTTCAACAGCTAATTTCTTACTATCCTTAAAAGTTTGCATAGGAGTTTTTCCATAACAATATTTACCAGAATGAGGTCTTTCATTATTGAAATACTCTAGCCAGATATCAAGATCTAATTGTAGGTCATCAAGAGCTGTATAAATCTTTTTCCGCATAGCTGTATCAAAGAATTCTTGTTTCATGGTTTTATTAAAACGCTCACACATACCGTTTGTTTGAGGAGAATATGCTTTAGTAGTAGTATGCTCTATACCTTCGATACTTAGAAATAATTCAAAAGCATGATGCTCTATATTCCCCTTATATTCTGACCCACGATCTGTCAGAATACGAAGTATTGGTATCCCTTGAGTCTCATACCATGGTAACACTCGGTCATTAAGCATATCAGCAGCAGTTAAAGCTGTTTTATCAGTATATAGTTTAACATCAGCTACTCTGCTGTAGCTATCAATAAATACCTGAGAATAAACCTTACCTATACCCTTAAAGTTGCCTACATAATATGTATCTTGGCATCCTAGATACCCTGGATGCTGTGTCTCAATTTCTCCATGAGCTTCTTTTTCATTACGACGCTTCTCTAGCACTTGTAATTGTGCCTCAGTAAGCACAATACCATCTTGAGCCATTTTTGCTTCTAATGCTTTAAGTCTTTTACTGATGTTGTTTAAATCATTACGTAACCAAATTGATCTTACTCCCCCAGGTGATACAAGTACACCTGTCTTTTTAAGCTCATTTGATACTCTTAGCTGACCATATGCTGGATATTCTATTGCCATATCTAGTACTGCTTTCTCTACAGCAGGATCAACTCTATTCGCTATTATTGGCTTTCTTCGACTAATTTCATACAACGCTTCTTCGCCACCAGTTTCATACAGTTCTTTAAATCTGTAATAACTATCTCTACTATATCCCATCGCTTTACATGCTGATGATATACTACCAAGGCTCTTAGCTAATTCAAGTAAACCTAATTTTGGTTTTATTATTTTTTGATTTAAGTTCATTCTTTATCTCCATTTAATAATTAATTTATTTTACTAAATGTAAGATATAATCTCAACTATTACAGATTAACACGTACTGATAATATTGTAGGTGCATTCCATTTCCTGATTGGTAACTCTTGTAAATGAACTAATTCTTCAGCTAATTTTTCTTTTCTACAGCTATTGCGCTTTTCTTTAATTTGTGTAAGGAATAATTCATAAGCTTTTAAATCAACAAAATTACGTGATCCACGTAATAGCAGATGTTGATTCACTGCTTGCTTAAATGTATCATGACTTTTTTCAACAGAACCATTTTCATGACTGACGCCTGGATTATTTCGCGATGGTGCAAAATTGTAATAACCAAGCAATTCTTGCCATCTTTCTGTAAATTGTCTACTATTACCACATTGCTTGGTAGCTGCACTTAAATTATCTGTACGATGCTCTGGTAAAACTCCACCTAACTCCCATACAGCTTTTTCAAACCCTGATGCTAATATATCAAAACTTTCACTATGGCATATGCTAAAAGTTTCCCAACATGAATAAGGCAACATAAAATGAAATAGTAAGTGAGGATATGGTTGCCCACCAATACAAATACCCAATTGATTCATATTGGTCCAATCAGACTGACTCTGTTTGCCAGGAAGAATATTTTGTAAAAAGATTACTGTCTTATCCTTACCATGTGCAGCTCTCCATTGTTTTAACCTTTTCTGCAAACAGCGTAATTGCTTCCCATTATAATTCCCATGATACTTTTCTGTCAAATATGCTAATATGGTAGTTGCTTGCAACTCCGGTGCTGATTCTAGCATTGATTCTATTTCATCCCAGTGCTTCACAAATGGATCCTTACGTGTCCTATATTTACGTATTGTGCGTAATTCGCTTGGATACTTATTAATACGTAAATACTTACGTGCCGTTTTTACACTCATACCTGCTTTTGCAGCAGAAATTATCTGATTATATTTTTTGATCTTTTGCATTAAAATACCTACTTGGTTATTTGTACATGTTATCAGTAATTCTCGAATAATATTTAAATATTTAAAAATAAATTTTTATTCGATTTTACTGTCCATAGTTACTTCTTTTTTATAGGTAATTTTAATGTTCGTTGAGGGTAATTCTAATATTCGTTAGTCAATTATCAAAAAAGTTTTAATTATACAATACTTACGCTATGTTATTATAAATAAGCTTAAAAACCCTTGATGTCAAGGTACGTTTTTATAGTGCATCACTTCATAAGATCCCTGAATGCATGGGAATTATGCGACACATAGAGTAAGTCTTGTTATATTCTCTTTACTGCACAGGTATTTCCTTACCATTTTGGTCTTTGAGTTCAATTCTAGGCAAAATAATGGTCAAGATGCCATTTTTTAGCTTAGAAGAAATGGCATTTTGATCAATATCATCATACAGAGAGATAACATAATTAAATTTTTTATTTAAATGATCAGTAGCACTATTTGCTTTAGTATCGTCAATGTTAGCTTCAATAAAAAGCTTATAATTATTTACTTTAAGTTTAATGTTGTCCTTATCATATCCTGGTATTTCTAGGACTAGGATATATTGTTTATCTTGAGTAATTAATTTACTTTTTATAGAACTTGAGTCATAGATAGATAATCTATCATCAAATATGCTATTCCAGTAATAATCAAAGGCAGAGAAAGGACGATTAATAAAATCTAATGGATGACGTAAATAAATAGTATTAGTATAATGATTACTATTTGATGTTTTTTTATCCTCAGCCGCAATGGTTGGATTAGCCAATAAAATAACAGTAATGCAAGTTATTAAAAATTTAATATTGTTGTATAACATAATTACCTTCTTTTACTTCAATTTGACTATATAACATATAAGGTTAATTTATAGAATTGTAACATAATTATATATCTAAACTAGATATAGTTTTAGAATAGAAAAATTCAAGTAATTATTCATGACGCTTATATCCTCCTAGGAATCTAATAAGGTATAAAAATAGGTTAATAAAGTCTAGATATAAGTTAAAAGCAGCTACAATAGACATTTTTTGTGCTAAATGATTGTCAGTATTAGTGAAGTAAAAAGATTTAATTTTTTGAGTATCCCAAGCTATTAGCCCAATGAAGATGATTACTCCTAGAAAAGAAGAAGCAAAATACACAGCAGGACTTTGCAAGAAAAGGTTAACCAGTGCAGTAAGCAGTAATCCAACAAGTCCCATTACAAAGAAAGAACCCCAAGAAGTAAGATCCTTATTAGTGCTATATCCATATAAGCTCATTATACCAAAAACAGCAGCACAAATAAAGAAAGTTCTAGCAATAGAGATAGTAGTGTAAATAAGAAATAGGTACGATAAAGACATGCCTACTAGAGCTGCATATATCCAAAATAAAGTTTGAGCTGATTGGATAGATGGTAAATTCCAGTATTAATTAAGTGTAATAGTTGAGATTATATCTTACATTTAGTAAAATAAATTAATTATTAAATGGAGATAAAGAATGAACTTAAATCAAAAAATAATAAAACCAAAATTAGGTTTACTTGAATTAGCTAAGAGCCTTGGTAGTATATCATCAGCATGTAAAGCGATGGGATATAGTAGAGATAGTTATTACAGATTTAAAGAACTGTATGAAACTGGTGGCGAAGAAGCGTTGTATGAAATTAGTCGAAGAAAGCCAATAATAGCGAATAGAGTTGATCCTGCTGTAGAGAAAGCAGTACTAGATATGGCAATAGAATATCCAGCATATGGTCAGCTAAGAGTATCAAATGAGCTTAAAAAGACAGGTGTACTTGTATCACCTGGGGGAGTAAGATCAATTTGGTTACGTAATGATTTAAACAACATCAGTAAAAGACTTAAAGCATTAGAAGCAAAAATGGCTCAAGATGGTATTGTGCTTACTGAGGCACAATTACAAGTGCTAGAGAAGCGTCGTAATGAAAAAGAAGCTCATGGAGAAATTGAGACACAGCATCCAGGGTATCTAGGATGCCAAGATACATATTATGTAGGCAACTTTAAGGGTATAGGTAAGGTTTATTCTCAGGTATTTATTGATAGCTACAGCAGAGTAGCTGATGTTAAACTATATACTGATAAAACAGCTTTAACTGCTGCTGATATGCTTAATGACCGAGTGTTACCATGGTATGAGACTCAAGGGATACCAATACTTCGTATTCTGACAGATCGTGGGTCAGAATATAAGGGGAATATAGAGCATCATGCTTTTGAATTATTTCTAAGTATCGAAGGTATAGAGCATACTACTACTAAAGCATATTCTCCTCAAACAAACGGTATGTGTGAGCGTTTTAATAAAACCATGAAACAAGAATTCTTTGATACAGCTATGCGGAAAAAGATTTATACAGCTCTTGATGACCTACAATTAGATCTTGATATCTGGCTAGAGTATTTCAATAATGAAAGACCTCATTCTGGTAAATATTGTTATGGAAAAACTCCTATGCAAACTTTTAAGGATAGTAAGAAATTAGCTGTTGAAAAGAATAATGAAATCTTGTATCTTGAATATGTATCTGACAGTCAAAATTTAACTGACAATCAGGGGCAAAATTTATAGTGTCTGTAAGATCAAATCTTAACTTCTACAAATTAAGCCAGATTTATATTTTCTTCCCATACCTCATTGGGTGTTTTATAACCGAGCACTTTTCTTGGTAAATTATTTAAAAAATCCTCAATTTCTTGTAATTGCTTTATTGTTAATTTTTTTATATCTAAAGATTTAGAGTATACTCTGTGCACCATTGAGTTAATCTTCTCTATCAATGGTTTTTGCCATGGAGAATAAGGATTGCAAAAATATACTTTTCGTTCAGATTTTGGCAATAGTTGTTCATGATTGGTAAATTCTTTGCCATTATCTAGTCCGTCCGCCAAAACTCTAAAAGCCTTATAGGCAATAGGGTTTTAAGGCAAAAATGCATAGTAAAATCCATAAGAAAATGAAAGGTTTTATATCAAAAGCTTATGGAAATACAAAAAAATGACAATAAAAAAATGAATGCATTTTGGGAAATAGTGTGGTTTTTAATACAAAAATTTAAAATCAGCCCTCAAAATTAGAGTAATTTGCTCTAAAATCGCACTATTTTTGGAAATTAGTGACACAAGTGATATTTTTTAGAGTTTTGGCGGAGGGACTATCTAACGTTATGCTTTTGATTATATGCGACAATTGTTTAAGTTTTTTATTCATGTTACCAATCACATCTTGTGTTCTTTTTGAACGGTTTAAAGTGAGAAACACTTTTTGTGTTCTGATATCCACAAGAGCGCCTATATTACGACTTTGATTACCTTTGTTAAAAGTTAAATCACCTTCTAAATGACCTATTGCTGCTATCTTTCTATTTATCTCTGGTCTTTCAGTAATGGAAACTCGATTTGGTATTGTAATTCTTTTGTTTCTGATTCTTGTACCATGATGCAACCTATTTTTCCTTTTTCTTGCTAAAGATAAATATAATTTTTGCCTTTGTGCTATAGGAGATGTATAAATAAACTGGTATATACTCTCTGTAGAAATATTGACAGTATCTCGTGATAGTTTACGTCTACCTGAAATTATATCTGGTGAAATACCCTGTGTTAACTGCTTTATTATTTCTGCTCGTAAATTATTATCAATATCTAATTTTCTTTTTCTCTTACCTTGCCTTAAACTGCAAGCAAGTGTGTTAGCCCTATCTGGTCTATAATTATGCCTCATTCTCTTGAGTTCATAACATATAGTGCTTTTATCACGGCCAATCTTTGTCCCTATATATCGCGAGCTATAACCACTCTTATTCATTTCGTATATTTTAAATCTTTCATCTATCGTTAAATGAGCCATGATATATCTATATTTAAATGATGCTCCTCGCAGCAGAGCTAAGAGGTATCTAAAAAAGTTTTAGTTGTTTCTTATCAGGAGTTTCGCACTTAGCAAAATTGTGTATTAGTTAGAAGCCATTTAATGTTGTTCTGAATTGATGTTTTTATAACTTCCCAAGTTTGTTGATATAAAGTAATGTTTTCATTTATCCTCCTTTTGTTCATATCAAGCCAGGCCAATACAGCAAGGCAAATATGATTTCTTTGAGCTCGACCCGTGCGTGCCTGACAGCATTCAATACCACAAGTTTGTTTCAATTCTCGATGATAAACTTCTATAGACCAACGCGCCTTAACAATTTTCTCTATTTGCTCACGTGTAGGATTCTCTAAATTAGTTGTTATGTAATCAATGCGACCATTTTTTGCCACAAACTTAAATACCGTAACCCAACCGTATCCACGTAGGTGAATTTTTAGCCCTTCATCGGGAATCTCTAAAGTTTCCAAGCTAACATTACGATTAACTTTTCTATTTTTTCTTAGGTTGGTAACCCATATCCAACCTAAATTACGTATATGTTTTAAATTATCCAAACCACTATACCAAGCATCCATAACTATAGCATCAGGCTTGATACCTCTTTCTTTAGCTAAAGTAAGCATATCACAAAAATGCTCGTTCTTTGTTTTACCATCAGTTTCTTTATCATATATTCTATAATCTACAGGAGTAGATTGATCAATTTGAGTATTGTAATGCAGTAAGTTTACCATTCCTATACCAGGTATAACATCATGTACAGCCCCAGAATATTGATAATTTACAAGCTCGATCCTCTTACTGTATTGCTTTGACAATAAGGTGTCATCTCCTACTAATAAACAAGGATCTTCCAGATCAATATATTTTGACACTTTGCTATAGATTTCGCTAGGGCGAAAATCCTTACTCTTTAACCATCGACTTGCACTATCGTGCGATAGATCTAATGGACTTACTTCAGATAATGCTTTGCTAGTATATCTTACACTACTTGCTTGTAAGAATGATTTATATAAATCTTTGCTACATTTTGATCTTGTCATTTTTATCTAAAACTATTTTTCTCTAGATTAGCATATTATTTGCTAAGTGCGAAACTCCTGCTTATGATATCACGAAGCAGAGCTTCGGGGAATTAAACCCTGAGAGATTAAAAATTGATTATATCTGGCTTAATTAATTATAGAACTTTCCCATCGTAAATTCAAACCAATAGCAGAGATTATTGGATTGATAATATCTCCTATCATACCTTTCAAGAAGTTTCTACCCATCCGACCATATTGCTTTAAGTGACCTATTATTGGTTCTATGGCACTGCGTCTCTTGATCATAGACTTGTCCTCTTGTAACAACTTCTTCCGCGTTTTTGGGGTATATACCTTACTCTTCTCCTTTACATTGCTACCACTATACCCAAGATCAACAAATGATTTCTTTATCTTGATTCCAGTGACACTCTCTACTGCTTCAAAGCTCTGATGCAATGTATGACCATCATAAGGATTATTATGAAACGATTTTGCGGATAAAACAAAATTTCTACGACCACTTACTACTACCGCTACTTTATTGCCAAACTCATATGGCTTGTTGCGTTTTCCCTTTCCTATACACTCTACTTCAGGGGCATGAAAACTATATAATACTTTGTTATCTTCTTTATATTGCTTTTTAGCTTCTCTTTTTAAAACAGATTGGTTATGTATTTGTTTTATTTTTTGCAATACTTCTTGATTTTTGAGAGACAAGTTTAATTGCTTATTTTTGATCTCACGCTCACATACTCTAATCAAACGACCCAGTAATATTTTTAAATGCTTCATTATTTTCCAACGCTTCTTGGCTTTACTATGTTCTTTATATTTCCATAGCTTTACTATATCGCGTTTATAGGTTCTAGCGTATGTTTCATTCAAATGTATACCCAAACTGTTGCAAAGCTTTACTATGCTAAGCCTAGCTTTATCCATTAAATAAACATCGTGTGGGTGTTTGATATTCTTAATTTGTACAGTCGTATCAGCGATGATTAATTCCAAATCTTTTTTTTTAATTGTGTTAGTTTTTATCCCAACCCTGATCAACTCCGATAATATCTCATTATATCCAGCTTCACCTAATACACTACGAAACCGTCGTATACTAGTTTCCGAGATAGCTATGTCTTTTTCTATATATTCCCACCCGCAGAAATACTGCCAATACATATTCTCTTTTAGCTCTTCCTCTGATAATGAATCTGAAAAATTATACATTGCTTGTAGCATCGTTATGCCAAGCATCACTCTATGACATTTTCTATTTCTACCAAATTTCTTAATACAAACATTTTTTGATAACCACTCTTCGAGCCTAGACCAATTTATTAATTCTCTTAATTTATATAGCTTATTATTTGGGTTTAATTCTTCTTTTAATTTATAACCAAACAGTTTCCCTTGTTCTTGCGATTTGATAATGTTGTCTATTGGCATTGACTGAAATCCATAAGGTTTATGACCATATTTTATCATTTTCTTACGGATTGTTGTATTACTTCTTGTCTTAAAACCATATTATCTATAAGGCTTGTAGAGTTTTGGCGGACGGACTAACTCTTTTAAATGAACTAATTCTTCAGCTAATTTTTCTTTTCTACAGCTATTTCGCTTTTCTTTAATCTCTCAACCTGAATTCTGGATTAGCTCATTTTGAGATATAGCAGGTTTGTTAGGTTTCATACAGTATGCAATTAGGGCGGATAAGATATGTACAAAGGCATTCCAAATTGATCTATGTCTTGTATGTTCGATCTCGAAAGCACCCTTCAGCACACTAAATACTGTTTCGATAATTGAGCGTTTGCGTAATAATATTTTTTCAAATAATGGCATAAGTTTATTCTTCATTTTCTTCTTTATGCCAGTTACTAACTTGATTCCTTTGCTGTATAGATCATCAAAGAGCTCCTGTTTGATATAACCCTTATCGCCAAACAATAATCCCGTGATATGTTTGGTGATTATCGAAACCGGCGCTCTATCATCTACATTACCAGGCGTTAGTTTTAGACCTTGAATCTCACCTTTTTCGTTAATAACCAAATGTAATTTTAGACCAAAAAACCAACTTTTTGTTGTTTTACCCAAAGCAGCAATACCGGCAAAGACTTTATTACGAGAGATTCTTTTTCGATGACAAACCTCTAAAGATGTGGCGTCAATATAAGAAACTCCCGTAGATTGAGCTGCCTGCATATACCATTCAAGTAATAAAACTAAATAACTCAGAACTCTTGGTTTTAGAGCTATAAAACGAGTATATGATGGAAGAGTTACAAAGTCTGATTTATATAATTGTAGATAGGACATATAAAAATATTTAAAGTTTTTACAAGGTGATTGATGGTATAAAAGCACTATTGTTAACAGCTCAGAATAGCTTATTTCAGGCTTTCTTGTAGGGTTTTTATTAATTAATGGTAGAAATGATTTATTAATCCACTGCTCGCTAATTTTACAAAAATCATCGACAAAACAAAATAATGCAGTAATATCTTTCTTCATGGGGATACTCTTGTTTTTTTGCTAAAAATTATATAGAGTATCTTCTATCCCTTGTAAATACTTACTTCCAAACCTAGATTAATACGTAAATACTTACGTGCCGTTTTTACACTCATACCTGCTTTTGCAGCAGAAATTATCTGATTATATTTTTTGATCTTTTGCATTAAAATACCTACTTGGTTATTTGTACATGTCATCAGTAATTCTCGAATAATATTTAAATATTTAAAAATAAATTTTTATTCGATTTTACTGTCCATAGTTACTTCTTTTTTATAGGTAATTTTAATGTTCGTTGAGGGTAATTCTAATATTCGTTAGTCACTAATCAGATTCTTACTAAAACTACCATTCCTCGCATTCTCAGTTTCAGCTCTATCATACTTGCTATAACCTAAATGTTCTGACATCTCAGCATGCAGTGCTCGCTCTAAAATACCCTTGGTTAATTCCTTAAATGATGCTCCTCGCAGCAGAGCTACGAGGTATCTAAAAAAGTTTTAGTTGTTTCTTATGATATCACGAAGCAGAGCTTCGGGGAATTAAACCCTGAGAGATTAAAAATTGATTATATCTGGCTTAATTAATTATAGAACTTTCCATCTAAAAAAGTTTTAGTTGTTTCTTATGATATCACGAAGCAGAGCTTCGGGGAATTAAACCCTGAGAGATTAAAAAAAGTGGCGAGTGTATCAATCTATAATTTTATATCAAATAATTTACTTTAAATTGTAGAAATATCGCTTTTAAGCTGATAAAAGCACTAAATATTTAACTTTAAATATAAATTTTTACTTTAGTCAGAAAAATTAGAATTTTTGTCAAAACTTCAGTTGTCATCAATTCTGCAAGACTTAATTTTCCTATTCTATGCCTTTGCTGATTTGTTGATAATAGACGGTGTTCTATCCATTCTTCATATATTTTACAAAAATTATCTACTAAATAATATACAGTTATGATATATCTTTTCATGTTGAGTTACTGATCTTTTATTAAACAAATCTATCATAACTCCACATTAATCTCCTTTAAACCCTTTATCTATAAGCTTTCTATCTATCCCTTATCCTAAATTACTGAAGTTTTGACAAAAATTCTAATTTTTCTGACTAAAGTAAAAATTTATATTTAAAGTTAAATATTTAGTGCTTTTATCAGCTTAAAAGCGATATTTCTACAATTTAAAGTAAATTATTTGATATAAAATTATAGATTGATACACTCGCCACTTTTTTTAATAAAAATTGTTTGTCAAAACTTCAGTAAATTAGCGTTTATAATCAACGTTTCCTTTTTGATCAAAATAATATAATAATAATCCATTTGCAGGATGTTATTCTACTATTTCTAATAATTCTAGTTTGTAGGTATCATCTAGTGATGCTAGTTTACTCTATTTTTTAAGGGCTTAAGTGCTTTAGCCGGTTTTAATAATTCCGGTGTTAAGATGAATTTAGTTTTTTTCTCGATATTTGATAGAAAAAACAAATGAAAATTGTGCGGATGATGTATTACCGCATATTTATCCCATTCAGGATATTGTCTATTTAAATTTTCCTTTGGGTTATAGGGACCATAAACTTCTATATCACCAAATTTATATTTTTTTAAAGGCAATAATTCATGATCATAAAAGAAATCATCAGGGTATTGAGTGTGTGTTTTTATATTAGCATGAATAAATTCATTTTTTTCTTTTTGAAAAGTAAAAATATCAATGCAGCCTTTTTGACATATTTTATAAGCTAGATCATGAGAAATAGAATAACCTAGTTTTTGAAACTCTGGAAATATTTGTTGTAACCTTATCTCATCTTCCTGCATTATGCCAATATCAAGATCATCATCATAAGGTATTATCCCTTGATGACGAACTGCTCCAAGCAAGGTGCCTCCGTCTATCCAATAATTAATATTGTGCTTAGTTAACAACTCATGAGTATCTTTCATAACTTGATAGAGTGAGAGAGTTGTATTCTCACTCATTCTATATTTTTTTACTTCTTCATCGGTTGGCACTTTATAACGCCAATCATGCTCAAGCACGTGAGTATAAAAAAATATACCAGCAAAAAGCAAGAGAATAGAGCCTAAAATATTTTTAGGTGAGAATACTGACTTTAATTTCATCATTTGTTGGTTTGAATTTTACTTCTTTTGCTGATGTAACATTTTTTAAATCTAATGACAATTCTTCGGATAATTCAATGCCGCTAACTTCAAGCAATTGTACTTCTGCCTTTATAGATAGATTCTTTTCAGCTTTAAATTTTCTAACATGATCTAAAATCTCAAGCAATCCTTCCGGCTGTTTTGCATCTATTTTATAGTTTAAATTACCATAATTAATCCAATTACCTTTAATGTGAACAGAATTTTCACTATATAATATTTGATACAGCTCCTCAGTAATGTGTGGCATAAATGGTGCAAATAGTTTAAGTAAGGTTTGCATAACGTGATAAAGCGTTAATATGCTGCTATATTGTCCGCTAGGGTTTTTATTTTCTTCATTATAAGCACGTGTTTTACTGATTTCTAAATAATTATCACAAAATACTGACCAGAAAAACTTTTCCGTTAAATGCATAGCGTTAGCATATTCATAATTTTGCAACTCGTTTGTTGCATTATTTACTAGTTCTACTAACTTATTAATTATCCACTGATCGAATTCATGAGTAATTTTTTCTTTCACATCTATAAGATTTGTTTTTTTATCTTCATCAGATAATTTATCAAAATGCTGCGAGACAAATTTAGCAGCATTCCACAGCTTATTAACAAGCCTTTTACCATTTTTCATTACGTCTTCTGAATAGGCAGTGTCAGCTCCTAATTTCGAATTAGCTGACCAATAACGTATAACATCAGAACCATATTGCTCTAGCAATTTTTCCGGTACTAATACATTTCCTTTAGATTTAGACATTTTACTACGATCTTCAGCCAAGCACCAACCACTAACCATGATATTTTTCCATGGCAGAGTATTTTGATGCAAATGAGCTTTTAAGATAGTATAGAACGCCCAAGTTCTAATAATCTCATGTGCTTGTGGTCTTAAATCCATTGGGAACAATTTATCATGCCTATCCTTATTCACGGCAAACTCATCAGAAATACCCCAGGTTGAAAGTTGTGGCGAAACAGAGCTGGTTGCCCAAGTATCCATAACGTCTAAGTCGGGTTCTACTTCATCTTTGCTATAGCCAATAGGCAAATCCTTTAAAGGATCAACAGGTAACTGCGAAATATCAGCATATAAAATTTTCCCCTCTTCGCCGATTCTTTTAGAATACCAAACAGGAAATGGCACGCCAAAATAACGCTGCCTGCTTATACACCAATCCCATGATATGGCATTAATCCAGTTGTCTAAACGAATCTTCATATTTTTAGGATGCCAATTTAGTTCGTTTGCTCTTTTTAGCTCATCTTTATGCGATATAATTTTAACAAACCATTGTGGCACAGTTAGTACCTCAAGAGGTGCACCTGAACGCTCAGCACATTTAACAGTTTGGGTAATCTCTTCTTGCTTAACAAGCGATTCTTGCTCTTTTAAAATATCTATTATCTTTGCTCGAGCTTCTTTTATTTTTAAGCCATCTATCCCAATTTCATGAGGGAAATCTATCGTACCTTTTTTGGTAATAATAGTGTTTAAAGGTAGATTATGTGTTTTCCACCAAATAATATCCGTTTGATCACCAAATGTGCAGCACATAACAAGCCCTGTGCCTTTATCTTGCTGCACTAACGGGTCAGCTAAAAGCGGAACTTTAACATTAAACAGCGGAGTGACGGCAAACTTTCCTGCTAAATGCTGATAACGTTTATCGTCTGGGTGATAGAATACAGCAACGCAAGCAGGTAATAGTTCAGGTCGTGTAGTTGCGATGGTAAATTCATCATTTGCTTCAGTTTTAAATGTAATATAGTTCATGAATGAGGTTTTTTCCTTATCCTCAATATCAGCTTGAGCAAGGGCTGTGCCATCTACTGGATCCCACAAAATTGGCTGATTATTACGATAAACCGCACCTTTTTTTACTAAATCAAGAAAAGACATTTGTGAGATTTTACGAGATAGCGGACTGATTGTTTGATATTCTAAATTCCAGTCTACCGATAAAGCGATTTGATTAAACAAGCTTCTAAATTTTTCTTCTTCGCTTGCTACTACCTCATTACAAATATTTATGAATTCTTCTCTGCCCATATTATACGCCTTGACTTGTCTTTGCTTTTCAACAAGCCGCTCGGTCGGCAGTCCGTTATCATCAAAGCCCATAGGGTAGAAAATGTTTTTCCCCATCATACGCTGAAAACGTACTATAAAATCAGTCTGTGTATAGCTGTAAACATGCCCGATGTGAAGTTGTCCCGAAACAGTCGGGGGAGGCGTATCTACGACAAATGTTTCATCTTTAGTGATATTCTCATCGTATGCATAAATTTGCTTTTCTTGCCAAATCTGTTGCCATTTTTTTTCGCTTTCGATAAAATTATAATTTTTCGGAAATTCTTTCATAAATGTTTCTGCTAGTTTAAATAACTAACGTTATAAAGATTATATTTAATTATGACAATAACACGTTGCTTTTTTTGAGGAGGATATAAATTATACAGCAAACTACGGTACAATTAATTATTTTTTACAATTGAGCGGATAAGGGTTTCTTTTAGACCAGTCAGCTCAGCAATAACAGGAATTTTGAAACCTTGAGAGAACATCTTTTTTGCTATCATTACTGCCTTATTATACTCACCTTCCCGCTTTCCTTCTCGTTTTCCCTCATCTATATATACATCTGCTATAGTTTTCATAATGTTATCCTTGTGTTGCGGTGATAAATATTTATCAAATACTTGCACTAATCTCGGTTGTTGCTTTTTTGAGATCTTTGCATCAGTATACCATAAAAACGATTTTAGGTAAATATAACTTTTTTCTTTATCATGACTAACGAATATTAGAATTACCCTCAACGAACATTAAAATTACCTATAAAAAAGAAGTAACTATGGACAGTAAAATCGAATAAAAATTTATTTTTAAATATTTAAATATTATTCGAGAATTACTGATGACATGTACAAATAACCAAGTAGGTATTTTAATGCAAAAGATCAAAAAATATAATCAGATAATTTCTGCTGCAAAAGCAGGTATGAGTGTAAAAACGGCACGTAAGTATTTACGTATTAATAAGTATCCAAGCGAATTACGCACAATACGTAAATATAGGACACGTAAGGATCCATTTGTGAAGCACTGGGATGAAATAGAATCAATGCTAGAATCAGCACCGGAGTTGCAAGCAACTACCATATTAGCATATTTGACAGAAAAGTATCATGGGAATTATAATGGGAAGCAATTACGCTGTTTGCAGAAAAGGTTGAAACAATGGAGAGCTGCACATGGTAAGGATAAGACAGTAATCTTTTTACAAAATATTCTTCCTGGCAAACAGAGTCAGTCTGATTGGACCAATATGAATCAATTGGGTATTTGTATTGGTGGGCAACCATATCCTCACTTACTATTTCATTTTATGTTGCCTTATTCATGTTGGGAAACTTTTAGCATATGCCATAGTGAAAGTTTTGATACATTAGCATCAGGGTTTGAAAAAGCTGTATGGGAGTTAGGTGGAGTTTTACCAGAGCATCGTACAGATAATTTAAGTGCAGCTACCAAGCAATGTGGTAATAGTAGACAATTTACAGAAAGATGGCAAGAATTGCTTGGTTATTACAATGTTGCACCATCGCGAAATAATCCAGGCGTCAGTCATGAAAATGGTTCTGTTGAAAAAAGTCATGATACATTTAAGCAAGCAGTGAATCAACATCTGCTATTACGTGGATCACGTAATTTTGTTGATTTAAAAGCTTATAAATTATTCCTTACACAAATTAAAGAAAAGCGAAATAGCTGTAGAAAAGAAAAATTAGCTGAAGAATTAGTTCATTTAAAAGAGTTACCAATCAGGAAATGGAATGCACCTACAATATTATCAGTACGTGTTAATCCAAGCAGTACAGTTAGTATTTTATCTGTAGCTTATTCTGTGCCTAGTCGCTTAATAGGTTATACTTTAAAAGCTTATATTTATTCTGCAGAAATAGAGCTTTACTATGGTAACAAATGTTTACAAAAAATGTCTAGAATCAGCAATGGCTATGTTATTGATTATAGACATATTATTGATAGTTTAGTACGTAAACCTGGAGCATTTGTTCAATATCAATATTATGAAGCTTTATTCCCACGTGCTATATTTCGTCAGGTATATGACCAGCTTATCTCTATATATCCATATAAAGGGCATAAAATATATCTTAAAATATTACAATTAGCAAAAATGTATGGAGAATTGAATGTGGAAAGTTCTATAATTAATGAAGCCAGATATAATCAATTTTTAATCTCTCAGGGTTTAATTCCCCGAAGCTCTGCTTCGTGATATCATAAGAAACAACTAAAACTTTTTTAGATACCTCGTAGCTCTGCTGCGAGGAGCATCATTTAAATATAGATATATCATGGCTCATTTAACGATAGATGAAAGATTTAAAATATACGAAATGAATAAGAGTGGTTATAGCTCGCGATATATAGGGACAAAGATTGGCCGTGATAAAAGCACTATATGTTATGAACTCAAGAGAATGAGGCATAATTATAGACCAGATAGGGCTAACACACTTGCTTGCAGTTTAAGGCAAGGTAAGAGAAAAAGAAAATTAGATATTGATAATAATTTACGAGCAGAAATAATAAAGCAGTTAACACAGGGTATTTCACCAGATATAATTTCAGGTAGACGTAAACTATCACGAGATACTGTCAATATTTCTACAGAGAGCATATACCAGTTTATTTATACATCTCCTATAGCACAAAGGCAAAAATTATATTTATCTTTAGCAAGAAAAAGGAAAAATAGGTTGCATCATGGTACAAGAATCAGAAACAAAAGAATTACAATACCAAATCGAGTTTCCATTACTGAAAGACCAGAGATAAATAGAAAGATAGCAGCAATAGGTCATTTAGAAGGTGATTTAACTTTTAACAAAGGTAATCAAAGTCGTAATATAGGCGCTCTTGTGGATATCAGAACACAAAAAGTGTTTCTCACTTTAAACCGTTCAAAAAGAACACAAGATGTGATTGGTAACATGAATAAAAAACTTAAACAATTGTCGCATATAATCAAAAGCATAACGTTAGATAATGGCAAAGAATTTACCAATCATGAACAACTATTGCCAAAATCTGAACGAAAAGTATATTTTTGCAATCCTTATTCTCCATGGCAAAAACCATTGATAGAGAAGATTAACTCAATGGTGCACAGAGTATACTCTAAATCTTTAGATATAAAAAAATTAACAATAAAGCAATTACAAGAAATTGAGGATTTTTTAAATAATTTACCAAGAAAAGTGCTCGGTTATAAAACACCCAATGAGGTATGGGAAGAAAATATAAATCTGGCTTAATTAATACTGGAATTTACCTAAATTGCTAGTAACCTGAATTCTGGATTAGCTAATTTTGAGATATAGCAGGTTTGTTAGGTTGCATACAGTATGCAATTAGGGCGGATAAGATATGTACAAAGGCATTCCAAATTGATCTATGTCTTGTATGTTCGATCTCGAAAGCACCCTTCAGCACACTAAATAGTCCGTCCGCCAAAACTCTACAAGCCTTATAGATAATATGGTTTTAAGACAAGAAGTAATACAACAATCCGTAAGAAAATGATAAAATATGGTCATAAACCTTATGGATTTCAGTCAATGCCAATAGACAACATTATCAAATCGCAAGAACAAGGGAAACTGTTTGGTTATAAATTAAAAGAAGAATTAAACCCAAATAATAAGCTATATAAATTAAGAGAATTAATAAATTGGTCTAGGCTCGAAGAGTGGTTATCAAAAAATGTTTGTATTAAGAAATTTGGTAGAAATAGAAAATGTCATAGAGTGATGCTTGGCATAACGATGCTACAAGCAATGTATAATTTTTCAGATTCATTATCAGAGGAAGAGCTAAAAGAGAATATGTATTGGCAGTATTTCTGCGGGTGGGAATATATAGAAAAAGACATAGCTATCTCGGAAACTAGTATACGACGGTTTCGTAGTGTATTAGGTGAAGCTGGATATAATGAGATATTATCGGAGTTGATCAGGGTTGGGATAAAAACTAACACAATTAAAAAAAAAGATTTGGAATTAATCATCGCTGATACGACTGTACAAATTAAGAATATCAAACACCCACACGATGTTTATTTAATGGATAAAGCTAGGCTTAGCATAGTAAAGCTTTGCAACAGTTTGGGTATACATTTGAATGAAACATACGCTAGAACCTATAAACGCGATATAGTAAAGCTATGGAAATATAAAGAACATAGTAAAGCCAAGAAGCGTTGGAAAATAATGAAGCATTTAAAAATATTACTGGGTCGTTTGATTAGAGTATGTGAGCGTGAGATCAAAAATAAGCAATTAAACTTGTCTCTCAAAAATCAAGAAGTATTGCAAAAAATAAAACAAATACATAACCAATCTGTTTTAAAAAGAGAAGCTAAAAAGCAATATAAAGAAGATAACAAAGTATTATATAGTTTTCATGCCCCTGAAGTAGAGTGTATAGGAAAGGGAAAACGCAACAAGCCATATGAGTTTGGCAATAAAGTAGCGGTAGTAGTAAGTGGTCGTAGAAATTTTGTTTTATCCGCAAAATCGTTTCATAATAATCCTTATGATGGTCATACATTGCATCAGAGCTTTGAAGCAGTAGAGAGTGTCACTGGAATCAAGATAAAGAAATCATTTGTTGATCTTGGGTATAGTGGTAGGATAGTGGACTAATGGTATGGACCTCCTGATATAGAGAATGAAAAGCAGTTGCTAATCTTCTAGGGTTAATATTTAACATATTAAAACAACAATTAAGGAGGTCCATATGGAGGTTACTACAATTGGTATAGATATTGCAAAAAGAATTTTTCAAATTCATGGTGTAGATAAAAATGGCAAGACAGTATTAAAGAAAAAATTGATGAGAGATCAGGTTTTGACATTTATGGCTAATTTACCACAATGTTTAGTAGGGATGGAAGCTTGTGGTGGTTCTAGTTATTGGGCAAGAGAAATAACTAAATTAGGGCATGAAGTAAAACTAATGGCACCGCAATTTGTCAAACCATATGTTAAAACTAATAAAAATGATCAAGCAGATGCTGAAGCGATATGTGAAGCCGTGACAAGACCTAATATGAGATTTGTTGCAATTAAAACTATAGAGCAACAAGAAATTTTATCAATACATAGGGTAAGAGAGAGATTGGTAAAAAATCGTACAGCACTTGCTAATGAAATTAGGGGGCTACTACATGAGTTTGGTTTTATTGTTCCTCAAGGCATTAATAAGGTTATCACAAAATTAATTGAGATTTTAGATGCAGGGAAATTAAGCCAGTTAAGTTATCAAACATTTAGTGAACTAAAAGAAGAATTCTTAGATAATAACAGAAAAATAAAAGAGATAGAAAAACGATTAACAATGATAGCAAGTAACCTAACTCAATATCAACGATTAAGAGCTATACCTGGTCTTGGTTTAATTACTGCTACTGCTTTAATAGCATCAATAGGTAATGCTACAAGTTTTGAGAATGGCAGGCAATTATCGGCATGGCTAGGATTAGTGCCAAGACAACATTCAAGTGGTGGGAAGGATAAGCTGCTGGGAATTAGCAAGCGAGGTGATGTATACTTACGCACTTTATTAATTCAAGGGGCTAGAGCTGTACTAAATGCCAAGATAAGATTTACATCGGAAGAACAGAAATCTAAAAAAGATTTTAGCCAATTTACGAAATGGATGTTTAATTTATCTGAGCGAAGTAGCCATAATAAAACGACAGTTGCCATAGCTAATAAGTTGGCAAGAGTGGTGTTTGCTGTACTAAGATCAGGAGATGATTATGTAGAGAGTAAAGTTTGTAGCTAAAGAGTGTGTAGCATAGCACTTATAAGTAAAATAAATGGTGATTTATATAATGAATAGGTAAAAGCAAAACAATATGTAAGAGATTCCAACCCGAAATATGCTTGAGATAATTAATATTGATGGTAAATAAGACAAACCTTAGCTTACAAAAAAACTGCGTTTTTCAGTGGCTCTTTTAGAAGCCGATGGACTGATAAGTATATAGTTTGTAAGCCAGCGAATTCCATCAGGGCTGTAGAATAAATTAGGTTGATTTATCAGCTATAAGCCGGATACATGACTGCATTTGTTTGTTTTTATTATTGATGTTATTTTTTTCTTGCATTCTACAGGAGGTCCATACATGAAAAATCAAGACAAAAAAATGAGTAGTATGTTTTCCTAATTTTTCGATTATCAGGCAGCAATTTGCTGATAATTTTGCATATAATTCAGATATACATTCATAGGCTTTTTATAACCAATACTTGAATGAAATCTGTGATAATTATATTTATTCAGATAATGATCAATCCCCTCTTTTAACTCTTTAACATTGTTAAAATCATTAATAAAGATACAATTATATTTTAAAGTTCTAAAAAACCTTTCTATTACTATATTATCAATACTTCTACCTTTGCCATTCATTGAAATTTGGATATCATGCTCCTTGAGAATATTTATGTGGTCATAACTGGTATATTGGCTACCTTGATCACTATTAAATATCTGTGGAGCGTTATACTTACTGAGAGCTTGTTTCAAGACATCAATTACAAGAGATGCATCCATAGAATTTGACAGTTTATAGCTCAATATGGCCTTGCTATGCCAATCTATAATAGCTGCCATATACATAAAGCCACCATTAGTTCTAATGTAAGTAATGTCACCACTCCAAACCTCATTCACATTAGGCACATACACTTGCTTTGTTGAGCCAGATTTAGTCCAATATTGATCAAGTAAGTAGCTATAGATCTTATGCTCACTATCGTTTCGAGAAGTAGATTTTTTCTTATGTGGGTAAATAGCTTCTATACCCATCATCCTCATATATTTCAGTACTCGATCTTTACCGACAATAAAACCATCTTCTAGTAACTGTTGATGAATATAGCGATAACCAAATTCAGGATTATCTGTATATATTTCATCTATTCTATTTAAAATACTTAATTTATTTATACTCATCTCCTTGGATTTATAGTAGGCTGTAGATCGACTAATCTTTAATAGTTCACACTGTCTTGATTTTGAGAGTTGATTTAGCTTGGAGTGTACAAGACTCTTTTTATTTGATAAATCCAAGCTTTTGAGCTTTCCCACGGCCCAGTCCCTCTCAACTGTGATTCTACCAAGAGCTTTAGCAAGTTCATCATTTTGCTCTTGTAAATGATTTATTTGTTCTTGATATTCACTCAAAACTTTAGCTGGTTCAAAAGCTAATGCCGCATTACCTAAAAACTGTTTTTTCCAATTTTGAATTGTTTTAACACTTATTGCATATTTTGAAGCTAACTGACCAAGTGTCGACTCCTCTTTTATTAATTCTAATACTATCCCCGTTTTTTCTGAAGCACTGAAAATTTTTACTTTATTTTTCTTCATCTTTCCTCTTAAGTTTATTGCTATTTATTCTAACTTATTGCGGAAACACACTCCTTCATTTTTTTGTCCAATTTTTTCATGTATGGACCTCCTGTAGAATGCAAGAAAAAAATAACATCAATAATAAAAACAAACAAATGCAGTCATGTATCCGGCTTATAGCTGATAAATCAACCTAATTTATTCTACAGCCCTGATGGAATTCGCTGGCTTACAAACTATATACTTATCAGTCCATCGGCTTCTAAAAGAGCCACTGAAAAACGCAGTTTTTTTGTAAGCTAAGGTTTGTCTTATTTACCATCAATATTAATTATCTCAAGCATATTTCGGGTTGGAATCTCTTACATATTGTTTTGCTTTTACCTATTCATTATATAAATCACCATTTATTTTACTTATAAGTGCTATGCTACACACTCTTTAGCTACAAACTTTACTCTCTACATAATCATCTCCTGATCTTAGTACAGCAAACACCACTCTTGCCAACTTATTAGCTATGGCAACTGTCGTTTTATTATGGCTACTTCGCTCAGATAAATTAAACATCCATTTCGTAAATTGGCTAAAATCTTTTTTAGATTTCTGTTCTTCCGATGTAAATCTTATCTTGGCATTTAGTACAGCTCTAGCCCCTTGAATTAATAAAGTGCGTAAGTATACATCACCTCGCTTGCTAATTCCCAGCAGCTTATCCTTCCCACCACTTGAATGTTGTCTTGGCACTAATCCTAGCCATGCCGATAATTGCCTGCCATTCTCAAAACTTGTAGCATTACCTATTGATGCTATTAAAGCAGTAGCAGTAATTAAACCAAGACCAGGTATAGCTCTTAATCGTTGATATTGAGTTAGGTTACTTGCTATCATTGTTAATCGTTTTTCTATCTCTTTTATTTTTCTGTTATTATCTAAGAATTCTTCTTTTAGTTCACTAAATCAGGAGTTTCGCACTTAGCAAAAAGTATGTTAATCTAGAGAAAAATAGTTTTAGATAAAAATGACAAGAACAAAATGTAGCAAGGACTTATATAAATCATTTTTACAAGCAAGTAGTGTCAGATATACTAGCAAGGCATTATCTGAAGTGAGTCCAGTAGATCTATCTCACGATAGTGCAAGTCGATGGTTAAAGAGTAAGGATTTTCGTCCTAGCGAAATCTATAAGGAAGTGTCCAAATATATAGATTGGGAAGCACCGTGTTTATTAGTGGGGGATGACACCTTATTATCAAAGCAATACAGTCAGAAGATTGAGCTTGTACGTTATCAATATTCTGGAGCTGTACATGATGTTATACCTGGTATAGGAATGGTAAACTTACTACATTACAATACTAAAATTGCTCAATCTACTCCCGTAGATTATAGAATATATGATAAAGACACTGATGGTAAAACAAAGAATGAGCATTTTTGTGATATGCTTACTTTAGCTAAAGAAAGAGGTCTCAATCCTGATGCCATAGTCATGGATGCTTGGTATAGCGGGTTGGAGAATTTAAAACATATACGTAATTTAGGCTGGCTATGGGTTACCACCCTAAGGAAAAATAGAAAAGTTAATCATAATGTTAGCTTGGAAAGTTTAGAGATACCCGATGAGGGGCTAAAAATTCACCTACGTGGATACGGTTGGGTTACGGTATTTAAGTTTGTGGCAAAGAATGGTCGCATTGATTACATAACAACGAACTTGGAAAATCCCACACGTGAGCAAATAGAGAAAATTGTTAAGGCACGTTGGTCTATAGAGGTTTATCATCGAGAATTAAAACAAACTTGTGGTATTGAACGCTGTCAGGCACGCACGGGCCGAGCTCAAAGAAATCATATTTGCCTTGCAGTATTTGCCTGGCTTGATATGAATAAAAGGAGGATAAATGAAAACATTACTTTATATCAACAAACTTGGGAAGTTATAAAAACATCAATTCAAAACAATATCAGATGGCTTTTAACTGATTCGCAACTTTGCTAAGTGCGAAACTCCTGTAAATGTTTGATAACTTAACTGGCTTAATTTCCCTGCATCTAAAATCTCAATTAATTTTGTGATAACCTTATTAATGCCTTGAGGAACAATAAAACCAAACTCATGTAGTAGCCCCCTAATTTCATTAGCAAGTGCTGTACGATTTTTTACCAATCTCTCTCTTACCCTATGTATTGATAAAATTTCTTGTTGCTCTATAGTTTTAATTGCAACAAATCTCATATTAGGTCTTGTCACGGCTTCACATATCGCTTCAGCATCTGCTTGATCATTTTTATTAGTTTTAACATATGGTTTGACAAATTGCGGTGCCATTAGTTTTACTTCATGCCCTAATTTAGTTATTTCTCTTGCCCAATAACTAGAACCACCACAAGCTTCCATCCCTACTAAACATTGTGGTAAATTAGCCATAAATGTCAAAACCTGATCTCTCATCAATTTTTTCTTTAATACTGTCTTGCCATTTTTATCTACACCATGAATTTGAAAAATTCTTTTTGCAATATCTATACCAATTGTAGTAACCTCCATATGGACCTCCTTAATTGTTGTTTTAATATGTTAAATATTAACCCTAGAAGATTAGCAACTGCTTTTCATTCTCTATATCAGGAGGTCCATACCATTAGTCCATTATAGTAGCAATGTAAAGGAGAAGAGTAAGGTATATACCCCAAAAACGCGGAAGAAGTTGTTACAAGAGGACAAGTCTATGATCAAGAGACGCAGTGCCATAGAACCAATAATAGGTCACTTAAAGCAATATGGTCGGATGGGTAGAAACTTCTTGAAAGGTATGATAGGAGATATTATCAATCCAATAATCTCTGCTATTGGTTTGAATTTACGATGCATTGCAAATCATTTACAAATCGTGTCTAACTCCACATAAATCAAAAATATCATCATGCAAAAACTAGATGAACGATAAAAAATCGTTAACAATAGCTCCATATCAAAATTAGACCAACACAGAAATGTATCAGTAAAAATTAACATAACTTATTAATTTTTATTGAAAATCTTAGCAATTTGTTGTCAAAACTCTATCCCATTACAAATGATCAGGATTTGAAGTGTTTTTGGCGGATAGACTAAATACTGTTTCGATAATTGAGCGTTTGCGTAATAATATTTTTTCAAATAATGGCATAAGTTTATTCTTCATTTTCTTCTTTATGCCAGTTACTAACTTGATTCCTTTGCTGTATAGATCATCAAAGAGCTCCTGTTTGATATAACCCTTATCGCCAAACAATAATCCCGTGATATGTTTGGTGATTATCGAAACCGGCGCTCTATCATCTACATTACCAGGCGTTAGTTTTAGACCTTGAATCTCACCTTTTTCGTTAATCCCTGTTGGGTTAAATTCCCCGTGGCTTGCCACGATTATTAACCAAATGTAATTTTAGACCAAAAAACCAACTTTTTGTTGTTTTACCCAAAGCAGCAATACCGGCAAAGACTTTATTACGAGAGATTCTTTTTCGATGACAAACCTCTAAAGATGTGGCGTCAATATAAGAAACTCCCGTAGATTGAGCTGCCTGCATATACCATTCAAGTAATAAAACTAAATAACTCAGAACTCTTGGTTTTAGAGCTATAAAACGAGTATATCAGGAGTTTCGCACTTAGCAAAGTTGCGAATCAGTTAAAAGCCATCTGATATTGTTTTGAATTGATGTTTTTATAACTTCCCAAGTTTGTTGATATAAAGTAATGTTTTCATTTATCCTCCTTTTATTCATATCAAGCCAGGCAAATACTGCAAGGCAAATATGATTTCTTTGAGCTCGGCCCGTGCGTGCCTGACAGCGTTCAATACCACAAGTTTGTTTTAATTCTCGATGATAAACCTCTATAGACCAACGTGCCTTAACAATTTTCTCTATTTGCTCACGTGTGGGATTTTCCAAGTTCGTTGTTATAGCTAACGCGAAAAGGTTTTTACCATAGTTTTTGTATTTACTCACATATTCACCAGATCTAAATACTATTAAACATTGCTGGACTAACTTTAAAAACTGTTTACATAAAATTATTGATCAATGCCTAAGTTTTTCCTAATATGTGGTAGAAACATTTCCGTGTTAGCTATATGTAATCAATGCGACCATTCTTTGCCACAAACTTAAATACCGTAACCCAACCGTATCCACGTAGGTGAATTTTTAGCCCCTCATCGGGTATCTCTAAACTTTCCAAGCTAACATTATGATTAACTTTTCTATTTTTCCTTAGGGTGGTAACCCATAGCCAGCCTAAATTACGTATATGTTTTAAATTCTCCAACCCGCTATACCAAGCATCCATGACTATGGCATCAGGATTGAGACCTCTTTCTTTAGCTAAAGTAAGCATATCACAAAAATGCTCATTCTTTGTTTTACCATCAGTGTCTTTATCATATATTCTATAATCTACGGGAGTAGATTGAGCAATTTTAGTATTGTAATGTAGTAAGTTTACCATTCCTATACCAGGTATAACATCATGTACAGCTCCAGAATATTGATAACGTACAAGCTCAATCTTCTGACTGTATTGCTTTGATAATAAGGTGTCATCCCCCACTAATAAACACGGTGCTTCCCAATCTATATATTTTGACACTTCCTTATAGATTTCGCTAAGACGAAAATCCTTACTCTTTAACCATCGACTTGCACTATCGTGAGATAGATCTACTGGACTCACTTCAGATAATGCCTTGCTAGTATATCTGACACTACTTGCTTGTAAAAATGATTTATATAAGTCCTTGCTACATTTTGTTCTTGTCATTTTTATCTAAAACTATTTTTCTCTAGATTAACACAGGAGTTTCGCACTTAGCAAAGTTGCGAATCAGTTAAAAGCCATCTGATATTGTTTTGAATTGATGTTTTTATAACTTCCCAAGTTTGTTGATATAAAGTAATGTTTTCATTTATCCTCCTTTTATTCATATCAAGCCAGGCAAATACTGCAAGGCTTTGTTGCATAAATAAAATTTGTAGAGCAAGAGTGGTGATAATCTGGTAAGATGTCCTGAATTAAAAAATAATCCAGATTATATGAGATCTCGGAAGAAAGCCCCTTTTAGTAAATCACGCAAGTATTCTAAATATAAAATAACGAATTGGTCAGAATATAATAATTTTTTACGCAATAGGGGTCGCATAGATTTTATGATTGCCAGTGATTTGGCGATTGGCTGGTATGCTGATTACAGAGAGGAAATGAAACGAGGAAGACCTAGACGCTATAGTGATCACGCTATATTACAGTGTTTGAAGATCAGATGCTTATTCGGTCTTAAGTTACGCCAAACCCAAGGCTTTATAAACTGGCTCTTTGAAATATCGGGTTTATCTATTAGATGTCCAGACTATACAACATTAAGTAAGCGTATGAAGTCATTAGATCTTAGGTATTTACATGGAAATCAAGATAAAGAATTTAGTTGTATTTCAATGGATAGTACAGGGATACAAGCCTACACAGGGAACGAATGGCTAGAAAATAAGCAGGGTAAGCAATATAAGCGTCGCATATGGAAAAAGCTACATATCGTTATAGAAGATCAAGGTATGATACTTGCCGATAGTACCACAGAGCATACTATAGATGATAGATCACAGATTGGACTACTAATAGCTAATGTCAGAGCCAAGGATTTTCTGGGAGATCGAGGGTATGACGGTGAATCTACATATCAATTGTTGAGAAAGAAGAAGATAAAACCAGTTATTAGACCCCCAAACTCTTCAGTAAAAGTTCAATCGCTTAGGGATAAAACTGAGAGAGATGCAGCTGTTATATATCAACAAAACAAAGGATACCAAGCATGGAGGGTAAAGAATAATTATGGTAGAAGGGAGCGTGTAGAGAACACGTTCTTTCGATTTAAAACTTCTTTTGGTAGTAAGTTTCTATCAAGACATGATCAAAATATGACAAAAGAAATGTCTATTAAATGCCACTTATTAAACAAAATGTTTGAAATTGGTAAACCTATCTCTGTGCCTGTTGGCTAGGCTAGCATTGCGGGGTTAGGGGCAGTATATTCAAAAGCTTATTTATGCAACAAAGCCATCACGGCCAATCTTTGTCCCTATATATCGCGAGCTATAACCACTCTTATTCATTTCGTATATTTTAAATCTTTCATCTATCGTTAAATGAGCCATGATATATCTATATTTAAATGATGCTCCTCGTAGCTCTGCTGCGAGGAGCATCATTTAATTATAGAACTTTCCATATTTTTTGATCTTTTGCATTAAAATACCTACTTGGTTATTTGTACATGTCATCAGTAATTCTCGAATAATATTTAAATATTTAAAAATAAATTTTTATTCGATTTTACTGTCCATAGTTACTTCTTTTTTATAGGTAATTTTAATGTTCGTTGAGGGTAATTCTAATATTCGTTAGTCACAGGACATCTTACCAGATTATCACCACTCTTTCTCTACAAAGCTTATTTATCTGAAGTTTTGACAAAAATTCTAATTTTTCTGACTAAAGTAAAAATTTATATTTAAAGTTAAATATTTAGTGCTTTTATCAGCTTAAAAGCGATATTTCTACAATTTAAAGTAAATTATTTGATATATAATACAAATTATAGATTGATACACTCGCCACTTTTTTTAATAAAAATTTTTTGTCAAAACTTCAGTATTTATGCAACAAAGCCATTCTGAGCTGTTAACAATAGTGCTTTTATACCATCAATCACCTTGTAAAAACTTTAAATATTTTTATATGTCCTATCTACAATTATATAAATCAGACTTTGTAACTCTTCCATCATATACAGGAGTTTCGCACTTAGCAAAAAGTATGTTACAGGAGTTTCGCACTTAGCAAAAAGTATGTTAATCTAGAGAAAAATAGTTTTAGATAAAAATAACAAGAACAAAATGTAGCAAGGACTTATATAAATCATTTTTACAAGCAAGTAGTGTCAGATATACTAGCAAGGCATTATCTGAAGTGAGTCCAGTAGATCTATCTCACGATAGTGCAAGTCGATGGTTAAAGAGTAAGGATTTTCGTCCTAGCGAAATCTATAAGGAAGTGTCAAAATATATAGATTGGGAAGCACCGTGTTTATTAGTGGGGGATGACACCTTATTATCAAAGCAATACAGTCAGAAGATTGAGCTTGTACGTTATCAATATTCTGGAGCTGTACATGATGTTATACCTGGTATAGGAATGGTAAACTTACTACATTACAATACTAAAATTGCTCAATCTACTCCCGTAGATTATAGAATATATGATAAAGACACTGATGGTAAAACAAAGAATGAGCATTTTTGTGATATGCTTACTTTAGCTAAAGAAAGAGGTCTCAATCCTGATGCCATAGTCATGGATGCTTGGTATGGCTTTGTTGCATAAATAAGCTTTTGAATATACTGCCCCTAACCCCGCAATGCTAGCCTAGCCAACAGGCACAGAGATAGGTTTACCAATTTCAAACATTTTGTTTAATAAGTGGCATTTAATAGACATTTCTTTTGTCATATTTTGATCATGTCTTGATAGAAACTTACTACCAAAAGAAGTTTTAAATCGAAAGAACGTGTTCTCTACACGCTCCCTTCTACCATAATTATTCTTTACCCTCCATGCTTGGTATCCTTTGTTTTGTTGATATATAACAGCTGCATCTCTCTCAGTTTTATCCCTAAGCGATTGAACTTTTACTGAAGAGTTTGGGGGTCTAATAACTGGTTTTATCTTCTTCTTTCTCAACAATTGATATGTAGATTCACCGTCATACCCTCGATCTCCCAGAAAATCCTTGGCTCTGACATTAGCTATTAGTAGTCCAATCTGTGATCTATCATCTATAGTATGCTCTGTGGTACTATCGGCAAGTATCATACCTTGATCTTCTATAACGATATGTAGCTTTTTCCATATGCGACGCTTATATTGCTTACCCTGCTTATTTTCTAGCCATTCGTTCCCTGTGTAGGCTTGTATCCCTGTACTATCCATTGAAATACAACTAAATTCTTTATCTTGATTTCCATGTAAATACCTAAGATCTAATGACTTCATACGCTTACTTAATGTTGTATAGTCTGGACATCTAATAGATAAACCCGATATTTCAAAGAGCCAGTTTATAAAGCCTTGGGTTTGGCGTAACTTAAGACCGAATAAGCATCTGATCTTCAAACACTGTAATATAGCGTGATCACTATAGCGTCTAGGTCTTCCTCGTTTCATTTCCTCTCTGTAATCAGCATACCAGCCAATCGCCAAATCACTGGCAATCATAAAATCTATGCGACCCCTATTGCGTAAAAAATTATTATATTCTGACCAATTCGTTATTTTATATTTAGAATACTTGCGTGATTTACTAAAAGGGGCTTTCTTCCGAGATCTCATATAATCTGGATTATTTTTTAATTCAGGACATCTTACCAGATTATCACCACTCTTGCTCTACAAATTTTAGGAAAGTTCTATAATTAATTAAGCCAGATATAATCAATTTTTAATCTCTCAGGGTTTAATTCCCCGAAGCTCTGCTTCGTGATATCATAAGAAACAACTAAAACTTTTTTAGATACCTCGTAGCTCTGCTGCGAGGAGCATCATTTAATAAAAACCCTACAAGAAAGCCTGAAATAAGCTATTCTGAGCTGTTAACAATAGTGCTTTTATACCATCAATCACCTTGTAAAAACTTTAAATATTTTTATATGTCCTATCTACAATTATATAAATCAGACTTTGTAACTCTTCCATCATATACTCGTTTTATAGCTCTAAAACCAAGAGTTCTGAGTTATTTAGTTTTATTACTTGAATGGTATATGCAGGCAGCTCAATCTAAGGGAGTTTCTTATATTGACGCCACATCTTTAGAGGTTTGTCATCGAAAAAGAATCTCTCGTAATAAAGTCTTTGCCGGTATTGCTGCTTTGGGTAAAACAACAAAAAGTTGGTTTTTTGGTCTAAAATTACATTTGGTTATTAACGAAAAAGGTGAGATTCAAGGTCTAAAACTAACGCCTGGTAATGTAGATGATAGAGCGCCGGTTTCGATAATCACCAAACATATCACGGGATTATTGTTTGGCGATAAGGGTTATATCAAACAGGAGCTCTTTGATGATCTATACAGCAAAGGAATCAAGTTAGTAATTGGCATAAAGAAGAAAATGAAGAATAAACTTATGCCATTATTTGAAAAAATATTATTACGCAAACGCTCAATTATCGAAACAGTATTTAGTGTGCTGAAGGGTGCTTTCGAGATTGAACATACAAGACATAGATCAATTTGGAATGCCTTTGTACATATCTTATCCGCCCTAATTGCATACTGTATGAAACCTAACAAACCTGCTATATCTCAAAATTAGCTAATCCAGAATTCAGGTTAAAGAATTCCAAACAGAGATAGAAGAAAGCCTAAATATGGTTAAGACATTAGGATTGTTATGTGATGAAAATATGGGTGATTTTTGAATTAGTTTTTCCATCATTGCGAGAAGGCATTGCCTGCGTGGATCATTTTCCCCTGTCATCCCGTGATGGTGTTGTTGCGTGGGTTCTTTCCTACCTGTCACCCCGTGGCTTGACCACGGGGTCCAGCTAGAAAATACTAATAAAATTTGATGAACGAACATTAGAATTACCCATGACGAATATTAAAATTACCCATTTTTGAGTAAAAAATATTGTCTAAAGTGTTACATTATTATCCTCCGATTTTATAGTTAATTTTTTGCCTTTAGCTGTAGCGATTCTATAACTTTCAGTATTGAGTTCAAGAATTGAAGAATGGTGAACCAATCTGTCAATAACTGCTGACGTAGTCATTTCATCTTTAAAAATAGTATTCCATTTTGCAAAAACTAAATTGCTAGTAATTAATACACTACGCATTTCATAACGTTCAGCTAATAAGGTAAATAAAACATCAGTTTCTTCACGATTATATGGTACATATGATATATCATCAATTATCAATATCAGGAGTTTCGCACTTAGCAAAGTTGCGAATCAGTTAAAAGCCATCTGATATTGTTTTGAATTGATGTTTTTATAACTTCCCAAGTTTGTTGATATAAAGTAATGTTTTCATTTATCCTCCTTTTATTCATATCAAGCCAGGCAAATACTGCAAGGCAAATATGATTTCTTTGAGCTCGGCCCGTGCGTGCCTGACAGCGTTCAATACCACAAGTTTGTTTTAATTCTCGATGATAAACCTCTATAGACCAACGTGCCTTAACAATTTTCTCTATTTGCTCACGTGTGGGATTTTCCAAGTTCGTTGTTATGTAATCAATGCGACCATTCTTTGCCACAAACTTAAATACCGTAACCCAACCGTATCCACGTAGGTGAATTTTTAGCCCCTCATCGGGTATCTCTAAACTTTCCAAGCTAACATTATGATTAACTTTTCTATTTTTCCTTAGGGTGGTAACCCATAGCCAGCCTAAATTACGTATATGTTTTAAATTCTCCAACCCGCTATACCAAGCATCCATGACTATGGCATCAGGATTGAGACCTCTTGCTTTAGCTAAAGTAAGCATATCACAAAAATGCTCATTCTTTGTTTTACCATCAGTGTCTTTATCATATATTCTATAATCTACGGGAGTAGATTGAGCAATTTTAGTATTGTAATGTAGTAAGTTTACCATTCCTATACCAGGTATAACATCATGTACAGCTCCAGAATATTGATAACGTACAAGCTCAATCTTCTGACTGTATTGCTTTGATAATAAGGTGTCATCCCCCACTAATAAACACGGTGCTTCCCAATCTATATATTTTGACACTTCCTTATAGATTTCGCTAGGACGAAAATCCTTACTCTTTAACCATCGACTTGCACTATCGTGAGATAGATCTACTGGACTCACTTCAGATAATGCCTTGCTAGTATATCTGACACTACTTGCTTGTAAAAATGATTTATATAAGTCCTTGCTACATTTTGTTCTTGTCATTTTTATCTAAAACTATTTTTCTCTAGATTAACATACTTTTTGCTAAGTGCGAAACTCCTGAATATTTCAAAATAATCGAATTTTTTAATAATTTGCTTAAGTTTTAAACTAAGCTTTGCTTCTAGTAATTGTTGAACCAAATTAGCTGCTGTTGTATATAATACACGTCTACCAGCAAGACACCACTCACGTGCTAAACCTATACTAAGATGACTTTTGCCAGTGCCAGGATTACCAAAAATAAGTATATTTTCATAGCGATCCATAAATTCTCCTTGTGCAAGATATTGGATCTTAGTTGGCGATAATCCTGGGATACGCTTAATATCAAAGTTGCTTAATAACTTATCTCGAGAGAGTTTTGCTTGCTTCAGCAATCTGGCAATACGTTGTTGTTGTCTATGTTCTAACTCACGTATGGCTAACTCCTGTAGATAATCTATATATGTTTTCTTTTCTTGCTCAAAGCTTTCTGCAACTGATTTATAGCACGATGCAAAAGTAGGTAAGCAAAGGTTCTTGAGTAAATTATTTAGCGGTTGCGGAGTTATTATCTGTTTACTCATGCAACCTCCATTGTTTTAAAGCAATGTAATTGATCATATTCAGACAGTATTGGTTGATTAATTTTTACTGAACAAACAGTTTGAGTCTGGCTATTTAGTAAATCTGTAATATGATCAATTATTGGCTCAATCTTCTTTTCTAATAGCACTTCTAATGCAGTAACTACATTCAATTCTCCATACATTTTTGCTAATTGTAATATTTTAAGATATATTTTATGCCCTTTATATGGATATATAGAGATAAGCTGGTCATATACCTGACGAAATATAGCACGTGGGAATAAAGCTTCATAATATTGATATTGAACAAATGCTCCAGGTTTACGTACTAAACTATCAATAATATGTCTATAATCAATAACATAGCCATTGCTGATTCTAGACATTTTTTGTAAACATTTGTTACCATAGTAAAGCTCTATTTCTTCAGAATAAATATAAGCTTTTAAAGTATAACCTATTAAGCGACTAGGCACAGAATAAGCTACAGATAAAATACTAACTGTACTGCTTGGATTAACACGTACTGATAATATTGTAGGTGCATTCCATTTCCTGATTGGTAACTCTTTTAACCTGAATTCTGGATTAGCTAATTTTGAGATATAGCAGGTTTGTTAGGTTTCATACAGTATGCAATTAGGGCGGATAAGATATGTACAAAGGCATTCCAAATTGATCTATGTCTTGTATGTTCGATCTCGAAAGCACCCTTCAGCACACTAAATACTGTTTCGATAATTGAGCGTTTGCGTAATAATATTTTTTCAAATAATGGCATAAGTTTATTCTTCATTTTCTTCTTTATGCCAGTTACTAACTTGATTCCTTTGCTGTATAGATCATCAAAGAGCTCCTGTTTGATATAACCCTTATCGCCAAACAATAATCCCGTGATATGTTTGGTGATTATCGAAACCGGCGCTCTATCATCTACATTACCAGGCGTTAGTTTTAGACCTTGAATCTCACCTTTTTCGTTAATAACCAAATGTAATTTTAGACCAAAAAACCAACTTTTTGTTGTTTTACCCAAAGCAGCAATACCGGCAAAGACTTTATTACGAGAGATTCTTTTTCGATGACAAACCTCTAAAGATGTGGCGTCAATATAAGAAACTCCCGTAGATTGAGCTGCCTGCATATACCATTCAAGTAATAAAACTAAATAACTCAGAACTCTTGGTTTTAGAGCTATAAAACGAGTATATGATGGAAGAGTTACAAAGTCTGATTTATATAATTGTAGATAGGACATATAAAAATATTTAAAGTTTTTACAAGGTGATTGATGGTATAAAAGCACTATTGTTAACAGCTCAGAATAGCTTATTTCAGGCTTTCTTGTAGGGTTTTTATTAATTAATGGTAGAAATGATTTATTAATCCACTGCTCGCTAATTTTACAAAAATCATCGACAAAACAAAATAATGCAGTAATATCTTTCTTCATGGGGATACTCTTGTTTTTTTGCTAAAAATTATATAGAGTATCTTCTATCCCTTGTAAATACTTACTTCCAAACCTAGATTAATCCAGAATTCAGGTTTATAGGTAATTTTAATGTTCGTTGAGGGTAATTCTAATATTCGTTAGTCAAAAATTAGTATTTTTTATTATTTTTCGAATACTGTGGTCAAGCAACTAGGTGACTACCTTAGGGTGCTTTTTGATTCACGCGAGCAATGCTGTAGCTAGGATGAAACCAATTTTATAACTAACTGAAGTTTTGACAAAAAATTTTTATTAAAAAAAGTGGCGAGTGTATCAATCTATAATTTGTATTATATATCAAATAATTTACTTAAATTGTAGAAATATCGCTTTTAAGCTGATAAAAGCACTAAATATTTAACTTTAAATATAAATTTTTACTTTAGTCAGAAAAATTAGAATTTTTGTCAAAACTTCAGTAACTAATAAAACTACCTCCAACACTTACTTTACTCTTTAACCCCACAAAGTTATTGTTTGTTTTATTTTGTGTGATTATTATCGCATAGAAAATTAACTTAACTCTATGCCAAATATAGACATTCTTATTTTTGCTAGTTTTGTAGCGATTAATTTAATCGTTGGATTTGCGGATATTAAAAATATAAAAAATATTCGGGAATATGCGATTGGAAAAAGAAATTTCTCGACCGGTACGATAGTTGCAACCCTAATTGCTACTTGGATCGGTACTAGCACTTTCCTAATCGATAATTCACGAATATATACTGACGGGTTGTTTTACTTGCTTCCTAGCATACTCGGTAGTGTTGTTAGTTGGCTCTTAATTGCCTATTTCCTTGCTCCTCGTTTCGAGCATTTTTTAGGCAGTAGATCAGTAGCAGAAATAATGGGGAACGCTTACGGCAATAAAGTTCGTGGTCTTACCTCTATTGTTAGCATATTAATGGCTATAGGCAGGATTGCTATTCAGTTTCATATAGCTAGTCTAGTGCTAGAGTTATTTTTTGGTATTTCAAATTTTTACGTAGATTTGTTTTTAGCGACTTTCATAATAAGCTATTCGGCTTTCGGCGGCGTTAAATCGGTTACTTTTACTGAAGCCGTACAGTTTTTTACCTATAGTGCCGTTATTCCGGTAATAGGGATTATAGTGTGGAATATTTTTAGCGATCCTACTATTTCTATCGACTCAAATGTGCAACATCATCTTACCGATTTAGGGATGATATTTAACTATACTAACCCTAAATTTTGGATATCCTTAAATATCTTTATATATTTTGCAATTCCATCGCTTGGTCCTTCGATTTTTCAAAGAATATTGATGGCAAAGGATATACATCAGATATCAAGAACCTTTTTTATTTCAGCAATTATTTGCCTTTGTTTATCTATCTTATTCATTTGGATTGCGATATTGTTGCTTTCCCAAAATGCTGTCGATAGTAGTCAATTATTTTTTCAGATTACTAAAAGCTATATAGGATTTAAAGGCTTAATAGTTGGCGTTATTATGGCAATGATAATCTCAAGTACTAACTCTTATATTAACGTTGGGAAAGTTCTATAATTAATTAAGCCAGATATAATCAATTTTTAATCTCTCAGGGTTTAATTCCCCGAAGCTCTGCTTCGTGATATCATAAGAAACAACTAAAACTTTTTTAGATACCTCGTAGCTCTGCTGCGAGGAGCATCATTTAAATATAGATATATCATGGCTCATTTAACGATAGATGAAAGATTTAAAATATACGAAATGAATAAGAGTGGTTATAGCTCGCGATATATAGGGACAAAGATTGGCCGTGATAAAAGCACTATATGTTATGAACTCAAGAGAATGAGGCATAATTATAGACCAGATAGGGCTAACACACTTGCTTGCAGTTTAAGGCAAGGTAAGAGAAAAAGAAAATTAGATATTGATAATAATTTACGAGCAGAAATAATAAAGCAGTTAACACAGGGTATTTCACCAGATATAATTTCAGGTAGACGTAAACTATCACGAGATACTGTCAATATTTCTACAGAGAGTATATACCAGTTTATTTATACATCTCCTATAGCACAAAGGCAAAAATTATATTTATCTTTAGCAAGAAAAAGGAAAAATAGGTTGCATCATGGTACAAGAATCAGAAACAAAAGAATTACAATACCAAATCGAGTTTCCATTACTGAAAGACCAGAGATAAATAGAAAGATAGCAGCAATAGGTCATTTAGAAGGTGATTTAACTTTTAACAAAGGTAATCAAAGTCGTAATATAGGCGCTCTTGTGGATATCAGAACACAAAAAGTGTTTCTCACTTTAAACCGTTCAAAAAGAACACAAGATGTGATTGGTAACATGAATAAAAAACTTAAACAATTGTCGCATATAATCAAAAGCATAACGTTAGATAATGGCAAAGAATTTACCAATCATGAACAACTATTGCCAAAATCTGAACGAAAAGTATATTTTTGCAATCCTTATTCTCCATGGCAAAAACCATTGATAGAGAAGATTAACTCAATGGTGCACAGAGTATACTCTAAATCTTTAGATATAAAAAAATTAACAATAAAGCAATTACAAGAAATTGAGGATTTTTTAAATATAGCTAACGCGAAAAGGTTTTTACCATAGTTTTTGTATTTACTCACATATTCACCAGATCTAAATCCTATTAAACATTGCTGGACTAACTTTAAAAACTGTTTACATAAAATTATTGATCAATGCCTAAGTTTTTCCTAATCTATGGTAGAAACATTTCCGTGTTAGCTATAATTTACCAAGAAAAGTGCTCGGTTATAAAACACCCAATGAGGTATGGGAAGAAAATATAAATCTGGCTTAATTAATACTGGAATTTACCCTTGCTATAACCTAAATGTTCTGACATCTCAGCATGCAGTGCTCGCTCTAAAATACCCTTGGTTAATTCCTTAATTAATCCATTCTGACTTAGTACTGTTTTTAAATCTACTCCGCCTTCTATCAGCAAATCTATTGCTTCATTTATTTTTTTATTCTTCTCTATTTGCATTTCTGTTACCTATATTTTTAATTACTTCTAATATAGGCTCAACAAAAATTTACACAATCATTGCAAAAGACTCTGATTTTTCATGTATGGACCTCCTGTAGAATGCAAGAAAAAAATAACATCAATAATAAAAACAAACAAATGCAGTCATGTATCCGGCTTATAGCTGATAAATCAACCTAATTTATTCTACAGCCCTGATGGAATTCGCTGGCTTACAAACTATATACTTATCAGTCCATCGGCTTCTAAAAGAGCCACTGAAAAACGCAGTTTTTTTGTAAGCTAAGGTTTGTCTTATTTACCATCAATATTAATTATCTCAAGCATATTTCGGGTTGGAATCTCTTACATATTGTTTTGCTTTTACCTATTCATTATATAAATCACCATTTATTTTACTTATAAGTGCTATGCTACACACTCTTTAGCTACAAACTTTACTCTCTACATAATCATCTCCTGATCTTAGTACAGCAAACACCACTCTTGCCAACTTATTAGCTATGGCAACTGTCGTTTTATTATGGCTACTTCGCTCAGATAAATTAAACATCCATTTCGTAAATTGGCTAAAATCTTTTTTAGATTTCTGTTCTTCCGATGTAAATCTTATCTTGGCATTTAGTACAGCTCTAGCCCCTTGAATTAATAAAGTGCGTAAGTATACATCACCTCGCTTGCTAATTCCCAGCAGCTTATCCTGCCCACCACTTGAATGTTGTCTTGGCACTAATCCTAGCCATGCCGATAATTGCCTGCCATTCTCAAAACTTGTAGCATTACCTATTGATGCTATTAAAGCAGTAGCAGTAATTAAACCAAGACCAGGTATAGCTCTTAATCGTTGATATTGAGTTAGGTTACTTGCTATCATTGTTAATCGTTTTTCTATCTCTTTTATTTTTCTGTTATTATCTAAGAATTCTTCTTTTAGTTCACTAAATGTTTGATAACTTAACTGGCTTAATTTCCCTGCATCTAAAATCTCAATTAATTTTGTGATAACCTTATTAATGCCTTGAGGAACAATAAAACCAAACTCATGTAGTAGCCCCCTAATTTCATTAGCAAGTGCTGTACGATTTTTTACCAATCTCTCTCTTACCCTATGTATTGATAAAATTTCTTGTTGCTCTATAGTTTTAATTGCAACAAATCTCATATTAGGTCTTGTCACGGCTTCACATATCGCTTCAGCATCTGCTTGATCATTTTTATTAGTTTTAACATATGGTTTGACAAATTGCGGTGCCATTAGTTTTACTTCATGCCCTAATTTAGTTATTTCTCTTGCCCAATAACTAGAACCACCACAAGCTTCCATCCCTACTAAACATTGTGGTAAATTAGCCATAAATGTCAAAACCTGATCTCTCATCAATTTTTTCTTTAATACTGTCTTGCCATTTTTATCTACACCATGAATTTGAAAAATTCTTTTTGCAATATCTATACCAATTGTAGTAACCTCCATATGGACCTCCTTAATTGTTGTTTTAATATGTTAAATATTAACCCTAGAAGATTAGCAACTGCTTTTCATTCTCTATATCAGGAGGTCCATACCATTAGTCCACTATCTCTCTCAGGGTTTAATTCCCCGAAGCTCTGCTTCGTGATATCATAAGAAACAACTAAAACTTTTTTAGATACCTCGTAGCTCTGCTGCGAGGAGCATCATTGGTTCACGAAATTTACACAATTGATGAGACAGAGCCGAATTAGCTCTTGAGTCATTTGATCAAAAATGGAGTAAGCAATATCCGCATATAGCTAAATCTTGGTATAATAATTGGGATAATTTGATAATTGTCTTGCAATATCCAAAGGAGATTCGTAAGATTATTTACACTACAAATGCGATAGAATCGCTGAATAGCCAATTGAGAAAAGTTACTAAGAATAAACGCATCTTTCCAAATGATGACGTAGTATTTAAGGTTTTATATCTGACAATTGATTATATTACCAAAAAATGGTCTATGCCTATCCCCAATTGGAATGAAGCTATGGCTCATTTTATGATCAAATTGGACGGTAGAATTTAATGGTTCACGAAATTTACACAATTGATGAAACAGAGCCTTTTTGTCAAAACTTCAGTGATTTATTAATAATAAGTTTATCTTGTCTTACTTTCACTACTAAACAGTCAAAATATACTATAGGGCATACTGATTCAAGAGGTCTACTCTGCCAAATCTTGACCTCATCCATTACTTCATCTGTAATCCTGCTGATTAGGCTCTCACTGATCTCAGCTCCATATAATTCTTGCAATTGTGTTTTAATATCAGACACACTCATACCCTTCGCATATAAGGATATTATCTTTTGGTCTAAGCCATCTATTCTTGTTTGTTTCTTTGAGACTATTATAGGTTCAAATTTACCTTGTCTGTCTCTTGGAACATTTAGCTCTATAGTACCTTCTCACTAATCGGATTCTTACTAAAACTACCATTCCTCGCATTCTCAGTTTCAGCTCTATCATACTTGCTATAACCTAAATGTTCTGACATCTCAGCATGCAGTGCTCGCTCTAAAATACCCTTGGTTAATTCCTTAATTAATCCACTCTGACTTAGTACTGTTTTTAAATCTACTCCGCCTTCTATCAGCAAATCTATTGCTTCATTTATTTTTTTATTCTTCTCTATTGGCATTTCTGTTACCTATATTTTTAATTACTTCTAATATAGGCTCAACAAAAATTTACACAATCATTGAAAAAGACTCATTTTTTTGTCTTGATTTTTCAGTCCACTCTCCTTGTTTTATTTATGTTTTTTTATTACTGGATTCCCGCGCCTACGCGGGAATGACATGACCCCGTGGACAAGCCACGGGAGGCATTGTTGCGTGGATGCCAAGTCGTCATTGTGAGCGGTCGAAGACCGCGTGGCAATCTCAGGAAATAATGATGAGATTGCTTCGTCAAAACTTAAAGTTTTTCCTCGCAATGACGGGAAAACGATTTACGCAGACATTGACACTGAGGCGTTAGAAGTCCATGCCTCCCATTCCGCCCATACCACCACGCATTGGCATTGGGTTTTCTTTATCTTCAAGCTCATCAACGATTAAGGTTTCTGTAGTAATAATCAGTGAAGCAACAGAAGCTGCATCTTGCAGAGCAGTACGCACTACTTTAGCCGGATCAATAATTCCTGCTTTAATCATATCAACATATTGCATATTTTGAGCGTTAAAGCCGAAATTCTTATCTTTATGCTCTAATAATTTACCAACTACTACACCACCATTTTCGCCAGCATTTTCAACGATTTGCTTTATTGGATCTTTTAAAGCTTCGATTACTAACTCAATACCTGCTTGTTGGTCTTTATTGTCTACTTTCAGATTTTTTAAAGCCTGTGAAGCATGTAGTAATGTCACACCGCCACCAGCAACAACACCTTCTTCAACAGCAGCACGTGTTGCAGCAAGTGCATCCTCAACGCGATCTTTACGCTCTTTTACCTCAACTTCAGTAGCACCGCCAACTTTAAGTACAGCAACACCGCCAGAAAGTTTAGCTAAACGCTCTTGTAATTTTTCTTTATCATAGTCAGAAGTAGTTTCAGCGATATGTGATTTAATTTGTAATACTCTCTCTTCAATATTTTTCTTATCGCCGCTACCGTCAACAATTACAGTATTTTCTTTAGAGATTGTAACTCTTTTTGCATGACCTAAACTTTTAAGGCTAACATTTTCAAGCTTCATGCCTAAATCTTCGGTTATAAGCTCACCATTAGTTAGAATAGCAATATCTTCCATCATAGCTTTTCTTCTATCACCAAAGCCTGGAGCTTTTACAGCTGCAACTTTTAAACCACCACGTAATCTATTTACTACTAAGGTTGCAAGAGCTTCACCCTCCACATCTTCAGCAATAATTAATAATGGACGAGAAGATTGTACTACCGCTTCAAGGATAGGTAGCATTGGTTGTAGATTTGATAATTTTTTCTCGAATAATAAGATGTAAGGATTTTCAAGTTCAGCAACCATTTTTTCAGAATTCGTTACAAAATATGGTGATAAATAACCTCTATCAAACATCATACCTTTAACTACTTCAACATCGAAGCTGAAATTCTTTGCTTCTTCAACAGTGATTACGCCTTCTTTGCCCACTTCTTCCATTGCTTTAGCGATTTTCTCACCGATTTCTTTATCACCATTTGAGGATATAGTACCAACTTGTGCTATTTCTTCTGGGCTATCGATTTTTTTACTAGCTTTTTTAACTTCTTCTAATACTGTATTTACCGCTAAATCCATACCACGTTTTAAATCCATTGGATTATAACCAGCAGCAACCAGCTTGTTACCCTCACGTGCTAAAGCTCTAGCAAGAACAGTTGCGGTAGTTGTTCCGTCACCTGCAACTTCAGCAGCTTTAGTAGCAGCTGACTTTAATAATTGAGCACCAGCATTTCTAATTTTGTCTTTTAATTCAATAGATTTTGCGACAGTAACACCATCTTTAGTAATTTTTGGTGCACCAAATGATTGCTCTATAAGTACATTTCTGCCTTTTGGACCTAAAGTAACTTTTACTGCATCAGCTAAAATATCAATACCTTCTAGCATTTGCTCACGTGCTTTTGAGCCGTGCTTAATAAGTTTTGTTGCCATATTTAAATTCTCCTTAAAACAAATAATTAATTAATAATACCAAATACATCGCTTTCTTTCATTACGATGAGATCTTCACCCTTGACTTTAATTTCAGTACCAGCCCATTTACCATATAGAACTTTATCACCTACTTTTAACTCTACAGGATGCACTTCGCCTTTTTCATTACGAATGCCTTTGCCAACTGCTACGACTTCACCTTGCATTGGTTTTTCTTTAGCAGTATCTGGAATAATAATTCCACCTTTAGTTTTTTCTTCATGTTCGATAGGTTTTATCGCGATTCTATCGTATAATGGTTTAAAAGACATTTTAACCTCCAAATTATATAAATATTTTAAATGTACATACTATATATATTTTATTTTCATTAGTTCAAGAGGTAAAAATAAAAATTTTTTAGTTACTGGTTTAAGGCTAAAATTTATTTGCTTAATTACTTGAGATACCGTCTTGAGTGTCAACAACTTTTTCATTATTTTACCTCAATTTTATTTTACAGGGTTTTTATATTTGCACTAAAAGATGTTTTGTTATTAAGAACACCATAAATTATGTGAAGCAACTTACGCATAGCAGCAATCACTATAACCATTTTAGATTTTCCAACATTGCTCAAACGTTGACTAAAATCCTTAATAATCGGATTATGTTTTATAGCAACTATGGCAGGCATATAAAAAGCTTTACGTAAATTAGCATCTCCTGTTTTTGATATTTTTCCTATTCCATGGACAGAAGTGCCTGATTGTTTTGGCTTTGGGTTAAGACCAACAAACGCAGCTAGTTGTTTTGCAGAATTAAAATTTTCTACAACAAGAAAAGCAAGTATCACTCCTATTGTTTTTTCTCCTATACCAGGGATTGAATCAAGAAGTTTACTTTTATCATGTAAGTCTTTGTGTCCTTTAATATGATTAGAGATAAGTTCTTCTACTTCCTTAATTTGCTTATCCAGAAATTCAATATGAATCATAATGTTAATGGCAACTGCTTTACTTGCTCCGCTCAATCTATTATTTTCTTGATTTTTATTAGCAATCAAACTATCCAAGCGTCTTACCCATTGTTGTAATTCTTTAATATGTATAGGGGTTGGTTGCCAAAGATCAGGTTGCATAGCCTTGCAAAAAGAAGCTATCAATTCACAATCAGATTTGTCAGTTTTAACTCTTGAAAGCTTGCTCATTGCAAAGCCCTTGATGCGAGCTGGATTTACGACACTAACTTTAAATGTATTATCATAAAGATATTGAGCTAACCTAACTTCGTAACCACCTGTTGATTCCATACAAGCGTGAGCAGTATCTATTCCCTTTTTTTCTAACCATTGTTTTAGTGCAGCAAAGCCTTTTGCAGTATTATTAAACTTTTTGGTTTTGATTTTATTATCATTTAATAAAGCTACGTCAAATGTTGCTTTAGAAATATCTATACCCAAAATAATGCTACTCATATTTGACCTTCTATGTTAATAATAAGTAGAATACCCAAAGATCAACCTTGTAAATACAGGTTCATTGATTAATTTCAAGACCTAAGAATACCGTCCGATCTTTAATGAGTATGTGAAGACTAATGGTTTGATCTCAACTACAGAGTTACATAGCCCTAAGATTTAATACGGCATATTAGTCTTCTTACTTAAGTGCCCTTAAGTATCTTATAGTTGTTTACTAAAGACAATACTAAGATACAAGATTATATCTTACATTTAGTAAAATAAATTAATCTCTCAGGGTTTAATTCCCCGAAGCTCTGCTTCGTGATATCATAAGAAACAACTAAAACTTTTTTAGATACCTCGTAGCTCTGCTGCGAGGAGCATCATTTACTAGCAATTTAGTTTTTGCAAAATGGAATACTATTTTTAAAGATGAAATGACTACGTCAGCAGTTATTGACAGATTGGTTCACCATTCTTCAATTCTTGAACTCAATACTGAAAGTTATAGAATCGCTACAGCTAAAGGCAAAAAATTAACTATAAAATCGGAGGATAATAATGTAACACTTTAGACAATATTTTGTACTCAAAAATGGGTAATTTTAATATTCGTCATGGGTAATTCTAATGTTCGTTCATCAAATCTTCATATGATTTACTCCTTTGGGATAGTTTTGATGTTATTTCTAGCTTAAGATTTGCTCACGTGGATCATGCTCCCCCTGTCATCCCACGACTTGATCGCGGGATCCAGCTAAAAAATACTAATAAAATTAGTATTTTTTATTATTTTTTGGATGCCGTGGTCAAGCCACGGCATGACACCGAGGACGTTTTTCGATCTACGCAACAATGCCATCACGGAGTGATATAGCTTAATCCATTAAGATACTGACACTAAATTGTCTATCCGCCAAAAACACTTCAAATCCTGATCATTTGTAATGGGATAGAGTTTTGACAACAAATTGCTAAGATTTTCAATAAAAATTAATAAGTTATGTTAATTTTTACTGATACATTTCTGTGTTGGTCTAATTTTGATATGGAGCTATTGTTAACGATTTTTTATCGTTCATCTAGTTTTTGCATGATGATATTTTTGATTTATGTGGAGTTAGACACGATTTGTAAATGATTTGCAATGCATCGTAAATTCAAACCAATAGCAGAGATTATTGGATTGATAATATCTCCTATCATACCTTTCAAGAAGTTTCTACCCATCCGACCATATTGCTTTAAGTGACCTATTATTGGTTCTATGGCACTGCGTCTCTTGATCATAGACTTGTCCTCTTGTAACAACTTCTTCCGCGTTTTTGGGGTATATACCTTACTCTTCTCCTTTACATTGCTACCACTATACCCAAGATCAACAAATGATTTCTTTATCTTGATTCCAGTGACACTCTCTACTGCTTCAAAGCTCTGATGCAATGTATGACCATCATAAGGATTATTATGAAACGATTTTGCGGATAAAACAAAATTTCTACGACCACTTACTACTACCGCTACTTTATTGCCAAACTCATATGGCTTGTTGCGTTTTCCCTTTCCTATACACTCTACTTCAGGGGCATGAAAACTATATAATACTTTGTTATCTTCTTTATATTGCTTTTTAGCTTCTCTTTTTAAAACAGATTGGTTATGTATTTGTTTTATTTTTTGCAATACTTCTTGATTTTTGAGAGACAAGTTTAATTGCTTATTTTTGATCTCACGCTCACATACTCTAATCAAACGACCCAGTAATATTTTTAAATGCTTCATTATTTTCCAACGCTTCTTGGCTTTACTATGTTCTTTATATTTCCATAGCTTTACTATATCGCGTTTATAGGTTCTAGCGTATGTTTCATTCAAATGTATACCCAAACTGTTGCAAAGCTTTACTATGCTAAGCCTAGCTTTATCCATTAAATAAACATCGTGTGGGTGTTTGATATTCTTAATTTGTACAGTCGTATCAGCGATGATTAATTCCAAATCTTTTTTTTTAATTGTGTTAGTTTTTATCCCAACCCTGATCAACTCCGATAATATCTCATTATATCCAGCTTCACCTAATACACTACGAAACCGTCGTATACTAGTTTCCGAGATAGCTATGTCTTTTTCTATATATTCCCACCCGCAGAAATACTGCCAATACATATTCTCTTTTAGCTCTTCCTCTGATAATGAATCTGAAAAATTATACATTGCTTGTAGCATCGTTATGCCAAGCATCACTCTATGACATTTTCTATTTCTACCAAATTTCTTAATACAAACATTTTTTGATAACCACTCTTCGAGCCTAGACCAATTTATTAATTCTCTTAATTTATATAGCTTATTATTTGGGTTTAATTCTTCTTTTAATTTATAACCAAACAGTTTCCCTTGTTCTTGCGATTTGATAATGTTGTCTATTGGCATTGACTGAAATCCATAAGGTTTATGACCATATTTTATCATTTTCTTACGGATTGTTGTATTACTTCTTGTCTTAAAACCATATTATCTATAAGGCTTGTAGAGTTTTGGCGGACGGACTAAATTTCTGAAGTTTTGACAAAAAATTTTTATTAAAAAAAGTGGCGAGTGTATCAATCTATAATTTGTATTATATATCAAATAATTTACTTTAAATTGTAGAAATATCGCTTTTAAGCTGATAAAAGCACTAAATATTTAACTTTAAATATAAATTTTTACTTTAGTCAGAAAAATTAGAATTTTTGGCAAAACTTCAGTAAATTTGTGGGATGCCTTATTATATGCCATATTAAACATTAGCACCATGTAAGGACCTTAGTGAAATAAGCTATACCTAGAACGTTTTTCGATCCATGTAAGTAAGCCTTAAGTGAAATGATATTTTAATCCCTTTTCTTTCTTAAAAAAGCTGGTATATCATGAATGTCAGATTCTTTAGTCTCTTCATCGGGCATACCAACTACAACATTTTTTCGTTCCGGAATTTGATTATTATTTTGTGTACGTAGTGACCCCCACATCCTTACAAAGAAAGATGATTTAGGAGTTTCTCCAGCATCATTAGTAAGACTTACCCTTGGTTCGATATCATCGTTGGTGGAATTAGGGGCTTGGTCTAGAGAGTCAGCAATTTCTGCTTCGTCGTTACTATAGCTGTTAAAATTAGGAATTTCTTCAATATGAACAGGTTGATCTCCTTGAGTAGATTGAGCTCTAAGTTTTGTATCCTCATCTTCTTCGGTGGATAAATCGGTAGCACTAGAGTTAACAGGTTTATAAAGCGGTATTTTAGCTGCATCAATACCTGTGGCAACAACTGATACTCTAATAATCCCTTTTAGCTCAGGATTAAATGTTGAACCAAAAATAATATTAGCATCTTTATTATTTACTTCTTCTCTAATTCTATTAGCAGCGTTATCGACTTCAAATAAAGTCATATCTGGGCCGCCTGTAATATTAATTAATACACCTCTAGCACCACACATTGAGCTATGGTCAAGTAATGGATTAGAGATTGCAGATTCTGCTGCTTTAGTAGCTCTATCCTCACCGCTTGCCTCGCCTGTACCCATCATAGCTTTGCCCATTTCGCTCATAACAGCTTTGATATCAGCAAAGTCAAGATTGATAAGACCTGGCATAATCATTAAATCCGTGACGCCTCTAACGCCTGCATGCAGTACATCATCTGCCATTTTAAAAGCATCAGCAAAAGTAGTTTGCTCGTTAGCAATACGAAATAAGTTTTGATTTGGTATCACGATTAAAGTATCAACAAATTGTTGTAAATCTATAATTCCTTTATCGGCAGTTTTCATACGATGCCCGCCCTCAAAATGAAAAGGCTTAGTTACTACTCCAATTGTTAAGATGCCAAGTTCCTTAGCAATTCGTGCAATAACTGGTGCAGAGCCAGTACCAGTACCGCCGCCCATGCCTGCCGTAATAAACACCATATTACTATTTTCTAGATAATTGCGAATTTCATCTTCTGATTCTTGTGCAGCTGCTGCTCCAACTTCAGGGGCGGCTCCTGCACCAAGACCTCTAGTTGTGGAGATGCCCAGCTGTATTTTGTTTTCGCAGCGAGAATATTCTAATGATTGTGCATCAGTATTAGCTACTACAAAATTAGCTCCTTGCAGATTAGCACCAATCATATTATTTACTGCATTACTACCTGCACCCCCAACACCAAAAACTGTAATACGCGGTTTTAATATTATATTTTCTGGTGCTTTTATGTTTATTAAAGCCATGATAATCGTTTATTTATATTATTATGATTTCAGTATAATAGAAGATTTAGAAATTTCCATAATCTTTTAAGAAAATTTATGAATGCTACCAGTCAAGATTAGTTTTTGCAGCAAGTTCTATCGCTTGTTCTATAGTAAAACCTTGACCTAAAGGAAAAATAACATAAGGATTTTCTATATTCCCGTTAAATCCTAGTTCTCCTAAAACTAAAGCTAATGCATCACAAGAAAGTTCGTTAACTTTGTGTTTTATACTTTCTGCGGCGGTGTTAAGAGCAGGATTTGTAGGCCATTGATACCATATTGTAGCATGCGGGTTATATAATTCTTTAACATCTGAAACGCCATATTTTTCGATTTGCTGAGCTATTTTTAATGTCCCCCTTCGGGGATCAAAAATCCCTCGCCTTTAGGCGAAGGGAAGATATAATGAAATTGCTTTAGCAATGAATTTATATCAAGAAATATGAGAAGTTATAGAAAGAATAGTCATAGTCAGTATGATTTAAAAGTGCATCTTATATGGATACCAAAATATAGGAAGAGAATATTGATAACGCTAATTTAGGATAAGGGATAGATAGAAAGCTTATAGATAAAGGGGTTAAAGGAGATTAATGTTGAGTTATGATAGATTTTTTTAATAAAAGATCAGTAACTCAACATGAAAAGATGTATCATAACTGTATATTATTTAGTAGATGGTAAATTCCAGTATTAATTAAGCCAGATTTATATTTTCTTCCCATACCTCATTGGGTGTTTTATAACCGAGCACTTTTCTTGGTAAATTATTTAAAAAATCCTCAATTTCTTGTAATTGCTTTATTGTTAATTTTTTTATATCTAAAGATTTAGAGTATACTCTGTGCACCATTGAGTTAATCTTCTCTATCAATGGTTTTTGCCATGGAGAATAAGGATTGCAAAAATATACTTTTCGTTCAGATTTTGGCAATAGTTGTTCATGATTGGTAAATTCTTTGCCATTATCTAACGTTATGCTTTTGATTATATGCGACAATTGTTTAAGTTTTTTATTCATGTTATCAATCACATCTTGTGTTCTTTTTGAACGGTTTAAAGTGAGAAACACTTTTTGTGTTCTGATATCCACAAGAGCGCCTATATTACGACTTTGATTACCTTTGTTAAAAGTTAAATCACCTTCTAAATGACCTATTGCTGCTATCTTTCTATTTATCTCTGGTCTTTCAGTAATGGAAACTCGATTTGGTATTGTAATTCTTTTGTTTCTGATTCTTGTACCATGATGCAACCTATTTTTCCTTTTTCTTGCTAAAGATATAGCTAACACGGAAATGTTTCTACCATAGATTAGGAAAAACTTAGGCATTGATCAATAATTTTATGTAAACAGTTTTTAAAGTTAGTCCAGCAATGTTTAATAGGATTTAGATCTGGTGAATATGTGAGTAAATACAAAAACTATGGTAAAAACCTTTTCGCGTTAGCTATAAATATAATTTTTGCCTTTGTGCTATAGGAGATGTATAAATAAACTGGTATATACTCTCTGTAGAAATATTGACAGTATCTCGTGATAGTTTACGTCTACCTGAAATTATATCTGGTGAAATACCCTGTGTTAACTGCTTTATTATTTCTGCTCGTAAATTATTATCAATATCTAATTTTCTTTTTCTCTTACCTTGCCTTAAACTGCAAGCAAGTGTGTTAGCCCTATCTGGTCTATAATTATGCCTCATTCTCTTGAGTTCATAACATATAGTGCTTTTATCACGGCCAATCTTTGTCCCTATATATCGCGAGCTATAACCACTCTTATTCATTTCGTATATTTTAAATCTTTCATCTATCGTTAAATGAGCCATGATATATCTATATTTAAATGATGCTCCTCGCAGCAGAGCTACGAGGTATCTAAAAAAGTTTTAGTTGTTTCTTATGATATCACGAAGCAGAGCTTCGGGGAATTAAACCCTGAGAGATTAAAAATTGATTATATCTGGCTTAATTAATTATAGAACTTTCCGATAATTTTTGTAAAATATATGAAGAATGGATAGAACACCGTCTATTATCAACAAATCAGCAAAGGCATAGAATAGGAAAATTAAGTCTTGCAGAATTGATGACAATAGGAGTCTTTTGCAATGATTGTGTAAATTTTTGTTGAGCCTATATTAGAAGTAATTAAAAATATAGGTAACAGAAATGCAAATAGAGAAGAATAAAAAAATAAATGAAGCAATAGATTTGCTGATAGAAGGCGGAGTAGATTTAAAAACAGTACTCAGTCAGAATGGATTAATCTCTCAGGGTTTAATTCCCCGAAGCTCTGCTTCGTGATATCATAAGAAACAACTAAAACTTTTTTAGATACCTCGTAGCTCTGCTGCGAGGAGCATCATTTAAGGAATTAACCAAGGGTATTTTAGAGCGAGCACTGCATGCTGAGATGTCAGAACATTTAGGTTATAGCAAGTATGATAGAGCTGAAACTGAGAATGCGAGGAATGGTAGTTTTAGTAAGAATCTGATTAGTGAGAATGGTACTATAGAGATAAGTGTTCCAAGAGACAGACAAGGTAAATTTGAACCTATAATAGTCTCAAAGAAACAAACAAGAATAGATGGCTTAGACCAAAAGATAATATCCTTATATGCGAAGGGTATGAGTGTGTCTGATATTAAAACACAATTGCAAGAATTATATGGAGCTGAGATCAGTGAGAGCCTAATCAGCAGGATTACAGATGAAGTAATAGATGAGGTCAAGATTTGGCAGAGTAGACCTCTTGAATCAGTATACCCTATAGTATATTTTGACTGTTTAGTAGTGAAAGTAAGACAAGATAAACTTATTATTAATAAATCAGTATATGTAGCTTTAGGAATAGATTTATCTGGCAGAAAGGATATTTTAGGCTTATGGATAAGTGAGAATGAAGGAGCTAAATTTTGGCTTGGTAATTTTACTGAAATGAAGAATCGAGGAGTAAAAGATATCTTAATTGCTTGTAGTGATAATCTAACTGGTATGTCTGATGCTATTGCATCAGTATATCCGAAAACTGAACATCAAATTTGTATTGTCCATCAGATCAGGAATAGCCTCAAATATGTATCATATAAAGATAGAAAGCAATTAGCAGCGGATTTGAAACTAATCTATACTTCTGCTACTGAAAAAGAAGTAGAATTAGCTCTTGAGTCATTTGGTCAAAAATGGAGTAAGCAATATCCGCATATAGCTAAATCTTGGTATAATAATTGGGATAATTTGATAATTTTCTTGCAATATCCAAAGGAGATTCGTAAGATTATTTACACTACAAATGCGATAGAATCGCTGAATAGCCAATTGAGAAAAGTTACTAAGAATAAACGCATCTTTCCAAATGATGACGCAGTATTTAAGGTTTTATATCTGACAATTGATTATATTACCAAAAAATGGTCTATGCCTATCCCCAATTGGAATGAAGCTATGGCTCATTTTATGATCAAATTTGATGGTAGAATTTAATGGTTCACGAAATTTACACAATTGATGAGACAGAGCCGACAATAGTCATATATTTTTATCTATCGCCTTGCAAGGACTTTAAAAACTATTATTTACACTACTTACCGCATAAATATAAGGGTTACTTTAATTTACCATGTTATAGTAGAATAGTACAATTATGGCCAAGGTTAATATTGCCATTGTCAATAATGTTGCAATTACTACGAGGTGAAGATACAGGAATATATTTTATTGATTCAACAAAACTATCTATTTGTCATGCTAAGCGCACTTCTAGTAATAGAGTTTTTGGTAAAATTGCCAAAGTTGGGATGAGTAGTTATGGTTGGTTTATGGGATTTAAATTACATTTAATCATTAATCATAAAGCAGAGATTATAGCTGTTAAAATAACAAAAGCAAATAGAGCTGATTTATCTGTTCTTGAATCTATAACTCAGAAGATAACAGGTAAGGTATTTGGTGATAAAGCATATATTTGTAAAGAGTTATGGTTTAAACTCTATTCTAGAAATTTAAGAATGATAACTAATATTCGCAAGGATATGAAGAATTATTTACTAGAATTAGAAGATAAAGCTATGTTACGTAAACGATCATTAATCTCTCAGGGTTTAATTCCCCGAAGCTCTGCTTCGTGATATCATAAGAAACAACTAAAACTTTTTTAGATACCTCGTAGCTCTGCTGCGAGGAGCATCATTAAAAATTTTTTGTCAAAACTTCAGTTAGATAAATTTTGCTTTATATAAGTGATATTATAAATAGACTAATTTTAATGTCCCCCTACGGGGATAAAAAATCCCTCGCCTTCAGGCGAAGGGAAGATATAATGAAGTTGCTTTAGCAACGAATTTATAAAAAGATATGAGAAGTTATAGAAAAAATAGTCATAGCCAGTATGATTTAAAAGTACATATTATATGGATACCAAAGTATAGAAAAAGAGCATTGGTAGGAAAAGTAGCTGAGAGAGTCAGGGATTTATTAAGGCAAATTTGCATGGAACATGAAGCATATATAATTTCAGGTAAAGTCTCTTGTGATCATGTTCATATATTTATTTCATACCGTCCTCAAGTGGCTTTAAGTAAGCTTGTACAATATCTAAAAGGGAGTAGCTCAAGAATATTATTGCAAGAATTTGCTCATTTAAGGAAACAATTTTGGGGTAATCATTTTTGGGCTAGAGGATATGGCAGTGAGTTCAGGTAATATTACTGACGAAATGATACAGCAGTATATTGATGAACAAGAAGGTGAGCCAGTAAATGATGATCGATTTCTAATCGATTCCACTTTATAACCCCTCAGCTTATAGCTGAGGGTTGTTTAGTACTAGCCTATTTATAATATCTTGTAAAGAGAAATTGATATTATTTATACAACCTAAGATTGTCTAACCATTTTTTCAGGTACTACTATTTTATCAAATTCTTCTTCCGATAAAAGATTAAGTTTTTTTGCGGCTGCTTTTAAAGTAATTCCGTGCTTATGAGCTTCTTTAGCAATTTTGGCGGCATTATCATAGCCAATATGCGGATTAAGAGCGGTGACAAGCATTAAAGATTTATCACGTAAATCGTTAATACGGGTTATATTAGGCTCTATCCCGTCCACACAGTGAGTGACAAAGCTATTTGCGGCATCCGATAGTAGCTCGATAGATTGCAAAATATTATATATTATTACTGGTTTAAAGACGTTAAGTTCAAGATGTCCGTTTGAGCCGGCAATAGTAACTGTAACATGATTTCCCATAACTTGAGTGCAAACCATTGTTAAGGCTTCGACTTGTGTAGGGTTTACCTTACCTGGCATAATTGAAGAGCCAGGTTCATTTTCTGGTAAATGCAGCTCACCAAGACCGCATCTTGGACCTGATCCGAGCAATCTTATATCATTCGCTATTTTCATCAAACTAACGGCTATAGTATTAAGAGTGCCTGACAATTCTACAAGTGCATCATGAGCGGCTAAGCTTTCAAATTTATTAGGTGCTGTTTTAAAAGGTTGTTTTGTAAATTCTGCTACTTCTTCAGCAAATTTTATATCAAATCCTTTACGTGAATTGATGCCTGTTCCAACTGCTGTTCCTCCTTGAGCAAGTAGATAAACTTTTTTTAATGCGTCTTCTATTCTTTCTAAAGCATATTCTATTTGCGTAATATATCCGGACAATTCCTGCTTAAGTGTTAGAGGAGTTGCGTCTTGTAAATGGGTGCGTCCGATTTTTATAATGCTGTCCCAATCTTTTGATTTATTTTGTAAAGCTATAAGCAAATGATTTAGAGCCGGTATTAGCTTTTCTTTAGTGGCAAGCACGGTTGCTATATGCATAGCCGTTGGGAATGAATCATTTGATGATTGTCCTTTATTGACATGATCATTAGGATGTACTGGAGATTTACCGCCTTTCATGCCGGTTAGCTCTTCATTTGCAATAGAGGCGATTACCTCATTCATATTCATATTTGTTTGCGTTCCAGAGCCTGTTTGCCAAACTCCTAAAGGAAAATTATCGCTAAATTCAGCATTTAAAATTCTGCTTGTAGCTTTATCTATACTTTCAGCTATTTTAGGTTCTAGATCACCAAATTCGAGGTTAACTTTCGCAGCACATTTTTTTAATATAGCAAGAGAGCGGATTAGAATTTCTGGCATTTTTTGTTTGCCTATTTTGAAATTTTCTAATGATCTTTGTGTTTGTGCTCCCCAATAAAATTTGTCCTCTATTTGAATTTCTCCAAAAGAATCGCTTTCTGTTCTATAGTTTGTCATAAATCGTTAAATGTTATATAATTATTTATTTTATTCATAAAATGATCACTGATGGCATTTAAATCTAATTGCTCGGATAATTTAGCAAAACTATAGTATAATTTGTCTTTAATGGAAGCTTTTTTTAGATTTTTGGCAATAAATCCGATTGTGTTTTCTATCATGATATCATGATTAAAACTATAAAATTTTTGCCAATTTTCGTCATGTGCTTGTTCGGGTGATTGAGGGTAATCTGTATGTAACGGTTTAGCAATTACTGCTTTGCCTTGATATACTTCAAATAGTGTATCGCTAATTAATGTCCCTCTACGGGGATAAAAAATCCCTCGCCTTCAGGCGAAGGGAAGATATAATGAAGTTGCTTTAGCAACGAATTTATAAAAAGATATGAGAAGTTATAGAAAAAATAGTCATAGCCAGTATGATTTAAAAGTACATATTATATGGATACCAAAGTATAGAAAAAGAGCATTGGTAGGAAAAGTAGCTGAGAGAGTCAGGGATTTATTAAGACAAATTTGCATGGAACATGAAGCATATATAATTTCGAGTCTTTTGCAATGATTGTGTAAATTTTTGTTGAGCCTATATTAGAAGTAATTAAAAATATAGGTAACAGAAATGCAAATAGAGAAGAATAAAAAAATAAATGAAGCAATAGATTTGCTGATAGAAGGCGGAGTAGATTTAAAAACAGTACTAAGTCAGAATGGATTAATTAAGGAATTAACCAAGGGTATTTTAGAGCGAGCACTGCATGCTGAGATGTCAGAACATTTAGGTTATAGCAAGTATGATAGAGCTGACACTGAGAATGCGAGGAATGGTAGTTTTAGTAAGAATCTGATTAGTGAGAATGGTACTATAGAGCTAAATGTTCCAAGAGACAGACAAGGTAAATTTGAACCTATAACCTGAATTCTGGATTAGCTAATTTTGAGATATAGCAGGTTTGTTAGGTTTCATACAGTATGCAATTAGGGCGGATAAGATATGTACAAAGGCATTCCAAATTGGGCTCTGTCTCATCAATTGTGTAAATTTCGTGAACCATTAAATTCTACCATCAAATTTGATCATAAAATGAGCCATAGCTTCATTCCAATTGGGGATAGGCATAGACCATTTTTTGGTAATATAATCAATTGTCAGATATAAAACCTTAAATACTGCGTCATCATTTGGAAAGATGCGTTTATTCTTAGTAACTTTTCTCAATTGGCTATTCAGCGATTCTATCGCATTTGTAGTGTAAATAATCTTACGAATCTCCTTTGGATATTGCAAGAAAATTATCAAATTATCCCAATTATTATACCAAGATTTAGCTATATGCGGATATTGCTTACTCCATTTTTGATCAAATGACTCAAGAGCTAATTCTGCTTCTTTTTCAGTAGCAGAAGTATAGATTAGTTTCAAATCCGCTGCTAATTGCTTTCTATCTTTATATGATACATATTTGAGGCTATTCCTGATCTGATGGACAATACAAATTTGATGTTCAGTTTTCGGATATACTGATGCAATAGCATCAGACATACCAGTTAGATTATCACTACAAGCAATTAAGATATCTTTTACTCCTCGATTCTTCATTTCAGTAAAATTACCGAGCCAAAATTTAGCTCCTTCATTCTCACTTATCCATAAGCCTAAAATATCCTTTCTGCCAGATAAATCTATTCCTAAAGCTACATATACTGATTTATTAATAATAAGTTTATCTTGTCTTACTTTCACTACTAAACAGTCAAAATATACTATAGGGTATACTGATTCAAGAGGTCTACTCTGCCAAATCTTGACCTCATCTATTACTTCATCTGTAATCCTGCTGATTAGGCTCTCACTGATCTCAGCTCCATATAATTCTTGCAATTGTGTTTTAATATCAGACACACTCATACCCTTCGCATATAAGGATATTATCTTTTGGTCTAAGCCATCTATTCTTGTTTGTTTCTTTGAGACTATTATAGGTTCAAATTTACCTTGTCTGTCTCTTGGAACATTTAGCTCTATAGTACCATTCTCACTAATCAGATTCTTACTAAAACTACCATTCCTCGCATTCTCAGTTTCAGCTCTATCATACTTGCTATAACCTAAATGTTCTGACATCTCAGCATGCAGTGCTCGCTCTAAAATACCCTTGGTTAATTCCTTAATTAATCCATTCTGACTTAGTACTGTTTTTAAATCTACTCCACCTTCTATCAGCAAATCTATTGCTTCATTTATTTTTTTATTCTTCTCTATTTGCATTTCTGTTACCTATATTTTTAATTACTTCTAATATAGGCTCAACAAAAATTTACACAATCATTGCAAAAGACTCCCAAATTGATCTATGTCTTGTATGTTCGATCTCGAAAGCACCCTTCAGCACACTAAATACTGTTTCGATAATTGAGCGTTTGCGTAATAATATTTTTTCAAATAATGGCATAAGTTTATTCTTCATTTTCTTCTTTATGCCAGTTACTAACTTGATTCCTTTGCTGTATAGATCATCAAAGAGCTCCTGTTTGATATAACCCTTATCGCCAAACAATAATCCCGTGATATGTTTGGTGATTATCGAAACCGGCGCTCTATCATCTACATTACCAGGCGTTAGTTTTAGACCTTGAATCTCACCTTTTTCGTTAATCTCTCAGGGTTTAATTCCCCGAAGCTCTGCTTCGTGATATCATAAGAAACAACTAAAACTTTTTTAGATACCTCGTAGCTCTGCTGCGAGGAGCATCATTAACCAAATGTAATTTTAGACCAAAAAACCAACTTTTTGTTGTTTTACCCAAAGCAGCAATACCGGCAAAGACTTTATTACGAGAGATTCTTTTTCGATGACAAACCTCTAAAGATGTGGCGTCAATATAAGAAACTCCCGTAGATTGAGCTGCCTGCATATACCATTCAAGTAATAAAACTAAATAACTCAGAACTCTTGGTTTTAGAGCTATAAAACGAGTATATGATGGAAGAGTTACAAAGTCTGATTTATATAATTGTAGATAGGACATATAAAAATATTTAAAGTTTTTACAAGGTGATTGATGGTATAAAAGCACTATTGTTAACAGCTCAGAATAGCTTATTTCAGGCTTTCTTGTAGGGTTTTTATTAATTAATGGTAGAAATGATTTATTAATCCACTGCTCGCTAATTTTACAAAAATCATCGACAAAACAAAATAATGCAGTAATATCTTTCTTCATGGGGATACTCTTGTTTTTTTGCTAAAAATTATATAGAGTATCTTCTATCCCTTGTAAATACTTACTTCCAAACCTAGATTAATCCAGAATTCAGGTAATGACGGCAGCAATGGTAAAAACCTTCCCGTGTTAGCTATAGTCAGAAAAATTAGAATTTTTGTCAAAACTTCAGTTATAAGTGTGGCTATCTTTTTGTCAAAACTTCAGTTATATGGAAGTAAATAAAAAACAATATTTGATTTGTTAAAAATATTTCAACTTTGTTAATGATCCCATAGTGAGTGAAAAATTATAGAAGCGGCATTTGATACGTTAAGGCTTTCTACTTTATCAGAAATAGGAATTTTGGCTAAATGATCACAATTTTCTTGAACCAATCTTCGCATGCCTTTATCTTCCGAGCCGAATACCAAAGCTATTTTATCTGAGATTAATTTATCAGTAAAATAATCATCGGCTTCCCCAGTTAGTCCTATAACCCAAAAACCATGTTTTTTTAGGTAATTGATACAAGAGTTTAGATTGGTTACTTTAATAATTTTTATTAATTCTAAAGTTCCACAAGCTGCTTTAGCTATAGTGCCATTTTCATTCGGCGAATTATCTAATGGTAAGATTATAGCATCCATATTAAAAGCTGCTGCACTGCGAATAATTGCCCCTATATTTTGCGGATCAGTTATTTGATCAAGAATTGCAATCTTACATTTTGGATTTTTTATGTTGATATCTTCTATATTATGGGAAAAAATTGGCTTAACTTTAGCAGCTATTCCTTGATGGGTTTGGTTTTCTAGCAATTTAGATAAAACATCATTATTAACAATTTTATAAGGCTTGGAACTTATTAATTTTTTATTTGCATCAAAGATCATTTGAGTGCATAAAATATTCTCAATTTGACGCTTCGGATTGTTAAGAGCTGAAAATATAGGATGTTTTCCATAAATATAGTAGTAATTTTTAGAATCCAACTTTTTATTTTGCATGTTATTGAAAACCTTTGGTAATTTGTTCTTGACAGAAACTACTATTTATTATAGAAAGTTACAACTAAATAAATGTGCAAGCTGCTATTTGTTTATTTGATGATTCGGCGAGAAGTTTTATTAAGTCCTAATACTAATTTATATTGTCTTTTAAAGTGAATTAGTCTATTTAATACAGTAAAGTTCTTTAGGAGGGGTGGCCGAGTGGTCAATGGCAGCAGACTGTAAATCTGCCCGCGTAAGCGTTCGAAGGTTCGAATCCTTCTCCCTCCACCACTTGAATGGTTCAGGGAAGCATATCATTTTTTAAACTTATCATTTTATATTATAAATTATATTTAAAAATAAGATATAATCGTGTATAATTGTAAGTCTGAATAAAATTGGTGTTAGTTGCGGGTGTAGCTCAATGGTAGAGTTCCAGCCTTCCAAGCTGGCTGTGTGGGTTCGATTCCCATCACCCGCTCCATTAAATATAGTGGTGACAAATAATATTTAGTAAAAAACGCACTTTAAAATGATGCTCCTCGCAGCAGAGCTACGAGGTATCTAAAAAAGTTTTAGTTGTTTCTTATGATATCACGAAGCAGAGCTTCGGGGAATTAAACCCTGAGAGATTAACTTGTATTAAACTTAAAAAATTGTAAGAGAGTAAAAATATGGCAAAAGCAAAGTTTGAAAGAACCAAACCGCATGTTAATATCGGTACTATCGGTCACGTGGATCATGGGAAAACTTCTTTGACAGCAGCAATAACAATGGTGCTTGGAAAAGATAATAAAGATATCAAAGTTAAAAAATATGATGAAATTGATGCCGCTCCTGAGGAAAAGGAAAGAGGTATAACAATATCAACTGCTCACGTAGAATATGAGACTAAGAGTAGGCACTATGCACACGTAGACTGCCCAGGACATGCTGACTATGTAAAGAACATGATCACAGGTGCTGCTCAAATGGACGGTGCAATATTAGTTGTTTCTGCTGCTGATGGTCCAATGCCACAAACTAGAGAACATATATTATTAGCAAAGCAAGTTGGCGTGCCTAAAATGGTAGTGTTCTTAAATAAAGTTGATATGGTTGATGATCCTGACCTACTAGAATTAGTGGAAATGGAAGTAAGGGAATTATTATCAAAATATGATTTCCCTGGTGATGAGATACCAATAATCAGAGGTTCTGCTCTTCAAGCTTTAGAAGGAAAGCCTGAAGGTGAAAAAGCTATCCGTGAATTAATGGATGCAGTAGATAGTTATATACCACAACCTACTAGAGAAACTGAAAAGCCTTTCTTAATGCCTATCGAAGATGTGTTCTCTATTTCAGGGAGAGGAACAGTTGTAACAGGTAGAATTGAAGCTGGTAAAATTAAAGTTGGTGAAGCTGTTGAAATAGTTGGAATAAAAGCAACTCAAGCTTCTACATGTACCGGTGTCGAAATGTTTAGAAAGCTTCTTGATAGTGGTGAGGCTGGGGATAATGTTGGTATATTGTTACGTGGTATAGATAGAGAAGCTGTACAAAGAGGACAAGTTCTTGCAAAACCTGGTAGTATAACACCTCACGATGAATTTGAAGCTGAAGTATACGTGCTTAGTAAAGATGAAGGTGGACGTCATACTCCATTTACCAATAACTATCGTCCACAATTCTATTTTAGAACAACAGACGTTACAGGTACAATAGAATTACCGGCTGATAAACAGATGGTTATGCCTGGTGATAATGCTACTTTCAAAGTTAAGTTAATTTCTCCTATTGCTATGCAGCAAGGTTTAAAATTCTCGATTCGTGAAGGTGGTAGAACAGTAGGTGCTGGTGTAGTTTCTAAAGTAATTAATTAGTCTATTTTATAAATACCTATTATTTTTTAATAATAGGTATTTATGTTTTAAGATGTAAAAACATCTTGCTGTTTATAATTAAGGTTTATTAAATGAAAAATAAAATCAAAATTCGTTTAAAGTCATTTGATCATCGTAGTCTTGATCAGGCTACTAAAGAGATAGTTAGTGCTGTTAAAAGGATATTTGCTAATATTAGTGGTCCTATTCCTTTACCTAGAAAAATTCAAAGATTTACCGTAAATAGATCTCCCCATGTGCATATAAAATCAAGGGAGCAATACGAAATTAGAACACAAAAAAGATTATTGGTTATAGATGATCCAAATCCAGCAGTTGTTGATGCCTTAAGCAAGGTTGATTTAGCAGCAGGTGTTGATGTAGTGATTGAATTAGAGAGTGGGGAGTAATGAGAACCGGAATAATTGCTCAAAAAGTTGGGATGACTAGTGTTTTTAATAATAATGGTAAGAGAGTTCCATTAACGCTAGTGAAAGTTGATGATTGCCAAGTAGTAGGACATAAAATTGCTGAAAAACATGGTTATAATGCTTTAGTTATAGGGATAAAAGATAAAAAAATCTCTAGAGTAACTAAGCCTATGAAACAAGTGTTTGCTAATGCTAAAGTGTCTCCTAAAACTAAATTAAAAGAATTTAGAATCTCTGAAGATAATTTTATTGATATAGCAGCAAGTTTAGAAGTAGATCATTTTACGGCAGGACAATTTATAGATGTAACAGCTACTACTATAGGTAAAGGATTTGCTGGTAGTATGAAGAGACATAATTTTAGAGGACTTGAAGCTTCTCACGGTGTTTCAATATCACATCGTTCACATGGTTCTACTGGTCAAAGACAAGATCCAGGAAAAGTCTTTAAAGGTAAAAAAATGGCTGGACATATGGGGTGTAGTCAAGTTACTATCCAAAATTTAAAAATATTTGCAATCGATAAAGAGCAAGGGCTTATTATGATTCAGGGAAGTATACCGGGACATAAAGGTTCATATATTTCAATAAAAGATGCAATAAAAAAGATTTCAATAACTGCATAAAAAATAATTATTTATATAAAAGATTTTATATAAGACTGTATAGGTTGAATAGAAATGAAAACTAAAATATTAAATCTTGCTAATGAAGAAATCGGTGAGATTAGTTTAAACGAAGATATATTTGCTGTAGAGTTTATTAGGGATGATATAATAAAGCAAGTTGTTGATTGGCAGCGAGCTAAAGCAATGGCTGGTACACATAAAACTAAAACTGTATCAGAAGTATCCGGTACTACAAAAAAACCTTTTAAGCAAAAAGGTACAGGGAATGCAAGACAAGGTTCTTTAAGATCTGTACAGATGCGTGGAGGTGGTGTAATTCATGGTCCTGTAGTACGTAGTCATGCAACTAAATTACCTAAAAAAGTACGAAAACTTGGTTTAATCCATGCTTTATCCGAAAAATTTTCTGAAGGAAAATTACTAGTCATAGATTCTTTAAAATTAGAAACGCCTAAAACCTCTAATCTTGTTAATATATTAAATAAGTTTCAAGGTAAAAGCTTCTTTGTAATAGATGGCAATGAAGTGGATGTTAATTTTTCTTTAGCAGCACAAAATATTTATAATACAGTAGTTGTTCCGCAAATAGGTGCAAATGTCTATGACATAATAAGGCATGAATATGTATTGTTATCACAAGAAGCAGTGAATGTTTTAGAAGAGAGGTTAAAATGAGTTCGTATAAATATTACGATTTAATTAGAAGACCTGTTATTACAGAAAAAACTACGCTTCTTTCAGAACAAAATAAATACACTTTTTATGTAGATAGACTTGCTGAGAAGCTTGCCGTTAAAAAAGCCATAGAAGAAATATTTAAAGTAAAAGTAAAAAAAGTAAATATCTTAAATGTCAAAGGTAAGAAAAAGAGATTTAAGGGAGTTATCGGACGTCAAGTTGATAGAAAAAAAGCTGTGGTAACATTAGAAAAAGATCATAATATTGATTTTGCCGGAGGAATTAAATAAATGGCTTTAAAAAGTTTTAATCCAATTACCCCTTCTTTGAGAGAGTTAGTTCAAGTTGATAGAACTAGTTTATGGAAAGGTAGACCTTTTAAGGCTCTAACTAAAGGGATATCTAAAACAGGTGGAAGAAATAATCAGGGTAGAATCACTTCTTGGCAAAGAGGTGGAGGTCATAAAAGACTATATCGTGTTATCGACTTTAAGAGAAATAAACTAGACATTGCTGCTATAGTTGAAAGAATAGAATATGATCCTAATAGAACTGCTTTTATTGCTTTAATTAAGTATGAAGATGGTGAATATGCTTATATTTTAGCTCCACAAAAATTAGTGGTAGGAGATAAGATAATATCAAGCAAAGATGCAGATATAAAAATTGGCAATTGTTTACCTTTAAGATATGTCCCTATAGGTACTACTTTACATAATGTCGAAATGAAAGTTGGTAAAGGTGGTCAAATTGCAAGATCAGCCGGTACATCGGTAGATTTAGTGGGTAAAGATTCAGGATATGCACAACTTAAATTAAAGTCAGGTGAATTTAGATTAGTACCTTTAGATTGTATGGCTACGATAGGTACAGTATCTAATCCTGATCAAAAAAATATTAACTTAGGTAAAGCTGGTAGAAATAGATGGCTTGGTTGGAGACCTCATGTAAGAGGTGTGGCAATGAACCCTGTAGATCACCCACATGGTGGTGGTGAGGGTAAAACCTCTGGTGGGCGTCATCCAGTTACTCCTTGGGGATTCCCGACGAAAGGTAAAAAGACGCGTAAAAATAAGCGTACTTCTAAGTTTATTATAAAGAAAAGAAAATAAATTTTTAAATTAATTAGGTATTAATTATGGCACGTTCGGTGTGGAAAGGGCCTTTCGTAGATGGTTATTTAATAAAAAAAGTTCAAAAATTAATGGAATCTGGTAAATCAGAAATGATTAAAACTTGGTCTAGAAGATCAACCATTTTGCCTATTTTTGTTGGTTTTACGTTTTCTGTTCACAATGGAAATAAATTTATTCCAGTTTCTGTAAATGAAGAAATGGTTGGTAGAAAACTAGGGGAATTCTCTCCTACTAGAACATTTCATGGGCATGGAGCAGATAAAAAAGTTAAAAGAAAATAAAATCATATGGTACAGGAAAACAAAAATTTTGCCACGGCAAAAGCTAAATCAATTAGAGTTAGTCCAAGGAAATTAAACTTAGTTGCAGCTTTCATTAGAAACATGAAAGTTTCTGAAGCATTAGTGCAATTAACTTTTTCGTCAAAAAGAATTTCAAAAGTTGTAAAAGCTTGTCTGCAATCTGCTGTAGCAAATGCTGAAAATAATCTAGGTTTAGATATAGATAGATTAGTTATAACTAACGCAACAGTAGGCAAGGCTTTAGTAATGAAAAGAGTTATGCCAAGAGCAAAAGGAAGAGCTACTAGAATAAATAAGTTTTTTAGTAATCTTTATATAACTGTTACAGAAAAAGAGGATAATTAAGATGGGGCAGAAAGTTTGTGCACATGGTTTTAGGGTTGGACCGACTTTAATTAAAGGTTGGGATTCTGTATTTTATGCAGAAAAGCAGTATAAAACTCTTTTTATACAAGATTTAAAGATTAGAGAATTAGTTAATAAAAGTTTTACTCAAGCTCAAGTTAGCAGAATTTTAATTGAACGTCCTTCTAACAAAAGCATTATTATCAATATTAATGCAAAAAAACCGAATATAATTATCGGTAAAAACGGTAGTGAAATTGATAAGCTAAAAAAAGCGATTGAAAAAATGACTTCTTTAACTGAAGTTTATATAAATATTCATGAAGTTAGAAAGTTTAATATAGATGCAGCTATAGTAGCTCAGACAATAGCATCGCATCTTGAAAAAAGAGTATCCTTTAGAAAAGCAATGAAGACAGCAATTCAAGCTTCATTTAAACAAGGTGGACAAGGTATAAGAGTTAGTTGCTCAGGACGTCTTGGTGGAGCTGAGATTGCTAGAACAGAATGGTATATAGAAGGGAGAATGCCATTGCATACTTTAAGAGCAGATATTGATTATTCGACTGCAGAAGCTATAACTACTTATGGGGTTATAGGAGTTAAAGTTTGGATTTACAAAGGCGAATATACCGAAAATAAAAGATATAATTAATTTTTAAGTATGAAAATGTTAGCTCCAAAAAAACAAAAATTTAGAAAAGCTCATAAAGGTAGAGTTGTTTCAAAATCAAAAGCAGGTACAACACTTGCCTTTGGATCATTTGGTTTAAAATCTATAGATGGTTGGCGTGTTACTGCTAGACAAATAGAAGCAGGAAGAAAAGCGGCTACTAGATGTATGAAACGTCAAGGAAGATTATGGATACGAATCTTTCCTGATCTTCCGGTTTCCAAGAAGCCTGCTGAAGTAAGAATGGGTAAAGGTAAAGGAAATCCTGAATTTTTTGCAGTAAGGGTATCACCTGGAAGAATTATGTTTGAAATTGAAGGGGTTGAGGAAGATGTTGCAGTTAAAGCTTTAGAGCTTGCAAGTGCAAAATTACCTGTTAGAACAAGGATAGTGAGGCGTTATGAATGATTTAAAATCATTAAGAAGTGAATTAACAAGTAAAACAATTGAAGATCTTTTTAAGCATCTTAATCTTTTAAAAAAAGAACTATTTAATTTAAGATTTCAGCAAACTCTGGGCGAATTAAAAAATACTAGTAGGTTTTCATTAGTTAAAAAGTCTATAGCACGTATTAAAACTGAATTAACAACAAGATCTAGTAGTGGAGAGTAATTAAAATGCCTAAAAGAGTCCTACAAGGGGTAGTTATAAGTTCAAAAACTGATAAAACAGTTACAGTAAAAGTAGAAAGAAGATTTAAGCATCCTATTTATAAAAAATTTATAAAAGTATCTAAAAAATACGCAGCTCATGATCCAAATAATAAGTTTCAAGAAGGCGATAAAGTTAATATAATTGAAAGTCGTCCTATTTCAAAAACTAAAACATGGGTAGTAATAAATGAAGAGTAAAGGTTTTATCCTTTAACTTTATTGGGAAAATTGTTTATTTTGTCTTTCGTGAATAAAATTGGAAGTGATATATGATTCAAATGCAAAGCATTTTGGAAGTGGCAGATAATTCCGGTGCCAAAAAAGTTATGTGTATTAAAGTTCTAGGTGGCTCCCATCATATGGTAGCAAAGCTAGGCGATGTTATAGTTGTATCTATTAAGGAAGCTATACCTGGTGGTAAAGTAAAAAAAGGTGACGTTTATAAAGGCGTGATTGTCCGCACAAAAACAGGGGTTGTAAGAGCTGACGGTAGTACAATAAAGTTTGACAAAAACGCATTAGTGCTTTTAAACACACAAGATGAGCCTATAGGTACTAGGGTTTTTGGTCCTGTGACAAGAGAACTTAGAGCAAAAAAATATGTTAGAATTATGTCGCTCGCAGAGGAAGTGTTATAAATGATAAAATTAAAAGTAAAAAAAGGTGATGAAGTTATTGTTATTACTGGAAAATACAAAGGGAAAAAAGGAAAAATATTAAAGGTTTTTCCTGAGCAAAATAAAATAGTTGTTTCAGGAATAAATTTAGTTAAAAAACATACTAAACCTACCCAAGTAAGCGAAGGCGGCATAATAACTAAAGAATTACCTGTAGATATTTCAAATGTTGCACATGTTGATCCTAAAACTGGTAATCCTACTAAGGTAGCTTTTAAATTTTTAGAAGATGGTTCTAAAGTTAGAATAGCAAAAAAATCCGGAGAAATTATTGGTAAGGAAGACAAATAATGTTAAGATTTAAAGAACTATATCAAAAGGAAATTATGAGCAATTTGCAAAAGGAATTTTCTTATAAAAATAAACATGAAATTCCAGCTATTGAAAAAATTGTTATAAATATGGGTGTAGGGGAAGCAATAGCTGATTCAAAAGTGATTGATAAAGCAGTAAATGATTTAACTTTAATCTCTGGTCAAAAACCTTTTGTAACTTCAGCAAGAAAATCTATTGCAACATTTAAGTTACGTGATGGTATGAAAATAGGTTGCAAAGTTACTTTACGTAAAGATAGAATGTATGATTTCTTAGAAAGGTTAGTAATTGTTGCATTACCTCGTGTTAAAGAGTTTCGTGGCTTTTCTTACAAAAGTTTTGATGGTAAAGGTAATTTTACTTTTGGACTAAAAGAGCAGATAGTTTTTCCTGAGATTAATTACGATAAAATTGACACTATAAGAGGAATGGATATTACAATCGTTACATCTGCTAAAACAGATGAAGAAGGTAAATCCTTATTATCAGGATTTAATTTACCTTTTTATAATTAAGTTTAAGGTATATAATGGCAAAAGTAAGTTCTATAAAAAAGAATGAAAAAAGAAAAAAATTATCACAAAGTTTACATAATAAGCGTGAAAAATTAAAAAATAAAATTTACGATAAAAATATTTCATTAGAAGAGCGTTTTTCTTTGGTAATGTCATTAGCACAATTATCTAGAAATTCATCAGCCACTAGAATTAGAAATAGATGTGAGCTTACAGGTAGACCAAGAGGGGTTATAAGAAAATTTGGCATATCAAGAAATAAACTCAGAGAATTAAGTGGCAGAGGTTTAGTGCCAGGGATAATTAAGTCAAGTTGGTAAAAATAATAGGTGAATAAATATGTCAATGACAGATAATGTAGCAGATATGTTAACTAGAATTAGAAATGCTTATAAAAGCAAACTAATAAATGTTTCTTTTCCTAGTTCTAAGATTAAAACTTCAATTTTAGAAGTGCTACAAAAAGAAGGTTATATAAAAAATTATACAAGTACTCCAAAAGATAACATTAGCTATACTGAGGTAACCTTAAAATATTCTGCTAATGGTGATGCTTCTATATGTGAGATTCATAGAGTGTCAAAGCCAGGAAAAAGGGTGTATTCTGCAATTAAGGACTTAAAAGGATACTACAATAATATGGGAATATATATTCTATCTACTCCTTATGGTGTTATGTCTGATAGAGAAGCTCATATTAAAAATGTTGGTGGTGAAGTAATTTGTAAAGTATTTTAAGGTAAAAAAATGTCACGCGTTGGAAAGTTACCGATTATTATACCTGAAGGTGTAAAAGTCGGGTTAAATGATTTAGAAGTAAAAATATCAGGACCTAAAGGTGAGTTGTCAAAGAGCTTTAAAGGTAGCATAGGAATTTCATTAGCAGAAAATAAGCTTTTAGTAAAGCCATTATCTTCAAGTAAAAGTGCATGTGCTATGTGGGGTACAGCTAGAAGCATAATATCAAATATGGTTACCGGAGTTAAAGAAGGCTTTAAGTTAAAGCTTGAAATTAATGGCGTAGGGTATAGGGCAATGATGAAAGGTAAGTATTTAAATCTAATGCTTGCTAAAAGTCATAACACAAAAATTGAAATACCTTCACACATTAAAGTTGAAGTACCTAAGCAGAATATAATTATTCTTGAGGGTACAGATAAAGAAAAATTAGGTCAATTTGCTTCAATTATTATAAAACAAAGACCACCCGAACCTTATAAAGGAAAAGGAATTAAATTTGAAGATCAATTTATACCACGCAAAGAAGGTAAGAAAAATTAATTTAAGAGTTAAATATGCGTAGTGCTAAGCTAAAATTTGAAAAGAGAAGAAGTAGAATAAGACATAAAATAGCTAAAACAGCTACCAGAGCTAGATTGTCAATATTTAAATCAGGTAGACATATTTATGCACAAATCATTGATGATACTAAATCAATAACAATTGCTTCTGCTTCAACTTTAGACGAAAAGATTAAAAAATTAAAAAAATCTCATTGTAACGTTGAAAATGCTACAAAAATAGGTGAATTAATAGCTGAGAAAGCTGTATCTTGTGGTGTAGAAGAGGTAGTATTGGATAGAAGTGGATATAAGTATCATGGTGTTGTAAAAGCTCTTGCTGATGCTGCTAGAAAAAAAATAAGATTTTAGTTTAAGGTTTAAAATATGTCTAAAGTTAGAAAAAACGAAGAAGCTTTAAGTGAATTTTTAGTTGATGTAAATAGAGTTACAAAAGTAGTAAAAGGTGGTAGAAGATTTGCTTTTTCTGCTTATGTAGTAGTCGGTGATAAAGCTGGAAGAGTTGGAGCAGGTCACGGTAAAGCAAAAGAAGTAAATGAAGCAAGAGAAAAAGCAAAACAAGCTGCTAAAAAGAAAATGATGAAAGTATCTTTATATCAAAATAGAACAATTCATCACGATGTTATAGGCAGAAGTGGAGCAGCTAAGGTGGTCTTAAGAAGAGCTAAAGCAGGTACGGGCGTTATAGCAGGGGGGTCTATGAGAGCAATTTTTGATTCTTTAGGTGTTCATGATATTGTTGCTAAGTCGATAGGCTCAACAAATGTTTATACAATGATAGCTGCAACGTTTGATGCATTAAAAAAACTTTCGTCCCCAAAATCTATTGCTGCAAGAAGAGATAAAAAAATGAATGAAATTTTTATAAAATCTTCTGATATCCAAGTTAATGAATAATATTTTAAGGTAAGATGTATACGCTATGAATAATAAAAATTTAATTAATGATGTAAAAGTTACTCAAGTTAAAAGCAGTATAGGTCGTAAATATGATCAAAAATTAACATTAATTGGGCTTGGTTTAAATAAAATTAATAAATCTGTTGTTCTTAAAAATACTGATTCAGTTCAAGGTATGCTCAAAAAGGTAGGGCATTTATTAAAAATAGAAAATGTGTAATTAGAGTTTTTCAATGAAATTAAATGAATTATATAATAATATAGGTGCTAAAAAAAATAAGAAAAGAGTAGCACGTGGTATTGGTAGTGGAAAAGGAAAAACTGCTGGAAGAGGTGTTAAAGGTCAAAAATCTAGAGCAGGTGTTGCAATAAAAGGCTTTGAAGGTGGTCAAACTCCAATGATTAAGAGGCTGCCTAAGAGGGGCTTTAATTGTATCTCATCTAAAAAATATAATGTTATTAATATTGATAATATTGAAGCAGCAATAGCAGAAGAGCGTTTAAATGCTAATGATGTTATTACTAAGGAAAAATTAATAGAAATTGGTTTAATTAATAAAAGTAATAAAAAGTTAGTAAAATTGTTATCTATTTGCAGTGATGATTTCAATTATCCTTTATCGTTTAAATTAGATTCTTATTCTTCTAAAGCTAAAGAAATAGTTGAAAAAGCAGGCGGAAAATTATTATAATTTATGAACCAAAATTTCTCTAAAAAATCTAGCAATGATTTAATTAATCGTATTATTTTTACTATTTTTGTTCTTATAATATGCAGATTTGGTTCGTTTATACCTATTGCAGGTATAGATGCTATTGCTTTAGGTAGTATTGCTGAAAAAAATCAGTCAGGGATACTTGGTATGTTTAATATGCTGTCAGGTGGTTCACTAGGCAGAATGTCCATTTTTGCTTTAGCGATTATGCCATATATAACAGCATCAATAATTATCCAGCTAATGTCTGTAGCATATAAGCCTTTAGAAAATTTGAAAAAAGAAGGAGAAGCGGGTAAAAGGAAAATAAATCAATTATCTAGATATTTAACAGTCTTGCTTGCTTCACTTCAAGCTTATGGTGTTGCAGTAAGTTTAGAGTCAATTGTAACAAATACTGGACCTGTAGTAATTATACCGGGGCTTTTCTTTAAAATTACAACAGTAATTACTTTAGTGGTAGGTACGATGCTACTAATGTGGTTAGGTGAACAAATTACACAACGTGGTATAGGTAATGGTACATCTTTAATTATATTTATAGGTATAATTTCCGGTGTGCCTAGTGCTATTATTAGTATGTTTGAACTATCAAGAAAAGGTGCATTATCACCTTTAGTTGCAATTGTTGTTTGTGCGGGAGTAGTTGTATTAATATCTGTAATAATTTTCTTTGAGAAAGCACAAAGAAAATTATTGGTTCAGTATCCTAAAAGGCAAGTAGGAAATAAAATTTATGGTGGTGATTCAACATATATGCCACTTAAGTTAAATACTTCTGGGGTAATTCCTCCGATATTCGCTAGTTCAATTTTATTATTCCCGGCTACACTGGCTAATTTTTCAAGTAGTAATTCTGAAATAATGAATATGCTTACTTATTATTTGGGTCACGGGAAGCCTATATATATATTATTGTATGTAGCATTGATAATGTTTTTTAGCTTTTTTTATACCGCAATAGTATTTAATTCTGAAGAAACTGCTAATAATTTAAGAAAATACGGTGCTTACATTCCTGGTAAAAGACCAGGAAAAAATACATCTGAATATTTTGATTATATACTTACTAGGCTTACGGTTGTAGGTGGTATATATCTAAGTATAATATGTATAATACCTGAATTATTAATGAATAAATATGTTATTTCTCTTTCTTTAGGTGGTACAAGTTTTTTAATTGTAGTAAATGTAGTACTTGATACGTTGACTCAAATTCAAACTTACTTATTTAGTAGTAAATATGAAAGTTTAATGAAGAAAGTAAAATTAAAAAATTAAAAATGAGTTAGAAGTGATAATAATTTTTTTAGGTCCTCCCGGTGCTGGAAAAGGAACTCAAGGAAAAAAAATAGCTGAAAAAATTCATTTACCACATATAGCAATTGGCGATATATTTAGAGCAATTATTAAAACATCAAGTAAGGATGCTGAGGTAATTAATAGTTATGTTGAGCAAGGAAAGCTTATTCCTGATGAAATAGTTAATCATATAATTAAAAATTTTTTATCATCTTCTGATTATAAAAAAGGTTATATATTAGATGGATATCCGCGTAATTTAGAACAAGCTAAGTTTTTTGAATCATTTGTCACAGAAAAAATAAAAGTAATATATTTAAATGTTTCAGATGAATTACTAATTAAAAGAATTTTAGGCAGATATAGTTGTAAAAATTGCGGAAAAATATATAATGATCATTTTCTAAAGCCTAAAATTGATAAAATATGCGATGTTTGTAAATCGAGCGTATTTGAATATAGAAAAGATGATAATGAAGAAGTAATAAAAGAAAGAATTAATATATTTAAAACTGAAACTTATCCATTAATACAGCATTATAAAAACAATGATGATTTTTATATGATTGATGGAAATAAAAATGAAGAGCAAATAGAAGATCATATAGAGAAAGTACTAAAAATCAATTGACTTTAGTAAAGATTTTTATATTATTTTCTAGTTACCAGTAAAATTTTGGAGAATATTTGTGGCAAGAATTGCGAGTGTTAACATTCCCGATAATAAACGTTTAGTAGTAAGCTTGACTTATATTTATGGTCTTGGGACTACTATGGCAAGAACAATTTGTAAAAAAGCAAAAATATTAGAGGATAAGAAAGTTAAAGATCTCACTGACCAAGAACTAATAAGCTTACGTAATATTATCGAAAATGAATATAAAGTTGAAGGTGATTTAAGAAGAGAAGTAACGCTTAATATTAAAAAGAAAAAAGATATTAGAAGTTATCAAGGGCTTAGACATATACGTAAGCTACCTGTAAGAGGTCAGAATACTCATTCTAATGCTAGAACTAGAAAAGGTAAAGCTGTTGCAATAGCCGGAAAGAAAAAAGCTGTAAAATAATAGTTAAAGTAGAGTATAAACATAATGAATCAGATGGTTAAAGCTAAAAAAAAGAACAAAACTATCACACTAGGTGTGGTACATATTAGAGCATCGTTTAATAATACTATTGTAACATTTACTGATGTTCAGGGTAATGCGATATCTTCTGCATCAGCCGGAGCTAATGGGTTTAAGGGAGCAAAAAAAGCTACACCTTATGCAGCTCAGATAACAATTGATAAAGCAGCTGAAAAAGCAAAAGAATACGGTCTCAAAACTATTTCTATTAGAATTGGAGGACCTGGTGCTCAGCGTGAATCTGCAATGAGAGCTTTGTTTGGGCAAAATTTTGTAGTTACATCAATTTTAGATGTATCATCAATTGCTCATAATGGAGTAAAAGCACCAAAAAGAAGAAGAGTATAAGAAGCATAGGTATTAAATGTTATCGTTAAGTAAAAACTGGAACGCTTTAATAAAAACAGATAAAGTATCTTATGAGAGCTTCCCTGAGACTAATAATAAATCTAAGATTATAGTTGAGCCTTTAGAAAGGGGATTTGGTTTGACTCTAGGTAATGCTATGAGAAGAGTTTTACTTTCTTCTCTACAAGGGGCAGCGGTTACCTCTATAAAAATTCCTGGAATAGAGCATGAATTTTCTTCTATACCAGGTGTAAAAGAGGATATATCAGAGATAATTTTGAATGTTAAAGGCATAGAAATCAAAATGCACGTTGCAGAAAAACGTGTTGTAAGCTTAAAAGCAACAGGACCTGGTGCTATAACGGCGGGTATGATTGAAGCCGGGCATGACGTAGAAATATTAAATCCTGATCATGTAATTTGCAATTTAGCTAAGAATAAACAATTTGAAATGGAATTAACTTGCAAAGTTGGTAAGGGGTACACACTCAGTACAAACAATAATGAGGATAATAACTTACCAATTGGTGAAATAGCTATAGATGCTTTATTTAATCCTGTAAAAAGTGTTACTTATAAAGTAGAAAATACAAGGATAGGTCAGGTCACTGACTATGATAAGTTAATTATGTTTGTTGAAACTAATGGTGATATATTACCTGAAATGGCGGTAGGCTTAGCTGCTCGTATTTTGCAAGAACAGCTTCAATTATTTATTTCTTTTGAAGAACAAGAAGAAGATAAACAAGTTAAAACAGATGCATTACCATTTTCTCCTTATTTACTTAAACGAGTTGATGAATTGGAATTATCAGTTAGATCAGCAAATTGTTTAAAAAATGATAATATAATTTATATAGGTGATTTGGTAAAAAGCACTGAAGCTGATATGCTAAGAACTCCAAATTTTGGTAGAAAATCCCTAAATGAAATTAAGGAAATACTTGCAAAATTTGGTTTGAGATTTGGTATGGATGTACCAGATTGGCCACCAGAAAATATACATGAATTATCTAAACGTTACGAAGATTCTTATAATTAAGGACAATAGAGATGCGACATAAAATTAAAGGTAGAAAATTAAATGTAACAAGTAGCCATAGAAAAGCAATGCTTGCTAATATGGCAGTATCACTTGTTACTCATGAGCAAATAAAAACTACTTTGCCAAAAGCTAAAGAATTAAGACCTTATATCGAAGTGCTAGTTACTAAGGCTAAGGATAATAACTTAGCAGCAAGAAGCAATATTCTATCAAAAATAAAAGATAAAAAAGCAATCGAGAAGCTTATAGATATTTTAGGTGTTAGATACAAAGATAGACCAGGTGGATATACTAGAATAGTAAAAGCCGGATTTCGCTATGGTGATTTAGCTCCAATCGCATATATTGAATTTGTAGATAGAGATATTAATGCTAAAGGAAATATACCTCAAGATAATAGCAAAGAAGATATTAAAAGTAATAAAGGGACTAAGTAATGGCTAATCATTCTTCAGCAAAGAAAGCTGCAAGACAAACAGTAAAAAAAACCTTAGTTAATAAAAGAAGAGCTAGTGCAATAAAAACTTTTGTGAAAAAAGTTTTACATGAAATTAATCAAGGTAATAAAGAAGAAGCTAACTCAGCTTTAGTAATTGCACAATCTAAGATAATGCAAGGTGTGAAAAAAAATATAATTAAGTTAAATACTGCATCAAGAAAAATCAGTAAATTATCAAAAAAAATAAAAACTATGAATTAAATTTAAATCATAAAAATAATTATGTTATTTTTTATTTAATCTCTCAGGGTTTAATTCCCCGAAGCTCTGCTTCGTGATATACTACTTGAATGGAAGAAAGCAGTTATATACATAAGAGTCATAATGTCACAGTACTAATATATCATTTAGTAACGCCGGCAAAGTATAGAAGAGTAATATTCAATCAAGAACTAGATGATTATTTGTGTAAAATTTGTGAGCACATAGAAGATCGTTATGAAATTAGATTCTTAGAAATAGGAGTAGATAAAGATCACGTACATTTTTTATTACAGTCAATACCAATGTATAGCCCAACAAAAATAACTCAAATCATAAAAAGTATTACTTCTAAGAAAATGTTTGAGAAATATCCAAATCTTAAAGAAAAATGATGGGGAAGTGAGTTTTGGAGTAAAGGATATTTTATGAGCACAGTAGGTAAACATGGTGATGAGCAGAAATTACGTAATTATGTACAGAATCAAGGTTCAGGCAAACCTTCTTATAAAGCATTTCAACAAAAACAGTTAAAGCTTTTTGGATAGATACCTCGTAGTTCTGCTGCGAGGAGCATCATGTTTAATATAGGGCGATTAGCTCAGTTGGTAGAGCATCTCGTTTACACCGAGAGGGTCGGCAGTTCGAGTCTGTCATCGCCCACCATATTATAACCAGCTTTCTAACACATCCTTACCTTATATGTGTTTTTTATATGCTGGGTATATGCTGGCTTTATGCTGGTTTCCCCTCAATAAAATGGAGGAACTATGGATAAGATAGTTGTTCCTTTTTTTCTTTGTTAGAGTCTTCCAACGATACAATTTTTTACGATATAGTGGGGAATTTTATACCGCCTGAATGGACAAGTTTTAAGTAAAACCGCAAGGCAAATTTTATCACTTGTGGTTTCACCTGACTGAAGTTTTGACAAAAAGATAGCCAAACTTATAAGTTATGATATAAATACGCTCAAATACAAAAGGGGTTTTAGTGTGTATGATTATACAAGAAATGTTGCAAGAAATAAAAAATTTTTCCCTATAATCAAGATGTGGTTTTAGAATTAATACTATCACTAGTAACTAATGATAGCGTTAAAGCAAGATCTGTTGTTGAATTAACAACTAATAAATATTTTCAGCGTAGTTGGTCAAGTGTATACAGAGCTATAGAGAATTTTTACTGTGCTCGTGATGAATCATTAAATATAAGAGATAAGCAACGTTTTAAGACTCGAGAAGATATAGAAAAATACTTAATAAGTAAACTGATTAATGAGAGTAAAAACTTACTACAAATAGATACTACAGTGAGTAGCAAGAAAGATTCCAAGGAAGCAATTGATCGTACATATATTAGACAGAATGCTAATAACCGACCAGTTGCGGGTTATGAATATAGTGTAGTTTGCATCGGTGCTCAGCCTAAATGGGCTGTACCAATATCTATAAACCTGAATTCTGGATTAATCTAGGTTTGGAAGTAAGTATTTACAAGGGATAGAAGATACTCTATATAATTTTTAGCAAAAAAACAAGAGTATCCCCATGAAGAAAGATATTACTGCATTATTTTGTTTTGTCGATGATTTTTGTAAAATTAGCGAGCAGTGGATTTAATCTCTCAGGGTTTAATTCCCCGAAGCTCTGCTTCGTGATATCATAAGAAACAACTAAAACTTTTTTAGATACCTCGTAGCTCTGCTGCGAGGAGCATCATTAAATCAGTATATGTAGCTTTAGGAATAGATTTATCTGGCAGAAAGGATATTTTAGGCTTATGGATAAGTGAGAATGAAGGAGCTAAATTTTGGCTTGGTAATTTTACTGAAATGAAGAATCGAGGAGTAAAAGATATCTTAATTGCTTGTAGTGATAATCTAACTGGTATGTCTGATGCTATTGCATCAGTATATCCGAAAACTGAACATCAAATTTGTATTGTCCATCAGATCAGGAATAGCCTCAAATATGTATCATATAAAGATAGAAAGCAATTAGCAGTGGATTTGAAACTAATCTATACTTCTGCTACTGAAAAAGCAGCAGAATTAGCTCTTGAGTCATTTGATCAAAAATGGAGTAAGCAATATCCGCATATAGCTAAATCTTGGTATAATTTGATAATTTTCTTGCAATATCCAAAGGAGATTCGTAAGATTATTTACACTACAAATGCGATAGAATCGCTGAATAGCCAATTGAGAAAAGTTACTAAGAATAAACGCATCTTTCCAAATGATGACGCAGTATTTAAGGTTTTATATCTGACAACTGATTATATTACCAAAAAATGGTCTATTCCTATCCCCAATTGGAATGAAGCTATGGCTCATTTTATGATCAAATTTGATGGTAGAATTTAATGGTTCACGAAATTTACACAATTGATGAGACAGAGCCATCAAAAGATTTATTAGATACTTTGCTTCGTGATGTGGATTCAATAATTAACTTTTCACAATTTATATCTAGTGAGATTGCAAGAACCTTAGACCTGAAGTTTTGACAAAAAATTTTTATTAAAAAAAGTGGCGAGTGTATCAATCTATAATTTGTATTATATATCCAATAATTTACTTTAAATTATAGAAATATCGCTTTTAAGCTGATAAAAGCACTCAATATTTAACTTTAAATATAATTTTTTACTTTAGTCAGAAAAATTAGAATTTTTGTCAAAACTTCAGTTAGACGCAGCACTTGGTATGATTGCTATTGAGCAGAATAATATGGTTAAGCTTTTCTCATTAGTGACTATATTTTTCTTGCCACCTACTTTAATAGCCAGTATTTACGGCATGAATTTCACTGTGATGCCTGAGCTTCAATCGCCTTACGGCTACCCTATAGCCTTGTTTTTAATGGTCATATCTATAGCCGTTACCTATAAATATTTTAAAAAGAAGAAGTGGTGGTGAAAAAATAATATTTATGACCATTATAACGAGTATGTTAATGTCCCCCTTCGGGGATCAAAAATCCCTCGCCTTTAGGCGAAGGGAAGATATAATGAAATTGCTTTAGCAATGAATTTATATCAAGAAATATGAGAAGTTATAGAAAGAATAGTCATAGTCAGTATGATTTAAAAGTGCATCTTATATGGATACCAAAATATAGGAAGAGAATATTGATAGGCAAAGTATCGGAAAGGACTAGAGATTTACTGAGGCAGATTTGCATGGAACATGAAGTACATATAATTTCAGGGAAAATATCATGTGATCACGTACATATGTTTATCTCATATAAGCCGCAAATATCTCTTAGCAAGTTAGTACAGTATTTAAAAGGCATTAGCTCAAGAATTTTATTGCAAGAATTTACTCATTTACGAAAACAATTTTGGGGCAATCATTTGTGGGCTAGGGGCTATATGGTCCGTCCGCCAAAACTCTACAAGCCTTATAGATAATATGGTTTTAAGACAAGAAGTAATACAACAATCCGTAAGAAAATGATAAAATATGGTCATAAACCTTATGGATTTCAGTCAATGCCAATAGACAACATTATCAAATCGCAAGAACAAGGGAAACTGTTTGGTTATAAATTAAAAGAAGAATTAAACCCAAATAATAAGCTATATAAATTAAGAGAATTAATAAATTGGTCTAGGCTCGAAGAGTGGTTATCAAAAAATGTTTGTATTAAGAAATTTGGTAGAAATAGAAAATGTCATAGAGTGATGCTTGGCATAACGATGCTACAAGCAATGTATAATTTTTCAGATTCATTATCAGAGGAAGAGCTAAAAGAGAATATGTATTGGCAGTATTTCTGCGGGTGGGAATATATAGAAAAAGACATAGCTATCTCGGAAACTAGTATACGACGGTTTCGTAGTGTATTAGGTGAAGCTGGATATAATGAGATATTATCGGAGTTGATCAGGGTTGGGATAAAAACTAACACAATTAAAAAAAAAGATTTGGAATTAATCATCGCTGATACGACTGTACAAATTAAGAATATCAAACACCCACACGATGTTTATTTAATGGATAAAGCTAGGCTTAGCATAGTAAAGCTTTGCAACAGTTTGGGTATACATTTGAATGAAACATACGCTAGAACCTATAAACGCGATATAGTAAAGCTATGGAAATATAAAGAACATAGTAAAGCCAAGAAGCGTTGGAAAATAATGAAGCATTTAAAAATATTACTGGGTCGTTTGATTAGAGTATGTGAGCGTGAGATCAAAAATAAGCAATTAAACTTGTCTCTCAAAAATCAAGAAGTATTGCAAAAAATAAAACAAATACATAACCAATCTGTTTTAAAAAGAGAAGCTAAAAAGCAATATAAAGAAGATAACAAAGTATTATATAGTTTTCATGCCCCTGAAGTAGAGTGTATAGGAAAGGGAAAACGCAACAAGCCATATGAGTTTGGCAATAAAGTAGCGGTAGTAGTAAGTGGTCGTAGAAATTTTGTTTTATCCGCAAAATCGTTTCATAATAATCCTTATGATGGTCATACATTGCATCAGAGCTTTGAAGCAGTAGAGAGTGTCACTGGAATCAAGATAAAGAAATCATTTGTTGATCTTGGGTATAGTGGTAGCAATGTAAAGGAGAAGAGTAAGGTATATACCCCAAAAACGCGGAAGAAGTTGTTACAAGAGGACAAGTCTATGATCAAGAGACGCAGTGCCATAGAACCAATAATAGGTCACTTAAAGCAATATGGTCGGATGGGTAGAAACTTCTTGAAAGGTATGATAGGAGATATTATCAATCCAATAATCTCTGCTATTGGTTTGAATTTACGATGCATTGCAAATCATTTACAAATCGTGTCTAACTCCACATAAATCAAAAATATCATCATGCAAAAACTAGATGAACGATAAAAAATCGTTAACAATAGCTCCATATCAAAATTAGACCAACACAGAAATGTATCAGTAAAAATTAACATAACTTATTAATTTTTATTGAAAATCTTAGCAATTTGTTGTCAAAACTCTATCCCATTACAAATGATCAGGATTTGAAGTGTTTTTGGCGGATAGACTATATGGCAGTCAGTTCAGGTAATATAACTGATGAAATGATACAGCACTATATTGATGAACAGGAAGGTGAACCTGTGAATGATGATCGATTTCTAATCGATTCCACTTTATAACCCCTCAGCTTATAGCTGAGGGTTGTTTAGTTTGGTCATGACTATTATAACATGCTCGTTATAATAGTCAAACTAAACTCTCATATATTCGTTAAGTTAGTATGCCCATTTACTTGAGCGTTCATAACCAATCCAAAGCCCATCAACATTGATGCCATCATTGTACCACCATAAGAAATAAATGGTAGTGGTACTCCTACTACAGGTACTAATCCCATAACCATAGCCATATTGATAAATACGTGACTAAATAGCGTGGCAGTTATACCTATGACCATTAATTTGCTAAAAACAGTGCGACAATGGACGCCAATTAATAAGGAAAGAGTTATAAGTGAGAAATATAACACAAGTAAAAACATACCGCCTAAAAAGCCGAATTCTTCAGCAAAAGTAGCAAAAATAAAATCGGTTTGGTGTTCGGGCAAGAAATCTAAATGACTTTGACTGCCTTGATTTAACCCAAGACCAAAGCACCCCCCTGAGCCTATAGCGATTTTAGATTGTATAATATTATAGCTAGCTCCTAGCGGATCACGTTCCGGATCTAAAAAAACCATCACACGTTTTTTTTGGTAATCATACAACATATTCCAAGCGATAGGTAAGCTAACAAGGGCTGTAACTCCAAGTATTATAAAATATTTTATTCTAAAACCTACTGCAAAAAATATAATGCTAGAGACAATTAAAGTAATCATACCTGTACCAAGATCTGGTTCTCTAATTATTAAAAAAGCTGGAACTAGCACGCCTATAATTGGTATAATTACTTTATGAAGTTTACTTAGATCATCCACTGTTAGTGAGTGAAAATATCGGGCTAACATTAATACTATGGCAATTTTTATCGGCTCGGAAGGTTGCAGCTTTACTATCCCAATATCTATCCATCTTTTTCCGCCCATTGCTGTTGAGCCAAAAAGCTCTACGGCAATTAATAAAGCGAGTACACAAAAATAGAAAATATAAGATAATCTAAAGATTATCCGCAAATCAATTAGAGCAATGATTATAGCTATAGGCATGAATATACAAAAATTCACAATTTGTTTAAGTACCCAAGGTTGCAGATTGCTATTTGCAGCAGAATAAAGAACAATAAACCCAATAGAACAAATTAGGCTAATGAGTAGAATTAAAATAAGTGGTAGTCTTTTTATTTGTTCAAAATAATTGTTATGCATCATTTCCTAGTATCAAAATATTATGTTCATACATAAAATAAGGTAAATTATAAAGTAATTTATGTATATCATAAATAATAATTTTGTTATCAACTAGTCCAAGTTCAATTGATTCAGGGTATTTAGAATGTAAAGATTCTATAATTTCATCTTTAAACCTGCATTCTGGATTAGCGAATTTTGAGATATACATGACTAACGAATATTAGAATTACCCTCAACGAACATTAAAATTACCTATAAAAAAGAAGTAACTATGGACAGTAAAATCGAATAAAAATTTATTTTTAAATATTTAAATATTATTCGAGAATTACTGATGACATGTACAAATAACCAAGTAGGTATTTTAATGCAAAAGATCAAAAAATATAATCAGATAATTTCTGCTGCAAAAGCAGGTATGAGTGTAAAAACGGCACGTAAGTATTTACGTATTAATAAGTATCCAAGCGAATTACGCACAATACGTAAATATAGGACACGTAAGGATCCATTTGTGAAGCACTGGGATGAAATAGAATCAATGCTAGAATCAGCACCGGAGTTGCAAGCAACTACCATATTAGCATATTTGACAGAAAAGTATCATGGGAATTATAATGGGAAGCAATTACGCTGTTTGCAGAAAAGGTTGAAACAATGGAGAGCTGCACATGGTAAGGATAAGACAGTAATCTTTTTACAAAATATTCTTCCTGGCAAACAGAGTCAGTCTGATTGGACCAATATGAATCAATTGGGTATTTGTATTGGTGGGCAACCATATCCTCACTTACTATTTCATTTTATGTTGCCTTATTCATGTTGGGAAACTTTATAATGGACTAATGGTATGGACCTCCTGATATAGAGAATGAAAAGCAGTTGCTAATCTTCTAGGGTTAATATTTAACATATTAAAACAACAATTAAGGAGGTCCATATGGAGGTTACTACAATTGGTATAGATATTGCAAAAAGAATTTTTCAAATTCATGGTGTAGATAAAAATGGCAAGACAGTATTAAAGAAAAAATTGATGAGAGATCAGGTTTTGACATTTATGGCTAATTTACCACAATGTTTAGTAGGGATGGAAGCTTGTGGTGGTTCTAGTTATTGGGCAAGAGAAATAACTAAATTAGGGCATGAAGTAAAACTAATGGCACCGCAATTTGTCAAACCATATGTTAAAACTAATAAAAATGATCAAGCAGATGCTGAAGCGATATGTGAAGCCGTGACAAGACCTAATATGAGATTTGTTGCAATTAAAACTATAGAGCAACAAGAAATTTTATCAATACATAGGGTAAGAGAGAGATTGGTAAAAAATCGTACAGCACTTGCTAATGAAATTAGGGGGCTACTACATGAGTTTGGTTTTATTGTTCCTCAAGGCATTAATAAGGTTATCACAAAATTAATTGAGATTTTAGATGCAGGGAAATTAAGCCAGTTAAGTTATCAAACATTTAGTGAACTAAAAGAAGAATTCTTAGATAATAACAGAAAAATAAAAGAGATAGAAAAACGATTAACAATGATAGCAAGTAACCTAACTCAATATCAACGATTAAGAGCTATACCTGGTCTTGGTTTAATTACTGCTACTGCTTTAATAGCATCAATAGGTAATGCTACAAGTTTTGAGAATGGCAGGCAATTATCGGCATGGCTAGGATTAGTGCCAAGACAACATTCAAGTGGTGGGAAGGATAAGCTGCTGGGAATTAGCAAGCGAGGTGATGTATACTTACGCACTTTATTAATTCAAGGGGCTAGAGCTGTACTAAATGCCAAGATAAGATTTACATCGGAAGAACAGAAATCTAAAAAAGATTTTAGCCAATTTACGAAATGGATGTTTAATTTATCTGAGCGAAGTAGCCATAATAAAACGACAGTTGCCATAGCTAATAAGTTGGCAAGAGTGGTGTTTGCTGTACTAAGATCAGGAGATGATTATGTAGAGAGTAAAGTTTGTAGCTAAAGAGTGTGTAGCATAGCACTTATAAGTAAAATAAATGGTGATTTATATAATGAATAGGTAAAAGCAAAACAATATGTAAGAGATTCCAACCCGAAATATGCTTGAGATAATTAATATTGATGGTAAATAAGACAAACCTTAGCTTACAAAAAAACTGCGTTTTTCAGTGGCTCTTTTAGAAGCCGATGGACTGATAAGTATATAGTTTGTAAGCCAGCGAATTCCATCAGGGCTGTAGAATAAATTAGGTTGATTTATCAGCTATAAGCCGGATACATGACTGCATTTGTTTGTTTTTATTATTGATGTTATTTTTTTCTTGCATTCTACAGGAGGTCCATACATGAAAAAATTGGACAAAAAAATGAAGGAGTGTGTTTCCGCAATAAGTTAGAATAAATAGCAATAAACTTAAGAGGAAAGATGAAGAAAAATAAAGTAAAAATTTTCAGTGCTTCAGAAAAAACGGGGATAGTATTAGAATTAATAAAAGAGGAGTCGACACTTGGTCAGTTAGCTTCAAAATATGCAATAAGTGTTAAAACAATTCAAAATTGGAAAAAACAGTTTTTAGGTAATGCGGCATTAGCTTTTGAACCAGCTAAAGTTTTGAGTGAATATCAAGAACAAATAAATCATTTACAAGAGCAAAATGATGAACTTGCTAAAGCTCTTGGTAGAATCACAGTTGAGAGGGACTGGGCCGTGGGAAAGCTCAAAAGCTTGGATTTATCAAATAAAAAGAGTCTTGTACACTCCAAGCTAAATCAACTCTCAAAATCAAAACAGTGTGAACTATTAAAGATTAGTCGATCTACAGCCTACTATAAATCCAAGGAGATGAGTATAAATAAATTAAGTATTTTAAATAGAATAGATGAAATATATACAGATAATCCTGAATTTGGTTATCGCTATATTCATCAACAGTTACTAGAAGATGGTTTTATTGTCGGTAAAGATCGAGTACTGAAATATATGAGGATGATGGGTATAGAAGCTATTTACCCACATAAGAAAAAATCTACTTCTCGAAACGATAGTGAGCATAAGATCTATAGCTACTTACTTGATCAATATTGGACTAAATCTGGCTCAACAAAGCAAGTGTATGTGCCTAATGTGAATGAGGTTTGGAGTGGTGACATTACTTACATTAGAACTAATGGTGGCTTTATGTATATGGCAGCTATTATAGATTGGCATAGCAAGGCCATATTGAGCTATAAACTGTCAAATTCTATGGATGCATCTCTTGTAACTGATGTCTTGAAACAAGCTCTCAGTAAGTATAACGCTCCACAGATATTTAATAGTGATCAAGGTAGCCAATATACCAGTTATGACCACATAAATATTCTCAAGGAGCATGATATCCAAATTTCAATGAATGGCAAAGGTAGAAGTATTGATAATATAGTAATAGAAAGGTTTTTTAGAACTTTAAAATATAACAGGAGTTTCGCACTTAGCAAAGTTGCGAATCAGTTAAAAGCCATCTGATATTGTTTTGAATTGATGTTTTTATAACTTCCCAAGTTTGTTGATATAAAGTAATGTTTTCATTTATCCTCCTTTTATTCATATCAAGCCAGGCAAATACTGCAAGGCAAATATGATTTCTTTGAGCTCGGCCCGTGCGTGCCTGACAGCGTTCAATACCACAAGTTTGTTTTAATTCTCGATGATAAACCTCTATAGACCAACGTGCCTTAACAATTTTCTCTATTTGCTCACGTGTGGGATTGTCCAAGTTCGTTGTTATGTAATCAATGCGACCATTCTTTGCCACAAACTTAAATACCGTAACCCAACCGTATCCACGTAGGTGAATTTTTAGCCCCTCATCGGGTATCTCTAAACTTTCCAAGCTAACATTATGATTAACTTTTCTATTTTTCCTTAGGGTGGTAACCCATAGCCAGCCTAAATTACGTATATGTTTTAAATTCTTCAACCCGCTATACCAAGCATCCATGACTATGGCATCAGGATTGAGACCTCTTTCTTTAGCTAAAGTAAGCATATCACAAAAATGCTCATTCTTTGTTTTACCATCAGTGTCTTTATCATATATTCTATAATCTACGGGAGTAGATTGAGCAATTTTAGTATTGTAATGTAGTAAGTTTACCATTCCTATACCAGGTATAACATCATGTACAGCTCCAGAATATTGATAACGTACAAGCTCAATCTTCTGACTGTATTGCTTTGATAATAAGGTGTCATCCCCCACTAATAAACACGGTGCTTCCCAATCTATATATTTTGACACTTCCTTATAGATTTCGCTAGGACGAAAATCCTTACTCTTTAACCATCGACTTGCACTATCGTGAGATAGATCTACTGGACTCACTTCAGATAATGCCTTGCTAGTATATCTGACACTACTTGCTTGTAAAAATGATTTATATAAGTCCTTGCTACATTTTGTTCTTGTCATTTTTATCTAAAACTATTTTTCTCTAGATTAACATACTTTTTGCTAAGTGCGAAACTCCTGTATAATTGTATCTTTATTAATGATTTTAACAATGTTAAAGAGTTAAAAGAGGGGATTGATCATTATCTGAATAAATATAATTATCACAGATTTCATTCAAGTATTGGTTATAAAAAGCCTATGAATGTATATCTGAATTATATGCAAAATTATCAGCAAATTGCTGCCTGATAATCGAAAAATTAGGAAAACATACTACTCATTTTTTTGTCTTGATTTTTCATGTATGGACCTCCTGTAGAATGCAAGAAAAAAATAACATCAATAATAAAAACAAACAAATGCAGTCATGTATCCGGCTTATAGCTGATAAATCAACCTAATTTATTCTACAGCCCTGATGGAATTCGCTGGCTTACAAACTATATACTTATCAGTCCATCGGCTTCTAAAAGAGCCACTGAAAAACGCAGTTTTTTTGTAAGCTAAGGTTTGTCTTATTTACCATCAATATTAATTATCTCAAGCATATTTCGGGTTGGAATCTCTTACATATTGTTTTGCTTTTACCTATTCATTATATAAATCACCATTTATTTTACTTATAAGTGCTATGCTACACACTCTTTAGCTACAAACTTTACTCTCTACATAATCATCTCCTGATCTTAGTACAGCAAACACCACTCTTGCCAACTTATTAGCTATGGCAACTGTCGTTTTATTATGGCTACTTCGCTCAGATAAATTAAACATCCATTTCGTAAATTGGCTAAAATCTTTTTTAGATTTCTGTTCTTCCGATGTAAATCTTATCTTGGCATTTAGTACAGCTCTAGCCCCTTGAATTAATAAAGTGCGTAAGTATACATCACCTCGCTTGCTAATTCCCAGCAGCTTATCCTTCCCACCACTTGAATGTTGTCTTGGCACTAATCCTAGCCATGCCGATAATTGCCTGCCATTCTCAAAACTTGTAGCATTACCTATTGATGCTATTAAAGCAGTAGCAGTAATTAAACCAAGACCAGGTATAGCTCTTAATCGTTGATATTGAGTTAGGTTACTTGCTATCATTGTTAATCGTTTTTCTATCTCTTTTATTTTTCTGTTATTATCTAAGAATTCTTCTTTTAGTTCACTAAATGTTTGATAACTTAACTGGCTTAATTTCCCTGCATCTAAAATCTCAATTAATTTTGTGATAACCTTATTAATGCCTTGAGGAACAATAAAACCAAACTCATGTAGTAGCCCCCTATAGCTAACGCGCAAAGGTTTTTACCATAGTTTTTGTATTTACTCACATATTCACCAGATCTAAATCCTATTAAACATTGCTGGACTAACTTTAAAAACTGTTTACATAAAATTATTGATCAATGCCTAAGTGTTTCCTAATCTGTGGTAGAAACATTTCCGTGTTAGCTATAATTTCATTAGCAAGTGCTGTACGATTTTTTACCAATCTCTCTCTTACCCTATGTATTGATAAAATTTCTTGTTGCTCTATAGTTTTAATTGCAACAAATCTCATATTAGGTCTTGTCACGGCTTCACATATCGCTTCAGCATCTGCTTGATCATTTTTATTAGTTTTAACATATGGTTTGACAAATTGCGGTGCCATTAGTTTTACTTCATGCCCTAATTTAGTTATTTCTCTTGCCCAATAACTAGAACCACCACAAGCTTCCATCCCTACTAAACATTGTGGTAAATTAGCCATAAATGTCAAAACCTGATCTCTCATCAATTTTTTCTTTAATACTGTCTTGCCATTTTTATCTACACCATGAATTTGAAAAATTCTTTTTGCAATATCTATACCAATTGTAGTAACCTCCATATGGACCTCCTTAATTGTTGTTTTAATCTCTCAGGGTTTAATTCCCCGAAGCTCTGCTTCGTGATATCATAAGAAACAACTAAAACTTTTTTAGATACCTCGTAGCTCTGCTGCGAGGAGCATCATTATGTTAAATATTAACCCTAGAAGATTAGCAACTGCTTTTCATTCTCTATATCAGGAGGTCCATACCATTAGTCCACTATCCATTGCAAAAGACTCGAAGCTTTATTCCCACGTGCTATATTTCGTCAGGTATATGACCAGCTTATCTCTATATATCCATATAAAGGGCATAAAATATATCTTAAAATATTACAATTAGCAAAAATGTATGGAGAATTGAATGTAGTTACTGCATTAGAAGTGCTATTAGAAAAGAAGATTGAGCCAATAATTGATCATATTACAGATTGACTAAATAGCCAGACTCAAACTGTTTGTTCAGTAAAAATTAATCAACCAATACTGTCTGAATATGATCAATTACATTGCTTTAAAACAATGGAGGTTGCATGAGTAAACAGATAATAACTCCGCAACCGCTAAATAATTTACTCAAGAACCTTTGCTTACCTACTTTTGCATCGTGCTATAAATCAGTTGCAGAAAGCTTTGAGCAAGAAAAGAAAACATATATAGATTATCTACAGGAGTTAGCCATACGTGAGTTAGAACATAGACAACAACAACGTATTGCCAGATTGCTGAAGCAAGCAAAACTCTCTCGAGATAAGTTATTAAGCAACTTTGATATTAAGCGTATCCCAGGATTATCGCCAACTAAGATCCAATATCTTGCACAAGGAGAATTTATGGATCGCTATGAAAATATACTTATTTTTGGTAATCCTGGCACTGGCAAAAGTCATCTTAGTATAGGTTTAGCACGTGAGTGGTGTCTTGCTGGTAGACGTGTATTATATACAACAGCAGCTAATTTGGTTCAACAATTACTAGAAGCAAAGCTTAGTTTAAAACTTAAGCAAATTATTAAAAAATTCGATTATTTTGAAATATTGATAATTGATGATATATCATATGTACCATATAATCGTGAAGAAACTGATGTTTTATTTACCTTATTAACCTGAATTCTGGATTAGCTAATTTTGAGATATAGCAGGTTTGTTAGGTTTCATACAGTATGCAATTAGGGCGGATAAGATATGTACAAAGGCATTCCAAATTGATCTATGTCTTGTATGTTCGATCTCGAAAGCACCCTTCAGCACACTAAATACTGTTTCGATAATTGAGCGTTTGCGTAATAATATTTTTTCAAATAATGGCATAAGTTTATTCTTCATTTTCTTCTTTATGCCAGTTACTAACTTGATTCCTTTGCTGTATAGATCATCAAAGAGCTCCTGTTTGATATAACCCTTATCGCCAAACAATAATCCCGTGATATGTTTGGTGATTATCGAAACCGGCGCTCTATCATCTACATTACCAGGCGTTAGTTTTAGACCTTGAATCTCACCTTTTTCGTTAATAACCAAATGTAATTTTAGACCAAAAAACCAACTTTTTGTTGTTTTACCCAAAGCAGCAATACCGGCAAAGACTTTATTACGAGAGATTCTTTTTCGATGACAAACCTCTAAAGATGTGGCGTCAATATAAGAAACTCCCGTAGATTGAGCTGCCTGCATATACCATTCAAGTAATAAAACTAAATAACACAGAACTCTTGGTTTTAGAGCTATAAAGTCTATCCGCCAAAAACACTTCAAATCCTGATCATTTGTAATGGGATAGAGTTTTGACAACAAATTGCTAAGATTTTCAATAAAAATTAATAAGTTATGTTAATTTTTACTGATACATTTCTGTGTTGGTCTAATTTTGATATGGAGCTATTGTTAACGATTTTTTATCGTTCATCTAGTTTTTGCATGATGATATTTTTGATTTATGTGGAGTTAGACACGATTTGTAAATGATTTGCAATGCATCGTAAATTCAAACCAATAGCAGAGATTATTGGATTGATAATATCTCCTATCATACCTTTCAAGAAGTTTCTACCCATCCGACCATATTGCTTTAAGTGACCTATTATTGGTTCTATGGCACTGCGTCTCTTGATCATAGACTTGTCCTCTTGTAACAACTTCTTCCGCGTTTTTGGGGTATATACCTTACTCTTCTCCTTTACATTGCTACCACTATACCCAAGATCAACAAATGATTTCTTTATCTTGATTCCAGTGACACTCTCTACTGCTTCAAAGCTCTGATGCAATGTATGACCATCATAAGGATTATTATGAAACGATTTTGCGGATAAAACAAAATTTCTACGACCACTTACTACTACCACTACTTTATTGCCAAACTCATATGGCTTGTTGCGTTTTCCCTTTCCTATACACTCTACTTCAGGGGCATGAAAACTATATAATACTTTGTTATCTTCTTTATAGCTAACACGGAAATGTTTCTACCACAGATTAGGAAAAACTTAGGCATTGATCAATAATTTTATGTAAACAGTTTTTAAAGTTAGTCCAGCAATGTTTAATAGGATTTAGATCTGGTGAATATGTGAGTAAATACAAAAACTATGGTAAAAACCTTTTCGCGTTAGCTATATATTGCTTTTTAGCTTCTCTTTTTAAAACAGATTGGTTATGTATTTGTTTTATTTTTTGCAATACTTCTTGATTTTTGAGAGACAAGTTTAATTGCTTATTTTTGATCTCACGCTCACATACTCTAATCAAACGACCCAGTAATATTTTTAAATGCTTCATTATTTTCCAACGCTTCTTGGCTTTACTATGTTCTTTATATTTCCATAGCTTTACTATATCGCGTTTATAGGTTCTAGCGTATGTTTCATTCAAATGTATACCCAAACTGTTGCAAAGCTTTACTATGCTAAGCCTAGCTTTATCCATTAAATAAACATCGTGTGGGTGTTTGATATTCTTAATTTGTACAGTCGTATCAGCGATGATTAATTCCAAATCTTTTTTTTTAATTGTGTTAGTTTTTATCCCAACCCTGATCAACTCCGATAATATCTCATTATATCCAGCTTCACCTAATACACTACGAAACCGTCGTATACTAGTTTCCGAGATAGCTATGTCTTTTTCTATATATTCCCACCCGCAGAAATACTGCCAATACATATTCTCTTTTAGCTCTTCCTCTGATAATGAATCTGAAAAATTATACATTGCTTGTAGCATCGTTATGCCAAGCATCACTCTATGACATTTTCTATTTCTACCAAATTTCTTAATACAAACATTTTTTGATAACCACTCTTCGAGCCTAGACCAATTTATTAATTCTCTTAATTTATATAGCTTATTATTTGGGTTTAATTCTTCTTTTAATTTATAACCAAACAGTTTCCCTTGTTCTTGCGATTTGATAATGTTGTCTATTGGCATTGACTGAAATCCATAAGGTTTATGACCATATTTTATCATTTTCTTACGGATTGTTGTATTACTTCTTGTCTTAAAACCATATTATCTATAAGGCTTGTAGAGTTTTGGCGGACGGACTATAAAACGAGTATATGATGGAAGAGTTACAAAGTCTGATTTATATAATTGTAGATAGGACATATAAAAATATTTAAAGTTTTTACAAGGTGATTGATGGTATAAAAGCACTATTGTTAACAGCTCAGAATAGCTTATTTCAGGCTTTCTTGTAGGGTTTTTATTAATTAATGGTAGAAATGATTTATTAATCCACTGCTCGCTAATTTTACAAAAATCATCGACAAAACAAAATAATGCAGTAATATCTTTCTTCATGGGGATACTCTTGTTTTTTTGCTAAAAATTATATAGAGTATCTTCTATCCCTTGTAAATACTTACTTCCAAACCTAGATTAATCCAGAATTCAGGTTTTAACATTGTTAAAATCATTAATAAAGATACAATTATATTTTAAAGTTCTAAAAAACCTTTCTATTACTATATTATCAATACTTCTACCTTTGCCATTCATTGAAATTTGGATATCATGCTCCTTGAGAATATTTATGTGGTCATAACTGGTATATTGGCTACCTTGATCACTATTAAATATCTGTGGAGCGTTATACTTACTGAGAGCTTGTTTCAAGACATCAGTTACAAGAGATGCATCCATAGAATTTGACAGTTTATAGCTCAATATGGCCTTGCTATGCCAATCTATAATAGCTGCCATATACATAAAGCCACCATTAGTTCTAATGTAAGTAATGTCACCACTCCAAACCTCATTCACATTAGGCACATACACTTGCTTTGTTGAGCCAGATTTAGTCCAATATTGATCAAGTAAGTAGCTATAGATCTTATGCTCACTATCGTTTCGAGAAGTAGATTTTTTCTTATGTGGGTAAATAGCTTCTATACCCATCATCCTCATATATTTTAGTACTCGATCTTTACAATAAAACCATCTTCTAGTAACTGTTGATGAATATAGCGATAACCAAATTCAGGATTATCTGTATATATTTCATCTATTCTATTTAAAATACTTAATTTATTTATACTCATCTCCTTGGATTTATAGTAGGCTGTAGATCGACTAATCTTTAATAGTTCACACTGTCTTGATTTTGAGAGTTGATTTAGCTTGAAGTGTACAAGACTCTTTTTATTTGATAAATCCAAGCTTTTGAGCTTTCCCACGGCCCAGTCCCTCTCAACTGTGATTCTACCAAGAGCTTTAGCAAGTTCATCATTTTGCTCTTGTAAATGATTTATTTGTTCTTGATATTCACTCAAAACTTTAGCTGGTTCAAAAGCTAATGCCGCATTACCTAAAAACTGTTTTTTTCAATTTTGAATTGTTGTAACACTTATTGCATATTTTGAAGCTAACTGACCAAGTGTCGACTCCTCTTTTATTAATTCTAATACTATCCCCGTTTTTTCTGAAGCACTGAAAATTTTTACTTTATTTTTCTTCATCTTTCCTCTTAAGTTTATTGCTATTTATTCTAACTTATTGCGGAAACACACTCCTTCATTTTTTTGTCCAATTTTTTCATGTATGGACCTCCTGTAGAATGCAAGAAAAAAATAACATCAATAATAAAAACAAACAAATGCAGTCATGTATCCGGCTTATAGCTGATAAATCAACCTAATTTATTCTACAGCCCTGATGGAATTCGCTGGCTTACAAACTATATACTTATCAGTCCATCGGCTTCTAAAAGAGCCACTGAAAAACGCAGTTTTTTTGTAAGCTAAGGTTTGTCTTATTTACCATCAATATTAATTATCTCAAGCATATTTCGGGTTGGAATCTCTTACATATTGTTTTGCTTTTACCTATTCATTATATAAATCACCATTTATTTTACTTATAAGTGCTATGCTACACACTCTTTAGCTACAAACTTTACTCTCTACATAATCATCTCCTGATCTTAGTACAGCAAACACCACTCTTGCCAACTTATTAGCTATGGCAACTGTCGTTTTATTATGGCTACTTCGCTCAGATAAATTAAACATCCATTTCGTAAATTGGCTAAAATCTTTTTTAGATTTCTGTTCTTCCGATGTAAATCTTATCTTGGCATTTAGTACAGCTCTAGCCCCTTGAATTAATAAAGTGCGTAAGTATACATCACCTCGCTTGCTAATTCCCAGCAGCTTATCCTTCCCACCACTTGAATGTTGTCTTGGCACTAATCCTAGCCATGCCGATAATTGCCTGCCATTCTCAAAACTTGTAGCATTACCTATTGATGCTATTAAAGCAGTAGCAGTAATTAAACCAAGACCAGGTATAGCTCTTAATCGTTGATATTGAGTTAGGTTACTTGCTATCATTGTTAATCGTTTTTCTATCTCTTTTATTTTTCTGTTATTATCTAAGAATTCTTCTTTTAGTTCACTAAATGTTTGATAACTTAACTGGCTTAATTTCCCTGCATCTAAAATCTCAATTAATTTTGTGATAACCTTATTAATGCCTTGAGGAACAATAAAACCAAACTCATGTAGTAGCCCCCTAATTTCATTAGCAAGTGCTGTACGATTTTTTACCAATCTCTCTCTTACCCTATGTATTGATAAAATTTCTTGTTGCTCTATAGTTTTAATTGCAACAAATCTCATATTAGGTCTTGTCACGGCTTCACATATCGCTTCAGCATCTGCTTGATCATTTTTATTAGTTTTAACATATGGTTTGACAAATTGCGGTGCCATTAGTTTTACTTCATGCCCTAATTTAGTTATTTCTCTTGCCCAATAACTAGAACCACCACAAGCTTCCATCCCTACTAAACATTGTGGTAAATTAGCCATAAATGTCAAAACCTGATCTCTCATCAATTTTTTCTTTAATACTGTCTTGCCATTTTTATCTACACCATGAATTTGAAAAATTCTTTTTGCAATATCTATACCAATTGTAGTAACCTCCATATGGACCTCCTTAATTGTTGTTTTAATATGTTAAATATTAACCCTAGAAGATTAGCAACTGCTTTTCATTCTCTATATCAGGAGGTCCATACCATTAGTCCATTATATGTTTCAACCTTTTCTGCAAACAGCGTAATTGCTTCCCATTATAATTCCCATGATACTTTTCTGTCAAATATGCTAATATGGTAGTTGCTTGCAACTCCGGTGCTGATTCTAGCATTGATTCTATTTCATCCCAGTGCTTCACAAATGGATCCTTACGTGTCCTATATTTACGTATTGTGCGTAATTCGCTTGGATACTTATAGCTAACGCGGAAAGGTTTTTACCATAGTTTTTGTATTTACTCACATATTCACCAGATCTAAATCCTATTAAACATTGCTGGACTAACTTTAAAAACTGTTTACGTAAAATTATTGATCAATGCCTAAGTTTTTCCTAATCTGTGGTAGAAACATTTCCGTGTTAGCTATATTAATACGTAAATACTTACGTGCCGTTTTTACACTCATACCTGCTTTTGCAGCAGAAATTATCTGATTATATTTTTTGATCTTTTGCATTAAAATACCTACTTGGTTCTTTGTACATGTCATCAGTAATTCTCGAATAATATTTAAATATTTAAAAATAAATTTTTATTCGATTTTACTGTCCATAGTTACTTCTTTTTTATAGGTAATTTTAATGTTCGTTGAGGGTAATTCTAATATTCGTTAGTCATTGTCATCGAAAAAGAATCTCTCGTAATAAAGTCTTTGCCGGTATTGCTGCTTTGGGTAAAACAACAAAAAGTTGGTTTTTTGGTCTAAAATTACATTTGGTTATTAACGAAAAAGGTGAGATTCAAGGTCTAAAACTAACGCCTGGTAATGTAGATGATAGAGCGCCGGTTTCGATAATCACCAAACATATCACGGGATTATTGTTTGGCGATAAGGGTTATATCAAACAGGAGCTCTTTGATGATCTATACAGCAAAGGAATCAAGTTAGTAACTGGCATAAAGAAGAAAATGAAGAATAAACTTATGCCATTATTTGAAAAAATATTATTACGCAAACGCTCAATTATCGAAACAGTATTTAGTGTGCTGAAGGGTGCTTTCGAGATCGAACATACAAGACATAGATCAATTTGGAATGCCTTTGTACATATCTTATCCGCCCTAATTGCATACTGTATGAAACCTAACAAACCTGCTATATCTCAAAATTAGCTAATCCAGAATTCAGGTTATTAGCTGAACGTTATGAAATGCGTAGTGTATTAATTACTAGCAATTTAGTTTTTGCAAAATGGAATACTATTTTTAAAGATGAAATGACTGAGTCTTTTGCAATGATTGTGTAAATTTTTGTTGAGCCTATATTAGAAGTAATTAAAAATATAGGTAACAGAAATGCAAATAGAGAAGAATAAAAAAATAAATGAAGCAATAGATTTGCTGATAAAAGGCGGAGTAGATTTAAAAACAGTACTAAGTCAGAATGGAATGATGCTCCTCGCAGCAGAGCTACGAGGTATCTAAAAAAGTTTTAGTTGTTTCTTATGATATCACGAAGCAGAGCTTCGGGGAATTAAACCCTGAGAGATTAATTAAGGAATTAACCAAGGGTATTTTAGAGCGAGCACTGCATGCTGAGATGTCAGAACATTTAGGTTATAGCAAGTATGATAGAGCTGAAACTGAGAATGCGAGGAATGGTAGTTTTAGTAAGAATCTGATTAGTGAGAATGGTACTATAGAGCTAAATGTTCCAAGAGACAGACAAGGTAAATTTGAACCTATAATAGTCTCAAAGAAACAAACAAGAATAGATGGCTTAGACCAAAAGATAATATCCTTATATGCGAAGGGTATGAGTGTGTCTGATATTAAAACACAATTGCAAGAATTATATGGAGCTGAGATCAGTGAGAGCCTAATCAGCAGGATTACAGATGAAGTAATAGATGAGGTCAAGATTTGGCAGAGTAGACCTCTTGAATCAGTATACCCTATAGTATATTTTGACTGTTTAGTAGTGAAAGTAAGACAAGATAAACTTATTATTAATAAATCAGTATATGTAGCTTTAGGAATAGATTTATCTGGCAGAAAGGATATTTTAGAATGAAGGAGCTAAATTTTGGCTTGGTAATTTTACTGAGATGAAAAATAGAGGAGTAAAAGATATCTTAATTGCTTGTAGTGATAATCTAACTGGTATGTCTGATGCTATTGCATCAGTATACCCGAAAACTGAACATCAAATTTGTATTGTCCATCAGATCAGGAATAGCCTCAAATATGTATCATATAAAGATAGAAAGCAATTAGCAGCGGATTTGAAACTAATCTATACTTCTGCTACTGAAAAAGAAGCAGAATTAGTTCTTGAGTCATTTGATCAAAAATGGAGTAAGCAATATCCGCATATAGCTAAATCTTGGTATAATAATTGGGATAATTTGATAATTTTCTTGCAATATCCAAAGGAGATTCGTAAGATTATTTACACTACAAATGCGATAGAATCGCTGAATAGCCAATTGAGAAAAGTTACTAAGAATAAACGCATCTTTCCAAATGATGACGCAGTATTTAAGGTTTTATATCTGACAATTGATTATATTACCAAAAAATGGTCTATGCCTATCCCCAATTGGAATGAAGCTATGGCTCATTTTATGATCAAATTTGATGGTAGAATTTAATGGTTCACGAAATTTACACAATTGATGAGACAGAGCCAAATGACTACGTCAGCAGTTATTGACAGATTGGTTCACCATTCTTCAATTCTTGAACTCAATACTGAAAGTTATAGAATCGCTACAGCTAAAGGCAAAAAATTAACTATAAAATCGGAGGATAATAATGTAACACTTTAGACAATATTTTTTACTCAAAAATGGGTAATTTTAATATTCGTCATGGGTAATTCTAATGTTCGTTCATCAGATAATGTATTAATTTATTATTATTTAACTTAAATAGGAGGTTTTTATGGCTTTTAATTTACCACGTATTAGAAATAAATCAGAACTACAAAATAACTCTAATAAAAGAAGCTATATTGATGATATCTTTAATAACTTCTTTAATGAAATAGCTTCTTTTTCTTATCCTGCTTCTGAAAATAATAGAATGCTATCACCAAGAACTAATATTATGGAAAATGACTCTGAGTATAATCTAGAAATGGAATTACCAGGCGTTACACAAGATAATATTGATCTAAAAATAGACAGTAACATCCTAACTATTGAAGGTCAAAAAGAACAATCTACTGAAAAAAAAGATTATAATTATCATATGCAGGAACGATATTATGGCTCTTTCTACCGTTCTATTAGTTTACCATCTAATATTGATGAAGAACATATAGAAGCACAATTTAAGGATGGTATCTTATCTATTAAGATACCTAAAAAAGAACAAAGTAAAGCTAAAAAGATTAAAGTAATTTAAAAAACTATATTATTATAGTAGAATCCAGAAGGATGGATTCTACTTAAAAATATTGTAATTGTTAATCTCTCAGGGTTTAATTCCCCGAAGCTCTGCTTCGTGATATCATAAGAAACAACTAAAACTTTTTTAGATACCTCGTAGCTCTGCTGCGAGGAGCATCATTTTTAAAATAGAGGTAATTATGGTCAGTAATGGCAAATTATATACTAAAGTAATGGAAAAACTTCGCTTTGAACCAAGACTTGATGATACAAATATTACTGTCGCAATAAAAGGCAATCATGATATCGTAGTATTAGGAGGGACAGTTAAAACCTTTGTCGAAAAATCGGTTGCTGAGAATGCTGTAAAGAGTATAGCTGGAATTCGAGGAGTAGTAGATGAAATTAAGGTAGATGCAACTACAATGATTAAAAGAAGTGATGTAGAAATAGCCGAAGAAGCAAATAAAGCATTAAAATCAAACTTAATGATACCTGATGAGCGTATTAAAATAATAGTAGAAGACGGTTATATTACTTTATCAGGAGAAGTAGAATGGCAATATCAAAGAAATGCAGCTGTGTCTGCCGTCAGAAATCTTGGGGGAGTAAAATCAGTAATTAATAATATTATAGTAAAAGCTTCAGCTAATATAGATGCGCATAAAGTAAAAGAACAGATTACCAAGGAGTTTGAACGTCACGCTAGGATTGATGCTAGTAAAATTCAAGTAAAAGTAGAAGGAAAAACAATAGTCCTTAAAGGCGCAGTGCGTAATTTTGATGAAATGGATGAAGCGGTAGACGCAGCTTGGTCTATACCAGGAGTTGAAAACGTTAACAACGATTTGCTAATAGCATAACTGCTCCTGGGTTATATGAAGTTTTCTCAGTAAAGATAAAAAACAAGGAAGTGTGATAGTATAAATTTGAACAAAAAAGCACTATCACAAATGAACGTATTTATGTGCTTTCTAAGTTTCGTTGGAGCGTTGATATGGTTGAGTTAAATTTTTCGTTTATAAAACTTAGAATAACTTTAGTGCACGGTGTTTGCTTATTGTAAAAAAGTGTAGTCCATATATCTTAATAGATTTTATAAGCATATAAAATCTATAAGAAGTTCTGTGGCTAAAGCAATAATAAGAAAACTCTTGAATACAATCTGTTTACACTGCAATCAATCCATAAGAGTAGGTTACCATGTATAAATATATATTTAAATTTTTAGTTTATAGTTCAAACATACCAAATATCCTCAGAGGATTCATGTTTATTATTTTGTGCTATGCTCCTACGGTATGGGCTCAAAGTAAAGAAATTGCTCACTCAGCAATTGAACAGCAGCATCAACAAGTCAAACAACAGATGGAAGAAGCTATTGTCCAAGATGCAGTTACTGTCATTGATAACACCAAAAAAGCCATATCTTATTTGAAAGAGGGTAAAGAAAAAGAGGCTATTGCTACAATTGAATATGCTACAGGCAAAGTTAATATATTATTAGCTCGTCGTCCTGAAAACGCTTTACTACCGATATCTTCACAGGTAATACTAATAGATGCGGCTCCGCAAAAAATAAGTAATATTAGAAATATCAGTAAAGCAGCAGAAAAAGCAATAAAGGAAAAAAACTATCCTCATAGTCGTGTATTGCTAAATATTTTACGAGATGAAATTAATATTCATACCTATAATTTACCTTTAGCAACATATCCCTCTGCACTTAAGACCGCTGCACGCTTAATAGAAGAAAAAAAATCAAAGGCAGCAATAGAAACATTAGAAAATGCTCTTGTTGAGCTCGTTAGCATTAATAGAACAATACCACTGCCTATAATCCATGCTAACATTATGTCTAAAATGGCAGAAGAAAATTATAAAACAGACAAGGAAATTGCTTTAAACTACTTGGCTAGTGCGAGGGATAATTTGGAAAGAGCAAAAGAACTAGGATATACTGGCAATGATTCAGGATATAATACCTTAATCCGAAGCATAAAAGATCTTGAAAAACAGATTAAAAGTAATAAAAATAGTGATGCTGCATTTGTTCATTTAAAAACTGAATTGTCAGAATTCTTAAAACGCTTATCAGATTTAGTAGTTGATATTTGATCTTACATACAACCCTCAGCTATAAGCTGAGGGTTATTTAGTTGCTCCTAGGTTGAATTGCCCGTGGCTTGCCACGATTGTTTGAATAAAAGCAGAACGGTCCAAAGGGAAATTTGCCGTTAATATCCCGTAGGCTTACCTCGGGGATAGGCAAATTTAGTTCTGCACATGGTCAAGGTTTTTGTGTGTATTATAGATAGTGGTAAGTTCACATTGCCTAAGGTTGATTAAAAGCAATCTATTAGCATTACCAAGGCACAATTATCAATGTTAATAGAAGGTATAGATTGGCGTAATCCAAGATGGTCTAATAGACCTGAATATATTGGATAAATTCGTTTTAGTTTTAGCAATGTAGTTTTAATTTCAAATATACACTTGATAATTTAGTCTATATAGTTTTACTATAACAATTAGTCATTTGGATAGTTTTTTAGTAATAAGTAGTTGGATTTGCTATTTATAAAAAATGGCTTCTGTAATGTTAGTACTTGATTTGAGATACTGGAATATCATTTGTGATTAATAAAAATTTACTATCAGAAATAAGAGAGTTGCATCAAATTGTTGCAACATTAAATCTTGATATAGAATCATTGACAATTAAAAATAAATTTCTTATGCAGAAAATAGGTCATGAACTGAAGGAAATAATAGTTTAAAGGAACAACTGGCGTTATTAAAATCTAAACGATATAGTAAATCATCAGAAAAGTTAGAGCGACAAATACAGAATATTGAGCTGAGAATAGAGAAAAATGAGGTTATTTCATGTTTTAAAAGTAAGATCGATCATCAAATGCCGTATGTCTGAATTATATTGACCATAATGACATAACGGTTGCTACGATTGGTGATGCTGATAATGTAGGAGGGGATAATGTTTGAAATTAAGAATAAACAAGTTGCTCATATGGTAGCACAAATCAGAGCAAAACAAAAAGCTACAAAAGATAGTCAAGATAAAATACAAAAGATTATTCTTGAATATCGTGAACAACATACTGATATATCAGATGCAGAATTAGTCACACTGTTTACACAAAGCTTAAAAGAATTTAATGGTACTAGTTAGTAATTAATAACTATTTAAAAGATCAAGACTTAAGTAATATAGGATATCCTATAAAGACTAATAAAACTCACTTACAACTTAATATGGCTAAACACTGGGCAGAGAGTCAAGAGGAGACGTTAGTTAGCCAAATAAATGATGGTAAATTTTATCATAAATTAACTAATACTATTGACCCTTGTGAGCTCCCAACTTTACAATCGCCAAGTGAACAGACATATTGGGGTAATGAGAATCCTTCAGGAGTTTCGCACTTAGCAAAATTGTGTATTAGTTAGAAGCCATTTAATGTTGTTCTGAATTGATGTTTTTATAACTTCCCAAGTTTGTTGATATAAAGTAATGTTTTCATTTATCCTCCTTTTGTTCATATCAAGCCAGGCCAATACAGCAAGGCAAATATGATTTCTTTGAGCTCGACCCGTGCGTGCCTGACAGCATTCAATACCACAAGTTTGTTTCAATTCTCGATGATAAACTTCTATAGACCAACGCGCCTTAACAATTTTCTCTATTTGCTCACGTGTAGGATTCTCTAAATTAGTTGTTATGTAATCAATGCGACCATTTTTTGCCACAAACTTAAATACCGTAACCCAACCGTATCCACGTAGGTGAATTTTTAGCCCTTCATCGGGAATCTCTAAAGTTTCCAAGCTAACATTACGATTAACTTTTCTATTTTTTCTTAGGTTGGTAACCCATATCCAACCTAAATTACGTATATGTTTTAAATTATCCAAACCACTATACCAAGCATCCATAACTATAGCATCAGGCTTGATACCTCTTTCTTTAGCTAAAGTAAGCATATCACAAAAATGCTCGTTCTTTGTTTTACCATCAGTTTCTTTATCATATATTCTATAATCTACAGGAGTAGATTGATCAATTTGAGTATTGTAATGCAGTAAGTTTACCATTCCTATACCAGGTATAACATCATGTACAGCCCCAGAATATTGATAATTTACAAGCTCGATCCTCTTACTGTATTGCTTTGACAATAAGGTGTCATCTCCCACTAATAAACAAGGATCTTCCAGATCAATATATTTTGACACTTTGCTATAGATTTCGCTAGGGCGAAAATCCTTACTCTTTAACCATCGACTTGCACTATCGTGCGATAGATCTAATGGACTTACTTTAGATAATGCTTTGCTAGTATATCTTACACTACTTGCTTGTAAGAATGATTTATATAAATCTTTGCTACATTTTGATCTTGTCATTTTTATCTAAAACTATTTTTCTCTAGATTAGCATATTATTTGCTAAGTGCGAAACTCCTGTAAATGAAAACATTACTTTATATCAACAAACTTGGGAAGTTATAAAAACATCAATTCAAAACAATATCAGATGGCTTTTAACTGATTCGCAACTTTGCTAAGTGCGAAACTCCTGTCCTTCTGTCAGTTCAGTATTGCTTGCGAGTCTTGCTGCCACTTGTAATAAAAAGCAAGACAGTATGGTTGGTGCGGCTACATCATTCTCTTGTCGTAATACTAGCTATCACTTACCGGATGACTTGATACCGTACTCTTATCCTTTCTCTTCTACACAGAGCATGATGCTGTTTGGAGATTATCAATATGGTGCTCAACGTGATTTTAAAAAGCAATTATTATTTGGTGCTGAAGATTGTTCGACATCTGTAGGTAAAGCAACATACCTTACTACCGAACAAGTTGAAAGTATAAGTACTATCACTATGAAGGCAGCATATTCTAACCCAGGCAATGAATATCATTATAATCCCGTTACTTTTTTAAGAGGTGATATCAAAGATGAACAATTAAAATTAATCCAACCTGGTGATATTTACCTTGTGCGAGGCCATACAGCTATTATTGCATCAAATCCTGATAATAAGAGTAATATTACTACTTTACAATTTAATAGAGATATAGACTCAGTAGAAAATAAAATATTAGGCGGTGGGACGTATGATTACAACCTACTTGATAAGGTGCATAGACTAAAGGATGGTGTTTATATTTTGCGTCCTAATGTAGAACCGTTGCATGAATCTTGCTCGTTAAACGAGTTACTATATCGTCTATCCGCCAAAAACACTTCAAATCCTGATCATTTGTAATGGGATAGAGTTTTGACAACAAATTGCTAAGATTTTCAATAAAAATTAATAAGTTATGTTAATTTTTACTGATACATTTCTGTGTTGGTCTAATTTTGATATGGAGCTATTGTTAACGATTTTTTATCGTTCATCTAGTTTTTGCATGATGATATTTTTGATTTATGTGGAGTTAGACACGATTTGTAAATGATTTGCAATGCATCGTAAATTCAAACCAATAGCAGAGATTATTGGATTGATAATATCTCCTATCATACCTTTCAAGAAGTTTCTACCCATCCGACCATATTGCTTTAAGTGACCTATTATTGGTTCTATGGCACTGCGTCTCTTGATCATAGACTTGTCCTCTTGTAACAACTTCTTCCGCGTTTTTGGGGTATATACCTTACTCTTCTCCTTTACATTGCTACCACTATACCCAAGATCAACAAATGATTTCTTTATCTTGATTCCAGTGACACTCTCTACTGCTTCAAAGCTCTGATGCAATGTATGACCATCATAAGGATTATTATGAAACGATTTTGCGGATAAAACAAAATTTCTACGACCACTTACTACTACCGCTACTTTATTGCCAAACTCATATGGCTTGTTGCGTTTTCCCTTTCCTATACACTCTACTTCAGGGGCATGAAAACTATATAATACTTTGTTATCTTCTTTATATTGCTTTTTAGCTTCTCTTTTTAAAACAGATTGGTTATGTATTTGTTTTATTTTTTGCAATACTTCTTGATTTTTGAGAGACAAGTTTAATTGCTTATTTTTGATCTCACGCTCACATACTCTAATCAAACGACCCAGTAATATTTTTAAATGCTTCATTATTTTCCAACGCTTCTTGGCTTTACTATGTTCTTTATATTTCCATAGCTTTACTATATCGCGTTTATAGGTTCTAGCGTATGTTTCATTCAAATGTATACCCAAACTGTTGCAAAGCTTTACTATGCTAAGCCTAGCTTTATCCATTAAATAAACATCGTGTGGGTGTTTGATATTCTTAATTTGTACAGTCGTATCAGCGATGATTAATTCCAAATCTTTTTTTTTAATTGTGTTAGTTTTTATCCCAACCCTGATCAACTCCGATAATATCTCATTATATCCAGCTTCACCTAATACACTACGAAACCGTCGTATACTAGTTTCCGAGATAGCTATGTCTTTTTCTATATATTCCCACCCGCAGAAATACTGCCAATACATATTCTCTTTTAGCTCTTCCTCTGATAATGAATCTGAAAAATTATACATTGCTTGTAGCATCGTTATGCCAAGCATCACTCTATGACATTTTCTATTTCTACCAAATTTCTTAATACAAACATTTTTTGATAACCACTCTTCGAGCCTAGACCAATTTATTAATTCTCTTAATTTATATAGCTTATTATTTGGGTTTAATTCTTCTTTTAATTTATAACCAAACAGTTTCCCTTGTTCTTGCGATTTGATAATGTTGTCTATTGGCATTGACTGAAATCCATAAGGTTTATGACCATATTTTATCATTTTCTTACGGATTGTTGTATTACTTCTTGTCTTAAAACCATATTATCTATAAGGCTTGTAGAGTTTTGGCGGACGGACTTTTTAGATACCTCGTAGCTCTGCTGCGAGGAGCATCATTAATAATAAGTTTATCTTGTCTTACTTTCACTACTAAACAGTCAAAATATACTATAGGGTATACTGATTCAAGAGGTCTACTCTGCCAAATCTTGACCTCATCTATTACTTCATCTGTAATCCTGCTGATTAGGCTCTCACTGATCTCAGCTCCATATAATTCTTGCAATTGTGTTTTAATATCAGACACACTCATACCCTTCGCATATAACTGAAGTTTTGACAAAAATTCTAATTTTTCTGACTAAAGTGAAAATTTATATTTAAAGTTAAATATTTAGTGCTTTTATCAGCTTAAAAGCGATATTTCTACAATTTAAAGTAAATTATTTGATATATAATACAAATTATAGATTGATACACTCGCCACTTTTTTTAATAAAAATTTTTTGTCAAAACTTCAGATAAGGATATTATCTTTTGGTCTAAGCCATCTATTCTTGTTTGTTTCTTTGAGACTATTATAGGTTCAAATTTACCTTGTCTGTCTCTTGGAACATTTATCTCTATAGTACCATTCTCACTAATCAGATTCTTACTAAAACTACCATTCCTCGCATTCTCAGTTTCAGCTCTATCATACTTGCTATAACCTAAATGTTCTGACATCTCAGCATGCAGTGCTCGCTCTAAAATACCCTTGGTTAATTCCTTAATTAATCCATTCTGACTTAGTACTGTTTTTAAATCTACTCCGCCTTCTATCAGCAAATCTATTGCTTCATTTATTTTTTTATTCTTCTCTATTTGCATTTCTGTTACCTAGTCTATCCGCCAAAAACACTTCAAATCCTGATCATTTGTAATGGGATAGAGTTTTGACAACAAATTGCTAAGATTTTCAATAAAAATTAATAAGTTATGTTAATTTTTACTGATACATTTCTGTGTTGGTCTAATTTTGATATGGAGCTATTGTTAACGATTTTTTATCGTTCATCTAGTTTTTGCATGATGATATTTTTGATTTATGTGGAGTTAGACACGATTTGTAAATGATTTGCAATGCATCGTAAATTCAAACCAATAGCAGAGATTATTGGATTGATAATATCTCCTATCATACCTTTCAAGAAGTTTCTACCCATCCGACCATATTGCTTTAAGTGACCTATTATTGGTTCTATGGCACTGCGTCTCTTGATCATAGACTTGTCCTCTTGTAACAACTTCTTCCGCGTTTTTGGGGTATATACCTTACTCTTCTCCTTTACATTGCTACCACTATACCCAAGATCAACAAATGATTTCTTTATCTTGATTCCAGTGACACTCTCTACTGCTTCAAAGCTCTGATGCAATGTATGACCATCATAAGGATTATTATGAAACGATTTTGCGGATAAAACAAAATTTCTACGACCACTTACTACTACCGCTACTTTATTGCCAAACTCATATGGCTTGTTGCGTTTTCCCTTTCCTATACACTCTACTTCAGGGGCATGAAAACTATATCAGGAGTTTCGCACTTAGCAAATAATATGCTAATCTAGAGAAAAATAGTTTTAGATAAAAATGACAAGATCAAAATGTAGCAAAGATTTATATAAATCATTCTTACAAGCAAGTAGTGTAAGATATACTAGCAAAGCATTATCTGAAGTAAGTCCATTAGATCTATCGCACGATAGTGCAAGTCGATGGTTAAAGAGTAAGGATTTTCGCCCTAGCGAAATCTATAGCAAAGTGTCAAAATATATTGATCTGGAAGATCCTTGTTTATTAGTGGGAGATGACACCTTATTGTCAAAGCAATACAGTAAGAGGATCGAGCTTGTAAATTATCAATATTCTGGGGCTGTACATGATGTTATACCTGGTATAGGAATGGTAAACTTACTGCATTACAATACTCAAATTGATCAATCTACTCCTGTAGATTATAGAATATATGATAAAGAAACTGATGGTAAAACAAAGAACAAGCATTTTTGTGATATGCTTACTTTAGCTAAAGAAAGAGGTATCAAGCCTGATGCTATAGTTATGGATGCTTGGTATAGTGGTTTGGATAATTTAAAACATATACGTAATTTAGGTTGGATATGGGTTACCAACCTAAGAAAAAATAGAAAAGTTAATCGTAATGTTAGCTTGGAAACTTTAGAGATTCCCGATGAAGGGCTAAAAATTCACCTACGTGGATACGGTTGGGTTACGGTATTTAAGTTTGTGGCAAAAAATGGTCGCATTGATTACATAACAACTAATTTAGAGAATCCTACACGTGAGCAAATAGAGAAAATTGTTAAGGCGCGTTGGTCTATAGAAGTTTATCATCGAGAATTGAAACAAACTTGTGGTATTGAATGCTGTCAGGCACGCACGGGTCGAGCTCAAAGAAATCATATTTGCCTTGCTGTATTGGCCTGGCTTGATATGAACAAAAGGAGGATAAATGAAAACATTACTTTATATCAACAAACTTGGGAAGTTATAAAAACATCAATTCAGAACAACATTAAATGGCTTCTAACTAATACACAATTTTGCTAAGTGCGAAACTCCTGTATATAATACTTTGTTATCTTCTTTATATTGCTTTTTAGCTTCTCTTTTTAAAACAGATTGGTTATGTATTTGTTTTATTTTTTGCAATACTTCTTGATTTTTGAGAGACAAGTTTAATTGCTTATTTTTGATCTCACGCTCACATACTCTAATCAAACGACCCAGTAATATTTTTAAATGCTTCATTATTTTCCAACGCTTCTTGGCTTTACTATGTTCTTTATATTTCCATAGCTTTACTATATCGCGTTTATAGGTTCTAGCGTATGTTTCATTCAAATGTATACCCAAACTGTTGCAAAGCTTTACTATGCTAAGCCTAGCTTTATCCATTAAATAAACATCGTGTGGGTGTTTGATATTCTTAATTTGTACAGTCGTATCAGCGATGATTAATTCCAAATCTTTTTTTTTAATTGTGTTAGTTTTTATCCCAACCCTGATCAACTCCGATAATATCTCATTATATCCAGCTTCACCTAATACACTACGAAACCGTCGTATACTAGTTTCCGAGATAGCTATGTCTTTTTCTATATATTCCCACCCGCAGAAATACTGCCAATACATATTCTCTTTTAGCTCTTCCTCTGATAATGAATCTGAAAAATTATACATTGCTTGTAGCATCGTTATGCCAAGCATCACTCTATGACATTTTCTATTTCTACCAAATTTCTTAATACAAACATTTTTTGATAACCACTCTTCGAGCCTAGACCAATTTATTAATTCTCTTAATTTATATAGCTTATTATTTGGGTTTAATTCTTCTTTTAATTTATAACCAAACAGTTTCCCTTGTTCTTGCGATTTGATAATGTTGTCTATTGGCATTGACTGAAATCCATAAGGTTTATGACCATATTTTATCATTTTCTTACGGATTGTTGTATTACTTCTTGTCTTAAAACCATATTATCTATAAGGCTTGTAGAGTTTTGGCGGACGGACTACCTATATTTTTAATTACTTCTAATATAGGCTCAACAAAAATTTACACAATCATTGCAAAAGACTCATTATGCCAATCATCATTTTGAAAGTTATCGACCGGAACTTTGACTATACGGAAGTTTTTAGCTTTATAATTAGTTTTGATATAAAAATAATTCTCGTGATGAGCTACGTCATAAAATATATGACTCTCAAGAGGTCGTACCAATTTTGGCGTAAAACTCTCATCATGCATAGACATTGTATCAATTTCATTTCCATTGTAATCACCTGAATTAATGAATAAATATTCTCGGCTTGTCGATTTCTCACTGCTAACAAAATGAGCGGAGTTCTTTACTTCAAATATGAGCTTGTCGTTTGTTGCATCCTCGCCTAAACGATGAAACATTACTTTATCCCAGCGTTGATTCTCATTGATAGTAAGTATAGAAAAAGCCATTTAATTTCTCATGCCAGATTATAGTAGGGGCTACTTCTTTGACTATATCAGCTAAATATTTTTGTTCTTTGAGATCATATATTTTGATGTCATATTTTTCGTTACCAGTGAAATCGACACTATAAGCCATTAAATTTTGATCAGGTGACATTGCAACTTCACCAACATCGGTAAAGCCAGTATTTAAAAGATTAACGTCTAATATTATCTCTTCAAGAGCATTTATATTTTTATATTTTCGGCAATATATCGGATAGTTTTTATCTGCTTCTACTCTATGGTAATAGTAATAATCCTTTTTCTTAGTGTATGCGGATGTATCATCTAGCTTAATGCGTCCTTTTAATTCTTCAAAAATCTTTTCCTTATCATCTTGTAAATCAGTGAAAAAATGCTCAGTATATTTATTTTCAGCTTTTAAATGATCTAGGATTTTATTATCTTGTACATCTGGCCATTTGGGATCGCGTAGCCAGTGGTAATAATCATTATTATAGTTTTGTTTGTCAGCAATAGGTGGTTTCATATGTCAAATTTGTTTGTTATGGATTGGTTTTTCCGTCATTGCGAGAAGAAACTGAAAGTTTCGACGAAGCAATCTCAGGATGCTTTACAAGATTGCCACGCTCATTTCATTCGCTCGCAATGACGTTTTGTCACTAAACCCCTACATCAAACATCTTAAAAATAAATACTAACTCTTCAGCTGTTTCTTTAAGATAGTCAAAACGACCGGCAGAACCTTTATGCCCCGTATCCATATTTATTTTTAACAATAAGGGATTATTATCCGTTTTATATTCACGTAATTTTGCTACCCATTTTGCCGGTTCCCAATATCCTACACGTGGGTCTGATATACCGCAAGTAACAAATAGAGCAGGGTAGTTTTGCGGTTTCACGTTATCATAAGGCGAATAAGATTTGATATAGTCAAAATATTCTTTTTCCTTTGGATTACCCCATTCATTATATTCTAAAAGAGTTAGCGGTAGAGTCTCATCAAGCATGGTGTTAAGGACATCGACAAATGGCACGTGAGCGACGGCTACTTTATAGAGTTCTGGTTTCTCATTAAGAACATAGCCGATTAACATACCGCCGGCACTACCGCCTATTATTACTATATTATTTTTACTTGTATATTTTTCTTGAATGAGAGTTTCTGAGCAAGCTATAAAATCTTCAAAAGTTCTTTTTTTATTTAAGAATTTAGCAGCCTTATACCAATCATGCCCAAGATCATCACCACCTCTAATATGAGCAACTGCGTAAACAAAACCGCGATTGCTAAGTGTTACTGCCATATTTCTAAAGTTTACCGGTATTGCGATACCATAAGCTCCATAACCCATTAAAAATAAAGGATTTGAGCCATCTTTTTTGAATAAAGATTTTTTATAAAAGAGAGTGATAGGAACTTTAACGCCCTCATTATCTGCAAATATTCGCTCTACTTTATACTCATCAGGGTTAAAGCCAGATGGTATTTCCTGCTCTTTTAATATTGTTAGCTTATCGCTATCAAAATCATAGCTGTAAGTGGTGTTCGGTCTTGCAAGAGAAGAGTAGTTTAAGCGTATATCGTCTTCATCGAAATTAGTAGAATAGCCATTTGCTTGGAAGCTTTCGTCAGGAAAGGAAACGACTTTCTCTAAAGAGTCGCTAAATCTTTTTATTTTGACGAGCGGTAAGCCATTATCACGATAATTTAAAATAAGATAATTCTCTGTTATATCAAAATCTTTCAAATATTTATCTTGCTCTTCCTTAATATAATCATTATGCCAATCATCATTTTGAAAGTTATCGACCGGAACTTTGACTATACGGAAGTTTTTAGCTTTATAATGAGTTTTGATATAAAAATAACTCTCGTGATGAGCTACGTCATAAAATATATGACTCTCAAGAGGTCGTACCAATTTTGGCGTAAAACTCTCATCATGCATAGACATTGTATAAATTTCATTTCCATTGTAATCACCTGAATTAATGAATAAATATTCTCGGCTTGTCGATTTCTCACTGCTAACAAAATGAGCGGAGTTCTTTACTTCAAATATGAGCTTGTCGTTTGTTGCATCCTCGCCTAAACGATGAAACATTACTTTATCCCAGCGTTGATTCTCATTGATAGTAATATAGAAAAAGCCATTTAATTTCTCATGCCAGATTATAGTAGGGGCTACTTCTTTGACTATATCAGCTAAATATTTTTGTTCTTTGAGATCATATATTTTGATGTCATATTTTTCGTTACCAGTGAAATCGACACTATAAGCCATTAAATTTTGATCAGGTGACATTGCAACTTCACCAACATCGGTAAAGCCAGTATTTAAAAGATTAACGTCTAATATTATCTCTTCAAGAGCATTTATATTTTTATATTTTCGGCAATATATCGGATAGTTTTTATCTGCTTCTACTCTATGGTAATAGTAATAATCCTTTTTCTTAGTGTATGCGGATGTATCATCTAGCTTAATGCGTCCTTTTAATTCTTCAAAAATCTTTTCCTTATCATCTTGTAAATCAGTGAAAAAATGCTCAGTATATTTATTTTCAGCTTTTAAATGATCTAGGATTTTATTATCTTGTACATCTGGCCATTTGGGATCGCGTAGCCAGTGGTAATAATCATTATTATAGTTTTGTTTGTCAGCAATAGGTGGTTTCATATGTCAAATTTGTTTGTTATGGATTGGTTTTTCCGTCATTGCGAGAAGAAACTGTAAGTTTCGACGAAGCAATCTCGTTATTATTTCCTGAGATTGCCACGCTCCTTTGCAGTCGCTCGCAATGACGACTACAGTACTAAAATCAGGCTAACTAACATCAATACTACAATAAATATAGCAGTTTGACCATTATGCCAAGTAGATATTTTACTTAAAGTATCTTGCCAGAAAGCTTTAAAATTAAAATACTCATCTTCCTCTATTTCATCACTTTTTGCTTCTTTATATTTTGTGATACCGAAGTAAATAATTTTTTGTATATAGCGGTATAGATCAAGGTTAATATTTTTTGTTAAAATACGTGGTGATGAGCGAAATAGTAAAGCTAGAAAGAATGCAATTAAGATAATTGATAAGTGATTATTTACATCAGAAATTTGAACAGGATAAAATGCACATATTGCTAAGGTTATAAGGCAATAGAAAAGGTATAACCATGGTGTGACGTTACTAGATTCCTGCTTTCGCAGGAATGACATTAATCTCATTTCCGAAACCAAGCTAAATAATATAGTACAGGTTGCTATTTTAAAGAAAATCATAATATAGTTTTCGTTTAAAGCATTTACTAGTTCTAATTTAATATAAGAAGAATTAATTGGAAGTATGGAGCTATATATTAATATGGTAAGTACAAATCCAATTAATAAAATAGGATTATATTTAGTAGTTTTAAGGTCTCGATAATTTTTAATATCGTTTGAACCTTCTATAATAGCAAAATATAAAGCAAATACCCCGTTATATAATATATGCATAAATATAAAAATCGGAATAAGATATAAGGTTCTAGGAGAGTTTATTCCTATAGCTGCTAAAATAAACCCAAGCTGCGAAACGGTAAGATAGCATATTAGCCTTCTGAGGTTTTTTTCTATTAAAGCAAATATTAAACCATAAATGATCATAGCTAGACCACAAAATTTAAGTATTTCAAGACCACTAAATAATTTAAATATTGTGATTAATGCGATTTTAGTAGTGAAGCTAAGTAAATAAATCATCCCGCTGCTTGAGGCTTTAGGATAACAATTAACTACCCATCCGTTGAAGAAAATAGTTGAAGCATTAATTAAGCAGCCTGCAAGTATTAATATTGCCGGTAATTCAGAATTATATACCGCTGTTGTCAACGGAATGAAAGCGGTATTCGCTGTTTCGTTCATTAACAAGCTCATGCCAATTAGAATCAACCCGCTACTAAATAAGTGGGTTAGGAAATACTGCCTAGTATGTTTTACACTACGACTTCCTATAAAAATAATTATGCAGGCAAAAATTGTCATAAATTCTAACGAAATTATCATAGAGATAAAATCGCCTGAAAATAAGCAAATGAGAGATGAAAGGCAATATAAACTACCGATTAAACTTTCAAATTTTCTATTTTGAGAAATCGCATATAAACTTGCGATAGCGGTAATTAGTAAAAATGCTACCGCTATTAATTGGTTTTGCGTGCTAAAGTCGAACACTAGCTCAAAATTAGCAAGAAAAAATGATAGTTTAGTGTTTTGAAACATTTTAATCTTGGCTCTGTTTCATCAATTGTGTAAATTTCGTGAGCCATTAAATCCTACCATCAAATTTGATCATAAAATGAGCCATAGCTTCATTCCAATTGGGGTGTAGAAGTCAAGATTTGATCTTACAGACACTATAAATTTCGCACCTGATTGTCAGTTAAATTTTGACTGTCAGATACATATTCAAGATACAAGATTTCATTATTCTTTTCAACAGCTAATTTCTTACTATCCTGAAAAGTTTGCATAGGAGTTTTACCATAACAATATTTACCAGAATGAGGTCTTTCATTATTGAAATGCTCTAACCAAATATCAAGATCTAATTGTAAATCATCAAGATCTGTATAAATCTTTTTTCGCATAGCCGTATCAAAGAATTCTTGTTTCATGGTTTTATTAAAACGCTCACACATACCATTTGTTTGGGGAGAATATGCCTTAGTTGTAGTATGTTCTATACCTTCTATGCTAAGAAATAACTCAAAAGCATGATGCTCTATATTCCCCTTATATTCTGACCCACGATCTGTAAGAATACGCAGTATTGGTATCCCTTGGCTCTCATAACCTGAATTCTGGATTAATCTAGGTTTGGCAGTAAGTATTTACAAGGGATAGAAGATACTCTATATAATTTTTAGCAAAAAAACAAGAGTATCCCCATGAAGAAAGATATTACTGCATTATTTTGTTTTGTCGATGATTTTTGTAAAATTAGCGAGCAGTGGATTAATAAATCATTTCTACCATTAATCTCTCAGGGTTTAATTCCCCGAAGCTCTGCTTCGTGATATCATAAGAAACAACTAAAACTTTTTTAGATACCTCGTAGCTCTGCTGCGAGGAGCATCATTTAAATATAGATATATCATGGCTCATTTAACGATATATGAACTCAAGAGAATGAGGCATAATTATAGACCAGATAGGGCTAACACACTTGCTTGCAGTTTAAGGCAAGGTAAGAGAAAAAGAAAATTAGATATTGATAATAATTTACGAGCAGAAATAATAAAGCAGTTAACACAGGGTATTTCACCAGATATAATTTCAGGTAGACGTAAACTATCACGAGATACTGTCAATATTTCTACAGAGAGTATATACCAGTTTATTTATACATCTCCTATAGCACAAAGGCAAAAATTATATTTATCTTTAGCAAGAAAAAGGAAAAATAGGTTGCATCATGGTACAAGAATCAGAAACAAAAGAATTACAATACCAAATCGAGTTTCCATTACTGAAAGACCAGAGATAAATAGAAAGATAGCAGCAATAGGTCATTTAGAAGGTGATTTAACTTTTAACAAAGGTAATCAAAGTCGTAATATAGGCGCTCTTGTGGATATCAGAACACAAAAAGTGTTTCTCACTTTAAACCGTTCAAAAAGAACACAAGATGTGATTGGTAACATGAATAAAAAACTTAAACAATTGTCGCATATAATCAAAAGCATAACGTTAGATAATGGCAAAGAATTTACCAATCATGAACAACTATTGCCAAAATCTGAACGAAAAGTATATTTTTGCAATCCTTATTCTCCATGGCAAAAACCATTGATAGAGAAGATTAACTCAATGGTGCACAGAGTATACTCTAAATCTTTAGATATAAAAAAATTAACAATAAAGCAATTACAAGAAATTGAGGATTTTTTAAATAATTTACCAAGAAAAGTGCTCGGTTATAAAACACCCAATGAGGTATGGGAAGAAAATATAAATCTGGCTTAATTAATACTGGAATTTACCAAGTGTGTTAGCCCTATCTGGTCTATAATTATGCCTCATTCTCTTGAGTTCATAACATATAGTGCTTTTATCACGGCCAATCTTTGTCCCTATATATCGCGAGCTATAACCACTCTTATTCATTTCGTATATTTTAAATCTTTCATCTATCGTTAAATGAGCCATGATATATCTATATTTAAATGATGCTCCTCGCAGCAGAGCTACGAGGTATCTAAAAAAGTTTTAGTTGTTTCTTATGATATCACGAAGCAGAGCTTCGGGGAATTAAACCCTGAGAGATTAAAAATTGATTATATCTGGCTTAATTAATTATAGAACTTTCCCTTTGTTGAGCCAGATTTAGTCCAATATTGATCAAGTAAGTAGCTATAGATCTTATGCTCACTATCGTTTCGAGAAGTAGATTTTTTCTTATGTGGGTAAATAGCTTCTATACCCATCATCCTCATATATTTCAGTACTCGATCTTTACCGACAATAAAACCATCTTCTAGTAACTGTTGATGAATATAGCGATAACCAAATTCAGGATTATCTGTATATATTTCATCTATTCTATTTAAAATACTTAATTTATTTATACTCATCTCCTTGGATTTATAGTAGGCTGTAGATCGACTAATCTTTAATAGTTCACACTGTCTTGATTTTGAGAGTTGATTTAGCTTGGAGTGTACAAGACTCTTTTTATTTGATAAATCCAAGCTTTTGAGCTTTCCCACGGCCCAGTCCCTCTCAACTGTGATTCTACCAAGAGCTTTAGCAAGTTCATCATTTTGCTCTTGTAAATGATTTATTTGTTCTTGATATTCACTCAAAACTTTAGCGGGTTCAAAAGCTAATGCCGCATTACCTAAAAACTGTTTTTTCCAATTTTGAATTGTTTTAACACTTATTGCATATTTTGAAGCTAACTGACCAAGTGTCGACTCCTCTTTTATTAATTCTAATACTATCCCCGTTTTTTCTGAAGCACTGAAAATTTTTACTTTATTTTTCTTCATCTTTCCTCTTAAGTTTATTGCTATTTATTCTAACTTATTGCGGAAACACACTCCTTCATTTTTTTGTCCAATTTTTTCATGTATGGACCTCCTGTAGAATGCAAGAAAAAAATAACATCAATAATAAAAACAAACAAATGCAGTCATGTATCCGGCTTATATAGCTAACGCGGAAAGGTTTTTACCATAGTTTTTGTATTTACTCACATATTCACCAGATCTAAATCCTATTAAACATTGCTGGACTAACTTTAAAAACTGTTTACGTAAAATTATTGATCAATGCCTAAGTTTTTCCTAATCTGTGGTAGAAACATTTCCGTGTTAGCTATAGCTGATAAATCAACCTAATTTATTCTACAGCCCTGATGGAATTCGCTGGCTTACAAACTATATACTTATCAGTCCATCGGCTTCTAAAAGAGCCACTGAAAAACGCAGTTTTTTTGTAAGCTAAGGTTTGTCTTATTTACCATCAATATTAATTATCTCAAGCATATTTCGGGTTGGAATCTCTTACATAGTCTATCCGCCAAAAACACTTCAAATCCTGATCATTTGTAATGGGATAGAGTTTTGACAACAAATTGCTAAGATTTTCAATAAAAATTAATAAGTTATGTTAATTTTTACTGATACATTTCTGTGTTGGTCTAATTTTGATATGGAGCTATTGTTAACGATTTTTTATCGTTCATCTAGTTTTTGCATGATGATATTTTTGATTTATGTGGAGTTAGACACGATTTGTAAATGATTTGCAATGCATCGTAAATTCAAACCAATAGCAGAGATTATTGGATTGATAATATCTCCTATCATACCTTTCAAGAAGTTTCTACCCATCCGACCATATTGCTTTAAGTGACCTATTATTGGTTCTATGGCACTGCGTCTCTTGATCATAGACTTGTCCTCTTGTAACAACTTCTTCCGCGTTTTTGGGGTATATACCTTACTCTTCTCCTTTACATTGCTACCACTATACCCAAGATCAACAAATGATTTCTTTATCTTGATTCCAGTGACACTCTCTACTGCTTCAAAGCTCTGATGCAATGTATGACCATCATAAGGATTATTATGAAACGATTTTGCGGATAAAACAAAATTTCTACGACCACTTACTACTACCGCTACTTTATTGCCAAACTCATATGGCTTGTTGCGTTTTCCCTTTCCTATACACTCTACTTCAGGGGCATGAAAACTATATAATACTTTGTTATCTTCTTTATATTGCTTTTTAGCTTCTCTTTTTAAAACAGATTGGTTATGTATTTGTTTTATTTTTTGCAATACTTCTTGATTTTTGAGAGACAAGTTTAATTGCTTATTTTTGATCTCACGCTCACATACTCTAATCAAACGACCCAGTAATATTTTTAAATGCTTCATTATTTTCCAACGCTTCTTGGCTTTACTATGTTCTTTATATTTCCATAGCTTTACTATATCGCGTTTATAGGTTCTAGCGTATGTTTCATTCAAATGTATACCCAAACTGTTGCAAAGCTTTACTATGCTAAGCCTAGCTTTATCCATTAAATAAACATCGTGTGGGTGTTTGATATTCTTAATTTGTACAGTCGTATCAGCGATGATTAATTCCAAATCTTTTTTTTTAATTGTGTTAGTTTTTATCCCAACCCTGATCAACTCCGATAATATCTCATTATATCCAGCTTCACCTAATACACTACGAAACCGTCGTATACTAGTTTCCGAGATAGCTATGTCTTTTTCTATATATTCCCACCCGCAGAAATACTGCCAATACATATTCTCTTTTAGCTCTTCCTCTGATAATGAATCTGAAAAATTATACATTGCTTGTAGCATCGTTATGCCAAGCATCACTCTATGACATTTTCTATTTCTACCAAATTTCTTAATACAAACATTTTTTGATAACCACTCTTCGAGCCTAGACCAATTTATTAATTCTCTTAATTTATATAGCTTATTATTTGGGTTTAATTCTTCTTTTAATTTATAACCAAACAGTTTCCCTTGTTCTTGCGATTTGATAATGTTGTCTATTGGCATTGACTGAAATCCATAAGGTTTATGACCATATTTTATCATTTTCTTACGGATTGTTGTATTACTTCTTGTCTTAAAACCATATTATCTATAAGGCTTGTAGAGTTTTGGCGGACGGACTATGTTAATTTTTACTGATACATTTCTGTGTTGGTCTAATTTTGATATGGAGCTATTGTTAACGATTTTTTATCGTTCATCTAGTTTTTGCATGATGATATTTTTGATTTATGTGGAGTTAGACACGATTTGTAAATGATTTGCAATGCATCGTAAATTCAAACCAATAGCAGAGATTATTGGATTGATAATATCTCCTATCATACCTTTCAAGAAGTTTCTACCCATCCGACCATATTGCTTTAAGTGACCTATTATTGGTTCTATGGCACTGCGTCTCTTGATCATAGACTTGTCCTCTTGTAACAACTTCTTCCGCGTTTTTGGGGTATATACCTTACTCTTCTCCTTTACATTGCTACCACTATACCCAAGATCAACAAATGATTTCTTTATCTTGATTCCAGTGACACTCTCTACTGCTTCAAAGCTCTGATGCAATGTATGACCATCATAAGGATTATTATGAAACGATTTTGCGGATAAAACAAAATTTCTACGACCACTTACTACTACCGCTACTTTATTGCCAAACTCATATGGCTTGTTGCGTTTTCCCTTTCCTATACACTCTACTTCAGGGGCATGAAAACTATATAGTCTATCCGCCAAAAACACTTCAAATCCTGATCATTTGTAATGGGATAGAGTTTTGACAACAAATTGCTAAGATTTTCAATAAAAATTAATAAGTTATGTTAATTTTTACTGATACATTTCTGTGTTGGTCTAATTTTGATATGGAGCTATTGTTAACGATTTTTTATCGTTCATCTAGTTTTTGCATGATGATATTTTTGATTTATGTGGAGTTAGACACGATTTGTAAATGATTTGCAATGCATCGTAAATTCAAACCAATAGCAGAGATTATTGGATTGATAATATCTCCTATCATACCTTTCAAGAAGTTTCTACCCATCCGACCATATTGCTTTAAGTGACCTATTATTGGTTCTATGGCACTGCGTCTCTTGATCATAGACTTGTCCTCTTGTAACAACTTCTTCCGCGTTTTTGGGGTATATACCTTACTCTTCTCCTTTACATTGCTACCACTATACCCAAGATCAACAAATGATTTCTTTATCTTGATTCCAGTGACACTCTCTACTGCTTCAAAGCTCTGATGCAATGTATGACCATCATAAGGATTATTATGAAACGATTTTGCGGATAAAACAAAATTTCTACGACCACTTACTACTACCGCTACTTTATTGCCAAACTCATATGGCTTGTTGCGTTTTCCCTTTCCTATACACTCTACTTCAGGGGCATGAAAACTATATAATACTTTGTTATCTTCTTTATATTGCTTTTTAGCTTCTCTTTTTAAAACAGATTGGTTATGTATTTGTTTTATTTTTTGCAATACTTCTTGATTTTTGAGAGACAAGTTTAATTGCTTATTTTTGATCTCACGCTCACATACTCTAATCAAACGACCCAGTAATATTTTTAAATGCTTCATTATTTTCCAACGCTTCTTGGCTTTACTATGTTCTTTATATTTCCATAGCTTTACTATATCGCGTTTATAGGTTCTAGCGTATGTTTCATTCAAATGTATACCCAAACTGTTGCAAAGCTTTACTATGCTAAGCCTAGCTTTATCCATTAAATAAACATCGTGTGGGTGTTTGATATTCTTAATTTGTACAGTCGTATCAGCGATGATTAATTCCAAATCTTTTTTTTTAATTGTGTTAGTTTTTATCCCAACCCTGATCAACTCCGATAATATCTCATTATATCCAGCTTCACCTAATACACTACGAAACCGTCGTATACTAGTTTCCGAGATAGCTATGTCTTTTTCTATATATTCCCACCCGCAGAAATACTGCCAATACATATTCTCTTTTAGCTCTTCCTCTGATAATGAATCTGAAAAATTATACATTGCTTGTAGCATCGTTATGCCAAGCATCACTCTATGACATTTTCTATTTCTACCAAATTTCTTAATACAAACATTTTTTGATAACCACTCTTCGAGCCTAGACCAATTTATTAATTCTCTTAATTTATATAGCTTATTATTTGGGTTTAATTCTTCTTTTAATTTATAACCAAACAGTTTCCCTTGTTCTTGCGATTTGATAATGTTGTCTATTGGCATTGACTGAAATCCATAAGGTTTATGACCATATTTTATCATTTTCTTACGGATTGTTGTATTACTTCTTGTCTTAAAACCATATTATCTATAAGGCTTGTAGAGTTTTGGCGGACGGACTACATATTGTTTTGCTTTTACCTATTCATTATATAAATCACCATTTATTTTACTTATAAGTGCTATGCTACACACTCTTTAGCTACAAACTTTACTCTCTACATAATCATCTCCTGATCTTAGTACAGCAAACACCACTCTTGCCAACTTATTAGCTATGGCAACTGTCGTTTTATTATGGCTACTTCGCTCAGATAAATTAAACATCCATTTCGTAAATTGGCTAAAATCTTTTTTAGATTTCTGTTCTTCCGATGTAAATCTTATCTTGGCATTTAGTACAGCTCTAGCCCCTTGAATTAATAAAGTGCGTAAGTATACATCACCTCGCTTGCTAATTCCCAGCAGCTTATCCTTCCCACCACTTGAATGTTGTCTTGGCACTAATCCTAGCCATGCCGATAATTGCCTGCCATTCTCAAAACTTGTAGCATTACCTATTGATGCTATTAAAGCAGTAGCAGTAATTAAACCAAGACCAGGTATAGCTCTTAATCGTTGATATTGAGTTAGGTTACTTGCTATCATTGTTAATCGTTTTTCTATCTCTTTTATTTTTCTGTTATTATCTAAGAATTCTTCTTTTAGTTCACTAAATGTTTGATAACTTAACTGGCTTAATTTCCCTGCATCTAAAATCTCAATTAATTTTGTGATAACCTTATTAATGCCTTGAGGAACAATAAAACCAAACTCATGTAGTAGCCCCCTAATTTCATTAGCAAGTGCTGTACGATTTTTTACCAATCTCTCTCTTACCCTATGTATTGATAAAATTTCTTGTTGCTCTATAGTTTTAATTGCAACAAATCTCATATTAGGTCTTGTCACGGCTTCACATATCGCTTCAGCATCTGCTTGATCATTTTTATTAGTTTTAACATATGGTTTGACAAATTGCGGTGCCATTAGTTTTACTTCATGCCCTAATTTAGTTATTTCTCTTGCCCAATAACTAGAACCACCACAAGCTTCCATCCCTACTAAACATTGTGGTAAATTAGCCATAAATGTCAAAACCTGATCTCTCATCAATTTTTTCTTTAATACTGTCTTGCCATTTTTATCTACACCATGAATTTGAAAAATTCTTTTTGCAATATCTATACCAATTGTAGTAACCTCCATATGGACCTCCTTAATTGTTGTTTTAATATGTTAAATATTAACCCTAGAAGATTAGCAACTGCTTTTCATTCTCTATATCAGGAGGTCCATACCATTAGTCCATTATACAGTAGGTAAACATGGTGATGAGCAGAAATTACGTAATTATGTACAGAATCAAGGTTCAGGCAAACCTTCTTATAAACTGAAGTTTTGACAAAAATTCTAATTTTTCTGACTAAAGTAAAAATTTATATTTAAAGTTAAATATTTAGTGCTTTTATCAGCTTAAAAGCGATATTTCTACAATTTAAAGTAAATTATTTGATATATAATACAAATTATAGATTGATACACTCGCCACTTTTTTTAATCTCTCAGGGTTTAATTCCCCGAAGCTCTGCTTCGTGATATACTACTTGAATGGAAGAAAGCAGTTATATACATAAGAGTCATAATGTCACAGTACTAATATATCATTTAGTAACGCCGGCAAAGTATAGAAGAGTAATATTCAATCAAGAACTAGATGATTATTTGTGTAAAATTTGTGAGCACATAGAAGATCGTTATGAAATTAGATTTTTAGAAATAGGAGTAGATAAAGATCACGTACATTTTTTATTACAGTCAATACCAATGTATAGCCCAACAAAAATAACTCAAATCATAAAAAGTATTACTTCTAACCTGAATTCTGGATTAGCTAATTTTGAGATATAGCAGGTTTGTTAGGTTTCATACAGTATGCAATTAGGGCGGATAAGATATGTACAAAGGCATTCCAAATTGATCTATGTCTTGTATGTTCGATCTCGAAAGCACCCCAGGAGTTTCGCACTTAGCAAAATTGTGTATTAGTTAGAAGCCATTTAATGTTGTTCTGAATTGATGTTTTTATAACTTCCCAAGTTTGTTGATATAAAGTAATGTTTTCATTTATCCTCCTTTTGTTCATATCAAGCCAGGCCAATACAGCAAGGCAAATATGATTTCTTTGAGCTCGACCCGTGCGTGCCTGACAGCATTCAATACCACAAGTTTGTTTCAATTCTCGATGATAAACTTCTATAGACCAACGCGCCTTAACAATTTTCTCTATTTGCTCACGTGTAGGATTCTCTAAATTAGTTGTTATGTAATCAATGCGACCATTTTTTGCCACAAACTTAAATACCGTAACCCAACCGTATCCACGTAGGTGAATTTTTAGCCCTTCATCGGGAATCTCTAAAGTTTCCAAGCTAACATTACGATTAACTTTTCTATTTTTTCTTAGGTTGGTAACCCATATCCAACCTAAATTACGTATATGTTTTAAATTATCCAAACCACTATACCAAGCATCCATAACTATAGCATCAGGCTTGATACCTCTTTCTTTAGCTAAAGTAAGCATATCACAAAAATGCTCGTTCTTTGTTTTACCATCAGTTTCTTTATCATATATTCTATAATCTACAGGAGTAGATTGATCAATTTGAGTATTGTAATGCAGTAAGTTTACCATTCCTATACCAGGTATAACATCATGTACAGCCCCAGAATATTGATAATTTACAAGCTCGATCCTCTTACTGTATTGCTTTGACAATAAGGTGTCATCTCCCACTAATAAACAAGGATCTTCCAGATCAATATATTTTGACACTTTGCTATAGATTTCGCTAGGGCGAAAATCCTTACTCTTTAACCATCGACTTGCACTATCGTGCGATAGATCTAATGGACTTACTTCAGATAATGCTTTGCTAGTATATCTTACACTACTTGCTTGTAAGAATGATTTATATAAATCTTTGCTACATTTTGATCTTGTCATTTTTATCTAAAACTATTTTTCTCTAGATTAGCATATTATTTGCTAAGTGCGAAACTCCTGCACCCTTCAGCACACTAAATACTGTTTCGATAATTGAGCGTTTGCGTAATAATATTTTTTCAAATAATGGCATAAGTTTATTCTGCATTTTCTTCTTTATGCCATTTACTAACTTGATTCCTTTGCTGTATAGATCATCAAAGAGCTCCTGTTTGATATAACCCTTATCGCCAAACAATAATCCCGTGATATGTTTGGTGATTATCGAAACCGGCGCTCTATCATCTACATTACCAGGTGTTAGTTTTAGACCTTGAATCTCACCTTTTTCGTTAATAACCAAATGTAATTTTAGACCAAAAAACCAACTTTTTGTTGTTTTACCCAAAGCAGCAATACCGGCAAAGACTTTATTACGAGAGATTCTTTTTCGATGACAAACCTCTAAAGATGTGGCGTCAATATAAGAAACTCCCGTAGATTGAGCTGCCTGCATATACCATTCAAGTAATAAAACTAAATAACTCAGAACTCTTGGTTTTAGAGCTATAAAACGAGTATATGATGGAAGAGTTACAAAGTCTGATTTATATAATTGTAGATAGGACATATAAAAATATTTAAAGTTTTTACAAGGTGATTGATGGTATAAAAGCACTATTATTAACAGCTCAGAATAGCTTATTTCAGGCTTGCTTGTAGGGTTTTTATTAATCTCTCAGGGTTTAATTCCCCGAAGCTCTGCTTCGTGATATCATAAGAAACAACTAAAACTTTTTTAGATACCTCGTAGCTCTGCTGCGAGGAGCATCATTAAATTCGCAGAACTAAATTTGCCTATCCCCGAGGCAAGCCTACGGGGTATTTACGGCAAATTTTCCTGCGGACCGTCCTGCTTTGATTCAAATAATCGTGGCAAGCCACGGGGAATTTAACCCAACAGGGATTAACCCACTGCTCGCTAATTTTACAAAAATCATCGACAAAACAAAATAATGCAGTAATATCTTTCTTCATGGGGATACTCTTGTTTTTTTGCTAAAAATTATATAGAGTATCTTCTATCCCTTGTAAATACTTACTTCCAAACCTAGATTAATCCAGAATTCAGGTTTCTAAGAAAATGTTTGAGAAATATCCAAATCTTAAAGAAAAATTATGGGGAAGTGAGTTTTGGAGTAAAGGATATTTTATGAGCACAGTAGGTAAACATGGTGATGAGCAGAAATTACGTAATTATGTACAGAATCAAGGTTCAGGCAAACCTTCTTATAAACCTGAATTCTGGATTAATCTAGGTTTGGAAGTAAGTATTTACAAGGGATAGAAGATACTCTATATAATTTTTAGCAAAAAAACAAGAGTATCCCCATGAAGAAAGATATTACTGCATTATTTTGTTTTGTCGATGATTTTTGTAAAATTAGCGAGCAGTGGATTAATAAATCATTTCTACCATTAATCTCTCAGGGTTTAATTCCCCGAAGCTCTGCTTCGTGATATCATAAGAAACAACTAAAACTTTTTTAGATACCTCGTAGCTCTGCTGCGAGGAGCATCATTTGAATTTTTTATAAATAACTTAAAGGAAATAATTTATGTCGACAAATGGGCAAGACAGTAACACAAATAATAATGATACAATAGAGATACAAGAAACTGAAATTGTACCTGTAGAGACTACGAATTCTTTACAATCGGGGTTAACAAGCTTAATACCGATGGTGTTAATTTTTGCGGTATTTTATTTCTTACTATTACGTCCACAAGAAAAACGTCGTAAAGAAAGAGAGAAGTTAGTAAGCGAAGTTGAAAAGGGTGAAGAAGTGCTAACAAATAGTGGTATTTACGGGATCGTTACTAAAGTTAGCGAAAGCGAACCTAACATTGAAGTTGAGATAGCAAAAGATGTACGTATTAAAGTTTTAAAAAGTGCTATTGTTGATATAACTAGCCGTTCTAAAGATGTAGCAGTTAAAAAGGAAGACAGTAAAAATAATAAAAAAGATAAGAAGGTAAGCGGTGCAAAATCTTCCTAAGTGGAAAATTTTCCTTTCAATTATATGTACGATTTTTGCAGTTATTTGTGCTTTACCGAATTTTACACAGGTAAAGTCCAAATATCTGCCTCATGATTCAGTAAATTTAGGGCTTGACCTTAGGGGTGGAGCACATTTATTGCTTGATGTTGATTTCGATACTTATCTTAATGATACTATGGAAAATTTGGCCGATACTTTACGTAAAAGCTTCCGTGAAGATAAAATTGGTTATAAAAATCTATTGGTTAAGCAGAATAATATTCAGTTAGAGCTGAGGTCGCAGGAAGAATTAAAGCCATTAAAGAAAATAATTAGCAAAATTGATCCTGAGATTAATGTTGAAGCAAATGATAATAGAATAAAACTTTCCTACAGCGAATCTAGATTAAGTGAGCTACTTAATAAAGTAGTCGATCAATCTATTGAGATTGTCAGAATGCGAGTTGATAGTACTGGTACTAAAGAGCCTATACTGCAAAAGCAAGGTGATAGGCGTATATTATTACAAGTTCCTGGTGAAGAAGATCCAACCTATTTAAAAAATATTTTAGGTAAAACTGCTAAGTTAACTTTTCATTTGGTTGATGAAAATGCTAATGTTGAAGAAGCGGTAAAAGGTCATGTGCCTATGGGTTCAATGCTTGTTCAAGGGGATAGAATGGGTTATTTAGTTGTAAAGAAAAAAGCTATTTTAGGTGGTGATTCATTAACAACTGCCGCAGCCTCTTTTGATCAGCATTCACAAGCAGTGGTATCATTTTCTTTTAATAGTTTGGGTAGTAAATTATTTGGTGAAGTTACTAAAAATAATGTTGGAAAGCATCTTGCTATAGTTTTAGATAATAAGCTACTTAGTGCTCCAACAATAAATCAACCAATTATGGGTGGTAGTGGTATAATCTCAGGTGATTTTACTGTTGAATCGGCAAATGAACTTGCGTTATTATTACGTGCCGGCTCGCTGCCTGCACCACTTAAAATTATCGAGGAAAGAAGTATCGGACCAAATCTTGGAGCTGATTCTATAGAATCCGGAAAAAAAGCAGGAATAATTGGTTTTGCAGCAGTTTGTATATTTATGGTTTGGTCTTATGGCTTGCTTGGTTTATTTGCAAATATAGCTTTAAGTCTTGCTATGTTATATGTTTTAGCCTTATTGTCGCTTTTCCAAGCTACCTTAACTCTACCAGGGATTGCTGGGATAATACTTACTATGGGTATGGCTGTTGATGCTAATGTATTGATTTACGAGCGAATAAAGGAAGAGCTAAATAAAGGAACTTCCAACCTTTATGCTATAAAAACCGGTTTTGAATCAGCCTTTGCCACTATTTTAGATTCTAACCTTACTACTTTGATTGTTGCTTTTTTACTTTATATATTTGGAGTGGGAGCAATAAAAGGATTTGCTGTGGCATTAACAATCGGGATTATATCATCGATGTTTTCAGCAATTATTATTACTAAATTACTAATAGATATTTGGGTAAAATATTTTAAACCTCAAAAACTAGGTCTTGTATAAGATTTGGGGATATAAAAAATGCAATCAAATGTTATAAAAATTATTATTGGAATTAGTCTATTAATAGGCGTTGGAGCATTATATTTGTTATTATCTTTAAAGACTCCTGATAAGCCTCTTGCTGGTCAGGTAAATATTTATGAAGATAATGCAGAAATCGGTGGTGACTTTGAATTAATAGATCAAAATGGTGAAATATTTAGCAGTGATGAATTAAAAGGTAAATTAAGCCTTATATATTTTGGATTTACTAGCTGTCCTGATATATGCCCAACTTCTTTAAATAAAATAACAAAAGCGGTGGAAATTTTAAGCGAAAATAAGATAGATATAGTACCGGTTTTTATTACTATTGATCCAAGCCGCGATACTCCGGCAGTATTAAAGGAATATTTAAAACATTTTCATCCTAAATTTATTGGACTTACAGGTAATGAGAAGCAAATAAGAGAAGTAGCAGATAAGTTTAAGGTTTATTATGCTAAGGCTGCTAGTGAAAATGATCATGACCAGGATTATATGCTAGATCATTCCTCTTTTACTTATTTGATGAATGAAAATGGAAAATATCTAAAGCATTTTTATTTAGATTCTGCTCCTAGCGAAATTATGGAATTTTTAAAAAGTAACTGATGAATAATTATTTGTTAGTAGCATATATATTTACCTTTTTAAGTCTGGGAGTATTGTTAGTTAGTAGCTTTGTAAGTTATAAGAAAGAGAAAAAAAATACTGATGCAAAAAGGAGCAAAAAATAGGTTAATAACTATCATTATTTGCTTTTGTTCAGCAGTAATCGGAATTAGTATAATACTTTATAATTTAGAAAAAAGTATAGTATTTTTCGTGCCGCCATCAAAAATTAATGAAGTAGAGCAGGGGAAAGAGCTAAGAGTCGGCGGGCTAGTTAAAGTAGATTCAATAAATAAAATTGCGGCTGATAAAATAAGTTTTGTTATCACAGACAGTATTAAAGACTTAGAAATATTATATCAAGGAGTGCTGCCTGCCTTATTTCGTGAGAATCAGGGTATTATCGCTATCGGTCAATTATCAAATGGCAAGTTTATAGCAAGGGAGCTGCTAGCAAAGCATGATGAGAATTACCGACCTCCGAATACTGTCATTCCCGCAGAAGCGGGAATCTAGAAAAAAATCTGTCATACTAGCTCACTTGACCGCGGTATCTCAGGACACATGCTATGGCACAAGATCCCGTGATCAAGTCACGGGATGACAATATAATTGACTGGATTCCCGCTTTTAGCTAGGAATGACAAATGAGCTATTAAATAACATAAAACAATTATAACAAAAAAATAAAACATGTTCATAGATAAAATTAAAGCAAAAGCAAATAACGACGAAATAAATGTAATTATTGAAATACCGATGAATAGTGGTCCGATTAAGTATGAATTCGATAAAGAATCAGGAGCGGTTTTTGTTGATCGTTTCATGCAAACTACAATGAGCTATCCCTGTAATTACGGTTTTATTCCGCATACTCTTTCTAATGATGGTGATCCAGTAGATGTACTTGTTGTATCGCATCATCCAGTAGTGCCTGGTTCAGTAATTAAGTGCCGAGCTGTTGGGGTATTAATGATGGAAGATGAATCGGGTTTTGATGAGAAAATTATTGCCGTTCCAACCTCTAAGCTTGATATTACCTTTGATCATATCAAGGAATTAGATGATGTATGTGAGATGCTTAGAAAACGTATAGTTCATTTCTTTGAGCATTATAAAGATTTAGAAAAAGGTAAATGGGTTAAAGTTACCGGCTGGGAAAATAAAGCCAAAGCTGATAGCCTTATAGAGGAAGGGATAGAAAGGATGGTAAATTCCAGTATTAATTAAGCCAGATTTATATTTTCTTCCCATACCTCATTGGGTGTTTTATAACCGAGCACTTTTCTTGGTAAATTATTTAAAAAATCCTCAATTTCTTGTAATTGCTTTATTGTTAATTTTTTTATATCTAAAGATTTAGAGTATACTCTGTGCACCATTGAGTTAATCTTCTCTATCAATGGTTTTTGCCATGGAGAATAAGGATTGCAAAAATATACTTTTCGTTCAGATTTTGGCAATAGTTGTTCATGATTGGTAAATTCTTTGCCATTATCTAACGTTATGCTTTTGATTATATGCGACAATTGTTTAAGTTTTTTATTCATGTTACCAATCACATCTTGTGTTCTTTTTGAACGGTTTAAAGTGAGAAACACTTTTTGTGTTCTGATATCCACAAGAGCGCCTATATTACGACTTTGATTACCTTTGTTAAAAGTTAAATCACCTTCTAAATGACCTATTGCTGCTATCTTTCTATTTATCTCTGGTCTTTCAGTAATGGAAACTCGATTTGGTATTGTAATTCTTTTGTTTCTGATTCTTGTACCATGATGCAACCTATTTTTCCTTTTTCTTGCTAAAGATAAATATAATTTTTGCCTTTGTGCTATAGGAGATGTATAAATAAACTGGTATATACTCTCTGTAGAAATATTGACAGTATCTCGTGATAGTTTACGTCTACCTGAAATTATATCTGGTGAAATACCCTGTGTTAACTGCTTTATTATTTCTGCTCGTAAATTATTATCAATATCTAATTTTCTTTTTCTCTTACCTTGCCTTAAACTGCAAGCAAGTGTGTTAGCCCTATCTGGTCTATAATTATGCCTCATTCTCTTGAGTTCATAACATATAGTGCTTTTATCACGGCCAATCTTTGTCCCTATATATCGCGAGCTATAACCACTCTTATTCATTTCGTATATTTTAAATCTTTCATCTATCGTTAAATGAGCCATGATATATCTATATTTAAATGATGCTCCTCGCAGCAGAGCTACGAGGTATCTAAAAAAGTTTTAGTTGTTTCTTATGATATCACGAAGCAGAGCTTCGGGGAATTAAACCCTGAGAGATTAAAAATATAGGTAACAGAAATGCAAATAGAGAAGAATAAAAAAATAAATGAAGCAATAGATTTGCTGATAGAAGGTGGAGTAGATTTAAAAACAGTACTAAGTCAGAATGGATTAATTAAGGAATTAACCAAGGGTATTTTAGAGCGAGCACTGCATGCTGAGATGTCAGAACATTTAGGTTATAGCAAGTATGATAGAGCTGAAACTGAGAATGCGAGGAATGGTAGTTTTAGTAAGAATCTGATTAGTGAGAATGGTACTATAGAGATAAATGTTCCAAGAGACAGACAAGGTAAATTTGAACCTATAATAGTCTCAAAGAAACAAACAAGAATAGATGGCTTAGACCAAAAGATAATATCCTTGTATGCGAAGGGTATGAGTGTGTCTGATATTAAAACACAATTGCAAGAATTATATGGAGCTGAGATCAGTGAGAGCCTAATCAGCAGGATTACAGATGAAGTAATAGATGAGGTCAAGATTTGGCAGAGTAGACCTCTTGAATCAGTATACCCTATAGTATATTTTGACTGTTTAGTAGTGAAAGTAAGACAAGATAAACTTATTATTAATAAATCAGTATATGTAGCTTTAGGAATAGATTTATCTGGCATAAAGGATATTTTAGGCTTATGGATAAGTGAGAATGAAGGAGCTAAATTTTGGCTTGGTAATTTTACTGAAATGAAGAATCGAGGAGTAAAAGATATCTTAATCTCTCAGGGTTTAATTCCCCGAAGCTCTGCTTCGTGATATCATAAGAAACAACTAACACTTTTTTAGATACCTCGTAGCTCTGCTGCGAGGAGCATCATTTGCTTGTAGTGATAATCTCACTGGTATGTCTGATGCTATTGCATCAGTATATCCAAAAACTGAACATCAAATTTGTATTGTCCATCAGATCAGGAATAGCCTCAAATATGTATCATATAAAGATAGAAAGCAATTAGCAGCGGATTTGAAACTAATCTATACTTCTGCTACTGAAAAAGAAGCAGAATTAGCTCTTGAGTCATTTGATCAAAAATGGAGTAAGCAATATCCGCATATAGCTAAATCTTGGTATAATAATTGGGATAATTTGATAATTTTCTTGCAATATCCAAAGGAGATTCGTAAGATTATTTACACTACAAATGCGATAGAATCGCTGAATAGCCAATTGAGAAAAGTTACTAAGAATAAACGCATCTTTCCAAATGATGACGCAGTATTTAAGGTTTTATATCTGACAATTGATTATATGTAATAGTTGAGATTATATCTTACATTTAGTAAAATAAATTAATTATTAAATGGAGATAAAGAATGAACTTAAATCAAAAAATAATAAAACCAAAATTAGGTTTACTTGAATTAGCTAAGAGCCTTGGTAGTATATCATCAGCATGTAAAGCGATGGGATATAGTAGAGATAGTTATTACAGATTTAAAGAACTGTATGAAACTGGTGGCGAAGAAGCGTTGTATGAAATTAGTCGAAGAAAGCCAATAATAGCGAATAGAGTTGATCCTGCTGTAGAGAAAGCAGTACTAGATATGGCAATAGAATATCCAGCATATGGTCAGCTAAGAGTATCAAATGAGCTTAAAAAGACAGGTGTACTTGTATCACCTGGGGGAGTAAGATCAATTTGGTTACGTAATGATTTAAACAACATCAGTAAAAGACTTAAAGCATTAGAAGCAAAAATGGCTCAAGATGGTATTGTGCTTACTGAGGCACAATTACAAGTGCTAGAGAAGCGTCGTAATGAAAAAGAAGCTCATGGAGAAATTGAGACACAGCATCCAGGGTATCTAGGATGCCAAGATACATATTATGTAGTCCGTCCGCCAAAACTCTAAAAGCCTTATAGGCAATAGGGTTTTAAGGCAAAAATGCATAGTAAAATCCATAAGAAAATGAAAGGTTTTATATCAAAAGCTTATGGAAATACAAAAAAATGACAATAAAAAAATGAATGCATTTTGGGAAATAGTGTGGTTTTTAATACAAAAATTTAAAATCAGCCCTCAAAATTAGAGTAATTTGCTCTAAAATCGCACTATTTTTGGAAATTAGTGACACAAGTGATATTTTTTAGAGTTTTGGCGGAGGGACTATGTAGGCAACTTTAAGGGTATAGGTAAGGTTTATTCTCAGGTATTTATTGATAGCTACAGCAGAGTAGCTGATGTTAAACTATATACTGATAAAACAGCTTTAACTGCTGCTGATATGCTTAATGACCGAGTGTTACCATGGTATGAGACTCAAGGGATACCAATACTTCGTATTCTGACAGATCGTGGGTCAGAATATAAGGGGAATATAGAGCATCATGCTTTTGAATTATTTCTAAGTATCGAAGGTATAGAGCATACTACTACTAAAGCATATTCTCCTCAAACAAACGGTATGTGTGAGCGTTTTAATAAAACCATGAAACAAGAATTCTTTGATACAGCTATGCGGAAAAAGATTTATACAGCTCTTGATGACCTACAATTAGATCTTGATATCTGGCTAGAGTATTTCAATAATGAAAGACCTCATTCTGGTAAATATTGTTATGGAAAAACTCCTATGCAAACTTTTAAGGATAGTAAGAAATTAGCTGTTGAAAAGAATAATGAAATCTTGTATCTTGAATATGTATCTGACAGTCAAAATTTAACTGACAATCAGGGGCAAAATTTATAGTGTCTGTAAGATCAAATCTTAACTTCTACACCAAAAAATGGTCTATGCCTATCCCCAATTGGAATGAAGCTATGGCTCATTTTATGATCAAATTTGATGGTAGAATTTAATGGTTCACGAAATTTACACAATTGATGAGACAGAGCCTAGATTTGTCATTCCTGCCACAGTGCATGGGTGTCATCCCGTGGCGGCGTTGTTGCGTGGATTATTTTCCCTTGTCATCCCCCCCGTGATTTATTCACGGGATCCAGTTAAAAATACTAATAAAATTAGTATTTTTAATTATTTTCTGGATACCGTGGACAAGCCACGGTATGACACTGATCACGTTTCTCGCTTTATACTGGATTTCGTGGTCAAGCAACTAGATGACAGGGGAAAAATTGATTCACCCAGGCAACATCTTTTCGCAATGACGTGCTTATGAAAACAATAAAATTATAAATTAGTGACATTATTCAGATCAGGGATTGTAGTAGCCTTTTTTACATTAATTTCTCGTATATTCGGGCTGGTGCGTGAACAATTTATCGCCTCATTATTCGGCTCTACTCAAATGGGTGATAGCATAAATGTTGCTTTTAAAGTACCAAATCTATTTAGAAGAATTTTTGCCGAGGGAGCATTATCAAATGTCTTTATCCCTATTTATAATGAAAAAATGCTGATTTCTAAGAAAGCAGCAGGTAGATTTTCTGGTGAGGTCTTTACACTTTTACTACTCTCATTAATAGTTATAATAGTATTAATGCAAATATTTATGCCGCAATTAATGCTATTTATAGCTCCTGGTTTTCACGGTAAAAAAGAAAAGTTTGAGCTTACAGTATTCTTATGCCGAATCACTATACCTTACTTAATATTTGTTTCACTTACAGCTTTATTAGGTGGGATTTTAAACTCAGTAAAACGCTTTGCTGCTTTTGCTTTTTCACCCGTTATCTTAAGCGTATGTGTAATAGTCTGTACATTAATGTTGGATAATTATACAGAGTCTACCATTTCAATCAGCTTATCTTTAATAATTGCTGGAATATTACAAGTCTCTGTTATGTTTGTTTGCGTTAAAAGAGCGGATTTAAACTTTCCGTTTATTTTTAAGCTAAATGATCCAGATGTAAAAAAGCTTTTAATTAATATGGGACCGGCAACCATTAGCTCAGGCGTACAGCAATTAAACCTTTTTATCTCTCAATCTATTGCTAGCTTTATTGAGGGAGCTATATCCATACTATCCTATGCTGACCGAATTTATCAATTTCCTCTATCAATAATAGGTACTAGCTTTTCAACTATTTTATTGCCTGAATTATCAAAAATATATAAATCAAATGATATAGTAGCTGCAACGAAAGTACAGAATAATGCAATTAGAATGGGGCTATTTTTGTCGCTGCCTGCAACTTTTGGAATTATAATTTTATCGCATCCTATTATTAATGTGATTTACGAAAGAGGCGTTTTTACTTACCTTGATACTACAAATACGGCTGAGGCTATTTCTGCGTTTGCTTTAGGGCTGCCTGCTTTTATTTTGGCAAAAATTCTAACCCCCATTTTTTATGCTAATAGTGATACTAAAACACCTTTGAAAATAACTTTATTTTCAATAATAATTAATACCAGCATGAATTTATTATTAATGGATTCTTTAAAGCATATTGGTATTGCAGTTGGTACTTCTATTGCAGCTTGGTATAATTTAGGTTTATTATACAGCTATACTAAAAAGCAGAACATGCTACATATAGAGCAGGATATAAAATCTTTTTGTATTAAAGTTTTATTATGCTGCATAATTATGTCTATTATGATTGGCTCAATAAAACATTATTTCTTAGAATATTTTTATTCGGAATATTTGCTGATTAAAGTTTTTGCATTAGGAGGTACTATTACAATTGGTATTATAGTCTTTTTTAGTGTAGCTTATTTATTAAAAGTAGTTAAGCTGTAGAAGTCAAGATTTGATCTTACAGACACTATAAATTTCGCATCAAATTTTGACTGTCAGATACATGTTCAAGATACAAGATTTCATTATTCTTTTCAACAGCTAATTTCTTACTATCCTGAAAAGTTTGCATAGGAGTTTTACCATAACAATATTTACCAGAATGAGGTCTTTCATTATTGAAATGCTCTAACCAAATATCAAGATCTAATTGTAAATCATCAAGATCTGTATAACTGAAGTTTTGACAAAATCCTTTCCATAAGGAGGAATGTATTCCAATTTTTTTATACTTTTTTAGTAATAACGCTAATTTAGGATAAGGGATAGATAGAAAGCTTATAGATAAAGGGTTTAAAGGAGATTAATGTTGAGTTATGATAGATTTTTTTAATCTCTCAGGGTTTAATTCCCCGAAGCTCTGCTTCGTGATATCATAAGAAACAACTAAAACTTTTTTAGATACCTCGTAGCTCTGCTGCGAGGAGCATCATTATCAAAGTTGCTTAATAACTTATCTCGAGAGAGTTTTGCTTGCTTCAGCAACAATCTGGCAATACGTTGTTGTTGTCTATGTTCTAACTCACGTATGGCTAACTCCTGTAGATAATCTATATATGTTTTCTTTTCTTGCTCAAAGCTTTCTGCAACTGATTTATAGCACGATGCAAAAGTAGGTAAGCAAAGGTTCTTGAGTAAATTATTTAGCGGTTGCGGAGTTATTATCTGTTTACTCATGCAACCTCCATTGTTTTAAAGCAATGTAATTGATCATATTCAGACAGTATTGGTTGATTAATTTTTACTGAACAAACAGTTTGAGTCTGGCTATTTAGTAAATCTGTAATATGATCAATTATTGGCTCAATCTTCTTTTCTAATAGCACTTCTAATGCAGTAACTACATTCAATTCTCCATACATTTTTGCTAATTGTAATATTTTAAGATATATTTTATGCCCTTTATATGGATATATAGAGATAAGCTGGTCATATACCTGACGCAATATAGCACGTGGGAATAAAGCTTCATAACGCTAATTTAGGATAAGGGATAGATAGAAAGCTTATAGATAAAGGGTTTAAAGGAGATTAATGTTGAGTTATGATAGATTTTTTTAATAAAAGATCAGTAACTCAACATGAAAAGATGTATCATAACTGTATATTATTTAGTAGATAATTTTTGTAAAATATATGAAGAATGGATAGAACACCGTCTATTATCAACAAATCAGCAAAGGCATAGAATAGGAAAATTAAGTCTTGCAGAATTGATGACAATAGTCATATATTTTTATCTATCGCCTTGCAAGGACTTTAAAAACTATTATTTATACTACTTACCGCATAAATATAAGGGTTACTTTAATTTACCATGTTATAGTAGAATAGTACAATTATGGCCAAGGTTAATATTGCCATTGTCAATAATGTTGCAATTACTACGAGGTGAAGATACAGGAATATATTTTATTGATTCAACAAAACTATCTATTTGTCATGCTAAGCGCACTTCTAGTAATAGAGTTTTTGGTAAAATTGCCAAAGTTGGGATGAGTAGTTATGGTTGGTTTATGGGATTTAAATTACATTTAATCATTAACCATAAAGCAGAGATTATAGCTGTTAAAATAACAAAAGCAAATAGAGCTGATTTATCTGTTCTTGAATCTATAACTCAGAAGATAACAGGTAAGGTATTTGGTGATAAAGCATATATTTGTAAAGAGTTATGGTTTAAACTCTATTCTAGAAATTTAAGAATGATAACTAATATTCGCAAGGATATGAAGAATTATTTACTAGAATTAGAAGAGAGTCTTTTGCAATGATTGTGTAAATTTTTGTTGAGCCTATATTAGAAGTAATTAAAAATATAGGTAACAGAAATGCAAATAGAGAAGAATAAAAAAATAAATGAAGCAATAGATTTGCTGATAGAAGGCGGAGTAGATTTAAAAACAGTACTAAGTCAGAATGGATTAATTAAGGAATTAACCAAGGGTATTTTAGAGCGAGCACTGCATGCTGAGATGTCAGAACATTTAGGTTATAGCAAGTATGATAGAGCTGAAACTGAGAATGCGAGGAATGGTAGTTTTAGTAAGAATCTGATTAGTGAGAATGGTACTATAGAGATAAATGTTCCAAGACAGGAGTTTCGCACTTAGCAAAGTTGCGAATCAGTTAAAAGCCATCTGATATTGTTTTGAATTGATGTTTTTATAACTTCCCAAGTTTGTTGATATAAAGTAATGTTTTCATTTATCCTCCTTTTATTCATATCAAGCCAGGCAAATACTGCAAGGCAAATATGATTTCTTTGAGCTCGGCCCGTGCGTGCCTGACAGCGTTCAATACCACAAGTTTGTTTTAATTCTCGATGATAAACCTCTATAGACCAACGTGCCTTAACAATTTTCTCTATTTGCTCACGTGTGGGATTTTCCAAGTTCGTTGTTATGTAATCAATGCGACCATTCTTTGCCACAAACTTAAATACCGTAACCCAACCGTATCCACGTAGGTGAATTTTTAGCCCCTCATCGGGTATCTCTAAACTTTCCAAGCTAACATTATGATTAACTTTTCTATTTTTCCTTAGGGTGGTAACCCATAGCCAGCCTAAATTACGTATATGTTTTAAATTCTCCAACCCGCTATACCAAGCATCCATGACTATGGCATCAGGATTGAGACCTCTTTCTTTAGCTAAAGTAAGCATATCACAAAAATGCTCATTCTTTGTTTTACCATCAGTGTCTTTATCATATATTCTATAATCTACGGGAGTAGATTGAGCAATTTTAGTATTGTAATGTAGTAAGTTTACCATTCCTATACCAGGTATAACATCATGTACAGCTCCAGAATATTGATAACGTACAAGCTCAATCTTCTGACTGTATTGCTTTGATAATAAGGTGTCATCCCCCACTAATAAACACGGTGCTTCCCAATCTATATATTTTGACACTTCCTTATAGATTTCGCTAGGACGAAAATCCTTACTCTTTAACCATCGACTTGCACTATCGTGAGATAGATCTACTGGACTCACTTCAGATAATGCCTTGCTAGTATATCTGACACTACTTGCTTGTAAAAATGATTTATATAAGTCCTTGCTACATTTTGTTCTTGTCATTTTTATCTAAAACTATTTTTCTCTAGATTAACATACTTTTTGCTAAGTGCGAAACTCCTGCAAGAGACAGACAAGGTAAATTTGAACCTATAATAGTCTCAAAGAAACAAACAAGAATAGATGGCTTAGACCAAAAGATAATATCCTTATATGCGAAGGGTATGAGTGTGTCTGATATTAAAACACAATTGCAAGAATTATATGGAGCTGAGATCAGTGAGAGCCTAATCAGCAGGATTACAGATGAAGTAATAGATGAGGTCAAGATTTGGCAGAGTAGACCTCTTGAATCAGTATACCCTATAGTATATTTTGACTGTTTAGTAGTGAAAGTAAGACAAGATAAACTTATTATTAATAAATCAGTATATGTAGCTTTAGGAATAGATTTATCTGGCAGAAAGGATATTTTAGGCTTATGGATAAGTGAGAATGAAGGAGCTAAATTTTGGCTTGGTAATTTTACTGAAATGAAGAATCGAGGAGTAAAAGATATCTTAATTGCTTGTAGTGATAATCTAACTGGTATGTCTGATGCTATTGCATCAGTATATCCGAAAACTGAACATCAAATTTGTATTGTCCATCAGATCAGGAATAGCCTCAAATATGTATCATATAAAGATAGAAAGCAATTAGCAGCGGATTTGAAACTAATCTATACTTCTGCTACTGAAAAAGAAGCAGAATTAGCTCTTGAGTCATTTGATCAAAAATGGAGTAAGCAATATCCGCATATAGCTAAATCTTGGTATAATAATTGGGATAATTTGATAATTTTCTTGCAATATCCAAAGGAGATTCGTAAGATTATTTACACTACAAATGCGATAGAATCGCTGAATAGCCAATTGAGAAAAGTTACTAAGAATAAACGCATCTTTCCAAATGATGACGCAGTATTTAAAGTTTTATATCTGACAATTGATTATATTACCAAAAAATGGTCTATGCCTATCCCCAATTGGAATGAAGCTATGGCTCATTTTATGATCAAATTTGATGGTAGAATTTAATGGTTCACGAAATTTACACAATTGATGAGACAGAGCCAAATAAGCTTTTGAATATACTGCCCCTAACCCCGCAATGCTAGCCTAGCCAACAGGCACAGAGAGAGGTTTACCAATTTCAAACATTTTGTTTAATCTGAAGTTTTGACAAAAAATTTTTAAATGATGCTCCTCGCAGCAGAGCTACGAGGTATCTATCCAAAAAGCTTTAACTGTTTTTGTTGAAATGCTTTATAAGAAGGTTTGCCTGAACCTTGATTCTGTACATAATTACGTAATTTCTGCTCATCACCATGTTTACCTACTGTGCTCATAAAATATCCTTTACTCCAAAACTCACTTCCCCATAATTTTTCTTTAAGATTTGGATATTTCTCAAACATTTTCTTAGAAGTAATACTTTTTATGATTTGAGTTATTTTTGTTGGGCTATACATTGGTATTGACTGTAATAAAAAATGTACGTGATCTTTATCTACTCCTATTTCTAAAAATCTAATTTCATAACGATCTTCTATGTGCTCACAAATTTTACACAAATAATCATCTAGTTCTTGATTGAATATTACTCTTCTATACTTTGCCGGCGTTACTAAATGATATATTAGTACTGTGACATTATGACTCTTATGTACATAACTGCTTTCTTCCATTCAAGTAGTATATCACGAAGCAGAGCTTCGGGGAATTAAACCCTGAGAGATTAATTAATGGTAGAAATGATTTATTAATCCACTGCTCGCTAATTTTACAAAAATCATCGACAAAACAAAATAATGCAGTAATATCTTTCTTCATGGGGATACTCTTGTTTTTTTGCTAAAAATTATATAGAGTATCTTCTATCCCTTGTAAATACTTACTTCCAAACCTAGATTAATCCAGAATTCAGGTTTTTAGTAAATCACGCAAGTATTCTAAATATAAAATAACGAATTGGTCGGAATATAATAATTTTTTACGCAATAGGGGTCGCATAGATTTTATGATTGCCAGTGATTTGGCGATTGGCTGGTATGCTGATTACAGAGAGGAAATGAAACGAGGAAGACCTAGACGCTATAGTGATCACGCTATATTACAGTGTTTGAAGATCAGATGCTTATTCGGTCTTAAGTTACGCCAAACCCAAGGCTTTATAAACTGGCTCTTTGAAATATCGGGTTTATCTATTAGATGTCCAGACTATACAACATTAAGTAAGCGTATGAAGTCATTAGATCTTAGGTATTTACATGGAAATCAAGATAAAGAATTTAGTTGTATTTCAATGGATAGTACAGGGATACAAGCCTACACAGGGAACGAATGGCTAGAAAATAAGCATGGTAAGCAATATAAGCGTCGCATATGGAAAAAGCTACATATCGTTATAGAAGATCAAGGTATGATACTTGCCGATAGTACCACAGAGCATACTATAGATGATAGATCACAGATTGGACTACTAACAGCTAATGTCAGAGCCAAGGATTTTCTGGGAGATCGAGGGTATGACGGTGAATCTACATATCAATTGTTGAGAAAGAAGAAGATAAAACCAGTTATTAGACCCCCAAACTCTTCAGTAAAAGTTCAATCGCTTAGGGATAAAACTGAGAGAGATGCAGCTGTTATATATCAACAAAACAAAGGATACCAAGCATGGAGGGTAAAGAATAATTATGGTAGAAGGGAGCGTGTAGAGAACACGTTCTTTCGATTTAAAACTTCTTTTGGTAGTAAGTTTCTATCAAGACATGATCAAAATATGACAAAAGCAATGTCTATTAAATGCCACTTATTAAACAAAATGTTTGAAATTGGTAAACCTATCTCTGTGCCTGTTGGCTAGGCTAGCATTGCGGGGTTAGGGGCAGTATATTCAAAAGCTTATTTATGCAACAAAGCCATCAGGAATAGCCTCAAATATGTATCATATAAAGATAGAAAGCAATTAGCAGCGGATTTGAAACTAATCTATACTTCTGCTACTGAAAAAGAAGCAGAATTAGCTCTTGAGTCATTTGATCAAAAATGGAGTAAGCAATATCCGCATATAGCTAAATCTTGGTATAATAATTGGGATAATTTGATAATTTTCTTGCAATATCCAAAGGAGATTCGTAAGATTATTTACACTACAAATGCGATAGAATCGCTGAATAGCCAATTGAGAAAAGTTACTAAGAATAAACGCATCTTTCCAAATGATGACGCAGTATTTAAGGTTTTATATCTGACAATTGATTATATTACCAAAAAGTGGTCTATGCCTATCCCCAATTGGAATGAAGCTATGGCTCATTTTATGATCAAATTTGATGGTAGAATTTAATGGTTCACGAAATTTACACAATTGATGAGACAGAGCCTTAGAAGATAAAGCTATGTTACGTAAACGATCATTAATTGAATCAGTATTTAATATACTAAAAAATAGAATGAACCTAGAGCATACAAGGCATAGATCTCCTGTTAATTTCTTGGTGCATATTCTAGCTTGTGTTACTTCTTATGCTATCACTAAATCTCGTATAAAACTTGATGCTTTAGCTCCAGAACAACTGCTCTTATCCTAAATTGGCGTTCATAATATTGATATTGAACAAATGCTCCAGGTTTACGTACTAAACTATCAATAATATGTCTATAATCGGAAAGTTCTATAATTAATTAAGCCAGATATAATCAATTTTTAATCTCTCAGGGTTTAATTCCCCGAAGCTCTGCTTCGTGATATCATAAGAAACAACTAAAACTTTTTTAGATACCTCGTAGCTCTGCTGCGAGGAGCATCATTTAAATATAGATATATCATGGCTCATTTAACGATAGATGAAAGATTTAAAATATACGAAATGAATAAGACAGGAGTTTCGCACTTAGCAAAATTGTGTATTAGTTAGAAGCCATTTAATGTTGTTCTGAATTGATGTTTTTATAACTTCCCAAGTTTGTTGATATAAAGTAATGTTTTCATTTATCCTCCTTTTGTTCATATCAAGCCAGGCCAATACAGCAAGGCAAATATGATTTCTTTGAGCTCGACCCGTGCGTGCCTGACAGCAGCATTCAATACCACAAGTTTGTTTCAATTCTCGATGATAAACTTCTATAGACCAACGCGCCTTAACAATTTTCTCTATTTGCTCACGTGTAGGATTCTCGAAATTAGTTGTTATGTAATCAATGCGACCATTTTTTGCCACAAACTTAAATACCGTAACCCAACCGTATCCACGTAGGTGAATTTTTAGCCCTTCATCGGGAATCTCTAAAGTTTCCAAGCTAACATTACGATTAACTTTTCTATTTTTTCTTAGGTTGGTAACCCATATCCAACCTAAATTACGTATATGTTTTAAATTATCCAAACCACTATACCAAGCATCCATAACTATAGCATCAGGCTTGATACCTCTTTCTTTAGCTAAAGTAAGCATATCACAAAAATGCTCGTTCTTTGTTTTACCATCAGTTTCTTTATCATATATTCTATAATCTACAGGAGTAGATTGATCAATTTGAGTATTGTAATGCAGTAAGTTTACCATTCCTATACCAGGTATAACATCATGTACAGCCCCAGAATATTGATAATTTACAAGCTCGATCCTCTTACTGTATTGCTTTGACAATAAGGTGTCATCTCCCACTAATAAACAAGGATCTTCCAGATCAATATATTTTGACACTTTGCTATAGATTTCGCTAGGGCGAAAATCCTTACTCTTTAACCATCGACTTGCACTATCGTGCGATAGATCTAATGGACTTACTTCAGATAATGCTTTGCTAGTATATCTTACACTACTTGCTTGTAAGAATGATTTATATAAATCTTTGCTACATTTTGATCTTGTCATTTTTATCTAAAACTATTTTTCTCTAGATTAGCATATTATTTGCTAAGTGCGAAACTCCTGTAAGAGTGGTTATAGCTCGCGATATATAGGGACAAAGATTGGCCGTGATAAAAGCACTATATGTTATGCACTCAAGAGAATGAGGCATAATTATAGACCAGATAGGGCTAACACACTTGCTTGCAGTTTAAGGCAAGGTAAGAGAAAAAGAAAATTAGATATTGATAATAATTTACGAGCAGAAATAATAAAGCAGTTAACACAGGGTATTTCACCAGATATAATTTCAGGTAGACGTAAACTATCACGAGATACTGTCAATATTTCTACAGAGAGTATATACCAGTTTATTTATACATCTCCTATAGCACAAAGGCAAAAATTATATTTATCTTTAGCAAGAAAAAGGAAAAATAGGTTGCATCATGGTACAAGAATCAGAAACAAAAGAATTACAATACCAAATCGAGTTTCCATTACTGAAAGACCAGAGATAAATAGAAAGATAGCAGCAATAGGTCATTTAGAAGGTGATTTAACTTTTAACAAAGGTAATCAAAGTCGTAATATAGGCGCTCTTGTGGATATCAGAACACAAAAAGTGTTTCTCACTTTAAACCGTTCAAAAAGAACACAAGATGTGATTGGTAACATGAATAAAAAACTTAAACAATTGTCGCATATAATCAAAAGCATAACGTTAGATAATGGCAAAGAATTTACCAATCATGAACAACTATTGCCAAAATCTGAACGAAAAGTATATTTTTGCAATCCTTATTCTCCATGGCAAAAACCATTGATAGAGAAGATTAACTCAATGGTGCACAGAGTATACTCTAAATCTTTAGATATAAAAAAATTAACAATAAAGCAATTACAAGAAATTGAGGATTTTTTAAATAATTTACCAAGAAAAGTGCTCGGTTATAAAACACCCAATGAGGTATGGGAAGAAAATATAAATCTGGCTTAATTAATACTGGAATTTACCAAAATACCTACTTGGTTCTTTGTACATGTCATCAGTAATTCTCGAATAATATTTAAATATTTAAAAATAAATTTTTATTCGATTTTACTGTCCATAGTTACTTCTTTTTTATAGGTAATTTTAATGTTCGTTGAGGGTAATTCTAATATTCGTTAGTCATGCTCACAAATTTTACACAAATAATCATCTAGTTCTTGATTGAATATTACTCTTCTATACTTTGCCGGCGTTACTAAATGATATATTAGTACTGTGACATTATGACTCTTATGTATATAACTGCTTTCTTCCATTCAAGTAGTATATCACGAAGCAGAGCTTCGGGGAATTAAACCCGAACGCCAATTTAGGATAAGAGAAGTTGTTCTGGAGCTAAAGCATCAAGTTTTATACGAGATTTAGTGATAGCATAAGAAGTAACACAAGCTAGAATATGCACCAAGAAATTAACAGGAGATCTATGCCTTGTATGCTCAAGGTTCATTCTATTTTTTAGTATATTAAATACTGATTCAATTAATGATCGTTTACGTAACATAGCTTTATCTTCTAATTCTAGTAAATAATTCTTCATATCCTTGCGAATATTAGTTATCATTCTTAAATTTCTAGAATAGAGTTTAAACCATAACTCTTTACAAATATATGCTTTATCACCAAATACCTTACCTGTTATCTTCTGAGTTATAGATTCAAGAACAGATAAATCAGCTCTATTTGCTTTTGTTATTTTAACAGCTATAATCTCTGCTTTATGATTAATCTCTCAGGGTTTAATTCCCCGAAGCTCTGCTTCGTGATATCATAAGAAACAACTAAAACTTTTTTAGATACCTCGTAGCTCTGCTGCGAGGAGCATCATTGATTAAATGTAATTTAAATCCCATAAACCAACCATAACTACTCATCCCAACTTTGGCAATTTTACCAAAAACTCTATTACTAGAAGTGCGCTTAGCATGACAAATAGATAGTTTTGTTGAATCAATAAAATATATTCCCGTATCTTCACCTCGTAGTAATTGCAACATTATTGACAATGGCAATATTAACCTTGGCCATAATTGTACTATTCTACTATAACATGGTAAATTAAAGTAACCCTTATATTTATGCGGTAAGTAGTATAAATAATAGTTTTTAAAGTCCTTGCAAGGCGATAGATAAAAATATATGACTATTGTCATCAATTCTGCAAGACTTAATTTGCCTATTCTATGCCTTTGCTGATTTGTTGATAATAGACGGTGTTCTATCCATTCTTCATATATTTTACAAAAATTATCTAGTCCGTCCGCCAAAACTCTACAAGCCTTATAGATAATATGGTTTTAAGACAAGAAGTAATACAACAATCCGTAAGAAAATGATAAAATATGGTCATAAACCTTATGGATTTCAGTCAATGCCAATAGACAACATTATCAAATCGCAAGAACAAGGGAAACTGTTTGGTTATAAATTAAAAGAAGAATTAAACCCAAATAATAAGCTATATAAATTAAGAGAATTAATAAATTGGTCTAGGCTCGAAGAGTGGTTATCAAAAAATGTTTGTATTAAGAAATTTGGTAGAAATAGAAAATGTCATAGAGTGATGCTTGGCATAACGATGCTACAAGCAATGTATAATTTTTCAGATTCATTATCAGAGGAAGAGCTAAAAGAGAATATGTATTGGCAGTATTTCTGCGGGTGGGAATATATAGAAAAAGACATAGCTATCTCGGAAACTAGTATACGACGGTTTCGTAGTGTATTAGGTGAAGCTGGATATAATGAGATATTATCGGAGTTGATCAGGGTTGGGATAAAAACTAACACAATTAAAAAAAAAGATTTGGAATTAATCATCGCTGATACGACTGTACAAATTAAGAATATCAAACACCCACACGATGTTTATTTAATGGATAAAGCTAGGCTTAGCATAGTAAAGCTTTGCAACAGTTTGGGTATACATTTGAATGAAACATACGCTAGAACCTATAAACGCGATATAGTAAAGCTATGGAAATATAAAGAACATAGTAAAGCCAAGAAGCGTTGGAAAATAATGAAGCATTTAAAAATATTACTGGGTCGTTTGATTAGAGTATGTGAGCGTGAGATCAAAAATAAGCAATTAAACTTGTCTCTCAAAAATCAAGAAGTATTGCAAAAAATAAAACAAATACATAACCAATCTGTTTTAAAAAGAGAAGCTAAAAAGCAATATAAAGAAGATAACAAAGTATTATATAGTTTTCATGCCCCTGAAGTAGAGTGTATAGGAAAGGGAAAACGCAACAAGCCATATGAGTTTGGCAATAAAGTAGCGGTAGTAGTAAGTGGTCGTAGAAATTTTGTTTTATCCGCAAAATCGTTTCATAATAATCCTTATGATGGTCATACATTGCATCAGAGCTTTGAAGCAGTAGAGAGTGTCACTGGAATCAAGATAAAGAAATCATTTGTTGATCTTGGGTATAGTGGTAGCAATGTAAAGGAGAAGAGTAAGGTATATACCCCAAAAACGCGGAAGAAGTTGTTACAAGAGGACAAGTCTATGATCAAGAGACGCAGTGCCATAGAACCAATAATAGGTCACTTAAAGCAATATGGTCGGATGGGTAGAAACTTCTTGAAAGGTATGATAGGAGATATTATCAATCCAATAATCTCTGCTATTGGTTTGAATTTACGATGCATTGCAAATCATTTACAAATCGTGTCTAACTCCACATAAATCAAAAATATCATCATGCAAAAACTAGATGAACGATAAAAAATCGTTAACAATAGCTCCATATCAAAATTAGACCAACACAGAAATGTATCAGTAAAAATTAACATAACTTATTAATTTTTATTGAAAATCTTAGCAATTTGTTGTCAAAACTCTATCCCATTACAAATGATCAGGATTTGAAGTGTTTTTGGCGGATAGACTATCTACTAAATAATATACAGTTATGATACATCTTTTCATGTTGAGTTACTGATCTTGTATTAAAAAAATCTATCATAACTCAACATTAATCTCCTTTAAACCCTTTATCTATAAGCTTTCTATCTATCCCTTATCCTAAATTACTGAAGTTTTGACAAAAAGATAACCAAACTTATAAAGTATGATATAAATACGCTCAAATACAAAATGGTTTTTAGTGTGTATGATTATGCAAGAAATGTTGCAAGAAATAAAAAATTTTCCCCTATAATCAAGATGTGGTTTTAGAATTAATACTATCACTAGTAACTAATGATAGCGTTAAAGCAAGATCTGTTGTTGAATTAACAACTAATAAATATTTTCAGCGTAGTTGGTCAAGTGTATACAGAGCTATAGAGAATTTTTACTGTGTTCGTGATGAATCATTAAATATAAGAGATGAGCAACGTTTTAAGACTCGAGAAGATATAGAAAAATACTTAATAAGTAAACTGATTAATGAGGGTAAAAACTTACTGCAAATAGATACTACAGTGAGTAGCAAGAAAGATTCCAAGAAAGCAATTGATCGTACATATATTAGACAGAATGCTAATAACCGACCAGTTGCGGGTTATGAATATAGTGTAGTTTGCATCGGTGCTCAGCCTAAATGGTCTGTACCAATATCTATAAATAGAGTAAAATCAGATGAGAATAAGTATAGCAAAGGTAGCAAACAAATAATGAAAATTGTTAAGCAAATACCACAAAAGGCTCTAAATATAACAGTAGGTGATGCAGGTTATAGCGCTCTATCTTTTATTCACCCGCTGCACAATGAAGCAAATACGGTAACAATAACCCGCCAAAGAATTAATCGCAGTATTTACAAAATATATATAGAGGAGCAAAAAACAAGAGGTCGTAAAAGATCTTATGGAGCTAAGATTTCTTGTAGTAGTTCTGATAATTTACTGATTCCAGATACAGAAGAAACTGTAGTAAAGGCTACAAAAAATGGTGACATATCAATTAGTATTTCACTATTTAAGAATTATCTAATCAAGGGTAAGAAACAGCATATCATGTCTGATAAACCGCTGAATTTTATTCAGGTTAAGGTGTTAGATGCATCAGGAAATAGGAAATATAACAGAGATTTATGGTTATGTGTTTCTGGCCAACAAAAAGATAAAATCAGTGGTAAAGAAGTATATGAATACTATAGACAAAGGTTTGATATTGAGCATTTTTTTAAATTTGGTAAGTCAAAATTATTGATGGATAAATTTCAAACGAATGATCCAAATAAAGATGAGGATTATATGTTATTCGTAATGCTAGCGTACAACATATTGTATCATGCACAATCTTCAGTTAAGGCAAGAAAAGTAAGGGCATGGGATAAAAAAATCAATAGCAATATGTTGTCTCCAAGTGAAGTTTATAGATCTATGCCACAAATTGCCCTTGAAGAAATATTAGAAAAGTCTGTATCCAGAGGGATACCAGATCATAGAAATATTAGAAATAATCATCAGGTCAAACCATTTGCACCAGTAATACGCAAAAGTAATAAACACGGTAAGTTGGAAATTACAATAAAATCAAGTTTTGATGGAAGTAACCAAATTACCAAAACCTCATTTAATAAAAAGCTAGAATTACCAAATAATATTAGTAACAGGAGTTTCGCACTTAGCAAATAATATGCTAATCTAGAGAAAAATAGTTTTAGATAAAAATGACAAGATCAAAATGTAGCAAAGATTTATATAAATCATTCTTACAAGCAAGTAGTGTAAGATATACTAGCAAAGCATTATCTGAAGTAAGTCCATTAGATCTATCGCACGATAGTGCAAGTCGATGGTTAAAGAGTAAGGATTTTCGCCCTAGCGAAATCTATAGCAAAGTGTCAAAATATATTGATCTGGAAGATCCTTGTTTATTAGTGGGAGATGACACCTTATTGTCAAAGCAATACAGTAAGAGGATCGAGCTTGTAAATTATCAATATTCTGGGGCTGTACATGATGTTATACCTGGTATAGGAATGGTAAACTTACTGCATTACAATACTCAAATTGATCAATCTACTCCTGTAGATTATAGAATATATGATAAAGAAACTGATGGTAAAACAAAGAACGAGCATTTTTGTGATATGCTTACTTTAGCTAAAGAAAGAGGTATCAAGCCTGATGCTATAGTTATGGATGCTTGGTATAGTGGTTTGGATAATTTAAAACATATACGTAATTTAGGTTGGATATGGGTTACCAACCTAAGAAAAAATAGAAAAGTTAATCGTAATGTTAGCTTGGAAACTTTAGAGATTCCCGATGAAGGGCTAAAAATTCACCTACGTGGATACGGTTGGGTTACGGTATTTAAGTTTGTGGCAAAAAATGGTCGCATTGATTACATAACAACTAATTTAGAGAATCCTACACGTGAGCAAATAGAGAAAATTGTTAAGGCGCGTTGGTCTATAGAAGTTTATCATCGAGAATTGAAACAAACTTGTGGTATTGAATGCTGTCAGGCACGCACGGGTCGAGCTCAAAGAAATCATATTTGCCTTGCTGTATTGGCCTGGCTTGATATGAACAAAAGGAGGATAAATGAAAACATTACTTTATATCAACAAACTTGGGAAGTTATAAAAACATCAATTCAGAACAACATTAAATGGCTTCTAACTAATACACAATTTTGCTAAGTGCGAAACTCCTGAGTAAGTATAAACCAGCAATATTAGACAAAATTGCTACAGTTTTTGACACATTATGTACCCAAATAGAATAAATAAATTTTGTTATTACTAAAAAAGTATAAAAAAATTGGAATACATTTCTCCTTATGGAAAGGATTTTGTCAAAACTTCAGTTATACGAGATTTAGTGATAGCATAAGAAGTAACACAAGCTAGAATATGCACCAAGAAATTAACAGGAGATCTATGCCTTGTATGCTCTAGGTTCATTCTATTTTTTAGAGTCTTTTGCAATGATTGTGTAAATTTTTGTTGAGCCTATATTAACCTAAATTCTGGATTAGCTAATTTTGAGATATAGCAGGTTTGTTAGGTTTCATACAGTATGCAATTAGGGCGGATAAGATATGTACAAAGGCATTCCAAATTGATCTATGTCTTGTATGTTCGATCTCGAAAGCACCCTTCAGCACACTAAATACTGTTTCGATAATTGAGCGTTTGCGTAATAATATTTTTTCAAATAATGGGCTCTGTCTCATCAATTGTGTAAATTTCGTGAACCATTAAATTCTACCATCAAATTTGATCATAAAATGAGCCATAGCTTCATTCCAATTGGGGATAGGCATAGACCATTTTTTGGTAATATAATCAATTGTCAGATATAAAACTTTAAATACTGCGTCATCATTTGGAAAGATGCGTTTATTCTTAGTAACTTTTCTCAATTGGCTATTCAGCGATTCTATCGCATTTGTAGTGTAAATAATCTTACGAATCTCCTTTGGATATTGCAAGAAAATTATCAAATTATCCCAATTATTATACCAAGATTTAGCTATATGCGGATATTGCTTACTCCATTTTTGATCAAATGACTCAAGAGCTAATTCTGCTTCTTTTTCAGTAGCAGAAGTATAGATTAGTTTCAAATCCGCTGCTAATTGCTTTCTATCTTTATATGATACATATTTGAGGCTATTCCTGATCTGATGGACAATACAAATTTGATGTTCAGTTTTCGGATATACTGATGCAATAGCATCAGACATACCAGTTAGATTATCACTACAAGCAATTAAGATATCTTTTACTCCTCGATTCTTCATTTCAGTAAAATTACCAAGCCAAAATTTAGCTCCTTCATTCTCACTTATCCATAAGCCTAAAATATCCTTTCTGCCAGATAAATCTATTCCTAAAGCTACATATACTGATTTATTAATTAAAAATTTTTTGTCAAAACTTCAGTAAATTAGCGTTGAGAGATTAAATTTACGAGCGAGTCGGCTAGGGGTATATTAAATACGTGAGCACAATCGAGACTCGCTAAATTTGCTGTATCAACCTTATTGCTTGAAGCTATTAATCACTAAAGCTTTGGTTGATATTTTTCCTAGCACTTCTTATATCTTTTAAGCGTTCATGGACTTTTTCAAAGACTTGTTTAGGGAGGACAGAAGTATTAATTTGTAAAAATTCGTCATCTTTTAGCTTGATAGAGAAAGAGGGGTCTTGAAATTCTGGACCATCGATTTCTCTAGCAATTTTTATATAATAACCGATAATATGGCTGTTATAATAATCGCTTTTACTGATCATTTTTTTAGCTATCTTATTAATATTCATATCAGTTTTAGCAGTATAAGTAACAGTTAGTGCAATACCTAGCATTAGACGCTGTCTATGGCTAAAGGGAATATCTGAAGATAGAATAAATTCTGAAACGAAATTAGCTCTGAGTGTTTTATCGATATTTTTGTTATACTGAGCAAGCATTATAGCTAGCTCGACTGTTATTAGAGTGGTATTATCTGGATTAATGAGAAGATATTTTACGGCTTCAATATATTGATCGATTTTACATATATTTCTATCAAATTTTACTAATCTCTTAACTCGCTCATAAATAATATCTTTTTCTTTTTCATTATCCGGTAGTGAATCAAATCTCACCCCTTCTTTTAAGCCATAATTTGAGATGATAATTTTTTCTGGAGAAAACACTTTAATCATCGCTTTTATTACTAAAACAGCGTTATAATTAATCGCTTTTTGTTCATAATAGCTAAGCTTTAACTTATCGATTTGTGATAATTTTTCCAAATATAATTCAAATTCTACACGGCTTATTTCAAAGTTATGTAAATTTTTAAGAGGGTAATTAATAGACTCCATATATATTCGGCTCATTAAACGCAATGCACCACCGATTAAATATAGGTTAGGATAATGCTCAAGACCAAATTCTTTTTCAATTAATTCTGTAATAAGCCCAAGATTATCAAAATTATTATTAGCAAGAATCCGTGTGCCAAGCGGTAGCGATTTTAACTTACCAACTTTTTTATCCGCAATTTGTGCAAGCTCTAAGCTGCCGCCACCAAGATCAGCTACAATACCTGAAGCGTCGCTAATTCCTGAAATTAAACCGGCAGCAGTTAAATAAGCTTCACGTTCACCTGAGATAATCTCAACTTCAATATTGAATTTCTTTTCGATTATTGCTTTAAATTCTTCTGCTTTTGGGTGTCCCCTGAGTATAGCTGTTGCAACGCATCTGATATTAGTAACAGAAAGCTTAGTAAAAATATGAGTGAGATATTGTAGAGATAAATATGTTTGATGTTTTATATCTAAATTATCTAAATTGAGTAGATTGGTTAAATAATTTTTGAATTTATAATTAAAAATTTCAGGAGCTCCAAGCTCATCGGTTTCATACACTACAGCTCTTAAAGCATTTGAACCGATATCAATAATAGCTGAACGCATCTTCGTATATACTTCTTTTCTTTTAAGAGTAGAATTATACTCAAATCATTTGGGTATATATTACTCACTGTTTTCTGGAGCAACAGCAGCCTCTTCTGTCTCATTAGAAGTTTCGTTATTATTTGCTCGCGGATCAAAAGGTACTTGAGTAGGTACAAAAGTCGGCGGTAATAATCTACTGGTAAAAAACTTATCCTCAAAATATTTAATCTTACGAGATTTTATCGGAGGAAAAGACTCTATTAAAACAATCTGCTCGTCTCTTGGTAACTGTATTACTTCTTGAGGTAAAAGTAAAGCCCTTTGAACTTGAGAAACATTTTGTGTTCTAGTAGAAATATTAAGGTCAAAAAATATAGGTTTGCTGAATGATCTTTGTTCTATAGTTTTATTACCGACTAATTGTGATATTAAATTTGCGGTTTCATAGTTATTTGCAGCAAAGGTAATACGATATGTTGAGTTAGATAAGAAAGAGTTCATACCCGCATCTTCATATGTTCCTTTTAGCTGCTGGGTATCTTGAATAATTAAGAATAAACGAACTCTATAACCCCTGAAATAAGCAATACCTGCTTTGAACATATCCATCTTACCAAGTGTTGGGAACTCATCAAGTAAGAACATCACGCCATAAGGTTCTTCTTTTAAATCAGGCATTTTTCGGCTTAAAAACTCTGTAGCTTGCTGATAAAATACCTGCATTAATTTCTGCAAACGTTGTATATTATCAGGAGTAAGACCTACATATACAGTTGTTTTTATTTTCTTGAATTCTTGTACATTAAAATCGGAAGAAGCAGTAGCAGAGTCAATTAATGGGTTTGCCCATAACTCAAGTGATGAGTTCATGGTTGATATAACACCTGAACGCTCTTTATCGGCTTTTTGTAGGAAAGCTGCAATATTCATATATGCAACAGGGTGAATTATCCCGCCTAAAGTATCAAGCACAACCGCTAGATTATATACTATGTCATCACTTCTCATGGTACGCACCACTTCACCAAAGGATTTGGTTTTAACAGGATTGGCTATTAAATATAAAGTTACGCCCAAGAATAAGCTTCGTGCTTCATTATTCCAGAAATCCTTTTCAGGCATGATAAGGTTTGAAATTTTTTGTACGTCATCAACCATTTGCCCAGGCTTAGTACTAACCCAGTCAATCGGATTATAGCAGTGAGTAATACCATCTGGGTTAGATGGCTCCCATACAAAGACTTTCTGACCTTGTTTCTCACGCCAACCGCTCGTTAAGCCATGGTTTTCAAGTTTTATGTCATGAACAACTACTGAATCACTCCAAAATAATAGGTTAGGTATAACAAAGCCCACACCTTTACCAGAACCGGTAGGAGCAAATAATAAGGCGTGCTGGAATCCATCAGCAACAAAATAACCACCACTATCAACTCCGATTAGCATACCTTTTTTAGCTCTAAGACCAGCCGATTCAACATCTGCAGGACTTGCCCACCTAGCATCACCATAGACTTTTTCAGGTTGCTCAAAAAATTGTAGTGATTTGATTCTCTCAAAGTTTTTAATGTAAAATATTATAACGACAAGAGCAGGACCAAGAAGTGAAGCAAGTAGCTTTAATTTTAAATAGTTATAATCAGAGATTTTTAATTGTCCCCAAACGCTAACAAGCCAATAAGCCCATTTGTAAGCAATATTTATAGCAGTTACATCTACTCCAAGAGTCCCAATTTCATTGGTAAAGATTGCAACAAATGCACCACTTATCCATAAGGTACTAAAAATAACAACCGGATGAATTATAGCATGACCGAATATATTTCTAGTGACTTTGAGTATGTTATGCCATTCCATTTAGTAATCCTTGATTTTTATTTTTATGTCATTGCGAGCGACTAAAAGGAGCGTGGCAATCTCAGGAGTCTTGTACTGTTTTATGAGATTGACGCGTCGATGCTATGCATATCCTCGCAATGACGCTCTCACTACACCATTCCTTCGGCGTTTTTATTCTTTTTATAATATACTTCCGATACATATCTTTTACCGCCACTGCCACGTTTTAATTGTACTACAATATCTACAACTGTTAAAATATATTTTTGTACTTCTTCAGGTGGCATACCAAGATCAGCTTGCATAACCATCAATTTTAGTTGTTCAATTGCCATAGCAGGACTATCAGCGTGAAGTGTAGATATAGAACCTGGGTGACCAGTATTAATAGCTCGCAAGAAACTGAAAGCTTCTTGACCTCGAAGCTCACCAACTATAATTCTATCAGGTCTTAAACGCAAACACGCTTCTATTAGATCTTGAGTAGTAACATTTGCTCGTCCTTGTCCGCCTTTAGAAGCAAGCAAATGAACTCTATTAGGGTGACTAGATAATACAACCTCACGAGCATCTTCTACTGTAATTAATCTTTCCAATTGAGGTATTTCAGTAAGTGCTGCATTAGTGAAAGTAGTTTTACCTGTTGAAGTACCGCCGCTAATTATAATATTTTTCTTTGAAATAACTGCATGTTTGATAAATTCTTTTATCTTTTTTTCAGCTAAATATTCGTTTAGAATTATTTCATCTTGATCTACTAAACTTTCTGTTGCAGTTTCATCAAAAGCTCCCATTTTAGCATATTCATCTAGAGTTAGGTTCATACCGCTCGGCTTTCTTATAGAATAAATGATTTGTCCTATTTCACAAGCAGGAGGGAATACTATTTGAATACGATAACCATTTGGAAGTGTTGCTGAAAGTAAAGGCTTTTCCTCTGAAATCATTTGTTCAGTAGATTGAGCAACTAAACGTCCAAGCGAAAGTAAATGTTCTGCGTCAAGCTCTGGTAATTGTTTAGAATATATATATCCTTTCTTCTCAACCCATGCTTCTCCAGGTTTATTAACCATAATCTCGTTAATACCATCTTCAGCAAATAATTCTTTAAACGGTAATAAAAATGTCTCTAAGGCAGCAAATGCATCACTCATTTTACTACCTTTGATTTTGTTAAAACAGTAACAGGGAATTTATAATCCTTATTAACGTATATCTTAATCGGAGTACCTTGATTAATCGTTGTAGTAGGTTTAAATTGCTGCTGAGTTGTCATATTTTGTACAGTATTAGTAATATCTGTAAAAGCTTGCGTAGAAGCTTGCTGTGCCTGAGTTGGATTCGATGCTATAGAAGTACTAGTAAGCAAGCTTGAAGCAGCTGTATTAACCGCTTGTACTAATGTAGCTAGCCTCTGTTCAGGTGTATTTGCCGAAGAAGCATCTTGGGCAGTTGTACAGGCTTGTGTCATTGTAGTATAGGCAGTAGATGTTTTATCAGTAATAGCAGCTAAAACATTTGTACAAATTGTAACTATTCTTGTATTTGGATTCAAACTAGTATTTTGGGAAATTGTTTGAGCAGTATTTAATAACTGAGTAGCAATAGCACTATTAGTAGCAGCAGCTTGTGAGTTTATAGGTGGAGGTACTAATTTATCGAGAACCTTGGCAATTCCTATATTGAAAGCAGACTGTAATACTGAGTTAGCAAACTGCTCCTTATATTTGTTATCTACTCTTCCTTGCACTCCTGGTCTTCCTAAATTATCGACTGCAGGCGAATCAAATGCTATAGTATAGCCATTAGTTAAGTCTATTCTATCCCATATTACAGAAACTCTACCATAGCTATCTGCTGAAGTTGAAGTTGCATATTTACCAAATACTTTCGATCCTTTTGGTATTAATATTATTTTATCTTTCTCAGAATATACATCTCTACTAATAATAGCTCTTATTTCGCCACCAAGATCGCTATTTATAGCTGTTTCAAGCACTGCCTCAATGAATTTACCACGCCCTAAGATTAAAGACATGTCACCACGATCTTTAAATACTGCATCCGCAGCAACTTGTTCAGCTGTCTTCTTAGGTTCTACGCCGCTAACTAGCACAATAGATGATGTTCTTTTTGCTTGTTTACGCTTCTTTTCCTCATCACTTTCAACTAAAGGTCCGTTTGTTGAAGGTAACGAAATAGGCGGAGCTGGAAGTGTTTTTGACTTATCCGTTTCTACTGGGGTAGTTGGAGGTGGTGGAGCTGTCGGTGTCTCAAGCTTTGGTGGATCCGGTAATTTAGGTATTTCAGGTACGTTATCTGAATTATCTTCAACAGGTTTAACAATATTGCTAGGTATATTAGTATTTTGAATTTCTTCTTTTTTAGGAGCAAAGAAAAGAGAATAAAAAATATATATAAGAACACCGCAAATTACAACTACGATAGCGATACTTTTATTAAAACTCACTGAAACTTTTGATAATTCTTTTTGAACTTCAGGTGTATCTGCTCCTGATAAAGAACTGTTATTGTTTTGCTCTTCGGCCATATTTAAATTATATTATAGTTTGTTGTTATTAAGTAGCAATCGTCATTGCGAAGAGCATCGTAGAATCGACGTGGCAATCTCAGGAGTTTGCTTTATGAGATTGCCGCACTCCTTGCAGTCGTTCGCAATGACGTAAACTATACTAGTATCGTGCCATGTAATGATTGCTTGTTCTATTCTTAGAATAGTCAAATTTAATTACATATACTAACTCTTTCTCATGCCCTTCCATTAACTCAACAGAAGAAATATCAAATTCATATGTTCTTTTGTTAGTTATGATAGTCATATTAGTACGAATATATTTTTCAAGAGGTTTGATAAATAAACGATTACCAATAGGAGTTAGTTTCCACGCATAGGCGTCTCCAAGAATGATATTTTGAACTTCTTCATTTTTAGCAAATTCTATATGTGCTTGAAAACCGAAATGCAGTGTTAATAAATAAACTTCATTAGGATTATATATATATGTTTGTATCCTATTATCCCTAGTTATAGATAAATCATCCAAATAATTATTACTGATATTACTACATGGATCATTTTCTAAAAGTGGACAGTCAGCATTAGCTATTAAGCCACTTAAGTATATAAAAATTAAAAAACAAAATCTAACTATTATCATCGTCTACCCTATATCCGTTAACTTGAAATCCTACAGGATTTATATCAAGTTCTGAATCTGTTAATTGCATTGGTACGTAAGTATAACTTACCACTGCTATTTTATTATAAACTGTTTGATTTCCTGTTGCTTCATTTACGGAAAATCTAACTATATATTTGTCTGAGGCAATTTTTGACCATGACTTTACTACTAAATAAGTCGTATTATTTTCCTGATACTTTAAACTTGGATCGTTGTTCTTATCTCTTATATACCCAAGATAACCATAAAAAACATTACTAGTTGAAAGTAATCTTATAGTAGTGCGTGCCAAGGTAGTGAAATCAACAAAATTATATGTTTCCCTTGCATTTATATATTTTTTTATAAAATATCTTGTAAGAGACTCATCTGCAGTAAGCACTGGTGATGAAATAGGCTCTACTACTGATGCACGACCGGTAGTGTCATCAAGTTGAATGACAAAAGGATCAAACTGTTTAGATTTTACTACAAAAGCTATTACTAAAGTAGATATTACCATAAAAATTGATAATATTATCAGTAATATTATTAATAAGCTACGTTGAACAATCAGCTTATCAGCACGTTCTTCATACCAATTTTGAGTTATCTTTAGCGGATTTGCTTGGTTTTGCTCGCTCTTTGCATCATTTTGTGCTTTATCACTTGATTTAAAGGAGCCGAATATATTATCTAACATACTTCTATTGTTATATTAAACGGTTACTAGCGAAATAAGTGTCATTGATATATTTATGCTATATCTATTATAGAATTAACCGGTCTTCTTACACAAGGATTCATACTTAACTCTGCTTCATCATTAATTTCAGCTGCAACGCACGGGCTTTTAATTTCGTAAGGTGCTGAGGGTGTACATGATAATAATTGTGAAAGCATAATTAATAACACCCAAAACTTGAATAATTTTAACATCTTAAATATATAATAGTGGTTTATTTTATTACCTAGTTTAAATTAGCTTAGTATATAATTGTTCACAAGCATTTTTTACAAAAATTTATTTTAAGTGTAAAAAAATATTAAAAAGATTGTAAACATTATATAACAATAATATTGATGCAATATTATTACCATCAATAATTATTATTGTATAATTTAAATTTATAAATTATTTATTTTAATCTCTCAGGGTTTAATTCCCCGAAGCTCTGCTTCGTGATATCATAAGAAACAACTAAAACTTTTTTAGATACCTTGTAGCTCTGCTGCGAGGAGCATCATTTTACAATTAAGTAGTATTTTGGTATTGTAGCAACAATATAAAGTTATTTTATAACTTAAATGATCTTAAATTAAATTAACAAATGATAATTATATTAAAATAATTATGCTAAGGTTATGGGAATAAAAATACACATCAATTACTAAATAATTATGGATCCAGTACTTAGTGCCGTACAAGAATATGTTAAATCCGGCGAATATTTTAGTGATGCAAGAAAATGGTACAGCTTTAAATATGTAGTGCCGTTGAGTAGTAGGTCTCTTTTACTTTTAGCATGTGCAACATTTACATTATTACTTGCTATAATTTGTATAAATATTGATGTATTATTACCTATAAACGAAAAAATAAGCTACTTGATAAGATCTAGTACCGAAAAACAAGCTACTATTACTAATACTAAAGAATCTACATTGCGTGATCCTTATGGTTCTGTTGCTAATATTATGCTCAAAAATTATGTGCTACAGCGAGAAGAATATAATTATGATTTATTAAAACAACAATTTGTCTTTATTAAAAATAGTTCTACAAGTATTGTTTATATGCAATTTGCTAATTTTATGAATATTGATAACCCACTATCACCGGTTATGCGATATCAAAAATTATATAGGCGTTCAATTAGTATAACATCAATTCAGAATATAAATAATAATGAAGTAGTTGTTACTTTTGAGTCATTAGCTAAAAATAGTGCAGGGGAAGTTTTAGAAAATATGTTATGGGAAGCAAAAATAGGTTATATAATGGATTCTATCAGTGCAAATCTTCCGCCTAATGCTCCATTTAACTTTACTGTTACCAGTTATAAGCTAAAATTATTAAAAGATAAAAACCAGAAATAATATGAAGCGATTAATAATATTTTTTACAATTATATTTTTTACATTAAATATATTTGCTATTAGAGAGTCAAGACCTTTGGGGCAAGATTCTCGTTTAAGAGTTATGGTTTATAACCCTGATGATGTTTTTAAATTTACAGGATATTACGGCTATCAAGCAAGTATAGAACTTGCAAGAGATGAAGAAATAGTGAGTATCTCTATGGGTGATACTACTTCTTGGCAAATAGTACCTGCAGGTCATAGGATTTTTATTAAACCGATGGAGCAGGATGCCACTACTAATATGACTTTAATTACTAATAAACGAACATATTTCTTTGAACTATACGCTGCTGAAACTCTTGATATGCGTGATCCAGAAATGGTTTTTAACGTCAAGTTCCTCTATCCTGATGATGAAAATGATAATGCTGGTGGTCACATGCAAACTTATATTGCCTCTTCAGCAACCCCTGATCTTAATCATCCAGAAAAATATAACTTCAACTATTATATTAGCGGTAGTGAAGAAATAGCTCCTATTAAAATTTTTGACGATGGCGAATTCACCTATCTACAATTTAGAGATAAAAATTCTGAAATTCCTGGTATTTTTGCTGTAGATGATTCACTGCGTGAGTCTTTAGTAAATTATCGCCTCGCTCCAGATAACCCTAATTTAGTTATTCTTGAACAAGTATTCCCAAAACTTGCTGTGCGTAAAGGTAAAAAGATTACTTGTATATTCAATGAATCTTTTAGAGCCGACTGAGTTCTGTCATCCCGTGGCTTGTCCACGGGATCCAGAAAAAATTTTGATTAAAAGACTGGATCCCGTAGTCAAGCCACGGGATGACAATTTTATGTCCCACTTAATATATTTTTTTGCTTTAATATTACTTACTTCGGGTTTGTTTATAATGCTTACAAGCCATAATTATATTCATAAGGTTATTGGACTTGGGGTTTTTCAAAGTTCAGTATTAGTTTTTTATTTAGCTTTGGGTAAAGTTAAAACAGGTATTGTACCTATTATGCAAGAAGGCGTCACTACCTACACCAGCCCATTGCCTCACGTATTGATGCTAACAGCTATAGTAGTGGGCTTTGCAACACTTAGCGTAGCTCTAAGTCTCATATATCAAATTTATAAACATTTTGGTACAATATCAGAAAACGAAATTAGTTTTGATACATAGATATATTTCTAGTATGTTATTTATGTATTGTCATCCCGTGATTTCTTCACGGGATCCAGTTAAAAATACTTATAAAATTAGTATTTTTTATTATTTTCTGGATACCGTGGACAAGCCACGGTATGACACCGAATCAGTTTTGAATAAAAACCCATGATCTTAGCTAAGCATTTTCCTATCTTACAAATATTATTCCCATTTGCAGGTGCATTACTTGCGACAGTATTTTTTCGTTTTATTTTATTAACTCGAATCATTACTATCTGCTCTATTTTAACAAGCTTTATAATTAGTATTTATGGATATTCTATTGTAAAAAATACTGAGATTTCTTATGTGATGGGAGGGTGGACTTCGTCTATTGGAATTGAGTATTATCTAACCTCTTTGAATCAAGCTATTATTGTTTACCTTAATTCGGTTTTATTATTCTTTCTAATTTTTTGCTATAACCTCACTAACCAAACTATCCTAAAATATATTAATCACAATAGAAGAGCTTTATTTTACGCCATATTGTTGTTTGCTCATATGGGTTATTTAGGAATGGTTAGTACTAATGATTTCTTTAATTTATATGTGTTTATAGAGATTTCAGCACTTAGTAGTTATGTTTTGATAGCTAGCGGTGGTAACCATAAATCCTTAATCGGTGCTCTTGATTATTTAATAATGGGTAGTATCGGTGCAACCTTAATTCTTATGGCCATAGGCTTTCTGCTAAGTATTACCGGTAGTTTAAATATGCTAGATGTAGCCAGATTTTTACAAAAATATTCTAATTCACGTATTGTAACTTTATCTATAGGATTTTTCTTAATAGGGGTTATTTTAAAGACTGCTTTTTTCCCTATGCATTTTTGGATGATGAGAGCTTATAGTGCTACTGCCTCGGTGATTTTAGTATATTTGGCAGGAATTTCGACAATAATAGGTGTATATATAATATATAAATTTACCTATCTCATTATAAATTATGAAACGATTAAACTAGCAATTAACCATTTTATAAGACCTATTGCTTTATTGACGCTTATCATAGCTCCATATTTTGCTTATAAAGCTGAGAATTTTAAGAAAATTATAGTCTATTCGTGTATTACTCAAATAGGCTATGTATTTTTATTATATGTTACCGATAGCGGTATGAAAATTTTACCATGTTTATTGATTATAGATAGTGTAAATAAAATAGCTCTTTGTCTAATTGCTGCTTATAAAGAAGCATATCAGAAAAAACCAAACCAAGTTTTAGTAATAATAGCTGTAATTTGTAGCAGCGGCTTGCCAATTAGTCCGTTATTTTTTGTTAAGGTAAGTATTCTAGAATTATTTTTAAAGCAAAATCTATTATTAGATTTTATAATAATTTTACTAAGCTCGGTAGGATCATTATTCTATCACTATAAAATGGTGAAACTTTTATTTTTGCAAAAGCAAGAATCAACTTAAGAAAAGAAAAACTGAAGTTTTGACAAAAATTCTAATTTTTCTGACTAAAGTAAAAAATTATATTTAAAGTTAAATATTTAGTGCTGTTATCAGCTTAAAGGCGATATTTCTACAATTTAAAGTAAATTATTGGATATATAATACAAATTATAGATTGATACACTCGCCACTTTTTTTAATCTCTCAGGGTTTAATTCCCCGAAGCTCTGCTTCGTGATATCATAAGAAACAACTAAAACTTTTTTAGATACCTCGTAGCTCTGCTGCGAGGAGCATCATTAAAAATTTTTTGTCAAAACTTCAGGAAAAAGCTTTTGATGTTATTACTTGTATAAGCCGAGAGTATCTTCGGTGTCATCCCGTGGCGGCATTGTTGCGTGATTCCGATGTCATTCCTGCGAAAGCAGGAATCCAGGAAAAAAAGCATAAATACAGCAAATTTTTAAAAATGATGCTCCTCGCAGCAGAGCTACGAGGTATCTAAAAAAGTTTTAGTTGTTTCTTATGATATCACGAAGCAGAGCTTCGGGGAATTAAACCCTGAGAGATTAAAAGCTCGCTTTATACTAGATTCCTGCTTTCGTAGGAATGACATATAGGGCATTTTTCGATCCACGCAGGCAATGCCGCCACAGTATGCTACTAAAGATGCTTTTCGAGATACGTAACAACGCCGGAAAAGCTAACTAGATGACACAAAATAAACTCCTGAGATTGCCACACCTTGGCTAGGCATCTTCTCGCAATGGCGTTGATAACTAATAAAAACATAATAACATGCTAGCACAATTTACTACTCCGAATCTTTTGATTCTATCAACTTTACTAGTTGGTATGCTGAATTTAACTAGTCCGTTTGTGACTAAAGAAGATAGTTTTACACGTAATTTTTTACTTATTGCTATCGGGATTTTTTTCTTTAGTAATGTTCTGATTATTGATTGGGTGTTTTTAAAAGACGTAAGGGCAGGGTTTAAGTTCCATATTTTCGGTAATTATTTTATAGGTTTTCATCTTGAACCTTTAGGGCTTATCTTCTTAAGCTTAATCAGCTTTTTATGGATTTGCTCGCTGCTTTACACTCCTCAATATCTTGCTATTAATAATATAGAAAACTCTTCAAGGTTTTTATTCTTCTTTAATCTAACTATTCTCATAGGTAGCTTAATTGCACTATCTAGTAACCTGTTTACGATGTTTATTTGTTATGAGCTTGTAACAATTTCTACGGCTTTTTTAATAGGGCATACTAAAAATAATATAGTACTTACGGGATTATATAAATATTTAAAAATTTTGATGATCACCGGAATCATGTTATTTTTGCCGGCTATTATAATCATTTATGCTAAAATCGGTAATGGGGATTTCGGAAGTAAAGGACTAATGCTAGAGCATTTTTCTAAAAATCAGTCTATTCTTTTATTGCTAATGTTTATTTTCGGTATTGCAAAGACAGCGATTTTTCCAGTACATTCATGGCTTCCCGCAGCAATGGTTGCACATTATCCCGTTAGTAGCTTACTGCATGCAGTGATAGTAGTAAAAACTGGTTTATTTTGTATTTATAAAATTTTAGTATATATATTTGGCTTATCGTACTTACAAGAAATATTTGGAGCGTTTAACTGGTTGATTTTTATCCCAATAGTAAGTATTTTTTATAGCACATTTAAAGCTTTCGGAACGGATAATATCAAGAAAATACTTGCCTATTCCACCATGAACCAATTAGGCATAGCGTTACTTAGTGCTTTTATGCTAACGCCTAAGTCCTTAGCCGCTGCAACTCTGCATTTAGTATCGCATTCTTTTACAAAGATTTGTTTATTTTATAGTATGGGAAGTATTTATAGCCTAAAGAAAGCCAATCAAGTGCAGGATTTAACAGGTACTTCAAAAGAATTCCCATTGATTTCTTTTATGATATTAATATCGTCATTATCGTTAATCGGTATTCCGGTTTTAAGCGGCTTCATAAGTAAATTCTCGATTTTACTGGCAGCAGCCGAGCAGAATCAGTTTATCGTGATGGCTGTTATAATAATTAGTAGTATATTTTCAAGCTTGTATCTTATCAAAATATTAGGATTTATTTACAAACCTTCTTCTACTGAAACGTCAAATATCACAAAGCAGCCTCCGCAGCTTATGCAAATAAGTATCATGATCTGCTGTGCTGCTGTGATATTCTTTTATTTCATCCAAATTCTAATCAAGAAGTTTTTAGGATATATTTAAATTTATACTTTTCTGTACAAAAGTGTTGCATCGCCGTAGCTAAAAAAACGCATTTGTTCTTTTATGGCATACCCATATAGCTCGTGCATTTCTTTAAACTGAAGTTTTGACAAAAAGATAGCCAAACTTATAAGTTATGATATAAACGCCAATTTAGGATAAGAGCAGTTGTTCTGGAGCTAAAGCATCAAGTTTTATACGAGATTTAGTGATAGCATAAGAAGTAACACAAGCTAGAATATGCACCAAGAAATTAACAGGAGATCTATGCCTTGTATGCTCTAGGTTCATTCTATTTTTTAGTATAATGATGCTCCTCGCAGCAGAGCTACGAGGTATCTAAAAAAGTTTTAGTTGTTTCTTATGATATCACGAAGCAGAGCTTCGGGGAATTAAACCCTGAGAGATTAATTATAGAACTTTCCGTTAACAGCTCAGAATAGCTTATTTCAGGCTTTCTTGTAGGGTTTTTATTAATTAATGGTAGAAATGATTTATTAATCCACTGCTCGCTAATTTTACAAAAATCATCGACAAAACAAAATAATGCAGTAATATCTTTCTTCATGGGGATACTCTTGTTTTTTTGCTAAAAATTATATAGAGTATCTTCTATCCCTTGTAAATACTTACTTCCAAACCTAGATTAATCCAGAATTCAGGTTATGAGTGTGTCTGATATTAAAACACAATTGCAAGAATTATATGGAGCTGAGATCAGTGAGAGCCTAATCAGCAGGATTACAGATGAAGTCAGGAGTTTCGCACTTAGCAAATAATATGCTAATCTAGAGAAAAATAGTTTTAGATAAAAATGACAAGATCAAAATGTAGCAAAGATTTATATAAATCATTCTTACAAGCAAGTAGTGTAAGATATACTAGCAAAGCATTATCTGAAGTAAGTCCATTAGATCTATCGCACGATAGTGCAAGTCGATGGTTAAAGAGTAAGGATTTTCGCCCTAGCGAAATCTATAGCAAAGTGTCAAAATATATTGATCTGGAAGATCCTTGTTTATTAGTGGGAGATGACACCTTATTGTCAAAGCAATACAGTAAGAGGATCGAGCTTGTAAATTATCAATATTCTGGGGCTGTACATGATGTTATACCTGGTATAGGAATGGTAAACTTACTGCATTACAATACTCAAATTGATCAATCTACTCCTGTAGATTATAGAATATATGATAAAGAAACTGATGGTAAAACAAAGAACGAGCATTTTTGTGATATGCTTACTTTAGCTAAAGAAAGAGGTATCAAGCCTGATGCTATAGTTATGGATGCTTGGTATAGTGGTTTGGATAATTTAAAACATATACGTAATTTAGGTTGGATATGGGTTACCAACCTAAGAAAAAATAGAAAAGTTAATCGTAATGTTAGCTTGGAAACTTTAGAGATTCCCGATGAAGGGCTAAAAATTCACCTACGTGGATACGGTTGGGTTACGGTATTTAAGTTTGTGGCAAAAAATGGTCGCATTGATTACATAACAACTAATTTAGAGAATCCTACACGTGAGCAAATAGAGAAAATTGTTAAGGCGCGTTGGTCTATAGAAGTTTATCATCGAGAATTGAAACAAACTTGTGGTATTGAATGCTGTCAGGCACGCACGGGTCGAGCTCAAAGAAATCATATTTGCCTTGCTGTATTGGCCTGGCTTGATATGAACAAAAGGAGGATAAATGAAAACATTACTTTATATCAACAAACTTGGGAAGTTATAAAAACATCAATTCAGAACAACATTAAATGGCTTCTAACTAATACACAATTTTGCTAAGTGCGAAACTCCTGGAAGTAATAGATGAGGTCAAGATTTGGCAGAGTAGACCTCTTGAATCAGTATACCCTATAGTATATTTTGACTGTTTAGTAGTGAAAGTAAGACAAGATAAACTTATTATTAATAAATCAGTATATGTGGCTCTGTCTCATCAATTGTGTAAATTTCGTGAACCATTAAATTCTACCATCAAATTTGATCATAAAATGAGCCATAGCTTCATTCCAATTGGGGATAGGCATAGACCATTTTTTGGTAATATAATCAATTGTCAGATATAAAACTTTAAATACTGCGTCATCATTTGGAAAGATGCGTTTATTCTTAGTAACTTTTCTCAATTGGCTATTCAGCGATTCTATCGCATTTGTAGTGTAAATAGTCCCTCCGCCAAAACTCTAAAAAATATCACTTGTGTCACTAATTTCCAAAAATAGTGCGATTTTAGAGCAAATTACTCTAATTTTGAGGGCTGATTTTAAATTTTTGTATTAAAAACCACACTATTTCCCAAAATGCATTCATTTTTTTATTGTCATTTTTTTGTATTTCCATAAGCTTTTGATATAAAACCTTTCATTTTCTTATGGATTTTACTATGCATTTTTGCCTTAAAACCCTATTGCCTATAAGGCTTTTAGAGTTTTGGCGGACGGACTAAATAATCTTACGAATCTCCTTTGGATATTGCAAGAAAATTATCAAATTATCCCAATTATTATACCAAGATTTAGCTATATGCGGATATTGCTTACTCCATTTTTGATCAAATGACTCAAGAGCTAATTCTGCTTCTTTTTCAGTAGCAGAAGTATAGATTAGTTTCAAATCCGCTGCTAATTGCTTTCTATCTTTATATGATACATATTTGAGGCTATTCCTGATCTGATGGACAATACAAATTTGATGTTCAGTTTTCGGATATACTGATGCAATAGCATCAGACATACCAGTTAGATTATCACTACAAGCAATTAAGATATCTTTTACTCCTCGATGCTTCATTTCAGTAAAATTACCAAGCCAAAATTTAGCTCCTTCATTCTCACTTATCCATAAGCCTAAAATATCCTTTCTGCCAGATAAATCTATTCCTAAAGCTACATATACTGATTTATTAATAATAAGTTTATCTTGTCTTACTTTCACTACTAAACAGTCAAAATATACTATAGGGTATACTGATTCAAGAGGTCTACTCTGCCAAATCTTGACCTCATCTATTACTTCATCTGTAATCCTGCTGATTAGGCTCTCACTGATCTCAGCTCCATATAATTCTTGCAATTGTGTTTTAATATCAGACACACTCATACCCTTCGCATATAAGGATATTATCTTTTGGTCTAAGCCATCTATTCTTGTTTGTTTCTTTGAGACTATTATAGGTTCAAATTTACCTTGTCTGTCTCTTGGAACATTTATCTCTATAGTACCATTCTCACTAATCAGATTCTTACTAAAACTACCATTCCTCGCATTCTCAGTTTCAGCTCTATCATACTTGCTATAACCTAAATGTTCTGACATCTCAGCATGCAGTGCTCGCTCTAAAATACCCTTGGTTAATTCCTTAATTAATCCATTCTGACTTAGTACTGTTTTTAAATCTACTCCGCCTTCTATCAGCAAATCTATTGCTTCATTTATTTTTTTATTCTTCTCTATTTGCATTTCTGTTACCTATATTTTTAATTACTTCTAATATAGGCTCAACAAAAATTTACACAATCATTGCAAAAGACTCGTATATGTTGACTAACGAATATTAGAATTACCCTCAACGAACATTAAAATTACCTATAAAAAAGAAGTAACTATGGACAGTAAAATCGAATAAAAATTTATTTTTAAATATTTAAATATTATTCGAGAATTACTGATGACATGTACAAATAACCAAGTAGGTATTTTAATGCAAAAGATCAAAAAATATAATCAGATAATTTCTGCTGCAAAAGCAGGTATGAGTGTAAAAACGGCACGTAAGTATTTACGTATTAATCTCTCAGGGTTTAATTCCCCGAAGCTCTGCTTCGTGATATCATAAGAAACAACTAAAACTTTTTTAGATACCTCGTAGCTCTGCTGCGAGGAGCATCATTTTATCTACTAAACTTTCTTCAGGAGAGTAATATTTATTAATAATATTACGAGATTTTTTTAATGCTATGCTTAATGGAGAAATTATCATCTCATTTTCTTTAAGAATAAATACTACTTTATCACCTTCTTTTAAATGTAATTGTTTTCTATATGAAGCCGGTATAGAAATTTTACCACCCTTGGCTATTTTTGCACTATTTACCATATGTATATCATCTATTCATAAAATTATATATTATACCAAAAACAATAATAGTACTAACTAGTTTTCACTTAAAGCCCACTCCATCTTTTAATCAGATTAGTTTCGATATCGAAAAGGTCTAAAACTCTAGCGATAGAGTGGTTTACTATATCATCTATCTCTTTAGGTTTGCTATAAAAAGCCGGAATTGGTGGTGCTATAATTCCGCCATAATTTGCTACTTTCAGCATATTTTCAATATGTCCTATATGCAGAGGTGTTTCGCGAGTCATTAAAACGAGCTTTCTTTTATCTTTTAATACTACTCCTGCTGCTCTAGTAATTAAATTATCTTCCATTGCATGAGCAACGCTAGCTAAAGTCCTCATACTGCATGGTGCTATTATCATGCCAGAAGTTTTAAACGAACCACTTGCAATAGCAGCTCCTATATCTTTATTGCTATAGTGATGATTTGCAAGAGCTTTTACCTTTTCTATAGAATATTCAGTTTCAGCTTTTATAGTAAGAGCGGCTCCATCTGAAATAACTAAATGAGTTTCTATATTTTGTTCTTTTAATACTTCAAGCAAACGAATCCCATATATTGCTCCTGAAGCTCCAGAAATTGCTATGATAATTTTTTTCATCGATGTTTTTATACTGAAGTTTTGACCAAAATTCTAATTTTTCTGACTAAAGTAAAAATTTATATTTAAAGTTAAATATTTAGTGCTTTTATCAGCTTAAAAGCGATATTTCTACAATTTAAAGTAAATTATTTGATATATAATACAAATTATAGATTGATACACTCGCCACTTTTTTTAATCTCTCAGGGTTTAATTCCCCGAAGCTCTGCTTCGTGATATCATAAGAAACAACTAAAACTTTTTTAGATACCTCGTAGCTCTGCTGCGAGGAGCATCATTAAAAATTTTTTGTCAAAACTTCAGTTTTATAATTTATTAGTTTAGTATATAATAAAAAAAATTATATAAAACAAATTATATATGCAAATAGCGAAGATATTATTATCAGCAGTAAAATTATTTCCTCTAGATTACTTAATCCCTGAAGATTTATCATTAAATATAGGTGATCTTGTTGTAGTGCCTTTTAGAAATAAGGAATTAACCGGCATAGTATGGGAATTTGCTAATGTTCCTGAGGTAAAAAAGTTAAAAACTATAAAAGAAAAAGTACCGTTAAATTTAACTATAACTTCAGAAGTTTTAGACTTAATTAAATGGATGAGTAATTACTACATGGCTGAGCTTGGTAGCATAGCTAAATTAGTATTACCAGTAGATATAGCCGAAAAGCCAATTAAAGTTAAAGAACAGAAAATAAATAATAATTTTACGTTGCCTGATTTATCAGAAGAGCAAAAACAGGCGTTACAAATGTTAAATGATAGTAATAAACCAATTCTTATTAAAGGTGTTACTGGTTCAGGTAAAACAGAAGTTTATTTTCATCTAATAGCAGAATATTTAGCGAAAGGTAAGCAAGCACTTGTGATGCTTCCAGAAATAGCACTAAGCACGCAAATTATTAATCGTTTTAAGGAGCGTTGTGGGTTTGATCCTATAATATGGAATTCGAGTGTTACAACAGCTCAAAAGAAAATGATTTTAAGAGGTATATTAGAGGATAAAGTTAAGATAGTAATTGGGGCTAGGAGTAGCTTGTTTTTGCCTTTTAAAAACCTTGGGTTAATAGTTATTGATGAAGAGCATGACGATTCTTATAAGCAAGATGATGGTGTGTTATATAATGCAAGAGATACTGCTATAGTTAGAAGTACGTTTGATAAAGCACAAATAGTTTTATGTTCGGCAACGCCTTCTATTGAGACAATGTATAATGCCAATATAGGAAAATATAGTTTAATTAACTTAAGTAGTAGATATAAAAACGCTGTTTTACCGAATATTGAAATGATTGACATGACAAAGGAAGAGCTACCTAAAAATTGTTATTTGTCTAATATTCTAATAAAAGCCATCAAGAATAATCTAGAAAATAAAGAGCAAACGCTTTTATTCCTTAATAGAAGAGGCTATGCCCCTTTAATGCTATGTAAATCTTGCGGTCATAGATTTACTTGTAAATATTGCTCTAGTTGGATGGTAGTGCATAAAAACTCCAAAAAGCTTGAATGTCATCATTGTGGTTATCAAAGTAAGATTTTTAACTCTTGCCCTGAATGCTTAGAAGATGAATCTCTAGCTATTTGCGGTCCTGGAATAGAAAGGATAGAGGAAGAGGCAAAAACACTTTTTCCAAATAGTAAAATTGCTGTGATAAGTAAGGATCATGTTAAAAATCCAGAAAAGATAGCTCAGCTTCTACATCAAATGGAAAATCTAGAAATTGATATATTAATAGGAACGCAAATGATAACAAAAGGTTATCATTTTCCAAATCTTACTTTAGTTGGAGTAGTTGACGCTGACCTTGGGAGTAATCATGCTGATCTTAGATCAAGTGAGAGGGCTTTTCAGTTGCTTCATCAAGTAGGGGGTAGAGCAGGGCGTGGAAATTCTAAAGGTATGGTATATTTACAAAGTTATTATCCTGATAATATTATTTTTAGCTATATTAAAGATGAGCGGGAAGATAACTTTTTTGTCAATGAGTTAGAAGTGCGGAAAGCTGCCGATATGCCGCCATTCTCAAAAATGGCATCAGTAATTTTATCCGGCATAAATGAGCATAAAATTTTAGAAATTGCTAAGAACATGGTACGAATTGCTCCAGAAGCACAGGTGAAAATTTTAGGACCAGCAAGCTCGTTAATGTCAAAACTTGCTGGTAAATATCGCTTTCGAATACTTATTATTGCTGATAAAAAATTTAATCTGCAAAAATATTTAAAATTTTGGTTAGAGCTGATTAAAATCCCCTCTTTTTGTCATATAAAAATAGATATCGACCCAAAAAGTTTTTACTAACCTCTTTGTTTAGTTGTAGAAGTCAAGATTTGATCTTACAGACACTATAAATTTCGCACCTGATGGTCAGTTAAATTTTGACTGTCAGATACATATTCAAGATACAAGATTTCATTATTCTTTTCAATAGCTAATTTCTTACTACTGAAGTTTTGACAAAATCCTTTCCATAAGGAGAAATGTATTCCAATTTTTTTATACTTTTTTAGTAATAACAAAATTTATTTATTCTATTTGGGTACATAATGTATCAAAAACTGTAGCAATTTTGTCTAATATTGCTGGTTTATACTCACTAATATTATTGGGTAATGCTAGCTTTTTAATGATGCTCCTCGCAGCAGAGCTACGAGGTATCTATCCAAAAAGCTTTAACTGTTTTTGTTGAAATGCTTTATAGTCTATCCGCCAAAAACACTTCAAATCCTGATCATTTGTAATGGGATAGAGTTTTGACAACAAATTGCTAAGATTTTCAATAAAAATTAATAAGTTATGTTAATTTTTACTGATACATTTCTGTGTTGGTCTAATTTTGATATGGAGCTATTGTTAACGATTTTTTATCGTTCATCTAGTTTTTGCATGATGATATTTTTGATTTATGTGGAGTTAGACACGATTTGTAAATGATTTGCAATGCATCGTAAATTCAAACCAATAGCAGAGATTATTGGATTGATAATATCTCCTATCATACCTTTCAAGAAGTTTCTACCCATCCGACCATATTGCTTTAAGTGACCTATTATTGGTTCTATGGCACTGCGTCTCTTGATCATAGACTTGTCCTCTTGTAACAACTTCTTCCGCGTTTTTGGGGTATATACCTTACTCTTCTCCTTTACATTGCTACCACTATACCCAAGATCAACAAATGATTTCTTTATCTTGATTCCAGTGACACTCTCTACTGCTTCAAAGCTCTGATGCAATGTATGACCATCATAAGGATTATTATGAAACGATTTTGCGGATAAAACAAAATTTCTACGACCACTTACTACTACCGCTACTTTATTGCCAAACTCATATGGCTTGTTGCGTTTTCCCTTTCCTATACACTCTACTTCAGGGGCATGAAAACTATATAATACTTTGTTATCTTCTTTATATTGCTTTTTAGCTTCTCTTTTTAAAACAGATTGGTTATGTATTTGTTTTATTTTTTGCAATACTTCTTGATTTTTGAGAGACAAGTTTAATTGCTTATTTTTGATCTCACGCTCACATACTCTAATCAAACGACCCAGTAATATTTTTAAATGCTTCATTATTTTCCAACGCTTCTTGGCTTTACTATGTTCTTTATATTTCCATAGCTTTACTATATCGCGTTTATAGGTTCTAGCGTATGTTTCATTCAAATGTATACCCAAACTGTTGCAAAGCTTTACTATGCTAAGCCTAGCTTTATCCATTAAATAAACATCGTGTGGGTGTTTGATATTCTTAATTTGTACAGTCGTATCAGCGATGATTAATTCCAAATCTTTTTTTTTAATTGTGTTAGTTTTTATCCCAACCCTGATCAACTCCGATAATATCTCATTATATCCAGCTTCACCTAATACACTACGAAACCGTCGTATACTAGTTTCCGAGATAGCTATGTCTTTTTCTATATATTCCCACCCGCAGAAATACTGCCAATACATATTCTCTTTTAGCTCTTCCTCTGATAATGAATCTGAAAAATTATACATTGCTTGTAGCATCGTTATGCCAAGCATCACTCTATGACATTTTCTATTTCTACCAAATTTCTTAATACAAACATTTTTTGATAACCACTCTTCGAGCCTAGACCAATTTATTAATTCTCTTAATTTATATAGCTTATTATTTGGGTTTAATTCTTCTTTTAATTTATAACCAAACAGTTTCCCTTGTTCTTGCGATTTGATAATGTTGTCTATTGGCATTGACTGAAATCCATAAGGTTTATGACCATATTTTATCATTTTCTTACGGATTGTTGTATTACTTCTTGTCTTAAAACCATATTATCTATAAGGCTTGTAGAGTTTTGGCGGACGGACTTTATAAGAAGGTTTGCCTGAACCTTGATTCTGTACATAATTACGTAATTTCTGCTCATCACCATGTTTACCTACTGTGCTCATAAAATATCCTTTACTCCAAAACTCACTTCCCCATAATTTTTCTTTAAGATTTGGATATTTCTCAAACATTTTCTTAGAAGTAATACTTTTTATGATTTGAGTTATTTTGGTTGGGCTATACATTGGTATTGACTGTAATAAAAAATGTACGTGATCTTTATCTACTCCTATTTCTAAAAATCTAATTTCATAACGATCTTCTATGTGCTCACAAATTTTACACAAATAATCATCTGGTTCTTGATTGAATATTACTCTTCTATACTTTGCCGGCGTTACTAAATGATATATTAGTACTGTGACATTATGACTCTTATGTACATAACTGCTTTCTTCCATTCAAGTAGTATATCACGAAGCAGAGCTTCGGGGAATTAAACCCTGAGAGATTAAATGAGGTTTTGGTAATTTGATTACTTCCATCAAAACTTGATTTTATTGTAATTTCCAACTTACCATGTTTATTACTTTTGCGTATTACTGGTGCAAATGGTTTGACCTGATGATTATTTCTAATATTTCTATGATCTGGTATCCCTCTGGATATAGACTTTTCTAATATTTCTTCAAGGGAAATTTGTGGCATATAGCTAACACGGAAATGTTTTTACCACAGATTAGGAAAAACTTAGGCATTGATCAATAATTTTACGTAAACAGTTTTTAAAGTTAGTCCAGCAATGTTTAATAGGATTTAGATCTGGTGAATATGTGAGTAAATACAAAAACTATGGTAAAAACCTTTCCGCGTTAGCTATAGATCTATAAACTTCACTTGGAGACAACATATTGCTATTGATTTTTTTATCCCATGCCCTTACTTTCCTTGCCTTAACTGAAGATTGTGCATGATACAATATGTTGTACGCTAGCATTACGAATAACATATAATCCTCATCTTTATTTGGATCATTTGTTTGAAATTTATCCATCAATAATTTTGACTTCCCAAATTTAACCGCATAGCGAAAATCTAGGGAGCTTGCTCCCTAGATGGATAGCGTTATAATATAAGCGTTGGCATATTATAATTTAGTAGAATGGAATTGAGGCGTAATAGTCATCATGTTTTTAGAATAATGTATCACTTTGTGTGGATACCAAAATATCGTCATAAAGTGTTTATTGAACCTTATAGAGAAAGCTTAAGGTTAATAATAAAGAAGATTGGTTACGATTATAATATAGAAATAGTGGAGTTAGAGATACCTACTGATCATATTCATATGGTAGTAAAATCTAAGCCAAAAGTTTCTCCGTCGTATATTATGCAAATAATAAAAAGCATATCTGCAAGAAATTTTTTCAAGCTTTATCCACAAATAAAACGTAAATATTTTTGGGGTGGTAAACTTTGGACGCAAAGTTTTTTTGTAGAAACTGTAGGTAACGTTAATGATGAGGTAATTCGTGAATATGTACGAATGATGAACGAACATTAGAATTACCCATGACGAATATTAAAATTACCCATTTTTGAGTAAAAAATATTGTCTAAAGTGTTACATTATTATCCTCCGATTTTATAGTTAATTTTTTGCCTTTAGCTGTAGCGATTCTATAACTTTCAGTATTGAGTTCAAGAATTGAAGAATGGTGAACCAATCTGTCAATAACTGCTGACGTAGTCATTTCATCTTTAAAAATAGTATTCCATTTTGCAAAAACTAAATTGCTAGTAATTAATCTCTCAGGGTTTAATTCCCCGAAGCTCTGCTGCGTGATATCATAAGAAACAACTAAAACTTTTTTAGATACCTCGTAGCTCTGCTGCGAGGAGCATCATTAAAAATTGTTTGTCAAAACTTCAGTAATGTTACTAACTTCTTTGAAATAATTTTAATATTATAGGTTTGAGTTAGTTTTAGATAAGCTTTTTGGGAAAGTTCTTTTGCTTTTTGTGGGTTGTCTATTAGATACGCAATTTTTTCGGCTAAATCTTCTGGGGAGTCGGCTTTGCAAATTAGCCCGTCTTGCATATGTTTTAAGATTTCGCTAGGACCTTCGGTATTTGTACTAACTATAGGTAGGCTATGCTCCATTGCCTCAAGTAATATGATCCCAAACGGTTCATGTAGTGATGGGAGGCAAAAAATATCAATTTGCTCAAAGAATTTATCTTTGTCATTAACCCATCCTGTAAATGATATTTTATTTTGTAAATTAAGCTTATTTACTAAAGCAGTTATGTTGTCTTGTTTCTCTCCATTACCACCTATAACTGCTTGAATTTCATAGTTTTTGTTCTGTAAAATTTTAATGCTATTGATAAAAACATCAACACCTTTTTTAGCTACGAACCTTGCTAATACGCCAATTACCACCGGTTTTTTATATGATTTATTAGGGGTAAATTCTTTGGTTATATTTATCATATTTGGCAGGATAAATATTTTAGATTCAGAAAAGTTATTTTTCAATAAATGCTCTTTCATATGATACGTTAGGGCAATAACAAAATCGCATTTAAGTAGTCCCTTTAGGCTATAGTTATGAGCAATTCCAATTAATCTAATGTTAGATGTTTTAGCAAGTTTACTAAAATTTATTGCTCTATTGCCATGAGCTATAATAATATCAGGCTTGGTTTTATAAATTATATATTTAAGAATAAGAACTGAAATTAAATCAATAGGTAATAAATTAGGGAGCTTAAAATTGCTAGGTATAAACGAATTTATTTTTGCCTTGTAGGAGGTAACATTTATTACCTCAATATTTTGTATTTTTAAAGCATTGCTGTAATCTAAAAATGCTTGCTGTATGCCACCAAGATCACGGCTTAGCATAATATTTATTATCTTCATTTCGGTAAATTCCAGTATTAATTAAGCCAGATTTATATTTTCTTCCCATACCTCATTGGGTGTTTTATAACCGAGCACTTTTCTTGGTAAATTATTTAAAAAATCCTCAATTTCTTGTAATTGCTTTATTGTTAATTTTTTTATATCTAAAGATTTAGAGTATACTCTGTGCACCATTGAGTTAATCTTCTCTATCAATGGTTTTTGCCATGGAGAATAAGGATTGCAAAAATATACTTTTCGTTCAGATTTTGGCAATAGTTGTTCATGATTGGTAAATTCTTTGCCATTATCTAACGTTATGCTTTTGATTATATGCGACAATTGTTTAAGTTTTTTATTCATGTTACCAATCACATCTTGTGTTCTTTTTGAACGGTTTAAAGTGAGAAACACTTTTTGTGTTCTGATATCCACAAGAGCGCCTATATTACGACTTTGATTACCTTTGTTAAAAGTTAAATCACCTTCTAAATGACCTATTGCTGCTATCTTTCTATTTATCTCTGGTCTTTCAGTAATGGAAACTCGATTTGGTATTGTAATTCTTTTGTTTCTGATTCTTGTACCATGATGCAACCTATTTTTCCTTTTTCTTGCTAAAGATAAATATAATTTTTGCCTTTGTGCTATAGGAGATGTATAAATAAACTGGTATATACTCTCTGTAGAAATATTGACAGTATCTCGTGATAGTTTACGTCTACCTGAAATTATATCTGGTGAAATACCCTGTGTTAACTGCTTTATTATTTCTGCTCGTAAATTATTATCAATATCTAATTTTCTTTTTCTCTTACCTTGCCTTAAACTGCAAGCAAGTGTGTTAGCCCTATCTGGTCTATAATTATGCCTCATTCTCTTGAGTTCATAACATATAGTGCTTTTATCACGGCCAATCTTTGTCCCTATATATCGCGAGCTATAACCACTCTTATTCATTTCGTATATTTTAAATCTTTCATCTATCGTTAAATGAGCCATGATATATCTATATTTAAATGATGCTCCTCGCAGCAGAGCTACGAGGTATCTAAAAAAGTTTTAGTTGTTTCTTATGATATCACGAAGCAGAGCTTCGGGGAATTAAACCCTGAGAGATTAAAAATTGATTATATCTGGCTTAATTAATTATAGAACTTTCCTTTCTTTTTTGTTAAGTTTGTTATTGATAAAATATGATATACTTATTTATTTACTAAATTCCAAGAAATTTGCTATAATACAATCTTAAATATTAGAATTACATTATGAGTAGTAAGATTAACTGTGTAAAAATGCATGGGCTTGGTAATGATTTCGTTATTATTAACAAGCAAGATTTAACGGGTACATACGATTTATCACAACTGGCAAAAAGTATGGCAGAACGTCATTTAGGTATTGGATGCGATCAATTTATTATTTACGAAGAACAAAATAATTCTTACGAAATGATTATCTATAATATTGATGGTTCTAGTGCTAAATTATGCGGTAATGCTACAAGATGTTTAGCAAAATTGATCTATCTTGATACAGGCAAAAAAGATATTACTGTAATGGTGGGTAATAAAAAATTGCTGTGTCATGTTATAGATGAAAATAATATTAGCGTTAATATAGGTGGTGTTAGTTTTAATGAATCTTGGATGCCGAGTCGTGATAAAATTTGGGAGTTTGCTGAGCGTTATATGATTGATTTGAAAGAAACAATTTGTGTTGATGTTGGTAATCCGCATTTAGTTATTTTTAGTAAGCTAGAGCTACAAGATCAAAAAATTGTCGGTGAGAAATTACAGGATAAAGATTTGTTTATAGACGGTGTTAACGTTAATTTTGCTGAGGTTCAAGATAATAAAATTTACTTGTCGGTTTGGGAGCGTGGAGCAGGACTAACTCTTGCTTGTGGTAGTGGTGCTTGCGGTAGCTTTGCGGCTGGTTTAAAACTCGGCTTTATTCATTCACCATGTGAAGTTGTTTTTAAACATGGTAGCCTTATTATGAAAGAGGAAAATGATAATATAATAATGCAAGGACCGGCTACGATGGTAGCTCAAGGGGTATATTATTGTGAGTAATCTGAAGCAAGAAATAGTAACATTTGGTTGCCGCCTTAATATTTATGAAAGTGAGATAATAAGAAAAAACCTTGCAGCTTCAGGGCTTGATAATGTTGCAGTATTTAATACTTGTGCAGTAACTAAATCTGCTGAAAAACAAGCACGAGGGGCTATTCGTGCCGCTAAAAAAAATAATCCTGATTTAAAAATTATTGTCACCGGTTGTAGTGCTCAAACTAACCCTAAAATGTATGGCAATATGCCTGAAGTTGATAAGGTTATAGGTAATGAAGAGAAGCTGCTGCCAAGTCACTACCAAATTAATGATGAAAAAATAGTCGTTAACGATATAATGTCGGTGAAAGAGACCGCAAGCCATCTAATTAGTAGTTTTGATGGCAAATCGCGGGCTTTTATTCAGGTGCAAAATGGTTGTGATCATAATTGTACTTTTTGCATAATTCCCTATGGTAGAGGTAGAAACAGGTCAATAGCGATCGGAGCTATAGCCGAACAAGTGAAGCATTTAGTATTAAACGGCTTTAAGGAAGTGGTTTTTACTGGCGTTGATGTTACAGCTTATGGTGGTGATTTGCCTGGAAGCCCGACCTTTGCACAGATGATTAAGCGTGTTTTGAATCTAGTGCCTGAGCTGAAAAGGCTTCGGCTATCTTCGGTAGATGTAGCCGAAATAGATGATGAGCTTTTTGAGCTTTTAGCCTATAATGAAAAAAGGATAATGCCCCATTTTCATATTAGTTTACAAGCAGGTGACGATATGATATTAAAGCGGATGAAAAGACGGCATAATAGGGCTGAAATAATCGAGTTTTGTAATAAGCTGCGAGCTATTAGACCTGAAGTATCGTTTGGAGCTGATATTATAGCAGGTTTTCCAACGGAAACCCCTGAAATGTTTGAAAATACGAGGAAGTTAATTGCAGAAGCGGAGCTGCAATATTTACATGTTTTTCCGTATTCGGAGCGTGAGGGAACACCGGCGACTCGTATGCCGCAAGTACCGAAAGCTATCAGAAAAGAAAGAGCTGAAATTCTAAGACAAGAAGGGCAGATACAATTAGCTGAGTTTTTCAAGAAGCATATAGGGCAGAAAGTAGAATTGTTGGTAGAGAATAATAACATCGCCCACACTGAGAATTTCATACCGGTAAAGCTAGACGAACCACTAGCAATAGGGCAGATATTTAAAGCAAAGTTGGTGGGGATGGAAGAGGGGTGTATGAAATGTGTGTTAGTTTAATCAATGGTGTCGTCCCGTGGCTTGACCACGGGATCCAGTAAAAAAATACAGGTATAAAAAGCTCGATATATCTCGCTTTATGCTGGATCTAGTTCCCAAGCCACGGGAGGCATTGTTGCGTGGATCATTTTCCCCTGTCATCCCGTGATTTATTCACGGGATCCAGTTAAAAATACTAATAAAATTAGTATTTTTTATTATTTTCTGGATACCGTGGTCAAGCCACGGTATGACACCGAGGGCGTTTTTCGGTCCACGCAACAATGCCGCCACGGGATGACAGTATTAACATAAGACAAAAAGAATCATGAATAATACAGAAACAATATTAAGGCTAGCGGAAGAGAAAATTTTGTTAGTTCAAAGTCTAAAAGTTTTACAAGAATATAAAGTAGAGTTTTTAGGTAAAAACGGCATAGTTACTAATGAGCTTAAAAAGTTAAGTTCTTTAAGTGAGCAGGATCGCAAAGAATTTGGCTTAAAAATCAACAAGTTAAAAGAAGAAATACAGAATATAATAAAAGCCAAAGAAGAAATTCTGGAAGAAGAGGAATTAAACCTTAAGCTCTCTAGCGATAAAATTGATTTAACTATTCCAGCAAGAAGATATAAGCAAGGTTCAATTCACCCAATCACTCAGTGCATGGAAGAATTAATCCAAGTATTTGCTAAATTTGGTTTCTCGATAGAAGATGGTCCAAGCATTGAAAATGATTTCCATAACTTTACTGCTCTTAATTTTGAAGATGACCATCCTGCAAGGCAAATGCATGATACTTTTTATTTAAAAGGTCAAGAAAACGATAAGCCTATGCTGCTTCGTACTCATACCTCCACAGTGCAAATTAGAGCAATGAAAAATGGCAAACCGCCTTTTAGGTTTATAGCACCAGGTAGGACTTATAGATCAGACTCGGATATGACCCATACGCCAATGTTTCATCAAATAGAAGGGCTTGTTATCGATCAAGATATCAATATGGGACATTTAAAATATGTCATCACAGAGTTTATAGGATGCTTTTTTGAAAATTCGAATATTGAACTACGTTTTAGACCAAGCTTTTTCCCGTTTACTGAACCTTCAGCCGAAGTTGATATCCGGATGAGCAAAACCGATAAATGGCTTGAAGTTTTAGGATGCGGAATGGTCCACCCAAACGTACTTAAAAATGTTGGCATTGATAATAGCCAGTACCAAGGCTTTGCTTTTGGACTTGGGGTAGAGCGTTTTGCGATGCTGAAATATAATATTAAGGATTTAAGACAATTTTTTGAAGGTGATATGCGTTGGCTGAAACATTATAGCTTCTCAGGCTTTGATATACCGCATTTAGCAGGAGGGCTTACAAAATGAAATTTACCTTATCATGGTTGAAGAAATTTTTAGAGACATCAGCTTCGGTTACTGAAATTGCCGAAAGCCTAACCGCTATTGGGCTTGAAGTAGAAGACATAATTGACAAAGCGGCAGATCTACAAAAGTTTGAAGTAGCCTATATAGTAAGTACTAAACCCCACCCGTCAGCCGATAAATTAAAGATTTGTGATGTTCAAACCAAGAACGGCAATTTGCAAATAGTTTGTGGTGCTAGCAATGCAAGAGTTGGTATTAAAGTAGTGCTGGCTAATATTGGTGTTGAAATTCCCAATGGCAAGTTTAAGATTAAGGAATCTAACATTAGAGGGGAAAAAAGTGGCGGTATGCTTTGTTCTGAAGAGGAATTATTGCTAGCTTCTGAGTCTGAAGGGATTATGGAGTTACCTGAAGATGCTATTGTTGGAGAGCCTTTTACAAAATATTACGGCTTAGACGATCCGGTATTTATTATTAACGTTACCCCTAATCGTGGCGATGCTTTAGGGGTTTATGGCATTGCAAAAGATTTATCGGCAAAAGGAATCGGAACGCTTAAAGAGTTAGAAATTCCGGAAGTGAAAAGTACATTTAGCTCTAAAATAAAGCTTAATATAAAAGATAAAGAAGCTTGCCCGTTATTTACGTTCAGAGAAATACGAAATTTAAAGAATAAACCAAGCCCTGATTGGCTTCAGAAATTGCTTAAAAATATCGGTGTAAAACCTATATCAAGCATAGTTGACGTGACAAATTATATGTCCTATAGCTTCGGTCAACCAATGCATGCTTATGATGCGGGTAAGTTAAGAGGGGGGGTGGTGATAGAATGTGCGATGTCATTCCCGCGTAGGCGGGAATCCATTATTCCTAACAATGAAAAAATTACAGAAGAAAATCATAATAAGGTTATTCTGGATTCCCGCCTACGCGGGAATGACATTGGGGAGGGAAGTGGATTCCACGCCCTGAACGATAAAAAATATCTACTTAATGAAAGCGATCTAGTTGTAAAAGATGAAAGGGGCGTGCAAGCTTTAGCTGGTATTATTGGTGGACTTAGTAGTAGCTGCGATAGTAAAACGACGAATATCTTACTAGAAGCTGCTTGTTTTAATGCTAAGATGGTTGCAGCGAGCGGTAGGCGGCTACAAATTGATACTGACTCTAGATATCGCTTTGAGCGTAATATTGATAGCAACTTTACTGAAAAAGCTTTAAATATAGCAACTGATCTTATTTTATCAATATGTGATGGTGGTGAAGTATCAGAAATAGTAATATCTGGTGCAAAAGAACCAGCGAAGAAAACATTGGATTTTCCAGCAGATTATCTACAAAAAATTACTGGAATTAAATTAAATATCAGAGTGATAGAGGCTATTTTAAATAAACTTGGATTTGCTACCGATATCGAAAAAGGTGTAATAAAAACGACTCCTCCATCATGGCGTCATGATATAAATATTTTAGAGGATGTTGTAGAAGAAATAACTCGTATTTATAGTTATGATAAGATAGAGAGCATAAAACTACCGGAATTAGAACAAGATAATAACCGTTTAAGAGAACATAAAAGAATCTCAAGCTTTAAAAGGATACTTGCAAGCAAAGGTTATCACGAGGTAGTTACCAACTCATTTATGAATAGCAAGGATGCTAAGTTATTTACCGAGCTAAAAGATGAGCTATTTTTGCTCAATCCTATAAGTGTTGACGATGATTATATGCGTCCTACTATCGTGCCGAATTTACTTGCTATAATTCAAAAAAACCTTGCACGTTCTATAAAAGATATGGCTTTTTTTGAAGTCGGTCCAAATTTTATAGGGTTAAATACGGAAGCAACCTATTTAACGGCAATTTTAACTGGTTCATATAATAGTAAAAATCCTCACTCGATAGGGCGTAGCTATGATATTTTTGACCTTAAAAGTGATCTAGAAACTGTTTGTGATTATGCCGGTTTATCTATAGAGAAGTGTATTGTATCAAATCAGGCTACACCTTTATATTATCATCCTACTAGATCGGTAAATTTAGCCTTGGGGAAAATTTTATTAGGTCACTTTGGGCAGATACATCCTAAAATATTAAAGCATTATGATATTCAAGAGGAAGTATTTGCGTTTGAGCTAAATATAACAAATTTACCTACGCCTAAAGCTAAATTTGGCAAGAAAGATGAATATATAATATCTGATTATCAAGCTAATTTTAGAGATTACGCATTTATTATAGCTCATGATCAACCAGTTGGTGAAATAATATCATACATAAATAATTTTAACAAAAAGCTTGTCAAATCAGTGATATTATTTGATATTTATAGCGGTGATAAATTACCTTCAGGTAAAAAGTCTATTGCAATTAGAGTAGGGCTTCAAGCTGATGATCGCACTTTAAATGAAGATGATTTAAATTCATTCAGCAAAGATTTAATTGCTAATATTGAGCAGAAATTTCAAGGAACATTAAGAGAATAACAATATGTTAAAGGTAATAGTTGAGACAAAAACATTAGTTCAAGCACTCGGTTTTGCAAGTTCTGTTGTTGAAAAACGTAATGTAATATCCGAGCTTGCAAATATTAAACTATCGGCAAAGGATGGGCTGTTAGAACTTAGCTCTACCAATATGGACTTATATTTAAGCCAAAAAATAGGAGTGCAAGTAGTAAGTGAGGGTGAGCTTACTGTCTCCACTAAAACTTTAAATGATATAGTTAGAAAGCTTTCTGATTCAGAGCTTACCTTAACTGATTTAGGTACTACAGGGCTTGAAATAACAGGAAAAAATTGTCGCTTTAATTTATTTACTCTGCCAGTAGAGTCTTTTCCTGTGATGGATAATATTAATCCAGAAGCTAGCTTTAAAATTTCTTGTGCCGAGTTTGCTAAAATAATTGAATCAACAAAATTTTCAGTTTCTTTAGATGAGACTCGTTATAATCTAAACGGCATTTATTTGCATGTAAAAGACGGCGAGTTTTATTCTGCAAGTACTGATGGTCATAGGCTTTCTGTTTCATCTGTAGCATTAGCTGAAAAAATAGAGGATTTTGGCGTTATATTACCGCAAAAAAGTGCTGAAGAGATTTTAAAGATAGTAAAAGATTCTAAAAATGCAAATGCGGATATAGAAATACTTTTAAGTAGTAACAAAATTAAGTTCATATGCAATGAAAATGTTATTATGCTATCAAAACTAATTGATGGTACTTTCCCTGATTACAGTAGTTTTATTCCAGAAAATAGCAGCTCAAAACTAGTAATTAACCGCAAAATATTTGCCGATACTATCGAGCGAATAGCAATAATAACAGTTGAAAAGTTCAGAGCTGTGAAATTGTCACTATCCGGTGCAGCTCTAGAGATCAGTGCAATAGGGGAAGCACGAGGAAATGCAAAAGAAGTTATTAATTCTTCAAAAGAGACAGAAGCTTTTTATGAGTATAGCGGTGAAGCTAATTTAGATATAGGTTTCAATCCGCAATATTTAGAAGACGTTCTAAAGGTTATAAAATCAGATTTAGTAGAGCTATATTTCTCAAATGTTTCAGCACCAGTACTTATTAAATTCCCTGAAAGCCCTAAGGATATATTTGTAGTCATGCCCGTTAAGGTATAGTATACTCGTTTAATTTGAAAAATTGGCTAAAGTTGCTTCTCGCTTTTGATCCTCACGTATTAAGTGTATACGCTGCGGTCAAAAGACTCCGAGGCGCCTTGCTCTTTTCCAAATTAAACTTCGTCTATCCAACTCTTCATTTATTAGGGATATATATCTACTTAAGCTGTGATAGAAAAGTAATTGCTGGCACTATCCATAAACCTGAAGTTTTGACAAAAATTCTAATTTTTCTGACTAAAGTAAAAATTTATATTTAAAGTTAAATATTTAGTGCTTTTATCAGCTTAAAAGCGATATTTCTACAATTTAAAGTAAATTATTTGATATATAATACAAATTATAGATTGATACGCTTGCCACTTTTTTTAATGATGCTCCTCGCAGCAGAGCTACGAGGTATCTAAAAAAGTTTTAGTTGTTTCTTATGATATCACGAAGCAGAGCTTCGGGGAATTAAACCCTGAGAGATTAAATATGCTAGGAAGTGTGGTATAAGAATTAATAATTTTAGTTTTATAGTAAGTATTGTTGCCTAAATAATAAAAAAATATCCTTATTCATTGCTTTAATGAATTTTATTTATATATAATTGAATTAACTATAAATCATAAACTACAAATATGAAAAATATTTTTTGTAAATTTACATTTACCATCTTGTTATATTTAATAAATTTTCAGGTGATTGCAGCAAGTTTTAATGAAAAAATACCATTATATTTTAAGCTTGATAATGAAAATTTGCTTGCCGGTCAGAATTCTTTAAATATTAGTTTATGCGATACTAGAATTAAGGATTGGTGTGCCAAACCACAAAGAAATACAGGAGTTGAGGGACAAAAAATAAATGAGTTTTTAACGATTACCCCTGAAATTAAAGGGGAATGGCGATTTAACACATGGTATAATATAAGCTTTATACCTGAAAGCAATTTTCTGGCTAATCAAACTTATAAAGTTACTGTTAATACTCAAGATTGCTTTCCAAGTTTTATCGATTTTAAAAGCAATATTATAAACTTCACAACTTTACCATTACTTCCTACTATTAAAGATATGAATTATCTACAAGATAATATCGATATTTCAAAAAGATTTGTTCAAGCCAGAATAATTTTTAATTATCCTATAGACTCTAAAACGCTGGGAGAAAGAATTGAGCTTACAAAAATTTCAACGAAAGAAAAACTACCTTTTTCTATTACTTTCAACCAAAATAAAACTGAAGCTACTGTTATTGCTAATATAGAAGCCCTTACTGATAAGGAAGATATAGTATCTATTGAGTTAAAAGATGGCGTGAAGCCATTATATGGTGGTGTGGATTTCGCTCATAAAAATGTTGATTTACAAAATAATAAACCCTCAAATAGCATAAAATATTCTTACAAAGAGCAGGTATTAATTCCCAGCTTATCATCATATTCAAAAGTGACTAATGTTATTGCTACAATTGTCAAAGATGAAAAATTAAAGCCTCAGCAAGTAATCGTAATTACTACAAACACACCTATTTTAGGTGAAGAACTCAAAAAACATTTAGAGCTGTTTTTACTGCCAAAAGATAAGCCAGCTTTTTTAGGAGTAACAAATAAAAAAGATTATAGATGGCAAAGTCCAAAAGAAGTAACCGATGATGTTCTTAAATCTAGTGAGAAAGTAAATTTTGAGCTGCTACCATCTGTGCCAGAAGTTAGTACCATGCATAGTTTCAAGGTCAATACTATTTCTGCAAGATCTCTACTTGTTAAGGTAAATAGCGGAATTAAGGCATCAGGAGGTTTGATGCTTGGTAGCGATTATGCTCAAATAGTGCAAATACCTGAAAATCTGAGAGAAGTTAAATTAATGTCTGACGGCTCTATTCTCTCATTATCAGGTGAAAAAGTACTGCCTGTTTATTCTCTTGGAATAGATAAATTATATTTAGAGATCGATAAAATTAATCAACAAGAAATAAATCACTTAATTAGTCAGACAAATAGATATAACAGTTTTGGAAACCCAACTTTCATAAATGAATATTCTTTCAATGAATATAATATTTCAGAGGTGTTTCAAGAAGAGGTAATAATTAACTCTGAAAATTTAAATCTACCTCATTATACTGATTTAGATTTTAGCAAATATTTTAATCTAGAAGCTAAAGGCAGTTATTCTAAAGGTCTATTTTTGACAAAAGTTTTTGCTAAAGATAAGCAAGGTAATATAATTTCTCAAGATAAAAGGTTAATTCTAGTAACTGATCTTGGTCTAATAGTGAAAACCGATAAAGATGGAACACATAATATATTCGTTTCATATATTAGTAGCGGTAAACCAGCAAGCGGTGTTAAAGTTGATATTATAGGACTTAACGGTGAGGTAATAGAAAGTCAAGAGACAGATAGCAATGGGTATGCCGTTTTATCTAACGTTAAAGATTCTAGTAAAGAAAAAACACCTGTAGCTTACATATTAACCACAAGCGATGATTTCTCATTTATGCCTTATGGAAGAGTGGATCGCCAAGTTAATTATTCTCGTTTTGACGTATCAGGAGTAGTTAGTTCCGATTAAGGACTAAAGGCTTATCTATTTTCTGATCGTGGAATTTATAGACCAGGAGAACATGGACATATAGGTATTATCCTAAAGCAAAATGATTGGCAAGGAAAATTTGATGGGCTACCTCTAGCAGTAGAGATAACTAATCCTCGTGGGCAGATAATAGATAAAGGTAAGATAACATTAAATCCAGACGGATTTACCGAATATTTATTTAATACATATGACGAGTCTTTAAGTGGTACATATAATGTAAGTCTATATTTAGTAAGCGATAAGGGGGATAATAGTTATCTCAATAGTATAAGTTTAAGAGTGGAAGATTTTCAGCCTGATCGTATGAAAATAAACATAAACTTCAATAACTTAAAGGATGAATTATGGACGAATCCTAAAGACCTTAAAGCAAATGTTAATCTTATAAATCTTTATGGTACGCCGGCAGAAAATAGAAAAGTTAGCGGATATATTGATATTAGACCAACACAATTCTTTGTGCCTGCTTTTAAAGATTATAAATTTTATAGCAGTAAAGAAAATAAAGAATTTTTTAGCGAACGCTTAGGCGATATTACTACTGACTCTAAAGGGAATGCTAGTTTTGCACTGAATCTTGAAAAATATTATAATGCTACTTTTAATTTGACACTTTCAGTAGATGGATTTGAGCCTGATTCAGGAAGAAGTGTAAATGCAAATAAATCAATCATAGTTTCACCGCTAGATTATATAATAGGCTTTAAAAGTGATAGTGATTTAAAATATGTTAAAAGAGGAACTACTCCAAAAATAGAGTTCATTGCTATATCAAACAAAGCAAATAAAGTAGCAGTTCCTGACTTGAGTCTTACTTTAAAGAAAATTAATCATGTAAATAATTTAGTTGCTGATGGTGGGGGTAATTATTCCTATAAATCAGTTCCTATTGAGACGAATATATCTTCTGATAAAATCGATATTACAGCAGAAGACGGCTTTGTTTATAATATACCTACTAAAGAAGCAGGCGATTACGTTATTTATTTAACAGATAAAGATGGAACTATATTTGCTCAAAGTGAGTTTTCGGTAATAGGGGTGAGGGCAATGTTACGGCTAACCTAACTGAAAAGGCTAATTTAACAGTTAAGCTTGATCCAGATTCTTATGAAGCTGGTGATACGATTCTTTTAAATATTATTACTCCTTATACAGGATATGGGTTAATTACTATTGAAACTGATAAATTGCATAATTTTACTTGGTTTAAAACAGATGAAAATAACACTATTCAGGAAATCAAAATACCTAATGAATTTGAAGGCAAAGGATATGTAAATGTACAATTCGTTAGGGATCTAGACGCTAAAGAAATCTTTATGTCGCCGTTCAGTTATGCGGTAGTACCTTTTAGCTCTAATGTGCATGAACATAATCAAGAAATTGAATTAACACTTCCTACAAAGATAAAATCAGGTGAAAAACTAACAATTAATTATAGCACCACAAATCCGGGTAAAATTGTAATATTTGCTATTGATGAGGGAATATTATCATTTGCTGGTTATCAAAACCTGATCCGCTTAATTATTTCATAGGTAATAGAGCCCTTGAGGTAACTACATCACAAATTATGGATTTAATATTGCCAGAAAGCTCATTTTTAATGAAAGCTATGGCAGCCCCTGCAGGTGATTATGCTATGAATATTAGCAGAAACCTTAATCCATTTAAAAGAAAAGATCAGCCTCCCGTAGTATTCTGGTCAGGAATTTTAGATGCAGATCTTGATAAAAGAGAAATTAAATTTGATATTCCAAGCTACTTTAACGGCACTTTAAGAGTTATGGCAGTATCAGCAAGTCTTGAAGCTGCTGGAGCTTTTAAATCTGATGTTTTAGTACAATCAGATATTATTATTACTCCAAACTTACCCAGGAGTTTCGCACTTAGCAAAATTGTGTATTAGTCAGGAGTTTCGCACTTAGCAAAATTGTGTATTAGTTAGAAGCCATTTAGTCCGTCCGCCAAAACTCTACAAGCCTTATAGATAATATGGTTTTAAGACAAGAAGTAATACAACAATCCGTAAGAAAATGATAAAATATGGTCATAAACCTTATGGATTTCAGTCAATGCCAATAGACAACATTATCAAATCGCAAGAACAAGGGAAACTGTTTGGTTATAAATTAAAAGAAGAATTAAACCCAAATAATAAGCTATATAAATTAAGAGAATTAATAAATTGGTCTAGGCTCGAAGAGTGGTTATCAAAAAATGTTTGTATTAAGAAATTTGGTAGAAATAGAAAATGTCATAGAGTGATGCTTGGCATAACGATGCTACAAGCAATGTATAATTTTTCAGATTCATTATCAGAGGAAGAGCTAAAAGAGAATATGTATTGGCAGTATTTCTGCGGGTGGGAATATATAGAAAAAGACATAGCTATCTCGGAAACTAGTATACGACGGTTTCGTAGTGTATTAGGTGAAGCTGGATATAATGAGATATTATCGGAGTTGATCAGGGTTGGGATAAAAACTAACACAATTAAAAAAAAAGATTTGGAATTAATCATCGCTGATACGACTGTACAAATTAAGAATATCAAACACCCACACGATGTTTATTTAATGGATAAAGCTAGGCTTAGCATAGTAAAGCTTTGCAACAGTTTGGGTATACATTTGAATGAAACATACGCTAGAACCTATAAACGCGATATAGTAAAGCTATGGAAATATAAAGAACATAGTAAAGCCAAGAAGCGTTGGAAAATAATGAAGCATTTAAAAATATTACTGGGTCGTTTGATTAGAGTATGTGAGCGTGAGATCAAAAATAAGCAATTAAACTTGTCTCTCAAAAATCAAGAAGTATTGCAAAAAATAAAACAAATACATAACCAATCTGTTTTAAAAAGAGAAGCTAAAAAGCAATATAAAGAAGATAACAAAGTATTATATAGTTTTCATGCCCCTGAAGTAGAGTGTATAGGAAAGGGAAAACGCAACAAGCCATATGAGTTTGGCAATAAAGTAGCGGTAGTAGTAAGTGGTCGTAGAAATTTTGTTTTATCCGCAAAATCGTTTCATAATAATCCTTATGATGGTCATACATTGCATCAGAGCTTTGAAGCAGTAGAGAGTGTCACTGGAATCAAGATAAAGAAATCATTTGTTGATCTTGGGTATAGTGGTAGCAATGTAAAGGAGAAGAGTAAGGTATATACCCCAAAAACGCGGAAGAAGTTGTTACAAGAGGACAAGTCTATGATCAAGAGACGCAGTGCCATAGAACCAATAATAGGTCACTTAAAGCAATATGGTCGGATGGGTAGAAACTTCTTGAAAGGTATGATAGGAGATATTATCAATCCAATAATCTCTGCTATTGGTTTGAATTTACGATGCATTGCAAATCATTTACAAATCGTGTCTAACTCCACATAAATCAAAAATATCATCATGCAAAAACTAGATGAACGATAAAAAATCGTTAACAATAGCTCCATATCAAAATTAGACCAACACAGAAATGTATCAGTAAAAATTAACATAACTTATTAATTTTTATTGAAAATCTTAGCAATTTGTTGTCAAAACTCTATCCCATTACAAATGATCAGGATTTGAAGTGTTTTTGGCGGATAGACTAGGTAACAGAAATGCAAATAGAGAAGAATAAAAAAATAAATGAAGCAATAGATTTGCTGATAGAAGGCGGAGTAGATTTAAAAACAGCAGGAGTTTCGCACTTAGCAAATAATATGCTAATCTAGAGAAAAATAGTTTTAGATAAAAATGACAAGATCAAAATGTAGCAAAGATTTATATAAATCATTCTTACAAGCAAGTAGTGTAAGATATACTAGCAAAGCATTATCTGAAGTAAGTCCATTAGATCTATCGCACGATAGTGCAAGTCGATGGTTAAAGAGTAAGGATTTTCGCCCTAGCGAAATCTATAGCAAAGTGTCAAAATATATTGATCTGGAAGATCCTTGTTTATTAGTGGGAGATGACACCTTATTGTCAAAGCAATACAGTAAGAGGATCGAGCTTGTAAATTATCAATATTCTGGGGCTGTACATGATGTTATACCTGGTATAGGAATGGTAAACTTACTGCATTACAATACTCAAATTGATCAATCTACTCCTGTAGATTATAGAATATATAGCTAACGCGAAAAGGTTTTTACCATAGTTTTTGTATTTACTCACATATTCACCAGATCTAAATCCTATTAAACATTGCTGGACTAACTTTAAAAACTGTTTACATAAAATTATTGATCAATGCCTAAGTTTTTCCTAATCTATGGTAGAAACATTTCCGTGTTAGCTATATGATAAAGAAACTGATGGTAAAACAAAGAACGAGCATTTTTGTGATATGCTTACTTTAGCTAAAGAAAGAGGTATCAAGCCTGATGCTATAGTTATGGATGCTTGGTATAGTGGTTTGGATAATTTAAAACATATACGTAATTTAGGTTGGATATGGGTTACCAACCTAAGAAAAAATAGAAAAGTTAATCGTAATGTTAGCTTGGAAACTTTAGAGATTCCCGATGAAGGGCTAAAAATTCACCTACGTGGATACGGTTGGGTTACGGTATTTAAGTTTGTGGCAAAAAATGGTCGCATTGATTACATAACAACTAATTTAGAGAATCCTACACGTGAGCAAATAGAGAAAATTGTTAAGGCGCGTTGGTCTATAGAAGTTTATCATCGAGAATTGAAACAAACTTGTGGTATTGAATGCTGTCAGGCACGCACGGGTCGAGCTCAAAGAAATCATATTTGCCTTGCTGTATTGGCCTGGCTTGATATGAACAAAAGGAGGATAAATGAAAACATTACTTTATATCAACAAACTTGGGAAGTTATAAAAACATCAATTCAGAACAACATTAAATGGCTTCTAACTAATACACAATTTTGCTAAGTGCGAAACTCCTGGATTTGATCTCATCTAAAATTTTTGGATGAACAGATAAAAGAAATAGAAAAGCTTATATCTAACCATATAAAGAAACATACAGACTTATCTGATAAAGTGTAGAAGTCAAGATTTGATCTTACAGACACTATAAATTTTGCACCTGATTGTCAGTTAAATTTTGACTGTCAGATACATATTCAAGATACAAGATTATATCTTACATTTAGTAAAATAAATTAATTATTAAATGGAGATAAAGAATGAACTTAAATCAAAAAATAATAAAACCAAAATTAGGTTTACTTGAATTAGCTAAGAGCCTTGGTAGTATATCATCAGCATGTAAAGCGATGGGATATAGTAGAGATAGTTATTACAGATTTAAAGAACTGTATGAAACTGGTGGCGAAGAAGCGTTGTATGAAATTAGTCGAAGAAAGCCAATAATAGCGAATAGAGTTGATCCTGCTGTAGAGAAAGCAGTACTAGATATGGCAATAGAATATCCAGCATATGGTCAGCTAAGAGTATCAAATGAGCTTAAAAAGACAGGTGTACTTGTATCACCTGGGGGAGTAAGATCAATTTGGTTACGTAATGATTTAAACAACATCAGTAAAAGACTTAAAGCATTAGAAGCAAAAATGGCTCAAGATGGTATTGTGCTTACTGAGGCACAATTACAAGTGCTAGAGAAGCGTCATAATGAAAAAGAAGCTCATGGAGAAATTGAGACACAGCATCCAGGGTATCTAGGATGCCAAGATACATATTATGTAGGCAACTTTAAGGGTATAGGTAAGGTTTATTCTCAGGTATTTATTGATAGCTACAGCAGAGTAGCTGATTGATGAACGAACATTAGAATTACCCATGACGAATATTAAAATTACCCATTTTTGAGTAAAAAATATTGTCGAGTCTTTTGCAATGATTGTGTAAATTTTTGTTGAGCCTATATTAGAAGTAATTAAAAATATAGGTAACAGAAATGCAAATAGAGAAGAATAAAAAAATAAATGAAGCAATAGATTTGCTGATAGAAGGCGGAGTAGATTTAAAAACAGTACTAAGTCAGAATGGATTAATTAAGGAATTAACCAAGGGTATTTTAGAGCGAGCACTGCATGCTGAGATGTCAGAACATTTAGGTTATAGCAAGTATGATAGAGCTGAAACTGAGAATGCGAGGAATGGTAGTTTTAGTAAGAATCTGATTAGTGAGAATGGTACTATAGAGATAAATGTTCCAAGAGACAGACAAGGTAAATTTGAACCTATAATAGTCTCAAAGAAACAAACAAGAATAGATGGCTTAGACCAAAAGATAATATCCTTATATGCGAAGGGTATGAGTGTGTCTGATATTAAAACACAATTGCAAGAATTATATGGAGCTGAGATCAGTGAGAGCCTAATCAGCAGGATTACAGATGAAGTAATAGATGAGGTCAAGATTTGGCAGAGTAGACCTCTTGAATCAGTATACCCTATAGTATATTTTGACTGTTTAGTAGTGAAAGTAAGACAAGATAAACTTATTATTAATAAATCAGTATATGTAGCTTTAGGAATAGATTTATCTGGCAGAAAGGATATTTTAGGCTTATGGATAAGTGAGAATGAAGGAGCTAAATTTTGGCTTGGTAATTTTACTGAAATGAAGAATCGAGGAGTAAAAGATATCTTAATTGCTTGTAGTGATAATCTAACTGGTATGTCTGATGCTATTGCATCAGTATATCCGAAAACTGAACATCAAATTTGTATTGTCCATCAGATCAGGAATAGCCTCAAATATGTATCATATAAAGATAGAAAGCAATTAGCAGCGGATTTGAAACTAATCTATACTTCTGCTACTGAAAAAGAAGCAGAATTAGCTCTTGAGTCATTTGATCAAAAATGGAGTAAGCAATATCCGCATATAGCTAAATCTTGGTATAATAATTGGGATAATTTGATAATTTTCTTGCAATATCCAAAGGAGATTCGTAAGATTATTTACACTACAAATGCGATAGAATCGCTGAATAGCCAATTGAGAAAAGTTACTAAGAATAAACGCATCTTTCCAAATGATGACGCAGTATTTAAAGTTTTATATCTGACAATTGATTATATTACCAAAAAATGGTCTATGCCTATCCCCAATTGGAATGAAGCTATGGCTCATTTTATGATCAAATTTGATGGTAGAATTTAATGGTTCACGAAATTTACACAATTGATGAGACAGAGCCATATTGTCTAAAGTGTTACATTATTATCCTCCGATTTTATAGTTAGTCTATCCGCCAAAAACACTTCAAATCCTGATCATTTGTAATGGGATAGAGTTTTGACAACAAATTGCTAAGATTTTCAATAAAAATTAATAAGTTATGTTAATTTTTACTGATACATTTCTGTGTTGGTCTAATTTTGATATGGAGCTATTGTTAACGATTTTTTATCGTTCATCTAGTTTTTGCATGATGATATTTTTGATTTATGTGGAGTTAGACACGATTTGTAAATGATTTGCAATGCATCGTAAATTCAAACCAATAGCAGAGATTATTGGATTGATAATATCTCCTATCATACCTTTCAAGAAGTTTCTACCCATCCGACCATATTGCTTTAAGTGACCTATTATTGGTTCTATGGCACTGCGTCTCTTGATCATAGACTTGTCCTCTTGTAACAACTTCTTCCGCGTTTTTGGGGTATATACCTTACTCTTCTCCTTTACATTGCTACCACTATACCCAAGATCAACAAATGATTTCTTTATCTTGATTCCAGTGACACTCTCTACTGCTTCAAAGCTCTGATGCAATGTATGACCATCATAAGGATTATTATGAAACGATTTTGCGGATAAAACAAAATTTCTACGACCACTTACTACTACCGCTACTTTATTGCCAAACTCATATGGCTTGTTGCGTTTTCCCTTTCCTATACACTCTACTTCAGGGGCATGAAAACTATATAATACTTTGTTATCTTCTTTATATTGCTTTTTAGCTTCTCTTTTTAAAACAGATTGGTTATGTATTTGTTTTATTTTTTGCAATACTTCTTGATTTTTGAGAGACAAGTTTAATTGCTTATTTTTGATCTCACGCTCACATACTCTAATCAAACGACCCAGTAATATTTTTAAATGCTTCATTATTTTCCAACGCTTCTTGGCTTTACTATGTTCTTTATATTTCCATAGCTTTACTATATCGCGTTTATAGGTTCTAGCGTATGTTTCATTCAAATGTATACCCAAACTGTTGCAAAGCTTTACTATGCTAAGCCTAGCTTTATCCATTAAATAAACATCGTGTGGGTGTTTGATATTCTTAATTTGTACAGTCGTATCAGCGATGATTAATTCCAAATCTTTTTTTTTAATTGTGTTAGTTTTTATCCCAACCCTGATCAACTCCGATAATATCTCATTATATCCAGCTTCACCTAATACACTACGAAACCGTCGTATACTAGTTTCCGAGATAGCTATGTCTTTTTCTATATATTCCCACCCGCAGAAATACTGCCAATACATATTCTCTTTTAGCTCTTCCTCTGATAATGAATCTGAAAAATTATACATTGCTTGTAGCATCGTTATGCCAAGCATCACTCTATGACATTTTCTATTTCTACCAAATTTCTTAATACAAACATTTTTTGATAACCACTCTTCGAGCCTAGACCAATTTATTAATTCTCTTAATTTATATAGCTTATTATTTGGGTTTAATTCTTCTTTTAATTTATAACCAAACAGTTTCCCTTGTTCTTGCGATTTGATAATGTTGTCTATTGGCATTGACTGAAATCCATAAGGTTTATGACCATATTTTATCATTTTCTTACGGATTGTTGTATTACTTCTTGTCTTAAAACCATATTATCTATAAGGCTTGTAGAGTTTTGGCGGACGGACTAGTTAATTTTTTGCCTTTAGCTGTAGCGATTCTATAACTTTCAGTATTGAGTTCAAGAATTGAAGAATGGTGAACCAATCTGTCAATAACTGCTGACGTAGTCATTTCATCTTTAAAAATAGTATTCCATTTTGCAAAAACTAAATTGCTAGTAATTAATACACTACGCATTTCATAACGTTCAGCTAATAAGGTAAATAAAACATCAGTTTCTTCACGATTATATGGTACATATGATATATCATCAATTATCAATATTTCAAAATAATCGAATTTTTTAATAATTTGCTTAAGTTTTAAACTAAGCTTTGCTTCTAGTAATTGTTGAACCAAATTAGCTGCTGTTGTATATAATACACGTCTACCAGCAAGACACCACTCACGTGCTAAACCTATACTAAGATGACTTTTGCCAGTGCCAGGATTACCAAAAATAAGTATATTTTCATAGCGATCCATAAATTCTCCTTGTGCAAGATATTGGATCTTAGTTGGCGATAATCCTGGGATACGCTTAATATCAAAGTTGCTTAATAACTTATCTCGAGAGAGTTTTGCTTGCTTCAGCAATCTGGCAATACGTTGTTGTTGTCTATGTTCTAACTCACGTATGGCTAACTCCTGTAGATAATCTATATATGTTTTCTTTTCTTGCTCAAAGCTTTCTGCAACTGATTTATAGCACGATGCAAAAGTAGGTAGTCCGTCCGCCAAAACTCTACAAGCCTTATAGATAATATGGTTTTAAGACAAGAAGTAATACAACAATCCGTAAGAAAATGATAAAATATGGTCATAAACCTTATGGATTTCAGTCAATGCCAATAGACAACATTATCAAATCGCAAGAACAAGGGAAACTGTTTGGTTATAAATTAAAAGAAGAATTAAACCCAAATAATAAGCTATATAAATTAAGAGAATTAATAAATTGGTCTAGGCTCGAAGAGTGGTTATCAAAAAATGTTTGTATTAAGAAATTTGGTAGAAATAGAAAATGTCATAGAGTGATGCTTGGCATAACGATGCTACAAGCAATGTATAATTTTTCAGATTCATTATCAGAGGAAGAGCTAAAAGAGAATATGTATTGGCAGTATTTCTGCGGGTGGGAATATATAGAAAAAGACATAGCTATCTCGGAAACTAGTATACGACGGTTTCGTAGTGTATTAGGTGAAGCTGGATATAATGAGATATTATCGGAGTTGATCAGGGTTGGGATAAAAACTAACACAATTAAAAAAAAAGATTTGGAATTAATCATCGCTGATACGACTGTACAAATTAAGAATATCAAACACCCACACGATGTTTATTTAATGGATAAAGCTAGGCTTAGCATAGTAAAGCTTTGCAACAGTTTGGGTATACATTTGAATGAAACATACGCTAGAACCTATAAACGCGATATAGTAAAGCTATGGAAATATAAAGAACATAGTAAAGCCAAGAAGCGTTGGAAAATAATGAAGCATTTAAAAATATTACTGGGTCGTTTGATTAGAGTATGTGAGCGTGAGATCAAAAATAAGCAATTAAACTTGTCTCTCAAAAATCAAGAAGTATTGCAAAAAATAAAACAAATACATAACCAATCTGTTTTAAAAAGAGAAGCTAAAAAGCAATATAAAGAAGATAACAAAGTATTATATAGTTTTCATGCCCCTGAAGTAGAGTGTATAGGAAAGGGAAAACGCAACAAGCCATATGAGTTTGGCAATAAAGTAGCGGTAGTAGTAAGTCCGTCCGCCAAAACTCTACAAGCCTTATAGATAATATGGTTTTAAGACAAGAAGTAATACAACAATCCGTAAGAAAATGATAAAATATGGTCATAAACCTTATGGATTTCAGTCAATGCCAATAGACAACATTATCAAATCGCAAGAACAAGGGAAACTGTTTGGTTATAAATTAAAAGAAGAATTAAACCCAAATAATAAGCTATATAAATTAAGAGAATTAATAAATTGGTCTAGGCTCGAAGAGTGGTTATCAAAAAATGTTTGTATTAAGAAATTTGGTAGAAATAGAAAATGTCATAGAGTGATGCTTGGCATAACGATGCTACAAGCAATGTATAATTTTTCAGATTCATTATCAGAGGAAGAGCTAAAAGAGAATATGTATTGGCAGTATTTCTGCGGGTGGGAATATATAGAAAAAGACATAGCTATCTCGGAAACTAGTATACGACGGTTTCGTAGTGTATTAGGTGAAGCTGGATATAATGAGATATTATCGGAGTTGATCAGGGTTGGGATAAAAACTAACACAATTAAAAAAAAAGATTTGGAATTAATCATCGCTGATACGACTGTACAAATTAAGAATATCAAACACCCACACGATGTTTATTTAATGGATAAAGCTAGGCTTAGCATAGTAAAGCTTTGCAACAGTTTGGGTATACATTTGAATGAAACATACGCTAGAACCTATAAACGCGATATAGTAAAGCTATGGAAATATAAAGAACATAGTAAAGCCAAGAAGCGTTGGAAAATAATGAAGCATTTAAAAATATTACTGGGTCGTTTGATTAGAGTATGTGAGCGTGAGATCAAAAATAAGCAATTAAACTTGTCGCTCAAAAATCAAGAAGTATTGCAAAAAATAAAACAAATACATAACCAATCTGTTTTAAAAAGAGAAGCTAAAAAGCAATATAAAGAAGATAACAAAGTATTATATAGTTTTCATGCCCCTGAAGTAGAGTGTATAGGAAAGGGAAAACGCAACAAGCCATATGAGTTTGGCAATAAAGTAGCGGTAGTAGTAAGTGGTCGTAGAAATTTTGTTTTATCCGCAAAATCGTTTCATAATAATCCTTATGATGGTCATACATTGCATCAGAGCTTTGAAGCAGTAGAGAGTGTCACTGGAATCAAGATAAAGAAATCATTTGTTGATCTTGGGTATAGTGGTAGCAATGTAAAGGAGAAGAGTAAGGTATATACCCCAAAAACGCGGAAGAAGTTGTTACAAGAGGACAAGTCTATGATCAAGAGACGCAGTGCCATAGAACCAATAATAGGTCACTTAAAGCAATATGGTCGGATGGGTAGAAACTTCTTGAAAGGTATGATAGGAGATATTATCAATCCAATAATCTCTGCTATTGGTTTGAATTTACGATGCATTGCAAATCATTTACAAATCGTGTCTAACTCCACATAAATCAAAAATATCATCATGCAAAAACTAGATGAACGATAAAAAATCGTTAACAATAGCTCCATATCAAAATTAGACCAACACAGAAATGTATCAGTAAAAATTAACATAACTTATTAATTTTTATTGAAAATCTTAGCAATTTGTTGTCAAAACTCTATCCCATTACAAATGATCAGGATTTGAAGTGTTTTTGGCGGATAGACCATTTAATGTTGTTCTGAATTGATGTTTTTATAACTTCCCAAGTTTGTTGATATAAAGTAATGTTTTCATTTATCCTCCTTTTGTTCATATCAAGCCAGGCCAATACAGCAAGGCAAATATGATTTCTTTGAGCTCGACCCGTGCGTGCCTGACAGCATTCAATACCACAAGTTTGTTTCAATTCTCGATGATAAACTTCTATAGACCAACGCGCCTTAACAATTTTCTCTATTTGCTCACGTGTAGGATTCTCTAAATTAGTTGTTATGTAATCAATGCGACCATTTTTTGCCACAAACTTAAATACCGTAACCCAACCGTATCCACGTAGGTGAATTTTTAGCCCTTCATCGGGAATCTCTAAAGTTTCCAAGCTAACATTACGATTAACTTTTCTATTTTTTCTTAGGTTGGTAACCCATATCCAACCTAAATTACGTATATGTTTTAAATTATCCAAACCACTATACCAAGCATCCATAACTATAGCATCAGGCTTGATACCTCTTTCTTTAGCTAAAGTAAGCATATCACAAAAATGCTCGTTCTTTGTTTTACCATCAGTTTCTTTATCATATATTCTATAATCTACAGGAGTAGATTGATCAATTTGAGTATTGTAATGCAGTAAGTTTACCATTCCTATACCAGGTATAACATCATGTACAGCCCCAGAATATTGATAATTTACAAGCTCGATCCTCTTACTGTATTGCTTTGACAATAAGGTGTCATCTCCCACTAATAAACAAGGATCTTCCAGATCAATATATTTTGACACTTTGCTATAGATTTCGCTAGGGCGAAAATCCTTACTCTTTAACCATCGACTTGCACTATCGTGCGATAGATCTAATGGACTTACTTCAGATAATGCTTTGCTAGTATATCTTACACTACTTGCTTGTAAGAATGATTTATATAAATCTTTGCTACATTTTGATCTTGTCATTTTTATCTAAAACTATTTTTCTCTAGATTAGCATATTATTTGCTAAGTGCGAAACTCCTGTTAGTTAGAAGCCATTTAATGTTGTTCTGAATTGATGTTTTTATAACTTCCCAAGTTTGTTGATATAAAGTAATGTTTTCATTTATCCTCCTTTTGTTCATATCAAGCCAGGCCAATACAGCAAGGCAAATATGATTTCTTTGAGCTCGACCCGTGCGTGCCTGACAGCATTCAATACCACAAGTTTGTTTCAATTCTCGATGATAAACTTCTATAGACCAACGCGCCTTAACAATTTTCTCTATTTGCTCACGTGTAGGATTCTCTAAATTAGTTGTTATGTAATCAATGCGACCATTTTTTGCCACAAACTTAAATACCGTAACCCAACCGTATCCACGTAGGTGAATTTTTAGCCCTTCATCGGGAATCTCTAAAGTTTCCAAGCTAACATTACGATTAACTTTTCTATTTTTTCTTAGGTTGGTAACCCATATCCAACCTAAATTACGTATATGTTTTAAATTATCCAAACCACTATACCAAGCATCCATAACTATAGCATCAGGCTTGATACCTCTTTCTTTAGCTAAAGTAAGCATATCACAAAAATGCTCGTTCTTTGTTTTACCATCAGTTTCTTTATCATATATTCTATAATCTACAGGAGTAGATTGATCAATTTGAGTATTGTAATGCAGTAAGTTTACCATTCCTATACCAGGTATAACATCATGTACAGCCCCAGAATATTGATAATTTACAAGCTCGATCCTCTTACTGTATTGCTTTGACAATAAGGTGTCATCTCCCACTAATAAACAAGGATCTTCCAGATCAATATATTTTGACACTTTGCTATAGATTTCGCTAGGGCGAAAATCCTTACTCTTTAACCATCGACTTGCACTATCGTGCGATAGATCTAATGGACTTACTTCAGATAATGCTTTGCTAGTATATCTTACACTACTTGCTTGTAAGAATGATTTATATAAATCTTTGCTACATTTTGATCTTGTCATTTTTATCTAAAACTATTTTTCTCTAGATTAGCATATTATTTGCTAAGTGCGAAACTCCTGTTACCTTTATTTGTAGCTCCAGATGATGAATTTACAGTACCGGTAACAATATTTAATAATTTAAAAGATTCAGGAAACGCTCAAGTTTTTGTAAATATTGAGACAAGTAACGGGCTTAAAATCCTAGAATATCCTAATGAAATACAGATTGATGAAAATAAAGAAGCTACTATTAATGTCAAATTAAAAGCAACAGATAAGCTCGGCTCGGCTGACTTCAAGGTTACAGCTTCTATAAATCACCTTAAACCTGATATTATCTCTTTGGCTGTAGTACATAGCTCTGAAATTACCACAACAACTAGCGTACGTCCGCCTATGCCTAATGTTACAACAGTTGATACTGGCTTTGCGTCTGGTAATAACATTACTTTAAAAATCGCAAGAGATTTATATCCGGAATTTGCTAAATTACAAATTTCTGCTTCTAAATCACCGCTTGCTATTATTTCTGGTTTTAGAGATTTCTTAGATAATTATCCTTATGGCTGCACTGAGCAATTAATAAGCCAAAATTTTGCTAATGTTTTACTATATGATCAGCAAAATCTAGTTACCATACTCCAAACAGATCGTAAGAAAATGGATGAGTCATTATCTAAAGCTTTTCAAATGCTATCAGAACGTCAAAATTATGATGGTGGGTTTAAATATTGGAATAATGTTAGTGATAGTTCTGATCCATTCATTTCTGTTTATGCTATGCATTTTTTAACCGAAGCAGCTAGTAAATATTTAGCCGTTCCTAGCGATACATTCAATCAAGGTATATATTATTTAGAAAATATGGCAAATAGGTCTATTAGTTCCTTAAATGAAGCTAGAGAAAAAGCATATGCCGTTTATATTTTAACTAGAAATAATTTGATTACTACAAGCTATATAGCAAATATTTTAAAATATTTAGAAGAATATCAACAAGATAAATGGCATAATGATTTAACCGCCGTTTATTTAGCTGCTAGCTATAAAATGCTACAAATGAATGAAGAAGCAGATAAATTATTAGATAAGTTCAATCTAGATAAATCTACAACATTAAAATCAGACTATCTATACTATAGTCCGCTAATAAAATATAGTGAGTATTTATATCTAATCTCTTTACATTTCCCTGAAAGACTAAAAAGCTTTGATCAGAAAGTTGTAGAGGATATAGCAAATTTTGCTAAAGATAATTACAACACTCTATCAGCAAGCTACGCAATTATGGCAAGTATTACTTATGCTGATAAAATAAATAACGCAGATGAAAATACTATTAAAGTAAATTATTCTAACCAAGAAGTTGTTTTAGAAAATAACAAAATAATGCAAGCTAATTTCGTTATAAATGAAGCTAAAGAAGTTAATTTAACTTCAACAAATAATGGCTTTTTCTATCAGCTTTTAACTTCAGGATATGATAAAATTTTAAAAGAAAATAAAGAGATTTTAAAAGGTATAGAGATAACTAAAAAATATCTGGATGAGAATAATAAAGAAATAAATAAAGTAAAATTAGGTGATAATGTCACAGTAAAAATTACTATGCGTTCTAATAGTACTAATGCCTTAAATAATATGGTGATCCTTGATTTATTACCAGCAGGATTTGAGCTTTTACCAGATAATAATATAAATATTTTAGAACTTGATAAACAGGCAATGATTTGGAGACCGATATATACAAATCGTCGTGATGATAGAATAATGATTTTTGGCACTATTCCTAACCATGAAATGACCTATCAATATAAAATTAAAGCCATCAATAAAGGAATATTTACACTTCCTGCTATTTATAGTGAATCTATGTATGATCCTAATACTTACTATAGAGGAGTTATAGGTAGTATTATTATAGAATGATGCTCCTTCGCAGCAGAGCTACGAGGTATCTATCCAAAAAGCTTTAACTGTTTTTGTTGAAATGCTTTATACTGAAGTTTTGACAAAAATTCTAATTTTTCTGACTAAAGTAAAAAATTATATTTAAAGTTAAATATTTAGTGCTTTTATCAGCTTAAAAGCGATATTTCTACAATAATCCCGTGATATGTTTGGTGATTATCGAAACCGGCGCTCTATCATCTACATGGTAAATTCCAGTATTAATTAAGCCAGATTTATATTTTCTTCCCATACCTCATTGGGTGTTTTATAACCGAGCACTTTTCTTGGTAAATTATTTAAAAAATCCTCAATTTCTTGTAATTGCTTTATTGTTAATTTTTTTATATCTAAAGATTTAGAGTATACTCTGTGCACCATTGAGTTAATCTTCTCTATCAATGGTTTTTGCCATGGAGAATAAGGATTGCAAAAATATACTTTTCGTTCAGATTTTGGCAATAGTTGTTCATGATTGGTAAATTCTTTGCCATTATCTAACGTTATGCTTTTGATTATATGCGACAATTGTTTAAGTTTTTTATTCATGTTACCAATCACATCTTGTGTTCTTTTTGAACGGTTTAAAGTGAGAAACACTTTTTGTGTTCTGATATCCACAAGAGCGCCTATATTACGACTTTGATTACCTTTGTTAAAAGTTAAATCACCTTCTAAATGACCTATTGCTGCTATCTTTCTATTTATCTCTGGTCTTTCAGTAATGGAAACTCGATTTGGTATTGTAATTCTTTTGTTTCTGATTCTTGTACCATGATGCAACCTATTTTTCCTTTTTCTTGCTAAAGATAAATATAATTTTTGCCTTTGTGCTATAGGAGATGTATACAGGAGTTTCGCACTTAGCAAATAATATGCTAATCTAGAGAAAAATAGTTTTAGATAAAAATGACAAGATCAAAATGTAGCAAAGATTTATATAAATCATTCTTACAAGCAAGTAGTGTAAGATATACTAGCAAAGCATTATCTGAAGTAAGTCCATTAGATCTATCGCACGATAGTGCAAGTCGATGGTTAAAGAGTAAGGATTTTCGCCCTAGCGAAATCTATAGCAAAGTGTCAAAATATATTGATCTGGAAGATCCTTGTTTATTAGTGGGAGATGACACCTTATTGTCAAAGCAATACAGTAAGAGGATCGAGCTTGTAAATTATCAATATTCTGGGGCTGTACATGATGTTATACCTGGTATAGGAATGGTAAACTTACTGCATTACAATACTCAAATTGATCAATCTACTCCTGTAGATTATAGAATATATGATAAAGAAACTGATGGTAAAACAAAGAACGAGCATTTTTGTGATATGCTTACTTTAGCTAAAGAAAGAGGTATCAAGCCTGATGCTATAGTTATGGATGCTTGGTATAGTGGTTTGGATAATTTAAAACATATACGTAATTTAGGTTGGATATGGGTTACCAACCTAAGAAAAAATAGAAAAGTTAATCGTAATGTTAGCTTGGAAACTTTAGAGATTCCCGATGAAGGGCTAAAAATTCACCTACGTGGATACGGTTGGGTTACGGTATTTAAGTTTGTGGCAAAAAATGGTCGCATTGATTACATAACAACTAATTTAGAGAATCCTACACGTGAGCAAATAGAGAAAATTGTTAAGGCGCGTTGGTCTATAGAAGTTTATCATCGAGAATTGAAACAAACTTGTGGTATTGAATGCTGTCAGGCACGCACGGGTCGAGCTCAAAGAAATCATATTTGCCTTGCTGTATTGGCCTGGCTTGATATGAACAAAAGGAGGATAAATGAAAACATTACTTTATATCAACAAACTTGGGAAGTTATAAAAACATCAATTCAGAACAACATTAAATGGCTTCTAACTAATACACAATTTTGCTAAGTGCGAAACTCCTGGTATAAATAAACTGGTATATACTCTCTGTAGAAATATTGACAGTATCTCGTGATAGTTTACGTCTACCTGAAATTATATCTGGTGAAATACCCTGTGTTAACTGCTTTATTATTTCTGCTCGTAAATTATTATCAATATCTAATTTTCTTTTTCTCTTACCTTGCCTTAAACTGCAAGCAAGTGTGTTAGCCCTATCTGGTCTATAATTATGCCTCATTCTCTTGAGTTCATAACATATAGTGCTTTTATCACGGCCAATCTTTGTCCCTATATATCGCGAGCTATAACCACTCTTATTCATTTCGTATATTTTAAATCTTTCATCTATCGTTAAATGAGCCATGATATATCTATATTTAAATGATGCTCCTCGCAGCAGAGCTACGAGGTATCTAAAAAAGTTTTAGTTGTTTCTTATGATATCACGAAGCAGAGCTTCGGGGAATTAAACCCTGAGAGATTAAAAATTGATTATATCTGGCTTAATTAATTATAGAACTTTCCCATTACCAGGCGTTAGTTTTAGACCTTGAATCTCACCTTTTTCGTTAATAACCAAATGTAATTTTAGACCAAAAAATGACTAACGAATATTAGAATTACCCTCAACGAACATTAAAATTACCTATAAAAAAGAAGTAACTATGGACAGTAAAATCGAATAAAAATTTATTTTTAAATATTTAAATATTATTCGAGAATTACTGATGACATGTACAAATAACCAAGTAGGTATTTTAATGCAAAAGATCAAAAAATATAATCAGATAATTTCTGCTGCAAAAGCAGGTATGAGTGTAAAAACGGCACGTAAGTATTTACGTATTAATAAGTATCCAAGCGAATTACGCACAATACGTAAATATAGGACACGTAAGGATCCATTTGTGAAGCACTGGGATGAAATAGAATCAATGCTAGAATCAGCACCGGAGTTGCAAGCAACTACCATATTAGCATATTTGACAGAAAAGTATCATGGGAATTATAATGGGAAGCAATTACGCTGTTTGCAGAAAAGGTTGAAACAATGGAGAGCTGCACATGGTAAGGATAAGACAGTAATCTTTTTACAAAATATTCTTCCTGGCAAACAGAGTCAGTCTGATTGGACCAATATGAATCAATTGGGTATTTGTAGTGGTGGGCAACCATATCCTCACTTACTATTTCATTTTATGTTGCCTTATTCATGTTGGGAAACTTTTAGCATATGCCATAGTGAAAGTTTTGATACATTAGCATCAGGGTTTGAAAAAGCTGTATGGGAGTTAGGTGGAGTTTTACCAGAGCATCGTACAGATAATTTAAGTGCAGCTACCAAGCAATGTGGTAATAGTAGACAATTTACAGAAAGATGGCAAGAATTGCTTGGTTATTACAATGTTGCACCATCGCGAAATAATCCAGGCGTCAGTCATGAAAATGGTTCTGTCGAAAAAAGTCATGATACATTTAAGCAAGCAGTGAATCAACATCTGCTATGGAAAGTTCTATAATTAATTAAGCCAGATATAATCAATTTTTAATCTCTCAGGGTTTAATTCCCCGAAGCTCTGCTTCGTGATATCATAAGAAACAACTAAAACTTTTTTAGATACCTCGTAGCTCTGCTGCGAGGAGCATCATTGCCTATTTTAGAATTTACACACTTATATATCCAGAGCCGCAATTATGCATTTTTAGCTAATTTTATACCAAAAACGGTATTATGAATATCCCCGTAGCCCAATGTTTATCAGGTATTAAGCGACTTTTGGAATACGAAACTCGCGTTAATAATAATACTTTAATAAGTTGCATAAAATCGTTTTTATAGGTATAATTTCCTTTTTTTAATATCTTTCTATGTCACAAAAATTAGGTTTTTGGGCAGTTTTTGCATTAGTAACTGGTAGCCAAATCGGTACTAGTGTTTTTATACTTCCTTTGAGTTTAGCACCTTACGGTATATATAGCATATGGGGGTGGGTGCTATCGCTATTTGGTGCTATGAGCATTGCACTTGTATTTTCATATCTATGTGCAAAATTTCCTAAGACAGGTGGTCCGCATGTTTATATCCGTGAGAGCTTTGGCGAAAAAGCCGCCTTTTTTGTTGGCTGGACTTATTGGGTTATATCATTTATTAGCACTAGTATAGTTGTAATCTCTGCTATAGGTTATCTAACTCCTTTCTTCAAATCACAAGCAATATTAGATTTAATATTACAGATAATATTACTAGCTGCCATCATGATTTTAAATTTAAAAGGTCCTGAAGTGGCAGGCAAAGCAGAGTTTTATTTAACATTATTAAAATTCGTACCTTTATTAATAGTGGGAGTATGTGCGTTATCGCATTTTAACATAGATAATATAGCTATTGCTGAGGAAGTAGAGAATTTAAGCGTTCCGGCTATTATGGGTAGGGTAGCACTGCTTACCTTCTGGGGGTTTATCGGGGTAGAGTGTGCAACAACTACGGCAGGCTCGGTAAAAAATCCTTCTAAGACTATCCCAAGGGCTATAATGCTCGGAACTTTCTGCGTTGCCGTGCTATATCTTATTAATAGTATCGGTATAATGGGTTTAATTCCAGCATCTGATCTTATTATCTCCAAAGCTCCTTATACTGATGCCGCAGCTTTATTATTTGGCGGTAAATGGTCTAGTGTGATTTCCGTTATTGCATCTATTATTTGCATTGGCACGCTTAATGCTTGGGTACTAACTAGCGGACAAATTGCTTTAGGGCTTGCTGAAGATGGTTTATTACCGAAATTTTTTGCCAAGAAAAATAGTAATAATGCACCGGTGTGGGGGATTATTGTAAGTTGCCTTGGTATTGTGCCGTTATTAGTATTTACAGCGAATGATAATTTTGCTGAGCAGATTACCAAAATAATAGATTTCTCGGCAATAGCGTTTTTATTCGTTTACTTAATTTGCAGCGTAGCGTTTTTAAAAGTAATTCTTCTTAGTTCAAAGAAAAATTTTTCTTATTATTATTTATTGATGGCTATAATATCAATTATTTTTTGTGCTTGGGTTATTTATGAAACACCTATTAAAACATTAATCATAGCTAGTGCTTTTACTATAGCCGGCATTCCTTTATATTTTTTGTGGTATAAAGGTAGAAAATAGCTTTTTGATGAGGGCAATGCCGTGGCTTGTTATTGGTCGTATGGCTCTGATGTCATTCCCAGTAACGGCAGAATCCAGTTTGAAGATCGTTATGAAATTAGATTTTTAGAAATAGGAGTAGATAAAGATCACGTACATTTTTTATTACGGCTCTGTCTCATCAATTGTGTAAATTTCGTGAACCATTAAATTCTACCATCAAATTTGATCATAAAATGAGCCATAGCTTCATTCCAATTGGGGATAGGCATAGACCATTTTTTGGTAATATAATCAATTGTCAGATATAAAACCTTAAATACTGCGTCATCATTTGGAAAGATGCGTTTATTCTTAGTAACTTTTCTCAATTGGCTATTCAGCGATTCTATCGCATTTGTAGTGTAAATAATCTTACGAATCTCCTTTGGATATTGCAAGAAAATTATCAAATTATCCCAATTATTATACCAAGATTTAGCTATATGCGGATATTGCTTACTCCATTTTTGATCAAATGACTCAAGAGCTAATTCTGCTTCTTTTTCAGTAGCAGAAGTATAGATTAGTTTCAAATCCGCTGCTAATTGCTTTCTATCTTTATATGATACATATTTGAGGCTATTCCTGATCTGATGGACAATACAAATTTGATGTTCAGTTTTCGGATATACTGATGCAATAGCATCAGACATACCAGTTAGATTATCACTACAAGCAATTAAGATATCTTTTACTCCTCGATTCTTCATTTCAGTAAAATTACCAAGCCAAAATTTAGCTCCTTCATTCTCACTTATCCATAAGCCTAAAATATCCTTTCTGCCAGATATAGCTAACGCGGAAAGGTTTTTACCATAGTTTTTGTATTTACTCACATATTCACCAGATCTCAATCCTATTAAACATTGCTGGACTAACTTTAAAAACTGTTTACGTAAAATTATTGATCAATGCCTAAGTTTTTCCTAATCTGTGGTAGAAACATTTCCGTGTTAGCTATAAATCTATTCCTAAAGCTACATATACTGATTTATTAATAATAAGTTTATCTTGTCTTACTTTCACTACTAAACAGTCAAAATATACTATAGGGTATACTGATTCAAGAGGTCTACTCTGCCAAATCTTGACCTCATCTATTACTTCATCTGTAATCCTGCTGATTAGGCTCTCACTGATCTCAGCTCCATATAATTCTTGCAATTGTGTTTTAATATCAGACACACTCATACCCTTCGCATATAAGGATATTATCTTTTGGTCTAAGCCATCTATTCTTGTTTGTTTCTTTGAGACTATTATAGGTTCAAATTTACCTTGTCTGTCTCTTGGAACATTTAGCTCTATAGTACCATTCTCACTAATCAGATTCTTACTAAAATTACCATTCCTCGCATTCTCAGTTTCAGCTCTATCATACTTGCTATAACCTAAATGTTCTGACATCTCAGCATGCAGTGCTCGCTCTAAAATACCCTTGGTTAATTCCTTAATTAATCCATTCTGACTTAGTACTGTTTTTAAATCTACTCCACCTTCTATAGCTAACACGGAAATGTTTCTACCACAGATTAGGAAAAACTTAGGCATTGATCAATAATTTTACGTCAACAGTTTTTAAAGTTAGTCCAGCAATGTTTAATAGGATTTAGATCTGGTGAATATGTGAGTAAATACAAAAACTATGGTAAAAACCTTTCCGCGTTAGCTATATCAGCAAATCTATTGCTTCATTTATTTTTTTATTCTTCTCTATTTGCATTTCTGTTACCTATATTTTTAATTACTTCTAATATAGGCTCAACAAAAATTTACACAATCATTGCAAAAGACTCTTTATTACAGTCAATACCAATGTATAGCCCAACAAAAATAACTCAAATCATAAAAAGTATTACTTCTGATGAACGAACATTAGAATTACCCATGACGAATTAAAATTACCCATTTTTGAGTAAAAAATATTGTCTAAAGTGTTACATTATTATCCTCCGATTTTATAGTTAATTTTTTGCCTTTAGCTGTAGCGATTCTATAACTTTCAGTATTGAGTTCAAGAATTGAAGAATGGTGAACCAATCTGTCAATAACTGCTGACGTAGTCATTTCATCTTTAAAAATAGTATTCCATTTTGCAAAAACTAAATTGCTAGTAATTAATACACTACGCATTTCATAACGTTCAGCTAATAAGGTAAATAAAACATCAGTTTCTTCACGATTATATGGTACATATGATATATCATCAATTATCAATATTTCAAAATAATCGAATTTTTTAATAATTTGCTTAAGTTTTAAACTAAGCTTTGCTTCTAGTAATTGTTGAACCAAATTAGCTGCTGTTGTATATAATACACGTCTACCAGCAAGACACCACTCACGTGCTAAACCTATACTAAGATGACTTTTGCCAGTGCCAGGATTACCAAAAATAAGTATATTTTCATAGCGATCCATAAATTCTCCTTGTGCAAGATATTGGATCTTAGTTGGCGATAATCCTGGGATACGCTTAATATCAAAGTTGCTTAATAACTTATCTCGAGAGAGTTTTGCTTGCTTCAGCAATCTGGCAATACGTTGTTGTTGTCTATGTTCTAACTCACGTATGGCTAACTCCTGTAGATAATCTATATATGTTTTCTTTTCTTGCTCAAAGCTTTCTGCAACTGATTTATAGCACGATGCAAAAGTAGGTAAGCAAAGGTTCTTGAGTAAATTATTTAGCGGTTGCGGAGTTATTATCTGTTTACTCATGCAACCTCCATTGTTTTAAAGCAATGTAATTGATCATATTCAGACAGTATTGGTTGATTAATTTTTACTGAACAAACAGTTTGAGTCTGGCTATTTAGTAAATCTGTAATATGATCAATTATTGGCTCAATCTTCTTTTCTAATAGCACTGCTAATGCAGTAACTACATTCAATTCTCCATACATTTTTGCTAATTGTAATATTTTAAGATATATTTTATGCCCTTTATATGGATATATAGAGATAAGCTGGTCATATACCTGACGAAATATAGCACGTGGGAATAAAGCTTCATAATATTGATATTGAACAAATGCTCCAGGTTTACGTACTAAACTATCAATAATATGTCTATAATCAATAACGATAGTGGACTAATGGTATGGACCTCCTGATATAGAGAATGAAAAGCAGTTGCTAATCTTCTAGGGTTAATATTTAACATATTAAAACAACAATTAAGGAGGTCCATATGGAGGTTACTACAATTGGTATAGATATTGCAAAAAGAATTTTTCAAATTCATGGTGTAGATAAAAATGGCAAGACAGTATTAAAGAAAAAATTGATGAGAGATCAGGTTTTGACATTTATGGCTAATTTACCACAATGTTTAGTAGGGATGGAAGCTTGTGGTGGTTCTAGTTATTGGGCAAGAGAAATAACTAAATTAGGGCATGAAGTAAAACTAATGGCACCGCAATTTGTCAAACCATATGTTAAAACTAATAAAAATGATCAAGCAGATGCTGAAGCGATATGTGAAGCCGTGACAAGACCTAATATGAGATTTGTTGCAATTAAAACTATAGAGCAACAAGAAATTTTATCAATACATAGGGTAAGAGAGAGATTGGTAAAAAATCGTACAGCACTTGCTAATGAAATTAGGGGGCTACTACATGAGTTTGGTTTTATTGTTCCTCAAGGCATTAATAAGGTTATCACAAAATTAATTGAGATTTTAGATGCAGGGAAATTAAGCCAGTTAAGTTATCAAACATTTAGTGAACTAAAAGAAGAATTCTTAGATAATAACAGAAAAATAAAAGAGATAGAAAAACGATTAACAATGATAGCAAGTAACCTAACTCAATATCAACGATTAAGAGCTATACCTGGTCTTGGTTTAATTACTGCTACTGCTTTAATAGCATCAATAGGTAATGCTACAAGTTTTGAGAATGGCAGGCAATTATCGGCATGGCTAGGATTAGTGCCAAGACAACATTCAAGTGGTGGGAAGGATAAGCTGCTGGGAATTAGCAAGCGAGGTGATGTATACTTACGCACTTTATTAATTCAAGGGGCTAGAGCTGTACTAAATGCCAAGATAAGATTTACATCGGAAGAACAGAAATCTAAAAAAGATTTTAGCCAATTTACGAAATGGATGTTTAATTTATCTGAGCGAAGTAGCCATAATAAAACGACAGTTGCCATAGCTAATAAGTTGGCAAGAGTGGTGTTTGCTGTACTAAGATCAGGAGATGATTATGTAGAGAGTAAAGTTTGTAGCTAAAGAGTGTGTAGCATAGCACTTATAAGTAAAATAAATGGTGATTTATATAATGAATAGGTAAAAGCAAAACAATATGTAAGAGATTCCAACCCGAAATATGCTTGAGATAATTAATATTGATGGTAAATAAGACAAACCTTAGCTTACAAAAAAACTGCGTTTTTCAGTGGCTCTTTTAGAAGCCGATGGACTGATAAGTATATAGTTTGTAAGCCAGCGAATTCCATCAGGGCTGTAGAATAAATTAGGTTGATTTATCAGCTATAAGCCGGATACATGACTGCATTTGTTTGTTTTTATTATTGATGTTATTTTTTTCTTGCATTCTACAGGAGGTCCATACATGAAAAATCAAGACAAAAAAATGAGTAGTATGTTTTCCTAATTTTTCGATTATCAGGCAGCAATTTGCTGATAATTTTGCATATAATTCAGATATACATTCATAGGCTTTTTATAACCAATACTTGAATGAAATCTGTGATAATTATATTTATTCAGATAATGATCAATCCCCTCTTTTAACTCTTTAACATTGTTAAAATCATTAATAAAGATACCATTATATTTTAAAGTTCTAAAAAACCTTTCTATTACTATATTATCAATACTTCTACCTTTGCCATTCATTGAAATTTGGATATCATGCTCCTTGAGAATATTTATGTGGTCATAACTGGTATATTGGCTACCTTGATCACTATTAAATATCTGTGGAGCGTTATACTTACTGAGAGCTTGTTTCAAGACATCAGTTACAAGAGATGCATCCATAGAATTTGACAGTTTATAGCTCAATATGGCCTTGCTATGCCAATCTATAATAGCTGCCATATACATAAAGCCACCATTAGTTCTAATGTAAGTAATGTCACCACTCCAAACCTCATTCACATTAGGCACATACACTTGCTTTGTTGAGCCAGATTTAGTCCAATATTGATCAAGTTAAGTAGCTATAGATCTTATACCCATCATCCTCATATATTTCAGTACTCGATCTTTACCGACAATAAAACCATCTTCTAGTAACTGTTGATGAATATAGCGATAACCAAATTCAGGATTATCTGTATATATTTCATCTATTCTATTTAAAATACTTAATTTATTTATACTCATCTCCTTGGATTTATAGTAGGCTGTAGATCGACTAATCTTTAATAGTTCACACTGTCTTGATTTTGAGAGTTGATTTAGCTTGGAGTGTACAAGACTCTTTTTATTTGATAAATCCAAGCCAGGAGTTTCGCACTTAGCAAATAATATGCTAATCTAGAGAAAAATAGTTTTAGATAAAAATGACAAGATCAAAATGTAGCAAAGATTTATATAAATCATTCTTACAAGCAAGTAGTGTAAGATATACTAGCAAAGCATTATCTAAAGTAAGTCCATTAGATCTATCGCACGATAGTGCAAGTCGATGGTTAAAGAGTAAGGATTTTCGCCCTAGCGAAATCTATAGCAAAGTGTCAAAATATATTGATCTGGAAGATCCTTGTTTATTAGTGGGAGATGACACCTTATTGTCAAAGCAATACAGTAAGAGGATCGAGCTTGTAAATTATCAATATTCTGGGGCTGTACATGATGTTATACCTGGTATAGGAATGGTAAACTTACTGCATTACAATACTCAAATTGATCAATCTACTCCTGTAGATTATAGAATATATGATAAAGAAACTGATGGTAAAACAAAGAACGAGCATTTTTGTGATATGCTTACTTTAGCTAAAGAAAGAGGTATCAAGCCTGATGCTATAGTTATGGATGCTTGGTATAGTGGTTTGGATAATTTAAAACATATACGTAATTTAGGTTGGATATGGGTTACCAACCTAAGAAAAAATAGAAAAGTTAATCGTAATGTTAGCTTGGAAACTTTAGAGATTCCCGATGAAGGGCTAAAAATTCACCTACGTGGATACGGTTGGGTTACGGTATTTAAGTTTGTGGCAAAAAATGGTCGCATTGATTACATAACAACTAATTTAGAGAATCCTACACGTGAGCAAATAGAGAAAATTGTTAAGGCGCGTTGGTCTATAGAAGTTTATCATCGAGAATTGAAACAAACTTGTGGTATTGAATGCTGTCAGGCACGCACGGGTCGAGCTCAAAGAAATCATATTTGCCTTGCTGTATTGGCCTGGCTTGATATGAACAAAAGGAGGATAAATGAAAACATTACTTTATATCAACAAACTTGGGAAGTTATAAAAACATCAATTCAGAACAACATTAAATGGCTTCTAACTAATACACAATTTTGCTAAGTGCGAAACTCGAGTCTTTTGCAATGATTGTGTAAATTTTTGTTGAGCCTATATTAGAAGTAATTAAAAATATAGGTAACAGAAATGCAAATAGAGAAGAATAAAAAAATAAATGAAGCAATAGATTTGCTGATAGAAGGCGGAGTAGATTTAAAAACAGTACTAAGTCAGAATGGATTAATTAAGGAGTTAACCAAGGGTATTTTAGAGCGAGCACTGCATGCTGAGATGTCAGAACATTTAGGTTATAGCAAGTATGATAGAGCTGAAACTGAGAATGCGAGGAATGGTAGTTTTAGTAAGAATCTGATTAGTGAGAATGGTACTATAGAGATAAATGTTCCAAGAGACAGACAAGGTAAATTTGAACCTATAATAGTCTCAAAGAAACAAACAAGAATAGATGGCTTAGACCAAAAGATAATATCCTTATATGCGAAGGGTATGAGTGTGTCTGATATTAAAACACAATTGCAAGAATTATATGGAGCTGAGATCAGTGAGAGCCTAATCAGCAGGATTACAGATGAAGTAATAGATGAGGTCAAGATTTGGCAGAGTAGACCTCTTGAGTCAGTATACCCTATAGTATATTTTGACTGTTTAGTAGTGAAAGTAAGACAAGATAAACTTATTATTAATAAATCAGTATATGTAGCTTTAGGAATAGATTTATCTGGCAGAAAGGATATTTTAGGCTTATGGATAAGTGAGAATGAAGGAGCTAAATTTTGGCTTGGTAATTTTACTGAAATGAAGAATCGAGGAGTAAAAGATATCTTAATTGCTTGTAGTGATAATCTAACTGGTATGTCTGATGCTATTGCATCAGTATATCCGAAAACTGAACATCAAATTTGTATTGTCCATCAGATCAGGAATAGCCTCAAATATGTATCATATAAAGATAGAAAGCAATTAGCAGCGGATTTGAAACTAATCTATACTTCTGCTACTGAAAAAGAAGCAGAATTAGCTCTTGAGTCATTTGATCAAAAATGGAGTAAGCAATATCCGCATATAGCTAAATCTTGGTATAATAATTGGGATAATTTGATAATTTTCTTGCAATATCCAAAGGAGATTCGTAAGATTATTTACACTACAAATGCGATAGAATCGCTGAATAGCCAATTGAGAAAAGTTACTAAGAATAAACGCATCTTTCCAAATGATGACGCAGTATTTAAAGTTTTATATCTGACAATTGATTATATTACCAAAAAATGGTCTATGCCTATCCCCAATTGGAATGAAGCTATGGCTCATTTTATGATCAAATTTGATGGTAGAATTTAATGGTTCACGAAATTTACACAATTGATGAGACAGAGCCCGAAACTCCTGCAAGCTTTTGAGCTTTCCCACGGCCCCAGTCCCTCTCAACTGTGATTCTACCAAGAGCTTTAGCAAGTTCATCATTTTGCTCTTGTAAATGATTTATTTGTTCTTGATATTCACTCAAAACTTTAGCTGGTTCAAAAGCTAATGCCGCATTACCTAAAAACTGTTTTTTCCAATTTTGAATTGGGTAAATTCCAGTATTAATTAAGCCAGATTTATATTTTCTTCCCATACCTCATTGGGTGTTTTATAACCGAGCACTTTTCTTGGTAAATTATTTAAAAAATCCTCAATTTCTTGTAATTGCTTTATTGTTAATTTTTTTATATCTAAAGATTTAGAGTATACTCTGTGCACCATTGAGTTAATCTTCTCTATCAATGGTTTTTGCCATGGAGAATAAGGATTGCAAAAATATACTTTTCGTTCAGATTTTGGCAATAGTTGTTCATGATTGGTAAATTCTTTGCCATTATCTAACGTTATGCTTTTGATTATATGCGACAATTGTTTAAGTTTTTTATTCATGTTACCAATCACATCTTGTGTTCTTTTTGAACGGTTTAAAGTGAGAAACACTTTTTGTGTTCTGATATCCACAAGAGCGCCTATATTACGACTTTGATTACCTTTGTTAAAAGTTAAATCACCTTCTAAATGACCTATTGCTGCTATCTTTCTATTTATCTCTGGTCTTTCAGTAATGGAAACTCGATTTGGTATTGTAATTCTTTTGTTTCTGATTCTTGTACCATGATGCAACCTATTTTTCCTTTTTCTTGCTAAAGATAAATATAATTTTTGCCTTTGTGCTATAGGAGATGTATAAATAAACTGGTATATACTCTCTGTAGAAATATTGACAGTATCTCGTGATAGTTTACGTCTACCTGAAATTATATCTGGTGAAATACCCTGTGTTAACTGCTTTATTATTTCTGCTCGTAAATTATTATCAATATCTAATTTTCTTTTTCTCTTACCTTGCCTTAAACTGCAAGCAAGTGTGTTAGCCCTATCTGGTCTATAATTATGCCTCATTCTCTTGAGTTCATAACATATAGTGCTTTTATCACGGCCAATCTTTGTCCCTATATATCGCGAGCTATAACCACTCTTATTCATTTCGTATATTTTAAATCTTTCATCTATCGTTAAATGAGCCATGATATATCTATATTTAAATGATGCTCCTCGCAGCAGAGCTACGAGGTATCTAAAAAAGTTTTAGTTGTTTCTTATGATATCACGAAGCAGAGCTTCGGGGAATTAAACCCTGAGAGATTAATCAGTTTACTTATTAAGTATTTTTCTATATCTTCTCGAGTCTTAAAATGTTGCTTATCTCTTATATTTAATGATTCATCACGAGCACAGTAAAAATTCTCTATAGCTCTGTATACACTTGACCAACTACGCTGAAAATATTTATTAGTTGTTAATTCAACAACAGATCTTGCTTTAACCGCATAGCGAAAATCTAGGGAGCTTGCTCCCTAGATGGATAGCGTTATAATATAAGCGTTGGCATATTATAATTTAGTAGAATGGAATTGAGGTGTAATAGTCATCATGTTTTTAGAATAATGTATAGCTAACACGGAAATGTTGCTACCACAGATTAGAAAAAACTTAGGCATTGATCAATAATTTTACGTAAACAGTTTTTAAAGTTAGTCCAGCAATGTTTAATAGGATTTAGATCTGGTGAATATGTGAGTAAATACAAAAACTATGGTAAAAACCTTTCCGCGTTAGCTATATCACTTTGTGTGGATACCAAAATCAACTAAACGCAATGGATAAAATTGAAAAAGAAACAAAGCAGTTTAACCTGTTTTGAAACTCGGTCGCTTGCGGCCGAGTTCTTCATCTTTAAACATAAATTTTTACTTTAGTCAGAAAAATTAGAATTTGTGTCAAAACTTCAGATCCACGCAACAATGCTTACGCAGGAATGACATTATGTAAAAATGTATTTCTTGTAAAAAACCTTTTTTCTTGAATATATTTATAATATATTAGATACGTATATTCAAACGTATGAGGACATAATGAAAAAAAATCCAAAAATCTCATTGATAGGAAGTGGTAATATAGGTGGCACACTTGCTCATTTAATCAGTCTAAAAAATTTAGGTGATATAGTATTGTTTGATGTAGCTGAAGGGATTCCACAAGGCAAAGCTCTAGATATAATGCAAGCAAATACCTTAGCAGGTTCTGATATCAAAATTAAAGGCACAAATGATTATAAAGATATTGAAGGGTCAGATGCAATAATTATCACTGCCGGCTTGCCTAGAAAACTTGGCATGAGTAGAGACGATTTAATTAGCGTCAATACCGGTATTATGAAAAGCGTTGCAGAAAATGTTAAACAATATGCTCCTAATGCTTTTGTAATAGTAATTACCAACCCGCTAGATGTTATGGTTTACGTGATGCTGAAAGAAAGCGGCTTGCCACATAATAAAGTCATTGGTATGGCGGGCGTACTTGATTCCTCAAGATTTAACCTTTTTCTTGCTGAGGAGTTTAAAGTATCAACTAATAGCGTTAGTAGTATAGTTCTTGGCGGTCACGGTGATGCTATGGTACCGCTTGCTAGATATTCTACTGTCAAAGGCGTGCCTATACCTGACTTAGTAAAAATGGGGTTATCAACTAACGAACGTATCGAAAAAATAATTGACCGCACTAGAAATGGCGGTGGTGAAATCGTGGCATTACTTAAAACAGGATCAGCTTATTACGCCCCTGCTGCTTCTGCTGTAGAAATGCTTGAATCTTATTTACAAGACAAACGACAAATTCTAACCTGTGCTGCTTACTCACAAGGCGAATATGGCGTAAAAGATTTATATGCTGGCGTACCCATTATTATAGGTAAAAACGGCGTAGAGAAAGTAATCGAACTGCAACTAACTACCGATGAGCAAGCTTTATTTGATAAGTCAGTAGACGGAGTTAAAAAACTAATTGAAGCGGTGAAGTAATTTAATCCCTGTTGGGTTAAATTCCCCGTGGCTTGCCACGATTATTTTAAACAATTAGTTAAATGTTTTTAATATTTATTATGGGAAAAATATAAAGTCCGTCCGCCAAAACTCTACAAGCCTTATAGATAATATGGTTTTAAGACAAGAAGTAATACAACAATCCGTAAGAAAATGATACAATATGGTCATAAACCTTATGGATTTCAGTCAATGCCAATAGACAACATTATCAAATCGCAAGAACAAGGGAAACTGTTTGGTTATAAATTAAAAGAAGAATTAAACCCAAATAATAAGCTATATAAATTAAGAGAATTAATAAATTGGTCTAGGCTCGAAGAGTGGTTATCAAAAAATGTTTGTATTAAGAAATTTGGTAGAAATAGAAAATGTCATAGAGTGATGCTTGGCATAACGATGCTACAAGCAATGTATAATTTTTCAGATTCATTATCAGAGGAAGAGCTAAAAGAGAATATGTATTGGCAGTATTTCTGCGGGTGGGAATATATAGAAAAAGACATAGCTATCTCGGAAACTAGTATACGACGGTTTCGTAGTGTATTAGGTGAAGCTGGATATAATGAGATATTATCGGAGTTGATCAGGGTTGGGATAAAAACTAACACAATTAAAAAAAAAGATTTGGAATTAATCATCGCTGATACGACTGTACAAATTAAGAATATCAAACACCCACACGATGTTTATTTAATGGATAAAGCTAGGCTTAGCATAGTAAAGCTTTGCAACAGTTTGGGTATACATTTGAATGAAACATACGCTAGAACCTATAAACGCGATATAGTAAAGCTATGGAAATATAGCTAACACGGAAATGTTTCTACCACAGATTAGGAAAAACTTAGGCATTGATCAATAATTTTATGTAAACAGTTTTTAAAGTTAGTCCAGCAATGTTTAATAGGATTTAGATCTGGTGAATATGTGAGTAAATACAAAAACTATGGTAAAAACCTTTTCGCGTTAGCTATATAAAGAACATAGTAAAGCCAAGAAGCGTTGGAAAATAATGAAGCATTTAAAAATATTACTGGGTCGTTTGATTAGAGTATGTGAGCGTGAGATCAAAAATAAGCAATTAAACTTGTCTCTCAAAAATCAAGAAGTATTGCAAAAAATAAAACAAATACATAACCAATCTGTTTTAAAAAGAGAAGCTAAAAAGCAATATAAAGAAGATAACAAAGTATTATATAGTTTTCATGCCCCTGAAGTAGAGTGTATAGGAAAGGGAAAACGCAACAAGCCATATGAGTTTGGCAATAAAGTAGCGGTAGTAGTAAGTGGTCGTAGAAATTTTGTTTTATCCGCAAAATCGTTTCATAATAATCCTTATGATGGTCATACATTGCATCAGAGCTTTGAAGCAGTAGAGAGTGTCACTGGAATCAAGATAAAGAAATCATTTGTTGATCTTGGGTATAGTGGTAGCAATGTAAAGGAGAAGAGTAAGGTATATACCCCAAAAACGCGGAAGAAGTTGTTACAAGAGGACAAGTCTATGATCAAGAGACGCAGTGCCATAGAACCAATAATAGGTCACTTAAAGCAATATGGTCGGATGGGTAGAAACTTCTTGAAAGGTATGATAGGAGATATTATCAATCCAATAATCTCTGCTATTGGTTTGAATTTACGATGCATTGCAAATCATTTACAAATCGTGTCTAACTCCACATAAATCAAAAATATCATCATGCAAAAACTAGATGGTCTATCCGCCAAAAACACTTCAAATCCTGATCATTTGTAATGGGATAGAGTTTTGACAACAAATTGCTAAGATTTTCAATAAAAATTAATAAGTTATGTTAATTTTTACTGATACATTTCTGTGTTGGTCTAATTTTGATATGGAGCTATTGTTAACGATTTTTTATCGTTCATCTAGTTTTTGCATGATGATATTTTTGATTTATGTGGAGTTAGACACGATTTGTAAATGATTTGCAATGCATCGTAAATTCAAACCAATAGCAGAGATTATTGGATTGATAATATCTCCTATCATACCTTTCAAGAAGTTTCTACCCATCCGACCATATTGCTTTAAGTGACCTATTATTGGTTCTATGGCACTGCGTCTCTTGATCATAGACTTGTCCTCTTGTAACAACTTCTTCCGCGTTTTTGGGGTATATACCTTACTCTTCTCCTTTACATTGCTACCACTATACCCAAGATCAACAAATGATTTCTTTATCTTGATTCCAGTGACACTCTCTACTGCTTCAAAGCTCTGATGCAATGTATGACCATCATAAGGATTATTATGAAACGATTTTGCGGATAAAACAAAATTTCTACGACCACTTACTACTACCGCTACTTTATTGCCAAACTCATATGGCTTGTTGCGTTTTCCCTTTCCTATACACTCTACTTCAGGGGCATGAAAACTATATAATACTTTGTTATCTTCTTTATATTGCTTTTTAGCTTCTCTTTTTAAAACAGATTGGTTATGTATTTGTTTTATTTTTTGCAATACTTCTTGATTTTTGAGAGACAAGTTTAATTGCTTATTTTTGATCTCACGCTCACATACTCTAATCAAACGACCCAGTAATATTTTTAAATGCTTCATTATTTTCCAACGCTTCTTGGCTTTACTATGTTCTTTATATTTCCATAGCTTTACTATATCGCGTTTATAGGTTCTAGCGTATGTTTCATTCAAATGTATACCCAAACTGTTGCAAAGCTTTACTATGCTAAGCCTAGCTTTATCCATTAAATAAACATCGTGTGGGTGTTTGATATTCTTAATTTGTACAGTCGTATCAGCGATGATTAATTCCAAATCTTTTTTTTTAATTGTGTTAGTTTTTATCCCAACCCTGATCAACTCCGATAATATCTCATTATATCCAGCTTCACCTAATACACTACGAAACCGTCGTATACTAGTTTCCGAGATAGCTATGTCTTTTTCTATATATTCCCACCCGCAGAAATACTGCCAATACATATTCTCTTTTAGCTCTTCCTCTGATAATGAATCTGAAAAATTATACATTGCTTGTAGCATCGTTATGCCAAGCATCACTCTATGACATTTTCTATTTCTACCAAATTTCTTAATACAAACATTTTTTGATAACCACTCTTCGAGCCTAGACCAATTTATTAATTCTCTTAATTTATATAGCTTATTATTTGGGTTTAATTCTTCTTTTAATTTATAACCAAACAGTTTCCCTTGTTCTTGCGATTTGATAATGTTGTCTATTGGCATTGACTGAAATCCATAAGGTTTATGACCATATTTTATCATTTTCTTACGGATTGTTGTATTACTTCTTGTCTTAAAACCATATTATCTATAAGGCTTGTAGAGTTTTGGCGGACGGACTAGATGAACGATAAAAAATCGTTAACAATAGCTCCATATCAAAATTAGACCAACACAGAAATGTATCAGTAAAAATTAACATAACTTATTAATCTCTCAGGGTTTAATTCCCCGAAGCTCTGCTTCGTGATATCATAAGAAACAACTAAAACTTTTTTAGATACCTCGCAGCAGAGCTACGAGGTATCTATCCAAAAAGCTTTAACTGTTTTTGTTGAAATGCTTTATAAGAAGGTTTGCCCGAACCTTGATTCTGTACATAATTACGTAATTTCTGCTCATCACCATGTTTACCTACTGTGCTCATAAAATATCCTTTACTCCAAAACTCACTTCCCCATAATTTTTCTTTAAGATTTGGATATTTCTCAAACATTTTCTTAGAAGTAATACTTTTTATGATTTGAGTTATTTTTGTTGGGCTATACATTGGTATTGACTGTAATAAAAAATGTACGTGATCTTTATCTACTTCTATTTCTAAAAATCTAATTTCATAACGATCTTCTATGTGCTCACAAATTTTACACAAATAATCATCTAGGTCTTGATTGAATATTACTCTTCTATACTTTGCCGGCGTTACTAAATGATATATTAGTACTGTGACATTATGACTCTTATGTATATAACTGCTTTCTTTCAAGTAGTATATCACGAAGCAGAGCAATTAAACCCTGAGAGATTAACCTTGGCCATAATTGTACTATTCTACTATAACATGGTAAATTAAAGTAACCCTTATATTTATGCGGTCAGTAGTATAAATAATAGTTTTTAAAGTCCTTGCAAGGCGATAGATAAAAATATATGACTATTGTCATCAATTCTGCAAGACTTAATTTTCCTATTCTATGCCTTTGCTGATTTGTTGATAATAGACGGTGTTCTATCCATTCTTCATATATTTTACAAAAATTATCTACTAAATAATATACAGTTATGATACATCTTTTCATGTTGACTGAAGTTTTGACAAAAATTCTAATTTTTCTGACTAAAGTAAAAATTTATATTTAAAGTTAAATATTTAGTGCTTTTATCAGCTTAAAAGCGATATTTCTACAATTTAAAGTAAATTATTTGATATATAATACAAATTATAGATTGATACACTCGCCACTTTTTTTAATAAAAATTTTTTGTCAAAACTTCAGATGTTGAGTTACTGATCTTTTATTAAAAAAATCTATCATAACTCAACATTAATCTCCTTTAAACCCTTTATCTATAAGCTTTCTATCTATCCCTTATCCTAAATTAGCGTTACTAAACAGTCAAAATATACTATAGGGTATACTGATTCAAGAGGTCTACTCTGCCAAATCTTGACCTCATCTATTACTTCATCTGTAATCCTGCTGATTAGGCTCTCACTGATCTCAGCTCCATATAATTCTTGCAATTGTGTTTTAATATCAGACACACTCATACCCTTCGCATATAAGGATATTATCTTTTGGTCTAAGCCATCTATTCTTGTTTGTTTCTTTGAGACTATTATAGGTTCAAATTTACCTTATCTGTCTCTTGGAACATTTAGCTCTATAGTACCATTCTCACTAATCAGATTCTTACTAAAACTACCATTCCTCGTATTCTCAGTTTCAGCTCTATCATACTTGCTATAACCTAAATGTTCTGACATCTCAGCATGCAGTGCTCGCTCTAAAATACCCTTGGTTAATTCCTTAATTAATCTCTCAGGGTTTAATTCCCCGAAGCTCTGCTTCGTGATATCATAAGAAACAACTAAAACTTTTTTAGATACCTCGTAGCTCTGCTGCGAGGAGCATCATTCCATTCTGACTTAGTACTGTTTTTAAATCTACTCCGCCTTCTATCAGCAAATCTATTGCTTCATTTATTTTTTTATTCTTCTCTATTTGCATTTCTGTTACCTATATTTTGAATTACTTCTAATATAGGCTCAACAAAAATTTACACAATCATTGCAAAAGACTCCGAAAAACACCCTCGGTGTCATCCCGTGGCGGCATTGTTGCGTGAATCAGTTTTCCAGTTGTCATCCCCGCGAACTTGTAGCGGGATCCAGTTAAAAATACTAATAAAATTAGTATTTTTTATTATTTTTTGGATCTAGTTCCCAAGCCACGGCATGACATCGATTTTATAAAATTTAGCCTGCCCCTAATATGTAAAGAGCTTTCAGGTACTTCGGTTTTCATTTAAATATTTGTATTTTTTACTGAATCCCGTGGCAAAACCACGGAATGACAATGGTTGAACTGATCTACACAACAATTCCTATACAGGAACAACATTCTCCAGCCAATATTTGCTGCATGCAAGAAAATTAGGATTGGCAAAGTCTTTCTTACCATAGGTAATTTCTTTGCCATCTAGATCTAGAATATTACCACCACCAGCTTTAATTAAAGCATGACCTGCTGCTATATCCCATTCCATAGTTTGACCAAATTTAGGGCAAATATCCACACTACCCTCAGCAATTAAACATAATTTAATTGAACTACCTATTGCGTCTATTTTATTAAAAGAATATTTACTTAAAAATTCTTTAGTTGCTTTATTTGAATGATAAAAACCTATAACAGCGTTTAGCTCTTTTTGCTTATGAATGATAGGAATTTCTTTGGAATGTTGTTCGATTTTTAACTGATTTTTTTTATCAGTATAATATAATTTATCTGTCTCAGGTTGATATATCAAGCCAATAGTTGGTACACCATTTTTAATTAGACCTATATTTATAGTATAGGTGCTTTTGCCGTTTACATAGCTTCGTGTTCCATCAATTGGATCAATTAACCAAAAAGTATTATTACTAAGTATTGGCAATGGCTGTTCCTCACATACTATATCTATTTCTGGAGTTAAGTCTTGCAGATTTTGATAGATTATTTTACTAATTTCTTTATCTGCATTGGTAACTACCGAGCCATCTGACTTAGTATCAATTAATATTCCTGATTTTTTTATATCTAAAGCAATTTTACCGGTATCGATAATCAAATCTTTTAAAGTATTTATTAAATTATTATTCATACTATTTATTTAACATTTTTGCAGCTACATCATCCTCCAACCACTGTCCTGTATTTAGAAGAGTTGATTGCTGCAATTTGGCGACTTCTAGATCTGGTGATCCTTGTAATTGTTGCCATCCCAAATATTCAATTCCATAATATTCTATATCAACATTTCTTAAATAAGAATCCATATCTTTCAAATCTTGTTTATTATTTGCAAATACTATGATTTTGCTAGGCTCCTTTGGTATAATTTTTAAAAATTCAATGAGTGACTTTACTTTATTAGTATTTCCAGTAAATATTATTCCTAAATAAAAAATAGGTGCACTTGCATCAGTTGGATCAAATCTAAATACATCTTTATCATTAACTTTACTAGTAAAATTAATCCCTAATCCGTAAAGTAAGGTATACAACCATCCTTCATAATTTTCAATCAAATTACATGGGGTAGTTATTTCTTGAAGTCCTAAAACTGTTGCACCTTGCTTTTTCATTTGATTAATAAAATCCACCCAATTTTTTTCTACAAGCATCATTTGGCGTTGTTGCATTAATTGTGCTATAGAATTATTTACTGATGAATCATTTACTGCAAGACTATATAAGTTTTTGGTAAAATTTACATAAGGATTATCGTTATAGCGAAAAAATTTTGATTTGGGCGTTATAATAGTATTATCTATATTTATTAAAACAAGGCTATCTTGGTCTATTTTGGGTAACAAATCTTTCATTGTTACAGAATTGACAGAATAAGTAGGAATTATTTGACCATAGCTTGAAGTTGGCACAATTAAATAAAGTAATAAATGGAGTAAAATTTTATTTACTTTGATCATAAGGGTTGTTACTTTTTGCATTATTAGTTTTTAAAGGTGGGTTATTTCTTGTTATATTATTCATTTGATTAGTCAAGTCATTAATAATTACATTATAGTTTGCATTATTATCCCTACTATCTTGATTATTATAATAATATCCAATAAATACAACAGAAGAACTATAATTAGCCAGCTGTGCTTCCATTGAACTTAATAGCTCTGTACTACCGCTAACCATTATAAGTACCTTAGGCATAAAATTCATTTGAACACAAAAATTAATCATTAGCTCAGCACCGGATATATTATTGCTAGTTAATATACCCTTATAAAATACCGGATAAGTATTCGAAAAACTTTCTAAATTATTAAAAATAATATAATTATTTTTAGGAAAGCTATTTGAGAAATCAATGTTAAAATTCTTTTTTAAATAATCAGCAATCCATATTTCAAATTTAGGTATATTATTAAAATTACCTGTAAAACCTCCATTTACGGCTATTATAGGAATATTTTTATTGCTGATATCACTTACAAAATTTGGAAAGTTAGAATCTAGTAATTCCTTTTTATATTTACCACTTGTTAAAATTAATTGATCTATATAAATATTTTTAGGGTTTTTACTCATCTTTTGCAAAGTAGGTGCGAGTTTAGCATAAACATCTTTATCGATTTGCTCACCTAAAGATAATAACGGCTTAAATAATATTTTATCCAAGTCTATTACCATTAGTAAATCTTGCGGCAAATAATTTTTAATATAATTTTCTTCAAAATCTTGTTTTATTTTATCTAAATTGTTTACTTCTATATTTTCTGCTTTAACTATAGATGTGACAAGTAGTAATAAGATAAATATATATTTTTTAAACATTAATATACTCCAATATAATACATTGTCATCCCGTGGCAGCTTTGCCTGCGTGCATCATTCTCTCCCCTGTCATCCCGTGATTTATTCACGGGATCCAGTTAAAAAATAATAATAAAATTAGTATTTTTTATTATTTTCTGGATCTAGTTCCCAAGCCACGGTATGACTACCTGTAGGGCGTTTTTCTATCCACGCGGGCAATGCCACCATGGGATGACACTAAACCGAAAAGCATATCTTAGTGTTAGCACATTGTAATGCTAATATCAATCCATATTAAACTATAATATGGTAAATATCTGAAGTTTTGACAAAAAATTTTTAATGATGCTCCTCGCAGCAGAGCTACGAGGTATCTAAAAAAGTTTTAGTTGTTTCTTATGATATCACGAAGCAGAGCTTCGGGGAATTAAACCCTGAGAGATTAAAAAAAGTGGCGAGTGTATCAATCTATAATTTGTATTATATATCAAATAATTTACTTTAAATTGTAGAAATATCGCTTTTAAGCTGATAAAAGCACTAAATATTTAACTTTAAATATAAATTTTTACTTTAGTCAGAAAAATTAGAATTTTTGTCAAAACTTCAGTAAATATGTTTGGAAGTTTTTTTAGTTCGTTTGGTGGTGCTATCGGAAATGCATTTGGAGGTGGTATAGCTAACACGGGAAGGTTTTTACCATTGCTGCCGTTATTGCATCACGAAAATCTTTAAAGTTTTTAATAATTTTTCTCAAGTAATTTTTAAAATTAGCCCAACAGTGTTCAATAGAATTTAAATCTGGAGAATAGACCGGTAGATAAATAAGAGTACAACCCGCTTTTTCTAATGATGCTCCTCGGCGGCAGAGCTACGAGGTATCTATCCAAAAAGCTTTAACTGTTTTTGTTGAAATGCTTTATAAGAAGGTTTGCCTGAACCTTGATTCTGTACATAATTACGTAATTTCTGCTCATCACCATGTTTACCTACTGTGCTCATAAAATATCCTTTACTCCAAAACTCACTTCCCCATAATTTTTCTTTAAGATTTGGATATTTCTCAAACATTTTCTTAGAAGTAATACTTTTTATGATTTGAGTTATTTTTGTTGGGCTATACATTGGTATTGACTGTAATAAAAAATGTACGTGATCTTTATCTACTCCTATTTCTCAAAATCTAATTTCATAACGATCTTCTATGTGCTCACAAATTTTACACAAATAATCATCTAGTTCTTGATTGAATATTACTCTTCTATACTTTGCCGGCGTTACTAAATGATATATTAGTACTGTGACATTATGACTCTTATGTATATAACTGCTTTCTTCCATTCAAGTAGTATATCACGAAGCAGAGCTTCGGGGAATTAAACCCTGAGAGATTAAAGAATTAACTATCAGTTTACTTTCTTAATCTTTAGTTGTAGTTTGTGGTTTTCTAGCTCGATTTCACTAATATGATCAGGAATAAAATCTTTAGCAAATTCACCTAAGGTTTGCTCTTTAATAAACTCACCGTAAATATCAGTTATTTTAGGCAAATTTATATCAATCAAAATTCTATCTGTTATAGCAAAATCGGCATTTTTTCGAGCTTGTTGTATGAAGCGTACAGTGTCACGAGCTATTCCTTCGTCTATTAACTCAGGGGTGAGCTCTAGATCAAGTATGAGCAGACTGCTATTATGGGCAAAGCTGCTAGCCCCTTTAATATGCGAATGAGGTTCTAAGATTAGTTTATATTCATCGCTATTTAAGGTCTCATTACAGATCCTCAAGCCATCAGAGGTCGCTTCCCACTCGTTCTTTTTAGAGGTAGCTATGATATCTTTCATTTTAGCCGGCAGACGCTGACCAAGTAACGGGAAATTAATCGATAATTTTTTAACTGCATAATTCTCTAAATCATCACGATAAATTACTGATTTAACATTGAGCTCGTCTTTAATTAAATCTTCAAAATCTTTTAGTTTGTCGTTATTTTTGCTAATAATCGTTATACTGCTAAGTGGTTGCCTTACACGTGCGTTTTCGCTACTTCTGATGAATAGGCTGTTACTGCAAATATCTAGTACAGTATCCATAGTATCCACTAGTTCGCTATTTATTTCAAATTTTGAGAGATCAGGATAGTCGCATAGATGGGCGGATAAATTGTCATTCCCGCGTAGGCGGGAATCCAGGCATTCAGGTTTTTCTGGATCCCCGCTTTCGCGAGGATGACAATATAGCCCTAAATATATCGCTTCGGAGATAAGCGGCACTAAAGACGACATCGCAATAGCCATAGTTTCTAAGCAAGTATATAGCGTGTTATAAGCACTTTGTTTATCTGCATCCTTTGCGCTTTTCCAAAATCTAGCTCTGCTTCGTCTGATATACCAGTTGTTTAGTACTTCAAAAAATTCTGAAACTGCATTATAAGCTGTCCCAGTATCGAAGCTGTCTAAACTTTCTTTAATCTTTTCTACCGCTATCTTAAGCTTGGATAATATATACACATCAAGCACATTTTCCGAGTTAAAACTTAGCTCACCTTTAATATGGTCAGCGTTAGCATACATCGTGAAGAAATGGTAAGCGTTCCAGATAGGCTTGATAAACAAACGAAGCGTATCAAATACCATTTTACCATCTTTATCAATTAGTAGCTCTTGCCCTTTAACAACATTGGAAGAAAGCATTGTTACCCTTAAGGCATCTGAGCCATATTTATCGAATAGCTCCAGTGGATCGGCATAGTTATTTAGACGCTTTGAAAGCTTTTGACCCGTAGCATCTAAAATCACGCCGTGGCATATACAATTTAAAAATGGCGGACGATCAAATAGGGCAGTAGATAATACCATTAAAGTATAAAACCAACCACGTGTTTGTGCGGAATATTCAACTATGAAATCTGCCGGAAAACGATCCTCAAACCACTGCTTATTTTCAAAAGGGTAGTGTGCTTGTCCATACGGCATTGAACCACTTTCAAACCAACAATCAAATACGTCTTCTATTCTACGCATTGTTGATTTACCAGTTGGATCGTCGGGATTCGGTCTTGTTAACTCGTCAATAAATGGACGATGTAAATCAGTAATTTTAACCCCAAAATCTTTTTCTAGCTCTTCTATAGAACCATAAACATCTATACGTGGATATTTTGGATCGTCAGACTTCCATACCGGCAAAGGTGTTCCCCAGAATCTATTACGGCTTATTGACCAATCCCTAGCATTCTCAAGCCATTTACCAAATAAATTATCTTTAACATGCGTCGGTATCCAATTAATTTGCTGATTCAGCTCTACCATTCTGTCTTTAAATTCGGTAACTTTTACGTACCATGACGGAACAGCTTTATATATAAGAGGCGTGTCGGTTCGCCAGCAATGCGGATAATTATGGATATACTGCTCGGTTTTTAGCCAATTACCTTGCTCTTTCAGCTTGATTATTATTTTATCGTTTGCATCAAATACTTGTAAGCCCTCTAAATCAGGTATTTCTTTGGTAAACTTACCGCTATTATCCACAGGACAAACCAGCTTTATGCCTTCCCGTTCGCAAAGTATTTGGTCATCTTCACCAAAGCCAGGAGCCATATGTACTACCCCAGTACCATCACCCTCAACAACAAAATCGCCGGCAAATATCTTAAAGCTATTCGGATGATTTTTAAAATAGTCAAATAGCGGCTTATAGCTTAATCCTTGAAGCTCTGAGCCTTTAATTATTGTGAATTGCTCATCGCCTTTTAGCTCTAATTCTTTAGCGTATTTAGAAACAGATGAGGCAGCTATGATATAACAGACATCGCCTTTAGGAACTAACGCATAATCGATATCGCTACCAACTGCTAAGGCTAGATTTGACGGCAATGTCCAAGGGGTAGTCGTCCAGGCGAGGATACGGTACTCTATGTTACCACCGTCCTCTTTAATGTCATCCCCGCGGGGATCCACTTTTTTCGTCATTGCGAGGAGATGCGTAGGCTGAGAGCGGTCAATCTTGTGCTTATCTCCTGAGATTGCTTCGTCAAAATTTTCAATTTTTCCTCGCAATGACGAATGACATAATACAAAACTAACTGTTACAGCTTTATCTGCTCGCTCTCTATATGAATTATCAAGTCTTGTTTCAAAGTTAGAAAGTGGTGTTTCGCATGCCCACGAATAAGGCATAACGCGCATAGATTCGTACAATAATCCTTTATTATATAACTCTTTGAATGCCCAAAGCACGGATTCCATAAAATTCTTATCCATTGTTTTGTAAGAATTTTTAAAATCTACCCATCTTGCTTGACGTGTTACATATTGCTCCCACTCACCGGCATATTTCATTACCGAATCTCTACAATGAGCGTTAAACTTTTCTATCCCGAAATTAGTAATAGCAAGACGCCCTGAAATACCGAGTTCCTTTTCAGATTGCATTTCAGCAGGTAGTCCGTGACAATCCCAACCGAAACGACGTTCTACTTTCTTCCCTCTAACCGTTTGATATCTAGCATATACGTCTTTAATAAAGCCAGTGAGTAAGTGCCCATAATGCGGTAACCCATTAGCAAAAGGCGGACCATCGTAAAAGATAAACTCAGCATCGCCCTCTCTAATATCAATAGATTTTTGGAATATATTATTATCTTGCCAAAATTTTAATATTTCTTTTTCCATGGTAGCAAAATCAGCATTTGAGCTAACTTCTGGGTAATATTTAGTGTTTATCATTATTTTGTAAATTATTTATTATAACAGTTTAGTTTATTGTAATGTCATTCCCGCGGAAGCGGGAATCCAGTTTTTTGTATGTGTATTTTAAAACTGGATCTAGTTCCCAAGCCACGGTATGACACCGATTTATAATAATAGATAATAGCAGAGAGATAAATAGCTAACTATGACAAATAGCGAAAAAATTTAGGCTTGGTAAATTCCAGTATTAATTAAGCCAGATTTATATTTTCTTCCCATACCTCATTGGGTGTTTTATAACCGAGCACTTTTCTTGGTAAATTATTATCAATATCTAATTTTCTTTTTCTCTTACCTTGCCTTAAACTGCAAGCAAGTGTGTTAGCCCTATCTGGTCTATAATTATGCCTCATTCTCTTGAGTTCATAACATATAGTGCTTTTATCACGGCCAATCTTTGTCCCTATATATCGCGAGCTATAACCACTCTTATTCATTTCGTATATTTTAAATCTTTCATCTATCGTTAAATGAGCCATGATATATCTATATTTAAATGATGCTCCTCGCAGCAGAGCTACGAGGTATCTAAAAAAGTTTTAGTTGTTTCTTATGATATCACGAAGCAGAGCTTCGGGGAATTAAACCCTGAGAGATTAAAAATTGATTATATCTGGCTTAATTAATTATAGAACTTTCCAACAATTGTCGCATATAATCAAAAGCATAACGTTAGATAATGGCAAAGAATTTACCAATCATGAACAACTATTGCCAAAATCTGAACGAAAAGTATATTTTTGCAATCCTTATTCTCCATGGCAAAAACCATTGATAGAGAAGATTAACTCAATGGTGCACAGAGTATACTCTAAATCTTTAGATATAAAAAAATTAACAATAAAGCAATTACAACTGAAGTTTTGACAAAATCCTTTCCATAAGGAGAAATGTATTCCAATTTTTTTATACTTTTTTAGTAATAACAAAATTTATTTATTCTATTTGGGTACATAATGTGTCAAAAACTGTAGCAATTTTGTCTAATATTGCTGGTTTATACTTACTAATATTATTTGGTAATTCTAGCTTTTTATTAAATGAGGTTTTGGTAATTTGGTTACTTCCATCAAAACTTGATTTTATTGTAATTTCCAACTTACCGTGTTTATTACTTTTGCGTATTACTGGTGCAAATGGTTTGACCTGATGATTATTTCTAATATTTCTATGATCTGGTATCCCTCTGGATATAGACTTTTCTAATATTTCTTCAAGGGCAATTTGTGGCATAGATCTATAAACTTCACTTGGAGACAACATATTGCTATTGATTTTTTTATCCCATGCCCTTACTTTTCTTGCCTTAACTGAAGATTGTGCATGATACAATATGTTGTACGCTAGCATTACGAATAACATATAATCCTCATCTTTATTTGGATCATTCGTTTGAAATTTATCCATCAATAATTTTGACTTACCAAATTTAAAAAAATGCTCAATATCAAACCTTTGTCTATAGTATTCATATACTTCTTTACCACTGATTTTATCTTTTTGTTGGCCAGAAACACATAACCATAAATCTCTGTTATATTTCCTATTTCCTGATGCATCTAACACCTTAACCTGAATAAAATTCAGCGGTTTATCAGACATGATATGCTGTTTCTTGCCCTTGATTAGATAATTCTTAAATAGTGAAATACTAATTGATATGTCACCATTTTTTGTAGCCTTTACTACAGTTTCTTCTGTATCTGGAATCAGTAAATTATCAGAACTACTACAAGAAATCTTAGCTCCATAAGATCTTTTACGACCTCTTGTTTTTTGCTCCTCTATATATATTTTGTAAATACTGCGATTAATTCTTTGGCGGGTTATTGTTACCGTATTTGCTTCATTGTGCAGCGGGTGAATGAAAGATAGAGCGCTATAACCTGCATCACCTACTGTTATATTGAGAGCCTTTTGTGGTATTTGCTTAACAATTTTCATTATTTGTTTGCTACCTTTGCTATACTTATTCTCATCTGATTTTACTCTATTTATAGATATTGGTACAGACCATTTAGGCTGAGCACCGATGCAAACTACACTATATTCATAACCCGCAACTGGTCGGTTATTAGCATTCTGTCTAATATATGTACGATCAATTGCTTTCTTGGAATCTTTCTTGCTACTCACTGTAGTATCTATTTGCAGTAAGTTTTTACCCTCATTAATCAGTTTACTTATTAAGTATTTTTCTATATCTTCTCGAGTCTTAAAACGTTGCTCATCTCTTATATTTAATGATTCATCACGAGCACAGTAAAAATTCTCTATAGCTCTGTATACACTTGACCAACTACGCTGAAAATATTTATTAGTTGTTAATTCAACAACAGATCTTGCTTTAACGCTATCATTAGTTACTAGTGATAGTATTAATTCTAAAACCACATCTTGATTATAGGGGAAAATTTTTTATTTCTTGCAACATTTCTTGCATAATCATACACACTAAAAACCATTTTGTATTTGAGCGTATTTATATCATACTTTATAAGTTTGGTTATCTTTTTGTCAAAACTTCAGTTACAAGAAATTGAGGATTTTTTAAATAATTTACCAAGAAAAGTGCTCGGTTATAAAACACCCAATGAGGTATGGGAAGAAAATATAAATCTGGCTTAATTAATACTGGAATTTACCGTTTTATGGCAATGTTTAGTATTTTTAACTGGATCTAGTTCATAAATCACGGGATGACAGAGGGAGAATGATCCACGCAACAATACCGCCATGGGATGAAACGTCTTTTTACCCCTCCAAACGGTAAAATCTACTAGATTTATAGAATTTAATGATATTAAAAAGTAAAATCTTCGTAACGCCGGCTATTGGTATAGCGAAAAATATTCCGATAAAGCCGAATAAACTACCGCAGGCAAAAATTGAGAAGAGAATCCAAAGAGGATGCAAACCTATTTTATCGCCAATAATTTTAGGTGTTAAAATATATGACTCACAAATATTCCCAATAATATAAACCACCATTATATAAAATAGTTGTGTAGTCGCACCGAAGGTTAAATATCCGATAGTGAGCGTTAGAAGGCACGAGATACAAGTGCCGATAAAAGGTATGATAACTAAAAAACCGGTGAGAATTCCTAGCAATAGTGCAAGATCGATACCTATTATACTAAATGAGATACTATAATAAATTGACAATAATAGGCAAACATTTAGCTGACCTCTTATATAAGCAGCAAGCAGGCTATTGATAGAGGATAATATTCCAAGGATTTTATGCCTACTTTTTAGCGGTAATAACGATTTCATATTTTCAATAATTCTTGTCCAATCACGTAAGAAATAAAATAATATTATAGGGATAAGTAAAAATAAGACAAATATATTAATTGTAACGAGAGTATAGTGCCAAAAATTATTAGCAAGGCTGCCAAGTATAGTGAATATACTATTTATGAAATTACTTAAAGAATCCCGTATCTTATCAGCGATATTAGGCTCTACAGCATAAATTTTTGTCATTATAGGCGGCAATATCTCTGCTTGAAAATAATCCTTATATTTAGGTATGTTATTTACAAAAGTAGAAACCTGCCCATAAATTACCGGTACTAAAAGAGTAAGTGCAGTAAAAAATATACTTAAAAATATCAGATAAATTATAATAGATGAAATCTTATTTGATAGTTTAAATTTTGACGCAACAAATTCTATAGCAGGCTGTAGTAAATAAGAAATTATCAAAGCAATAAAAAATGGTCTTATTGCTTCTGAAATTAGCATAAAACCGCTTATAAAAATTCCTATAAAAAGCAGCCAAAATATAGCGGTTTTATTCATATTTTTACTCCAAAATATCGGTATACGAAGATCAACTTGGCAAAGAGTAATCGGACTGGAAGCCGAAGAGCACAGCGTATACTGAATACGTGAGCATCTGAGGACTTACAAAGACGACGATGCCAATTTTTCAAGTTCATCGAGTAGACCTATGTTTTTTTAGTTACTTGAACAGTTGCGGGTCTTAATAATCTATCTTTAATTTTATAGCCAACTTGCATTATATTAATAACGCTATTAGGTTCATGATCAGGATGCTCTATTTGAGAAATTGCATTATGTAGATTATAATCAAATGCTGATCCTATTTCCGGCTTTATTTCTTCTATGTGGTGCTTATGAAATACTTTATCTAGCTCATCTTTAGTCATCTGAACACCGGCAATAATGTTAGTTACTTCTACTGAAGCATCTAGCGGTTTATACTCTAATGCTCTAGATAAATTATCGCTAACGTTTAGAAGCTCTTTAGCAAATGTAGTAATCGCATAATCTCTTGCTTCATCACGTGCTTTTTCTAAACGCTTTCTGGTATTATCTATTTCAGCACTTGCTCTAATTAGCTTATCTTTCAGCTCCTCTATTTGGGCTTTTAAGTCTGCTATTTCAGTATTTGCTACTTCTTCAGCAATATCATTTATTATTTCTTCTTCTTTGTTTTCTATATTATTGTCCGTCATCGTATAACTATTATTGATTTACTTATAGTATAAGATATAATAAAAAATCTAAAATTTTCAATGGGGTATACTTGTTTTATTTAAAATCTTTTCCAAATAAAACTTTGTCTATCTATTCTTCATCTATTAGAGGTATAAATATTATATTATGAGGCAGTCAGGCAGAAAAAGCAATCAATTACGTCCTATTTCAATAGAATTATCTCCTCTTATTAACGCAGAAGGCTCATGTCTTATTAAAATAGGTAACACTCATGTTATGTGTAGTGCGAGTTATGATACTACAGTACCGCCATTTTTACGTAACCAGAACAGAGGATGGATTACCGCAGAGTATAGCATGCTCCCGGGTTCTACATCTCAGCGTAATAAAAGGGAAGCGGTGCAAGGTAAGCAGTCAGGTAGAACGCAAGAGATACAGCGTTTAATAGGCAGAACGATGCGTTCGATAATTGACTTACAAAAACTTGGTGAGCGACAAATTACCATAGATTGTGATGTGATTAATGCCGATGGAGGTACTAGGACTGCCGCTATAACAGGAAGTTATGTAGCTTTGCATTTAGCTATTAGATCATTAATGAAAAAAAGAATTCTAAAAGTAAATCCATTGATCAACCAAGTTGCTGCTGTTTCTTGCGGTATATATAAAGATCAACCTATATTAGATCTGGATTATTTAGAAGATAGTGACGCTGAAGTAGATAGTAATTTTGTATTTGCAGGTAACGGAAACTTAATTGAAATTCAAGGAACAGCAGAGAAAAAACCTTTTTCTGAAGAGCAATTTTTAGAAATGTTAAAACTTGCAAAAGCAGGTGTAGCAGAATTATTTAAGTTACAAAATCAAGTATTGCTTAATTGATAATGACTAAAATAAGACTTGATGAATTTTTATTGCAAAAAGGTTTTGCTCCAAATATTCAGGTGGCACAAAGTCTAATTATGCAGGGTAAAGTGCATAATAAACATGAGCAACTAACCAAAGCCGGAACGCAAGTTAATATAAATGATACTGACATCAAGGTAAAGCTGCCGAAACATAATTATGTTTCAAGAGGAGCATTAAAGCTAATTAAGGCTTTAGATCATTTTAAGATTAACCCTAGCGGTATGGTTTGCATTGATCTTGGAAGCAGTACTGGCGGTTTTACGGAAGTTTTATTGGAGCAAGGTGCAAAGTTAGTGTTTGCCGTAGATGTTGGTTATGGTGAGCTGCATCATAGATTGCGGAATAATCCGCAAATTATAGTACTGGAGAAAACTAATGCACGATATTTAACCGAAAAACAAATAACTATTCAGCCTGATTTGATAGTTTGCGATGCAAGCTTTATCAGCTTAACTACTATTCTGCCTGCTTCATTTGCTTTAGCTAAGAAAGATTGTTTGCTTATAGCCCTAATCAAGCCACAATTTGAAGTCGAAAAGCAAGAGGTAGAGGAGGGGGGCATTATTAAAAACCCGTTACTTCATCAAAAAGTGTGCAATAAAATTAAAGCTTGGCTTGAAGAAGAACATAATTTTGATATATTCAGTATTGTAGAAAGCCCGATACTCGGAGCTAAAGGAAATAAGGAGTTTTTAATAGTAGGGCAGAGAAAAAAGACACTTTAAATGATGCTCCTCGCAGCAGAGCTACGAGGTATCTAAAAAAGTTTTAGTTGTTTCTTACTGAAGTTTTGACAAAAAATTTTTATTAAAAAAAGTGGCGAGTGTATCAATCTATAATTTGTATTATATATCAAATAATTTACTTTAAATTGTAGAAATATCGCTTTTAAGCTGATAAAAGCACTAAATATTTAACTTTAAATATAAATTTTCACTTTAGTCAGAAAAATTAGAATTTTTGTCAAAACTTCAGTTCTTATGATATCACGAAGCAGAGCTTCGGGGAATTAAACCCTGAGAGATTAATTATAGAACTTTCCGGTGATATCATCTGATCATTTACATATTTTAGTATCGATACCTCCTAGTATAGCAGTAAGTGAATTTGTACAAAGAGCGAAAGGTAGGACTTCACGTAGAATACAACAAGAATTTCCTGAATTAAAGAAGAGATATTGGGGGAAGCATTTTTGGGGAAGAGGTTATTTTGTCTATCCGCCAAAAACACTTCAAATCCTGATCATTTGTAATGGGATAGAGTTTTGACAACAAATTGCTAAGATTTTCAATAAAAATTAATAAGTTATGTTAATTTTTACTGATACATTTCTGTGTTGGTCTAATTTTGATATGGAGCTATTGTTAACGATTTTTTATCGTTCATCTAGTTTTTGCATGATGATATTTTTGATTTATGTGGAGTTAGACACGATTTGTAAATGATTTGCAATGCATCGTAAATTCAAACCAATAGCAGAGATTATTGGATTGATAATATCTCCTATCATACCTTTCAAGAAGTTTCTACCCATCCGACCATATTGCTTTAAGTGACCTATTATTGGTTCTATGGCACTGCGTCTCTTGATCATAGACTTGTCCTCTTGTAACAACTTCTTCCGCGTTTTTGGGGTATATACCTTACTCTTCTCCTTTACATTGCTACCACTATACCCAAGATCAACAAATGATTTCTTTATCTTGATTCCAGTGACACTCTCTACTGCTTCAAAGCTCTGATGCAATGTATGACCATCATAAGGATTATTATGAAACGATTTTGCGGATAAAACAAAATTTCTACGACCACTTACTACTACCGCTACTTTATTGCCAAACTCATATGGCTTGTTGCGTTTTCCCTTTCCTATACACTCTACTTCAGGGGCATGAAAACTATATAATACTTTGTTATCTTCTTTATATTGCTTTTTAGCTTCTCTTTTTAAAACAGATTGGTTATGTATAGCTAACACGGAAATGTTTCTACCACAGATTAGGAAAAACTTAGGCATTGATCAATAATTTTACGTAAACAGTTTTTAAAGTTAGTCCAGCAATGTTTAATAGGATTTAGATCTGGTGAATATGTGAGTAAATACAAAAACTATGGTAAAAACCTTTCCGCGTTAGCTATATTTGTTTTATTTTTTGCAATACTTCTTGATTTTTGAGAGACAAGTTTAATTGCTTATTTTTGATCTCACGCTCACATACTCTAATCAAACGACCCAGTAATATTTTTAAATGCTTCATTATTTTCCAACGCTTCTTGGCTTTACTATGTTCTTTATATTTCCATAGCTTTACTATATCGCGTTTATAGGTTCTAGCGTATGTTTCATTCAAATGTATACCCAAACTGTTGCAAAGCTTTACTATGCTAAGCCTAGCTTTATCCATTAAATAAACATCGTGTGGGTGTTTGATATTCTTAATTTGTACAGTCGTATCAGCGATGATTAATTCCAAATCTTTTTTTTTAATTGTGTTAGTTTTTATCCCAACCCTGATCAACTCCGATAATATCTCATTATATCCAGCTTCACCTAATACACTACGAAACCGTCGTATACTAGTTTCCGAGATAGCTATGTCTTTTTCTATATATTCCCACCCGCAGAAATACTGCCAATACATATTCTCTTTTAGCTCTTCCTCTGATAATGAATCTGAAAAATTATACATTGCTTGTAGCATCGTTATGCCAAGCATCACTCTATGACATTTTCTATTTCTACCAAATTTCTTAATACAAACATTTTTTGATAACCACTCTTCGAGCCTAGACCAATTTATTAATTCTCTTAATTTATATAGCTTATTATTTGGGTTTAATTCTTCTTTTAATTTATAACCAAACAGTTTCCCTTGTTCTTGCGATTTGATAATGTTGTCTATTGGCATTGACTGAAATCCATAAGGTTTATGACCATATTTTATCATTTTCTTACGGATTGTTGTATTACTTCTTGTCTTAAAACCATATTATCTATAAGGCTTGTAGAGTTTTGGCGGACGGACTATTTTAGTACAACAAGTGGTCATATTACAGATGAAGTAATTAATGAGTCAGGAGTTTCGCACTTAGCAAAAAGTATGTTAATCTAGAGAAAAATAGTTTTAGATAAAAATGACAAGAACAAAATGTAGCAAGGACTTATATAAATCATTTTTACAAGCAAGTAGTGTCAGATATACTAGCAAGGCATTATCTGAAGTGAGTCCAGTAGATCTATCTCACGATAGTGCAAGTCGATGGTTAAAGAGTAAGGATTTTCGTCCTAGCGAAATCTATAAGGAAGTGTCAAAATATATAGATTGGGAAGCACCGTGTTTATTAGTGGGGGATGACACCTTATTATCAAAGCAATACAGTCAGAAGATTGAGCTTGTACGTTATCAATATTCTGGAGCTGTACATGATGTTATACCTGGTATAGGAATGGTAAACTTACTACATTACAATACTAAAATTGCTCAATCTACTCCCGTAGATTATAGAATATATGATAAAGACACTGATGGTAAAACAAAGAATGAGCATTTTTGTGATATGCTTACTTTAGCTAAAGAAAGAGGTCTCAATCCTGATGCCATAGTCATGGATGCTTGGTATAGCGGGTTGGAGAATTTAAAACATATACGTAATTTAGGCTGGCTATGGGTTACCACCCTAAGGAAAAATAGAAAAGTTAATCATAATGTTAGCTTGGAAAGTTTAGAGATACCCGATGAGGGGCTAAAAATTCACCTACGTGGATACGGTTGGGTTACGGTATTTAAGTTTGTGGCAAAGAATGGTCGCATTGATTACATAACAACGAACTTGGAAAATCCCACACGTGAGCAAATAGAGAAAATTGTTAAGGCACGTTGGTCTATAGAGGTTTATCATCGAGAATTAAAACAAACTTGTGGTATTGAACGCTGTCAGGCACGCACGGGCCGAGCTCAAAGAAATCATATTTGCCTTGCAGTATTTGCCTGGCTTGATATGAATAAAAGGAGGATAAATGAAAACATTACTTTATATCAACAAACTTGGGAAGTTATAAAAACATCAATTCAAAACAATATCAGATGGCTTTTAACTGATTCGCAACTTTGCTAAGTGCGAAACTCCTGTGAGTATATAAATAACCATACAGAAGCTCATAAACCAACTGCTATTTCTAACATTAGATTGGAATAAGCTTTAGCTTAAATTCTAAGGCACTTCCAGTGCCTACCATCAACCTACCGGCTCTCAGCCGGTAGTGGTTGAGATTAGATGATTCAATAGAAGAGAAGCCTTATACGGATGAAAATGAGATAGTAGCATGGCATCACTCTCATGCTAAAGGAAAGCATGTCAAAGGAATAAACATTTTATCGTGCTTAGTTTCGTATGGTGATGTAGTTTTTCCATTTTGGTACGAAATTATTCATAAAGATGTTAGTTTTTCTGATATTGATACACGCAAAGTAAAGCGTAAATCTAGCATGAGCAAAAACCAACATTTTCGCAATCTCATAAAACAATCAACAGAGAACAAAGTGTTGTTTGAGTACATTTTAGCCGACAATTGGTTTGGTTCTAAAGAGAATATGGAATTCATAGAGTTACTTGGTAAAAAGTTTATTATTGGTATTAAATCCAATAGAATTGTTGCATTATCAGGTAAAGATAAAAAAATTGGTCAGTTTCAACAAATCTCATCATTAGATATGCAGGATGGAGAATCAAAGAAGGTATGGTTGAAAGGCGTATCTTTTGAAGTATTACTAATCAAAAAAGTTTTCATAAACGAAGACGGATCGACTGGTACTCTATACCTTGCTTCTAATGATACAGAAAATGATACTGCCTATTTATATCAAATCTATCAAAAACGATGGAGAATTGAGGAATATCACAAATCTATCAAAGAAAATGCAAGCTTGGCAAAATCTCCAACCAAGAAGATGCGATCTCAAGCAAACCATATATTTGCTTCAATTGTAGCATTTTGTAAGTTAGAAATTATAAAGTCCGTCCGCCAAAACTCTACAAGCCTTATAGATAATATGGTTTTAAGACAAGAAGTAATACAACAATCCGTAAGAAAATGATAAAATATGGTCATAAACCTTATGGATTTCAGTCAATGCCAATAGACAACATTATCAAATCGCAAGAACAAGGGAAACTGTTTGGTTATAAATTAAAAGAAGAATTAAACCCAAATAATAAGCTATATAAATTAAGAGAATTAATAAATTGGTCTAGGCTCGAAGAGTGGTTATCAAAAAATGTTTGTATTAAGAAATTTGGTAGAAATAGAAAATGTCATAGAGTGATGCTTGGCATAACGATGCTACAAGCAATGTATAATTTTTCAGATTCATTATCAGAGGAAGAGCTAAAAGAGAATATGTATTGGCAGTATTTCTGCGGGTGGGAATATATAGAAAAAGACATAGCTATCTCGGAAACTAGTATACGACGGTTTCGTAGTGTATTAGGTGAAGCTGGATATAATGAGATATTATCGGAGTTGATCAGGGTTGGGATAAAAACTAACACAATTAAAAAAAAAGATTTGGAATTAATCATCGCTGATACGACTGTACAAATTAAGAATATCAAACACCCACACGATGTTTATTTAATGGATAAAGCTAGGCTTAGCATAGTAAAGCTTTGCAACAGTTTGGGTATACATTTGAATGAAACATACGCTAGAACCTATAAACGCGATATAGTAAAGCTATGGAAATATAAAGAACATAGTAAAGCCAAGAAGCGTTGGAAAATAATGAAGCATTTAAAAATATTACTGGGTCGTTTGATTAGAGTATGTGAGCGTGAGATCAAAAATAAGCAATTAAACTTGTCTCTCAAAAATCAAGAAGTATTGCAAAAAATAAAACAAATACATAACCAATCTGTTTTAAAAAGAGAAGCTAAAAAGCAATATAAAGAAGATAACAAAGTATTATATAGTTTTCATGCCCCTGAAGTATAGCTAACACGGAAATGTTTCTACCACAGATTAGGAAAAACTTAGGCATTGATCAATAATTTTACGTAAACAGTTTTTAAAGTTAGTCCAGCAATGTTTAATAGGATTGAGATCTGGTGAATATGTGAGTAAATACAAAAACTATGGTAAAAACCTTTCCGCGTTAGCTATAGAGTGTATAGGAAAGGGAAAACGCAACAAGCCATATGAGTTTGGCAATAAAGTAGCGGTAGTAGTAAGTGGTCGTAGAAATTTTGTTTTATCCGCAAAATCGTTTCATAATAATCCTTATGATGGTCATACATTGCATCAGAGCTTTGAAGCAGTAGAGAGTGTCACTGGAATCAAGATAAAGAAATCATTTGTTGATCTTGGGTATAGTGGTAGCAATGTAAAGGAGAAGAGTAAGGTATATACCCCAAAAACGCGGAAGAAGTTGTTACAAGAGGACAAGTCTATGATCAAGAGACGCAGTGCCATAGAACCAATAATAGGTCACTTAAAGCAATATGGTCGGATGGGTAGAAACTTCTTGAAAGGTATGATAGGAGATATTATCAATCCAATAATCTCTGCTATTGGTTTGAATTTACGATGCATTGCAAATCATTTACAAATCGTGTCTAACTCCACATAAATCAAAAATATCATCATGCAAAAACTAGATGAACGATAAAAAATCGTTAACAATAGCTCCATATCAAAATTAGACCAACACAGAAATGTATCAGTAAAAATTAACATAACTTATTAATTTTTATTGAAAATCTTAGCAATTTGTTGTCAAAACTCTATCCCATTACAAATGATCAGGATTTGAAGTGTTTTTGGCGGATAGACTATAAAGGTTGCGACTGCGGCTCTGTCTCATCAATTGTGTAAATTTCGTGAACCATTAAATTCTACCATCAAATTTGATCATAAAATGAGCCATAGCTTCATTCCAATTGGGGATAGGCATAGACCATTTTTTGGTAATATAATCAATTGTCAGATATAAAACTTTAAATACTGCGTCATCATTTGGAAAGATGCGTTTATTCTTAGTAACTTTTCTCAATTGGCTATTCAGCGATTCTATCGCATTTGTAGTGTAAATAATCTTACGAATCTCCTTTGGATATTGCAAGAAAATTATCAAATTATCCCAATTATTATACCAAGATTTAGCTATATGCGGATATTGCTTACTCCATTTTTGATCAAATGACTCAAGAGCTAATTCTGCTTCTTTTTCAGTAGCAGAAGTATAGATTAGTTTCAAATCCGCTGCTAATTGCTTTCTATCTTTATATGATACATATTTGAGGCTATTCCTGATCTGATGGACAATACAAATTTGATGTTCAGTTTTCGGATATACTGATGCAATAGCATCAGACATACCAGTTAGATTATCACTACAAGCAATTAAGATATCTTTTACTCCTCGATTCTTCATTTCAGTAAAATTACCAAGCCAAAATTTAGCTCCTTCATTCTCACTTATCCATAAGCCTAAAATATCCTTTCTGCCAGATAAATCTATTCCTAAAGCTACATATACTGATTTATTAATAATAAGTTTAGCTTGTCTTACTTTCACTACTAAACAGTCAAAATATACTATAGGGTATACTGACTCAAGAGGTCTACTCTGCCAAATCTTGACCTCATCTATTACTTCATCTGTAATCCTGCTGATTAGGCTCTCACTGATCTCAGCTCCATATAATTCTTGCAATTGTGTTTTAATATCAGACACACTCATACCCTTCGCATATAAGGATATTATCTTTTGGTCTAAGCCATCTATTCTTGTTTGTTTCTTTGAGACTATTATAGGTTCAAATTTACCTTGTCTGTCTCTTGGAACATTTATCTCTATAGTACCATTCTCACTAATCAGATTCTTACTAAAACTACCATTCCTCGCATTCTCAGTTTCAGCTCTATCATACTTGCTATAACCTAAATGTTCTGACATCTCAGCATGCAGTGCTCGCTCTAAAATACCCTTGGTTAATTCCTTAATTAATCCATTCTGACTTAGTACTGTTTTTAAATCTACTCCGCCTTCTATCAGCAAATCTATTGCTTCATTTATTTTTTTATTCTTCTCTATTTGCATTTCTGTTACCTATATTTTTAATTACTTCTAATATAGGCTCAACAAAAATTTACACAATCATTGCAAAAGACTCGCGACTGCAACCAATCATTTTGCCATTAAATATAAATTGCTAGTAGCGGCGAATATAGCATCTATGAATGAATTGGCAAATTTGCGTCAAAATAACTCGTTTGCGTAAGGTGAGTAACTTATTGCGGAAACACACTCCTTCATTTTTTTGTCCAATTTTTTCATGTATGGACCTCCTGTAGAATGCAAGAAAAAAATAACATCAATAATAAAAACAAACAAATGCAGTCATGTATCCGGCTTATAGCTGATAAATCAACCTAATTTATTCTACAGCCCTGATGGAATTCGCTGGCTTACAAACTATATACTTATCAGTCCATCGGCTTCTAAAAGAGCCACTGAAAAACGCAGTTTTTTTGTAAGCTAAGGTTTGTCTTATTTACCATCAATATTAATTATCTCAAGCATATTTCGGGTTGGAATCTCTTACATATTGTTTTGCTTTTACCTATTCATTATATAAATCACCATTTATTTTACTTATAAGTGCTATGCTACACACTCTTTAGCTACAAACTTTACTCTCTACATAATCATCTCCTGATCTTAGTACAGCAAACACCACTCTTGCCAACTTATTAGCTATGGCAACTGTCGTTTTATTATGGCTACTTCGCTCAGATAAATTAAACATCCATTTCGTAAATTGGCTAAAATCTTTTTTAGATTTCTGTTCTTCCGATGTAAATCTTATCTTGGCATTTAGTACAGCTCTAGCCCCTTGAATTAATAAAGTGCGTAAGTATACATCACCTCGCTTGCTAATTCCCAGCAGCTTATCCTTCCCACCACTTGAATGTTGTCTTGGCACTAATCCTAGCCATGCCGATAATTGCCTGCCATTCTCAAAACTTGTAGCATTACCTATTGATGCTATTAAAGCAGTAGCAGTAATTAAACCAAGACCAGGTATAGCTCTTAATCGTTGATATTGAGTTAGGTTACTTGCTATCATTGTTAATCGTTTTTCTATCTCTTTTATTTTTCTGTTATTATCTAAGAATTCTTCTTTTAGTTCACTAAATGTTTGATAACTTAACTGGCTTAATTTCCCTGCATCTAAAATCTCAATTAATTTTGTGATAACCTTATTAATGCCTTGAGGAACAATAAAACCAAACTCATGTAGTAGCCCCCTAATTTCATTAGCAAGTGCTGTACGATTTTTTACCAATCTCTCTCTTACCCTATGTATTGATAAAATTTCTTGTTGCTCTATAGTTTTAATTGCAACAAATCTCATATTAGGTCTTGTCACGGCTTCACATATCGCTTCAGCATCTGCTTGATCATTTTTATTAGTTTTAACATATGGTTTGACAAATTGCGGTGCCATTAGTTTTACTTCATGCCCTAATTTAGTTATTTCTCTTGCCCAATAACTAGAACCACCACAAGCTTCCATCCCTACTAAACATTGTGGTAAATTAGCCATAAATGTCAAAACCTGATCTCTCATCAATTTTTTCTTTAATACTGTCTTGCCATTTTTATCTACACCATGAATTTGAAAAATTCTTTTTGCAATATCTATACCAATTGTAGTAACCTCCATATGGACCTCCTTAATTGTTGTTTTAATATGTTAAATATTAACCCTAGAAGATTAGCAACTGCTTTTCATTCTCTATATCAGGAGGTCCATACCATTAGTCCATTATAAACATGGTGTATTTATCCAGTCGCTATACATCATTAATTTGACTAAATCTACATTCTAAACAAGTTGATTCCAAGCGTAACAAGCCATAGTGACGATATCTTCATATACACCATGTTAATTATTACAATTGGTATAAGAAATTAGCTGTTGAAAAGAATAATGAAATCTTGTATCTTGAATATGTATCTGACAGTCAAAATTTAACTGACAATCAGGTGCGAAATTTATAGTGTCTGTAAGATCAAATCTTGACTTCTACATTAATGTTACCTTCTGGTGTACAGACAATTTTAGTGCGTATAATATCTTACCCAATCAAAAGCACATTGTTGGCAAAATATACACTCAGCGTATTGAAAGAGAGAATTTAACTCTGCGTAATAGGCTAAAAGATTAAATCGTAAAACACTAGGTTACTCAAAATATCCTGAAATGCATGACAAAGTTATCGGAACATTTATTGAGAGACAATACTATATTTAATGGTGCATCAATAAATTGAATACACGACCCAATTCAACAGAAGCCATAATATGCCGGAATATATTAGACACGATGAGGGTACATTTGTATCTCTGACAAAACAACAAAAGGAAGCTATAGGGTTACTTTCTATTGGTACTTTCTTAGAGTATTTTGATCTTATGCTCTATGTGCATATGGCAGTACTTCTTAATGAATTGTTTTTTCCAAAAACTAATGATATAACCACTGCCTCATTCTTATCTGCTGCTGCATTTTGTTCTGCTTATGTTTTAAGACCTTTTGGAGCATTAATTTTTGGTTGGTTAGGAGATAATATAGGACGCAAAACAACTGTCATTATTACAACTTTTTTAATGTCCATCTCTTGTATGGTTGTGGCCAATTTACCAACTTATGATCAAATTGGTATAAAAGCTATTATTATAGTTACTATATGTAGAATGATACAAGGTATTTCGTCTATGGGTGAAAGAGTGGGAGCTGGAATCTATATTAGCGAAATGACAAAACCTCCTATACAATATGCAGCTGTAACAATGATAGGATTTTTGTCTGCATTAGGTGGCACTTTTGCCTTATTTATTGCTTCTTTAGTAACTTCTTATGGTTTTAATTGGCGTCTTGCTTTTTGGATTGGTGCAGGTGTAGCAATAATAGGTTTTTTTGCAAGAACAGCATTACGTGAAACACCAGAATTTGCCAACGCAAGATACTACCTCCAAAATGTTTATTCTAGTACTAACCATCATAATCCTATTCTTAGTACTAATCCTTTAATCCAAACAAAAATTCAAAAATCAACTATTATTGCTAATTTCTTTAGTTCATGTGGTGGATCTATAAGCTTATATTTTTCTTATATATACTGTGCTAACATTCTCAAGTATTCTCTTAATTATAACTCATCACAAGTTATTCATCATAATTTTATTGTTTCCATGATTGGCCTAGCTTGTTACTTTATACAAGTATATTTAAGTTATATAATATATCCATTAAAAATTCTTAAAGTAAAATTAACAATATTCTCGATATCAGTATTTGCTTTTCCGTATTTACTAAATCATATCACTTCTTCCACATCATTATTCTTTGTACAGTTAATATCTCTAGTATTTAGTCCTTCACAAACTCCAGCTATGCCAATATTTTTTAAACATTTTCCTATTTTTAAACGTTTTACTTATGTTAGCATGACTTATGCCATATCACATACCTGTATGTAGTCCGTCCGCCAAAACTCTACAAGCCTTATAGATAATATGGTTTTAAGACAAGAAGTAATACAACAATCCGTAAGAAAATGATAAAATATGGTCATAAACCTTATGGATTTCAGTCAATGCCAATAGACAACATTATCAAATCGCAAGAACAAGGGAAACTGTTTGGTTATAAATTAAAAGAAGAATTAAACCCAAATAATAAGCTATATAAATTAAGAGAATTAATAAATTGGTCTAGGCTCGAAGAGTGGTTATCAAAAAATGTTTGTATTAAGAAATTTGGTAGAAATAGAAAATGTCATAGAGTGATGCTTGGCATAACGATGCTACAAGCAATGTATAATTTTTCAGATTCATTATCAGAGGAAGAGCTAAAAGAGAATATGTATTGGCAGTATTTCTGCGGGTGGGAATATATAGAAAAAGACATAGCTATCTCGGAAACTAGTATACGACGGTTTCGTAGTGTATTAGGTGAAGCTGGATATAATGAGATATTATCGGAGTTGATCAGGGTTGGGATAAAAACTAACACAATTAAAAAAAAAGATTTGGAATTAATCATCGCTGATACGACTGTACAAATTAAGAATATCAAACACCCACACGATGTTTATTTAATGGATAAAGCTAGGCTTAGCATAGTAAAGCTTTGCAACAGTTTGGGTATACATTTGAATGAAACATACGCTAGAACCTATAAACGCGATATAGTAAAGCTATGGAAATATAAAGAACATAGTAAAGCCAAGAAGCGTTGGAAAATAATGAAGCATTTAAAAATATTACTGGGTCGTTTGATTAGAGTATGTGAGCGTGAGATCAAAAATAAGCAATTAAACTTGTCTCTCAAAAATCAAGAAGTATTGCAAAAAATAAAACAAATACATAACCAATCTGTTTTAAAAAGAGAAGCTAAAAAGCAATATAAAGAAGATAACAAAGTATTATATAGTTTTCATGCCCCTGAAGTAGAGTGTATAGGAAAGGGAAAACGCAACAAGCCATATGAGTTTGGCAATAAAGTAGCGGTAGTAGTAAGTGGTCGTAGAAATTTTGTTTTATCCGCAAAATCGTTTCATAATAATCCTTATGATGGTCATACATTGCATCAGAGCTTTGAAGCAGTAGAGAGTGTCACTGGAATCAAGATAAAGAAATCATTTGTTGATCTTGGGTATAGTGGTAGCAATGTAAAGGAGAAGAGTAAGGTATATACCCCAAAAACGCGGAAGAAGTTGTTACAAGAGGACAAGTCTATGATCAAGAGACGCAGTGCCATAGAACCAATAATAGGTCACTTAAAGCAATATGGTCGGATGGGTAGAAACTTCTTGAAAGGTATGATAGGAGATATTATCAATCCAATAATCTCTGCTATTGGTTTGAATTTACGATGCATTGCAAATCATTTACAAATCGTGTCTAACTCCACATAAATCAAAAATATCATCATGCAAAAACTAGATGAACGATAAAAAATCGTTAACAATAGCTCCATATCAAAATTAGACCAACACAGAAATGTATCAGTAAAAATTAACATAACTTATTAATTTTTATTGAAAATCTTAGCAATTTGTTGTCAAAACTCTATCCCATTACAAATGATCAGGATTTGAAGTGTTTTTGGCGGATAGACTATGTAGTCCGTCCGCCAAAACTCTACAAGCCTTATAGATAATATGGTTTTAAGACAAGAAGTAATACAACAATCCGTAAGAAAATGATAAAATATGGTCATAAACCTTATGGATTTCAGTCAATGCCAATAGACAACATTATCAAATCGCAAGAACAAGGGAAACTGTTTGGTTATAAATTAAAAGAAGAATTAAACCCAAATAATAAGCTATATAAATTAAGAGAATTAATAAATTGGTCTAGGCTCGAAGAGTGGTTATCAAAAAATGTTTGTATTAAGAAATTTGGTAGAAATAGAAAATGTCATAGAGTGATGCTTGGCATAACGATGCTACAAGCAATGTATAATTTTTCAGATTCATTATCAGAGGAAGAGCTAAAAGAGAATATGTATTGGCAGTATTTCTGCGGGTGGGAATATATAGAAAAAGACATAGCTATCTCGGAAACTAGTATACGACGGTTTCGTAGTGTATTAGGTGAAGCTGGATATAATGAGATATTATCGGAGTTGATCAGGGTTGGGATAAAAACTAACACAATTAAAAAAAAAGATTTGGAATTAATCATCGCTGATACGACTGTACAAATTAAGAATATCAAACACCCACACGATGTTTATTTAATGGATAAAGCTAGGCTTAGCATAGTAAAGCTTTGCAACAGTTTGGGTATACATTTGAATGAAACATACGCTAGAACCTATAAACGCGATATAGTAAAGCTATGGAAATATAAAGAACATAGTAAAGCCAAGAAGCGTTGGAAAATAATGAAGCATTTAAAAATATTACTGGGTCGTTTGATTAGAGTATGTGAGCGTGAGATCAAAAATAAGCAATTAAACTTGTCTCTCAAAAATCAAGAAGTATTGCAAAAAATAAAACAAATACATAACCAATCTGTTTTAAAAAGAGAAGCTAAAAAGCAATATAAAGAAGATAACAAAGTATTATATAGTTTTCATGCCCCTGAAGTAGAGTGTATAGGAAAGGGAAAACGCAACAAGCCATATGAGTTTGGCAATAAAGTAGCGGTAGTAGTAAGTGGTCGTAGAAATTTTGTTTTATCCGCAAAATCGTTTCATAATAATCCTTATGATGGTCATACATTGCATCAGAGCTTTGAAGCAGTAGAGAGTGTCACTGGAATCAAGATAAAGAAATCATTTGTTGATCTTGGGTATAGTGGTAGCAATGTAAAGGAGAAGAGTAAGGTATATACCCCAAAAACGCGGAAGAAGTTGTTACAAGAGGACAAGTCTATGATCAAGAGACGCAGTGCCATAGAACCAATAATAGGTCACTTAAAGCAATATGGTCGGATGGGTAGAAACTTCTTGAAAGGTATGATAGGAGATATTATCAATCCAATAATCTCTGCTATTGGTTTGAATTTACGATGCATTGCAAATCATTTACAAATCGTGTCTAACTCCACATAAATCAAAAATATCATCATGCAAAAACTAGATGAACGATAAAAAATCGTTAACAATAGCTCCATATCAAAATTAGACCAACACAGAAATGTATCAGTAAAAATTAACATAACTTATTAATTTTTATTGAAAATCTTAGCAATTTGTTGTCAAAACTCTATCCCATTACAAATGATCAGGATTTGAAGTGTTTTTGGCGGATAGACTATGTACTTAATAACCTCTTTTGGTATGGCGTATTTCATAAGATCTTTTAGTCATTATGGTTTATTATTTATAATGATTCCTCTTATTATAGGATATACCTTCAGCCTAAATCATTTTGAAAAGTTAGAAAAGGAAGCTGGAAACTATCCAAATTAAATAATACATAACGATCTAATAAATAATTGTCAATCTTGATGTTATAGCTAACGCGGAAAGGTTTTTACCATAGTTTTTGTATTTACTCACATATTCACCAGATCTAAATCCTATTAAACATTGCTGGACTAACTTTAAAAACTGTTTACGTAAAATTATTGATCAATGCCTAAGTTTTTCCTAATCTGTGGTAGAAACATTTCCGTGTTAGCTATATTAGCACATTTTGTTAAAAGACTGAATTTTATGTCTGCTAGTTCTAAATAACTAGATAATATTAGGAAATGTTCTATAGTTTCTTCTACAATTTTCTTAGCTTTTTCAGGAGATTTAGCACCTATTGTTTGTATATTATGTAATCTATCAAAGAGTTTTATTAACAGTACATCATGTTTCTTTTCTTTGTATAACAGCTCTACCATTTCAGCAGCACTAATCTTTACTCCATCCTCCTTAATTCTTGTTAGATCCATAACCTGATTTGCTACTTTCCAGCCAAATTCTTCAGCTACTTTCTCCTTTGTAAGTTCTGTATCTTCTATAGTATCATGCAATATAGACGTTACTATCACATCTGTTCTAAATAAGTAATCTGATATAATATACGCTACCTCTATCGGATGTGAGTAAAATGGTTCTCCTGATTGACGCATTTGACTTCCATGATATTTCCGGGCGTAATAGATTGCTTTCTTTACTTCTAAAACATCTACCGGAGGTACTTTTACTATGCTATTTAAATATATTACTTTATCTAGTAATCTCTTAGCATAAATACAATCTCCAAAATCTTTTTCCCAATTTTTAAACTCTTCCATAAAATACTTACTTAAATTATTTAGTTCTATCGCATCTATGTTAGCAACGGAAGTAAAATGATACAGAGCAACGGATAAAAATTGATACAGTATTAAAATAGTATCTTCTGGATAAGGAGGTAATGAATAATGATAATACTGGAGCAAATAATGGAAATAAAAATATTGGATAAACATGGTAAAAGGGAAAGTTCTATAATTAATTAAGCCAGATATAATCAATTTTTAATCTCTCAGGGTTTAATTCCCCGAAGCTCTGCTTCGTGATATCATAAGAAACAACTAAAACTTTTTTAGATACCTCGTAGCTCTGCTGCGAGGAGCATCATTTGAATCAGTATTTAATATACTAAAAAATAGAATGAACCTAGAGCATACAAGCCATAGATCTCCTGTTAATTTCTTGGTGCATATTCTAGCTTGTGTTACTTCTTATGCTATCACTAAATCTCGTATAAAACTTGATGCTTTAGCTCCAGAACAACTTCTCTTATCCTAAATTGGCGTTATTACCCAAAACTTATCAATATCAGGGTTATAATATACTAGACTCACTACTCCTATACCGGTAGTAACTCCACCTGTAGCTCCACTGTACTGAGTTCTTGCCACCTCTATTTTCTTCGTATTCCTTTTATTTAACACCGTATCATCAAATATTGTATATCCATTAGATGCAAAAACAACATCATTCTTAATGTGTTCCCATAATAAAGAAGGGGTATATTTTTCATCTCCTAAAAATCTATTAATAACATCATGGCTACATTTCTTCGCATGTTCAGCGTAGTAGGTTAAACTATAATTCTTTTGGCTAACTGTTAAAAATTGACAATAATCTGTCCTATGAATTGGTATTGCTTGCAATCTTATCCTCTTTGACGTGTTTGATTATGTTTACAATAATTTATCACTTTTTTACTCATAGCGTAAGTTTTGCAGTTAAAGCTTTTTGGATAGATACCTCGTAGCTCTACTGCGAGGAGCATCATTTAAAAATTACTTGCAATATTAAATCTTGTATCTTAGTATTGTCTTTAGTAAACAACTATAAGATACTTAAGGGCACTTAAGTAAGAAGACTAATATGCCGTATTAAATCTTAGGGCTATGTAACCCTGTAGTTGAGATCAAACAATTAGTCTTCACATACTCATTAAAGATCGGACGGTATTCTTAGGTCTTGAAATTAATCAATGAACCTGTATTTACAAGGTTGATCTTTGGGTATTCTACTTATTATTAACATAGAAGGTCAAATATGAGTAGCATTATTTTGGGTATAGATATTTCTAAAGCAACATTTGACGTAGCTTTATTAAATGATAATAAAATCAAAACCAAAAAGTTTAATAATACTGCAAAAGGCTTTGCTGCACTAAAACAATGGTTAGAAAAAAAGGGAATAGATACTGCTCACGCTTGTATGGAATCAACAGGTGGTTACGAAGTTAGGTTAGCTCAATATCTTTATGATAATACATTTAAAGTTAGTGTCGTAAATCCAGCTCGCATCAAGGGCTTTGCAATGAGCAAGCTTTCAAGAGTTAAAACTGACAAATCTGATTGTGAATTGATAGCTTCTTTTTGCAAGGCTATGCAACCTGATCTTTGGCAACCAACCCCTATACATATTAAAGAATTACAACAATGGGTAAGACGCTTGGATAGTTTGATTGCTAATAAAAATCAAGAAAATAATAGATTGAGCGGAGCAAGTAAAGCAGTTGCCATTAACATTATGATTCATATTGAATTTCTGGATAAGCAAATTAAGGAAGTAGAAGAACTTATCTCTAATCATATTAAAGGACACAAAGACTTACATGATAAAAGTAAACTTCTTGATTCAATCCCTGGTATAGGAGAAAAAACAATAGGAGTGATACTTGCTTTTCTTGTTGTAGAAAATTTTAATTCTGCAAAACAACTAGCTGCGTTTGTTGGTCTTAACCCAAAGCCAAAACAATCAGGCACTTCTGTCCATGGAATAGGAAAAATATCAAAAACAGGAGATGCTAATTTACGTAAAGCTTTTTATATGCCTGCCATAGTTGCTATAAAACATAATCCGATTATTAAGGATTTTAGTCAACGTTTGAGCAATGTTGGAAAATCTAAAATGGTTATAGTGATTGCTGCTATGCGTAAGTTGCTTCACATAATTTATGGTGTTCTTAATAACAAAACATCTTTTAGTGCAAATATAAAAACCCTGTAAAATAAAATTGAGGTAAAATAATGAAAAAGTTGTTGACACTCAAGACGGTATCTCAACTATTACAAGTAATATTACCTGAACTCACTGCCATATATCCTCTAGCCCAAAAATGATTACCCCAAAATTGTTTCCTTAAATGAGCAAATTCTTGCAATAATATTCTTGAGCTACTCCCTTTTAGATATTGTACAAGCTTACTTAAAGCCACTTGAGGACGGTATGAAATAAATATATGAACATGATCACAAGATACTTTACCTGAAATTATATATGCTTCATGTTCCATGCAAATTTGTCTTAATAAATCCCTGACTCTCTCAGCTACTTTTCCTACCAATGCTCTTTTTCTATACTTTGGTATCCATATAATACGTACTTTTAAATCATACTGGCTATGACTATTTTTTCTATAACTTCTCATATCTTTTTATAAATTCGTTGCTAAAGCAACTTCATTATATCTTCCCTTCGCCTGAAGGCGAGGGATTTTTTATCCCCGTAGGGGGGCATTAAAATTACCTATAAAAAAGAAGTAACTATGGACAGTAAAATCGAATAAAAATTTATTTTTAAATATTTAAATATTATTCGAGAATTACTGATGACATGTACAAATAACCAAGTAGGTATTTTAATGCAAAAGATCAAAAAATATAATCAGATAATTTCTGCTGCAAAAGCAGGTATGAGTGTAAAAACGGCACGTAAGTATTTACGTATTAGATAGTGGACTAATGGTATGGACCTCCTGATATAGAGAATGAAAAGCAGTTGCTAATCTTCTAGGGTTAATATTTAACATATTAAAACAACAATTAAGGAGGTCCATATGGAGGTTACTACAATTGGTATAGATATTGCAAAAAGAATTTTTCAAATTCATGGTGTAGATAAAAATGGCAAGACAGTATTAAAGAAAAAATTGATGAGAGATCAGGTTTTGACATTTATGGCTAATTTACCACAATGTTTAGTAGGGATGGAAGCTTGTGGTGGTTCTAGTTATTGGGCAAGAGAAATAACTAAATTAGGGCATGAAGTAAAACTAATGGCACCGCAATTTGTCAAACCATATGTTAAAACTAATAAAAATGATCAAGCAGATGCTGAAGCGATATGTGAAGCCGTGACAAGACCTAATATGAGATTTGTTGCAATTAAAACTATAGAGCAACAAGAAATTTTATCAATACATAGGGTAAGAGAGAGATTGGTAAAAAATCGTACAGCACTTGCTAATGAAATTAGGGGGCTACTACATGAGTTTGGTTTTATTGTTCCTCAAGGCATTAATAAGGTTATCACAAAATTAATTGAGATTTTAGATGCAGGGAAATTAAGCCAGTTAAGTTATCAAACATTTAGTGAACTAAAAGAAGAATTCTTAGATAATAACAGAAAAATAAAAGAGATAGAAAAACGATTAACAATGATAGCAAGTAACCTAACTCAATATCAACGATTAAGAGCTATACCTGGTCTTGGTTTAATTACTGCTACTGCTTTAATAGCATCAATAGGTAATGCTACAAGTTTTGAGAATGGCAGGCAATTATCGGCATGGCTAGGATTAGTGCCAAGACAACATTCAAGTGGTGGGAAGGATAAGCTGCTGGGAATTAGCAAGCGAGGTGATGTATACTTACGCACTTTATTAATTCAAGGGGCTAGAGCTGTACTAAATGCCAAGATAAGATTTACATCGGAAGAACAGAAATCTAAAAAAGATTTTAGCCAATTTACGAAATGGATGTTTAATTTATCTGAGCGAAGTAGCCATAATAAAACGACAGTTGCCATAGCTAATAAGTTGGCAAGAGTGGTGTTTGCTGTACTAAGATCAGGAGATGATTATGTAGAGAGTAAAGTTTGTAGCTAAAGAGTGTGTAGCATAGCACTTATAAGTAAAATAAATGGTGATTTATATAATGAATAGGTAAAAGCAAAACAATATGTAAGAGATTCCAACCCGAAATATGCTTGAGATAATTAATATTGATGGTAAATAAGACAAACCTTAGCTTACAAAAAAACTGCGTTTTTCAGTGGCTCTTTTAGAAGCCGATGGACTGATAAGTATATAGTTTGTAAGCCAGCGAATTCCATCAGGGCTGTAGAATAAATTAGGTTGATTTATCAGCTATAAGCCGGATACATGACTGCATTTGTTTGTTTTTATTATTGATGTTATTTTTTTCTTGCATTCTACAGGAGGTCCATACATGAAAAATCAAGACAAAAAAATGAGTAGTATGTTTTCCTAATTTTTCGATTATCAGGCAGCAATTTGCTGATAATTTTGCATATAATTCAGATATACATTCATAGGCTTTTTATAACCAATACTTGAATGAAATCTGTGATAATTATATTTATTCAGATAATGATCAATCCCATCTTTTAACTCTTTAACATTGTTAAAATCATTAATAAAGATACAATTATATTTTAAAGTTCTAAAAAACCTTTCTATTACTATATTATCAATACTTCTACCTTTGCCATTCATTGAAATTTGGATATCATGCTCCTTGAGAATATTTATGTGGTCATAACTGGTATATTGGCTACCTTGATCACTATTAAATATCTGTGGAGCGTTATACTTACTGAGAGCTTGTTTCAAGACATCAGTTACAAGAGATGCATCCATAGAATTTGACAGTTTATAGCTCAATATGGCCTTGCTATGCCAATCTATAATAGCTGCCATATACATAAAGCCACCATTAGTTCTAATGTAAGTAATGTCACCACTCCAAACCTCATTCACATTAGGCACATACACTTGCTTTGTTGAGCCAGATTTAGTCCAATATTGATCAAGTAAGTAGCTATAGATCTTATGCTCACTATCGTTTCGAGAAGTAGATTTTTTCTTATGTGGGTAAATAGCTTCTATACCCATCATCCTCATATATTTCAGTACTCGATCTTTACCGACAATAAAACCATCTTCTAGTAACTGTTGATGAATATAGCGATAACCAAATTCAGGATTATCTGTATATATTTCATCTATTCTATTTAAAATACTTAATTTATTTATACTCATCTCCTTGGATTTATAGTAGGCTGTAGATCGACTAATCTTTAATAGTTCACACTGTCTTGATTTTGAGAGTTGATTTAGCTTGGAGTGTACAAGACTCTTTTTATTTGATAAATCCAAGCTTTTGAGCTTTCCCACGGCCCAGTCCCTCTCAACTGTGATTCTACCAAGAGCTTTAGCAAGTTCATCATTTTGCTCTTGTAAATGATTTATTTGTTCTTGATATTCACTCAAAACTTTAGCTGGTTCAAAAGCTAATGCCGCATTACCTAAAAACTGTTTTTTCCAATTTTGAATTGTTTTAACACTTATTGCATATTTTGAAGCTAACTGACCAAGTGTCGACTCCTCTTTTATTAATTCTAATACTATCCCCGTTTTTTCTGAAGCACTGAAAATTTTTACTTTATTTTTCTTCATCTTTCCTCTTAAGTTTATTGCTATTTATTCTAACTTATTGCGGAAACACACTCCTTCATTTTTTTGTCCAATTTTTTCAGTCCATTATATATGGTAAATTCCAGTATTAATTAAGCCAGATTTATATTTTCTTCCCATACCTCATTGGGTGTTTTATAACCGAGCACTTTTCTTGGTAAATTATTTAAAAAATCCTCAATTTCTTGTAATTGCTTTATTGTTAATTTTTTTATATCTAAAGATTTAGAGTATACTCTGTGCACCATTGAGTTAATCTTCTCTATCAATGGTTTTTGCCATGGAGAATAAGGATTGCAAAAATATACTTTTCGTTCAGATTTTGGCAATAGTTGTTCATGATTGGTAAATTCTTTGCCATTATCTAACGTTATGCTTTTGATTATATGCGACAATTGTTTAAGTTTTTTATTCATGTTACCAATCACATCTTGTGTTCTTTTTGAACGGTTTAAAGTGAGAAACACTTTTTGTGTTCTGATATCCACAAGAGCGCCTATATTACGACTTTGATTACCTTTGTTAAAAGTTAAATCACCTTCTAAATGACCTATTGCTGCTATCTTTCTATTTATCTCTGGTCTTTCAGTAATGGAAACTCGATTTGGTATTGTAATTCTTTTGTTTCTGATTCTTGTACCATGATGCAACCTATTTTTCCTTTTTCTTGCTAAAGATAAATATAATTTTTGCCTTTGTGCTATAGGAGATGTATAAATAAACTGGTATATACTCTCTGTAGAAATATTGACAGTATCTCGTGATAGTTTACGTCTACCTGAAATTATATCTGGTGAAATACCCTGTGTTAACTGCTTTATTATTTCTGCTCGTAAATTATTATCAATATCTAATTTTCTTTTTCTCTTACCTTGCCTTAAACTGCAAGCAAGTGTGTTAGCCCTATCTGGTCTATAATTATGGGTAAATTCCAGTATTAATTAAGCCAGATTTATATTTTCTTCCCATACCTCATTGGGTGTTTTATAACCGAGCACTTTTCTTGGTAAATTATTTAAAAAATCCTCAATTTCTTGTAATTGCTTTATTGTTAATTTTTTTATATCTAAAGATTTAGAGTATACTCTGTGCACCATTGAGTTAATCTTCTCTATCAATGGTTTTTGCCATGGAGAATAAGGATTGCAAAAATATACTTTTCGTTCAGATTTTGGCAATAGTTGTTCATGATTGGTAAATTCTTTGCCATTATCTAACGTTATGCTTTTGATTATATGTGACAATTGTTTAAGTTTTTTATTCATGTTACCAATCACATCTTGTGTTCTTTTTGAACGGTTTAAAGTGAGAAACACTTTTTGTGTTCTGATATCCACAAGAGCGCCTATATTACGACTTTGATTACCTTTGTTAAAAGTTAAATCACCTTCTAAATGACCTATTGCTGCTATCTTTCTATTTATCTCTGGTCTTTCAGTAATGGAAACTCGATTTGGTATTGTAATTCTTTTGTTTCTGATTCTTGTACCATGATGCAACCTATTTTTCCTTTTTCTTGCTAAAGATAAATATAATTTTTGCCTTTGTGCTATAGGAGATGTATAAATAAACTGGTATATACTCTCTGTAGAAATATTGACAGTATCTCGTGATAGTTTACGTCTACCTGAAATTATATCTGGTGAAATACCCTGTGTTAACTGCTTTATTATTTCTGCTCGTAAATTATTATCAATATCTAATTTTCTTTTTCTCTTACCTTGCCTTAAACTGCAAGCAAGTGTGTTAGCCCTATCTGGTCTATAATTATGCCTCATTCTCTTGAGTTCATAACATATAGTGCTTTTATCACGGCCAATCTTTGTCCCTATATATCGCGAGCTATAACCACTCTTATTCATTTCGTATATTTTAAATCTTTCATCTATCGTTAAATGAGCCATGATATATCTATATTTAAATGATGCTCCTCGCAGCAGAGCTACGAGGTATCTAAAAAAGTTTTAGTTGTTTCTTATGATATCACGAAGCAGAGCTTTGGGGAATTAAACCCTGAGAGATTAAAAATTGATTATATCTGGCTTAATTAATTATAGAACTTTCCACCAAATGTAATTTTAGACCAAAAAACCAACTTTTTGTTGTTTTACCCAAAGCAGCAATACCGGCAAAGACTTTATTACGAGAGATTCTTTTTCGATGACAAACCTCTAAAGATGTGGCGTCAATATAAGAAACTCCCGTAGATTGAGCTGCCTGCATATACCATTCAAGTAATAAAACTAAATAACACAGAACTCTTGGTTTTAGAGCTATAAAACGAGTATATGATGGAAGAGTTACAAAGTCTGATTTATATAATTGTAGATAGGACATATAAAAATATTTAAAGTTTTTACAAGGTGATTGATGGTATAAAAGCACTATTGTTAACAGCTCAGAATAGCTTATTTCAGGCTTTCTTGTAGGGTTTTTATTAATTAATGGTAGAAATGATTTATTAATCCACTGCTCGCTAATTTTACAAAAATCATCGACAAAACAAAATAATGCAGTAATATCTTTCTTCATGGGGATACTCTTGTTTTTTTGCTAAAAATTATATAGAGTACCTTCTATCCCTTGTAAATACTTACTTCCAAACCTAGATTAATCCAGAATTCAGGTTAGTGATAGCATAAGAAGTAACACAAGCTAGAATATGCACCAAGAAATTAACAGGAGATCTATGCCTTGTATGCTCTAGGTTCATTCTATTTTTTAGTATATTAAATACTGATTCAATTAATGATCGTTTACGTAACATAGCTTTATCTTCTAATTCTAGTAAATAATTCTTCATATCCTTGCGAATATTAGTTATCATTCTTAAATTTCTAGAATAGAGTTTAAACCATAACTCTTTACAAATATATGCTTTATCACCAAATACCTTACCTGTTATCTTCTGAGTTATAGATTCAAGAACAGATAAATCAGCTCTATTTGCTTTTGTTATTTTAACAGCTATAATCTCTGCTTTATGATTAAATATAACCATGATAAATTCAACACCATTGAAATTTTCCCAATAAAAAAGTATAGAAATAGAACTCAACAACAAACTCAATATTATAATACAAATTCCACTTCTTTAGCACCTTCTTTAACACCGAATTATACTCCTAAAAATAAAGCACATATACGATACCAATAGTCAAAAATTATTGTATTAGATTATTTTAAACTTTGAGCATAAAGCAATAGATTTAAACTCTTGCTATTTCCATTATCTGATTTGTCAAAACTTCAGTTTATAGTAAAAATATCGCACCACAAAAAGAAATTTTTATATTTTGATAAAATAGATTTGAAAACTATAAACTATTAGTAGTTATATTTTAATATGGTTAAATTTATTTAGGATATTTATTATGGGTATAATACAAGATATAACAAACATATTTAAAACAAAACCTAAAAAGGAGCAAGATAAAGCAGCTGTAGATAGACGAGAAAAACAAGATGCTCTACATAAGGCTTTTAGTGATATTCAACAACAGAGATTACATGGCATAATTTCCACACTTAAGGAACTATCAACGAATGAAGAAATAAAAGCTAATTTAAAGCAAACTAGACATTATAAAGAATTTGAAGAAAAAGTAACTGATATTATTGAAACTTACAACAGGAAATTAGATCATATAGATCCTAGTATAAAAGAATCTCAAAAATTAACTGTTGTGCCTATAGTAGAAGCAAAGCTAAAAGAACTAGATAAATGGTGTGAAGAACCTACAAAAACAGATAAAACTCTTATTTGGAAAAATATTGCTAATGTTATAAAGCACAGTTTAAAAGCTATCAAAAATATAGGTAATAAAGGATATACTGACGAAATTGAGAAAATGCGTTATTATATGAAAGCAGTAAAAAATGCTAAACAAAATACCAAAGAAGCTAAAGAAGAAGTACGAGGTGCTACCAAACCTTTAACAGCTAAATCTACAACAAAAAAACTTCTAGAAAGTAAGCTCCAACCTAAAAAAACTAAGTCTAAAAGCAAAACTAAACTGTATTAGTTGACATTTGATCTTACATTTAATAAAAATGATGCTCCTCGCAGCAGAGCTACGAGGTATCTAAAAAAGTTTTAGTTGTTTCTTATGATATCACGAAGCAGAGCTTCGGGGAATTAAACCCTGAGAGATTAAAAATACAGATAAAAAAATGGAAGGTCACAATGCACTTAAATCAAAAAATAATAAAGCCAAAATTAGGTTTACTAGAATTAGCTAAGAGTCTTGGTAGTATATCATCAGCATGTAAAGCGATGGGATATAGTAGAGATAGTTATTACAGATTTAAAGAACTATATGAAACAGGAGGTGAAGAAGCGTTGTATGAAATTAGTCGCAGGAAGCCAATAATAGCGAATAGAGTTGATCCAGCGATAGAGAAGGCAGTAATGGATATGGCAATAGAATATCCAGCATATGGTCAGATGCGAGTATCAAATGAGCTTAAGAAGAGCGGTATACTTAGGAGTAAGATCAATTTGGCTACGTAATGATTTAAACTGAAGTTTTGACAAAAAGATAGCCAAACTTATAAGTTATGATATAAATACGCTCAAATACAAAAGACCTGAATTCTGGATTAGCTAATTTTGAGATATAGCAGGTTTGTTAGGTTTCATACAGGGTAAATTCCAGTATTAATCTCTCAGGGTTTAATTCCCCGAAGCTCTGCTTCGTGATATCATAAGAAACAACTAAAACTTTTTTAGATACCTCGTAGCTCTGCTGCGAGGAGCATCATTAATCTCAGCTACTCTTCCTGCTTCATCTAAAGGTGGATAGCTATACTCTTCTAATTTCGTTACAGACTCATCAAACATTCTTGCTATTTTCAGCTCAACCAGTTTTTTTACAAAAATTTTGTGCTTGGAGGAGTTAAAATTTGATGGGCAGAATATGTAAAGAGGTTTGCCGCTTGAAGCTGCTTCGCTGCACATTGATATAGAATCGGCTGTAGAGATTATATATTTAGCACTTGCAAGCATAGCGATATATGGGTTAAATCCTGTATCAGTAGTGGGGTCATAAATAATTGTCGAAGCCGGCATGTTATTTTTAATAATTGATTTTACTGTGTCAGGTGTTCGTCTGCTAAAACTAATGAAAAAAGGAATTTTGTGATTATCATATATTCTTTTTAATAATGAAGAAAAATGAATAGCTTCTTTTTCGGTAAAATTAAATTTTTTATTATTCCCGCCAATTATTATGGCAATAAATTCTTTAAGCTTAGGGTAGTGTTTTTGTAGTTCTGCCTCTGCTGTGGCAAATTTAGCAGTTACGTTATTGATAGCTCCGTTTATTGGGATGATGTTGTCATTGCGAGGAAATGCATAGCATTGACGAAGCAATCTAGTGAAAAAGTCCTGAGATTGCCACAGCCACTTCGTGGCTTCGCAATGACGTTGATCATGATAAGGCAAGATCACAGCTTCAAACGCTTTATAAGATAAATTAGGTTGCATTATTTGAATCAGTTTAATTTTTTTTTCCAAATTCTTTTTTAAATAAAATGCTAAAGCTGCCGTTCTTCTTCCAGCAGTAATAATTATATCAGGTAGAGGCTTATCTAAAATATCCCGTAATATCTCTTTTTTTATATGCACAGGATAATATTTAAGTAAAAAGTTTGGCAGCTTAGCTAAGCAATTATATTCAAGTCTAATGACTGTATATTCTTCTGCTAATTTTTCAGCAAGTGCGATTGCTTGGTGGTTATTTCCTGTTCTACTATCTGTAAACACCCAGATCATAAATATTCCTTTAAAGATAATGTTAGTAAGTCACTGAAGTTTTGACAAAATCCTTTCCATAAGGAGAAATGTATTCCAATTTTTTTATACTTTTTTAGTAATAACAAAATTTATTTATTCTATTTGGGTACATAATGTATCAAAAACTGTAGCAATTTTGTCTACTGAAGTTTTGACAAAAAATTTTTATTAAAAAAAGTGGCGAGTGTATCAATCTATAATTTGTATTATATATCAAATAATTTACTTTAAATTGTAGAAATATCGCTTTTAAGCTGATAAAAGCACTAAATATTTAACTTTAAATATAAATTTTTACTTTAGTCAGCAAAATTAGAATTTTTGTCAAAACTTCAGTTATTTGGATCATTTGTTTGAAATTTATCCATCAATAATTTTGACTTCCCAAATTTAAAAAAATGCTCAATATCAAACCTTTGTCTATAGTATTCATATACTTCTTTACCACTGATTTTATCTTTTTGTTGACCAGAAACACATAACCATAAATCTCTGTTATATTTCCCATTTCCTGATGCATCTAACACCTTAACCTGAATAAAATTTAGCGGTTTATCAGACATGATATGCTGTTTCTTACCCTTGATTAGATAATTCTTAAATAGTGAAATACTAATTGATATGTTACCATTTTTTGTAGCTTTTACTACAGTTTCTTCTGTATCTGGAATCAGTAAATTATCAGAACTACTACAAGAAATCTTAGCTCCATAAAATCTTTTACGCCCTCTTGTTTTTTGCTTCTCTGTATATATTTTGTAAATACTGCGATTAATCCCTGTTGGGTTAAATTCCCCGTGGCTTGCCACGATTATTTGGCGGGTTATTGTCACCGTATTTGCTTCATTGTGCAGCGGGTGAATGAAAGATAGAGCGCTATAACCTGCATCACCTACTGTTATATTTAGAGCCTTTTGTGGTATTTGCTTAACAATTTTTATTATTTGTTTGCTACCTTTGCTATACTTATTCTCATCTGATTTTACTCTATTTATAACCTGCATTCTGGATTAATCTAGGTTTGGAAGTAAGTATTTACAAGGGATAGAAGATACTCTATATAATTTTTAGCAAAAAAACAAGAGTATCCCCATGAAGAAAGATATTACTGCATTATTTTGTTTTGTCGATGATTTTTGTAAAATTAGCGAGCAGTGGATTAATCTCTCAGGGTTTAATTCCCCGAAGCTCTGCTTCGTGATATCATAAGAAACCACTAAAACTTTTTTAGATACCTCGTAGCTCTGCTGCGAGGAGCATCATTCACCAAATGTAATTTTAGACCAAAAAACCAACTTTTTGTTGTTTTACCCAAAGCAGCAATACCGGCAAAGACTTTATTACGAGAGATTCTTTTTCGATGACAAACCTCTAAAGATGTGGCGTCAATATAAGAAACTCCCGTAGATTGAGCTGCCTGCATATACCATTCAAGTAATAAAACTAAATAACTCAGAACTCTTGGTTTTAGAGCTATAAAACGAGTATATGATGGAAGAGTTACAAAGTCTGATTTATATAATTGTAGATAGGACATATAAAAATATTTAAAGTTTTTACAAGGTGATTGATGGTATAAAAGGGTAAATTCCAGTATTAATTAAGCCAGATTTATATTTTCTTCCCATACCTCATTGGGTGTTTTATAACCGAGCACTTTTCTTGGTAAATTATTTAAAAAATCCTCAATTTCTTGTAATTGCTTTATTGTTAATTTTTTTATATCTAAAGATTTAGAGTATACTCTGTGCACCATTGAGTTAATCTTCTCTATCAATGGTTTTTGCCATGGAGAATAAGGATTGCAAAAATATACTTTTCGTTCAGATTTTGGCAATAGTTGTTCATGATTGGTAAATTCTTTGCCATTATCTAACGTTATGCTTTTGATTATATGCGACAATTGTTTAAGTTTTTTATTCATGTTACCAATCACATCTTGTGTTCTTTTTGAACGGTTTAAAGTGAGAAACACTTTTTGTGTTCTGATATCCACAAGAGCGCCTATATTACGACTTTGATTACCTTTGTTAAAAGTTAAATCACCTTCTAAATGACCTATTGCTGCTATCTTTCTATTTATCTCTGGTCTTTCAGTAATGGAAACTCGATTTGGTATTGTAATTCTTTTGTTTCTGATTCTTGTACCATGATGCAACCTATTTTTCCTTTTTCTTGCTAAAGATAAATATAATTTTTGCCTTTGTGCTATAGGAGATGTATAAATAAACTGGTATATACTCTCTGTAGAAATATTGACAGTATCTCGTGATAGTTTACGTCTACCTGAAATTATATCTGGTGAAATACCCTGTGTTAACTGCTTTATTATTTCTGCTCGTAAATTATTATCAATATCTAATTTTCTTTTTCTCTTACCTTGCCTTAAACTGCAAGCAAGTGTGTTAGCCCTATCTGGTCTATAATTATGCCTCATTCTCTTGAGTTCATAACATATAGTGCTTTTATCACGGCCAATCTTTGTCCCTATATATCGCGAGCTATAACCACTCTTATTCATTTCGTATATTTTAAATCTTTCATCTATCGTTAAATGAGCCATGATATATCTATATTTAAATGATGCTCCTCGCAGCAGAGCTACGAGGTATCTAAAAAAGTTTTAGTTGTTTCTTATGATATCACGAAGCAGAGCTTCGGGGAATTAAACCCTGAGAGATTAAAAATTGATTATATCTGGCTTAATTAATTATAGAACTTTCCCTAATTTTGGTTTTATTATTTTTTGATTTAAGTTCATTCTTTATCTCCATTTAATAATTAATTTATTTTACTAAATGTAAGATATAATCTTGTATCTTAGTATTGTCTTTAGTAAACAACTATAAGATACTTAAGGGCACTTAAGTAAGAAGACTAATATGCCGTATTAAATCTTAGGGCTATGTAACCCTGTAGTTGAGATCAAACAATTAGTCTTCACATACTCATTAAAGATCGGACGGTATTCTTAGGTCTTGAAATTAATCAATGAACCTGTATTTACAAGGTTGATCTTTGGGTATTCTACTTATTATTAACATAGAAGGTCAAATATGAGTAGCATTATTTTGGGTATAGATATTTCTAAAGCAACATTTGACGTAGCTTTATTAAATGATAATAAAATCAAAACCAAAAAGTTTAATAATACTGCAAAAGGCTTTGCTGCACTAAAACAATGGTTAGAAAAAAAGGGAATAGATACTGCTCACGCTTGTATGGAATCAACAGGTGGTTACGAAGTTAGGTTAGCTCAATATCTTTATGATAATACATTTAAAGTTAGTGTCGTAAATCCAGCTCGCATCAAGGGCTTTGCAATGAGCAAGCTTTCAAGAGTTAAAACTGACAAATCTGATTGTGAATTGATAGCTTCTTTTTGCAAGGCTATGCAACCTGATCTTTGGCAACCAACCCCTATACATATTAAAGAATTACAACAATGGGTAAGACGCTTGGATAGTTTGATTGCTAATAAAAATCAAGAAAATAATAGATTGAGCGGAGCAAGTAAAGCAGTTGCCATTAACATTATGATTCATATTGAATTTCTGGATAAGCAAATTAAGGAAGTAGAAGAACTTATCTCTAATCATATTAAAGGACACAAAGACTTACATGATAAAAGTAAACTTCTTGATTCAATCCCTGGTATAGGAGAAAAAACAATAGGAGTGATACTTGCTTTTCTTGTTGTAGAAAATTTTAATTCTGCAAAACAACTAGCTGCGTTTGTTGGTCTTAACCCAAAGCCAAAACAATCAGGCACTTCTGTCCATGGAATAGGAAAAATATCAAAAACAGGAGATGCTAATTTACGTAAAGCTTTTTATATGCCTGCCATAGTTGCTATAAAACATAATCCGATTATTAAGGATTTTAGTCAACGTTTGAGCAATGTTGGAAAATCTAAAATGGTTATAGTGATTGCTGCTATGCGTAAGTTGCTTCACATAATTTATGGTGTTCTTAATAACAAAACATCTTTTAGTGCAAATATAAAAACCCTGTAAAATAAAATTGAGGTAAAATAATGAAAAAGTTGTTGACACTCAAGACGGTATCTCAACTATTACAAGTAATATTACCTGAACTCACTGCCATATATCCTCTAGCCCAAAAATGATTACCCCAAAATTGTTTCCTTAAATGAGCAAATTCTTGCAATAATATTCTTGAGCTACTCCCTTTTAGATATTGTACAAGCTTACTTAAAGCCACTTGAGGACGGTATGAAATAAATATATGAACATGATCACAAGATACTTTACCTGAAATTATATATGCTTCATGTTCCATGCAAATTTGTCTTAATAAATCCCTGACTCTCTCAGCTACTTTTCCTACCAATGCTCTTTTTCTATACTTTGGTATCCATATAATACGTACTTTTAAATCATACTGGCTATGACTATTTTTTCTATAACTTCTCATATCTTTTTATAAATTCGTTGCTAAAGCAACTTCATTATATCTTCCCTTCGCCTGAAGGCTAGGGATTTTTTATCCCCGTAGGGGGGCATTAAAATTACCTATAAAAAAGAAGTAACTATGGACAGTAAAATCGAATAAAAATTTATTTTTAAATATTTAAATATTATTCGAGAATTACTGATGACATGTACAAATAACCAAGTAGGTATTTTAATGCAAAAGATCAAAAAATATAATCAGATAATTTCTGCTGCAAAAGCAGGTATGAGTGTAAAAACGGCACGTAAGTATTTACGTATTAGATAGTGGACTAATGGTATGGACCTCCTGATATAGAGAATGAAAAGCAGTTGCTAATCTTCTAGGGTTAATATTTAACATATTAAAACAACAATTAAGGAGGTCCATATGGAGGTTACTACAATTGGTATAGATATTGCAAAAAGAATTTTTCAAATTCATGGTGTAGATAAAAATGGCAAGACAGTATTAAAGAAAAAATTGATGAGAGATCAGGTTTTGACATTTATGGCTAATTTACCACAATGTTTAGTAGGGATGGAAGCTTGTGGTGGTTCTAGTTATTGGGCAAGAGAAATAACTAAATTAGGGCATGAAGTAAAACTAATGGCACCGCAATTTGTCAAACCATATGTTAAAACTAATAAAAATGATCAAGCAGATGCTGAAGCGATATGTGAAGCCGTGACAAGACCTAATATGAGATTTGTTGCAATTAAAACTATAGAGCAACAAGAAATTTTATCAATACCAGGAGTTTCGCACTTAGCAAAGTTGCGAATCAGTTAAAAGCCATCTGATATTGTTTTGAATTGATGTTTTTATAACTTCCCAAGTTTGTTGATATAAAGTAATGTTTTCATTTATCCTCCTTTTATTCATATCAAGCCAGGCAAATACTGCAAGGCAAATATGATTTCTTTGACTCGGCCCGTGCGTGCCTGACAGCGTTCAATACCACAAGTTTGTTTTAATTCTCGATGATAAACCTCTATAGACCAACGTGCCTTAACAATTTTCTCTATTTGCTCACGTGTGGGATTTTCCAAGTTCGTTGTTATGTAATCAATGCGACCATTCTTTGCCACAAACTTAAATACCGTAACCCAACCGTATCCACGTAGGTGAATTTTTAGCCCCTCATCGGGTATCTCTAAACTTTCCAAGCTAACATTATGATTAACTTTTCTATTTTTCCTTAGGGTGGTAACCCATAGCCAGCCTAAATTACGTATATGTTTTAAATTCTCCAACCCGCTATACCAAGCATCCATGACTATGGCATCAGGATTGAGACCTCTTTCTTTAGCTAAAGTAAGCATATCACAAAAATGCTCATTCTTTGTTTTACCATCAGTGTCTTTATCATATATTCTATAATCTACGGGAGTAGATTGAGCAATTTTAGTATTGTAATGTAGTAAGTTTACCATTCCTATACCAGGTATAACATCATGTACAGCTCCAGAATATTGATAACGTACAAGCTCAATCTTCTGACTGTATTGCTTTGATAATAAGGTGTCATCCCCCACTAATAAACACGGTGCTTCCCAATCTATATATTTTGACACTTCCTTATAGATTTCGCTAGGACGAAAATCCTTACTCTTTAACCATCGACTTGCACTATCGTGAGATAGATCTACTGGACTCACTTCAGATAATGCCTTGCTAGTATATCTGACACTACTTGCTTGTAAAAATGATTTATATAAGTCCTTGCTACATTTTGTTCTTGTCATTTTTATCTAAAACTATTTTTCTCTAGATTAACATACTTTTTGCTAAGTGCGAAACTCCTGAATACATAGGGTAAGAGAGAGATTGGTAAAAAATCGTACAGCACTTGCTAATGAAATTAGGGGGCTACTACATGAGTTTGGTTTTATTGTTCCTCAAGGCATTAATAAGGTTATCACAAAATTAATTGAGATTTTAGATGCAGGGAAATTAAGCCAGTTAAGTTATCAAACATTTAGTGAACTAAAAGAAGAATTCTTAGATAATAACAGAAAAATAAAAGAGATAGAAAAACGATTAACAATGATAGCAAGTAACCTAACTCAATATCAACGATTAAGAGCTATACCTGGTCTTGGTTTAATTACTGCTACTGCTTTAATAGCATCAATAGGTAATGCTACAAGTTTTGAGAATGGCAGGCAATTATCGGCATGGCTAGGATTAGTGCCAAGACAACATTCAAGTGGTGGGAAGGATAAGCTGCTGGGAATTAGCAAGCGAGGTGATGTATACTTACGCACTTTATTAATTCAAGGGGCTAGAGCTGTACTAAATGCCAAGATAAGATTTACATCGGAAGAACAGAAATCTAAAAAAGATTTTAGCCAATTTACGAAATGGATGTTTAATTTATCTGAGCGAAGTAGCCATAATAAAACGACAGTTGCCATAGCTAATAAGTTGGCAAGAGTGGTGTTTGCTGTACTAAGATCAGGAGATGATTATGTAGAGAGTAAAGTTTGTAGCTAAAGAGTGTGTAGCATAGCACTTATAAGTAAAATAAATGGTGATTTATATAATGAATAGGTAAAAGCAAAACAATATGTAAGAGATTCCAACCCGAAATATGCTTGAGATAATTAATATTGATGGTAAATAAGACAAACCTTAGCTTACAAAAAAACTGCGTTTTTCAGTGGCTCTTTTAGAAGCCGATGGACTGATAAGTATATAGTTTGTAAGCCAGCGAATTCCATCAGGGCTGTAGAATAAATTAGGTTGATTTATCAGCTATAAGCCGGATACATGACTGCATTTGTTTGTTTTTATTATTGATGTTATTTTTTTCTTGCATTCTACAGGAGGTCCATACATGAAAAATCAAGACAAAAAAATGAGTAGTATGTTTTCCTAATTTTTCGATTATCAGGCAGCAATTTGCTGATAATTTTGCATATAATTCAGATATACATTCATAGGCTTTTTATAACCAATACTTGAATGAAATCTGTGATAATTATATTTATTCAGATAATGATCAATCCCATCTTTTAACTCTTTAACATTGTTAAAATCATTAATAAAGATACAATTATATTTTAAAGTTCTAAAAAACCTTTCTATTACTATATTATCAATACTTCTACCTTTGCCATTCATTGAAATTTGGATATCATGCTCCTTGAGAATATTTATGTGGTCATAACTGGTATATTGGCTACCTTGATCACTATTAAATATCTGTGGAGCGTTATACTTACTGAGAGCTTGTTTCAAGACATCAGTTACAAGAGATGCATCCATAGAATTTGACAGTTTATAGCTCAATATGGCCTTGCTATGCCAATCTATAATAGCTGCCATATACATAAAGCCACCATTAGTTCTAATGTAAGTAATGTCACCACTCCAAACCTCATTCACATTAGGCACATACACTTGCTTTGTTGAGCCAGATTTAGTCCAATATTGATCAAGTAAGTAGCTATAGATCTTATGCTCACTATCGTTTCGAGAAGTAGATTTTTTCTTATGTGGGTAAATAGCTTCTATACCCATCATCCTCATATATTTCAGTACTCGATCTTTACCGACAATAAAACCATCTTCTAGTAACTGTTGATGAATATAGCGATAACCAAATTCAGGATTATCTGTATATATTTCATCTATTCTATTTAAAATACTTAATTTATTTATACTCATCTCCTTGGATTTATAGTAGGCTGTAGATCGACTAATCTTTAATAGTTCACACTGTCTTGATTTTGAGAGTTGATTTAGCTTGGAGTGTACAAGACTCTTTTTATTTGATAAATCCAAGCTTTTGAGCTTTCCCACGGCCCAGTCCCTCTCAACTGTGATTCTACCAAGAGCTTTAGCAAGTTCATCATTTTGCTCTTGTAAATGATTTATTTGTTCTTGATATTCACTCAAAACTTTAGCTGGTTCAAAAGCTAATGCCGCATTACCTAAAAACTGTTTTTTCCAATTTTGAATTGTTTTAACACTTATTGCATATTTTGAAGCTAACTGACCAAGTGTCGACTCCTCTTTTATTAATTCTAATACTATCCCCGTTTTTTCTGAAGCACTGAAAATTTTTACTTTATTTTTCTTCATCTTTCCTCTTAAGTTTATTGCTATTTATTCTAACTTATTGCGGAAACACACTCCTTCATTTTTTTGTCCAATTTTTTCATGTATGGACCTCCTGTAGAATGCAAGAAAAAAATAACATCAATAATAAAAACAAACAAATGCAGTCATGTATCCGGCTTATAGCTGATAAATCAACCTAATTTATTCTACAGCCCTGATGGAATTCGCTGGCTTACAAACTATATACTTATCAGTCCATCGGCTTCTAAAAGAGCCACTGAAAAACGCAGTTTTTTTGTAAGCTAAGGTTTGTCTTATTTACCATCAATATTAATTATCTCAAGCATATTTCGGGTTGGAATCTCTTACATATTGTTTTGCTTTTACCTATTCATTATATAAATCACCATTTATTTTACTTATAAGTGCTATGCTACACACTCTTTAGCTACAAACTTTACTCTCTACATAATCATCTCCTGATCTTAGTACAGCAAACACCACTCTTGCCAACTTATTAGCTATGGCAACTGTCGTTTTATTATGGCTACTTCGCTCAGATAAATTAAACATCCATTTCGTAAATTGGCTAAAATCTTTTTTAGATTTCTGTTCTTCCGATGTAAATCTTATCTTGGCATTTAGTACAGCTCTAGCCCCTTGAATTAATAAAGTGCGTAAGTATACATCACCTCGCTTGCTAATTCCCAGCAGCTTATCCTTCCCACCACTTGAATGTTGTCTTGGCACTAATCCTAGCCATGCCGATAATTGCCTGCCATTCTCAAAACTTGTAGCATTACCTATTGATGCTATTAAAGCAGTAGCAGTAATTAAACCAAGACCAGGTATAGCTCTTAATCGTTGATATTGAGTTAGGTTACTTGCTATCATTGTTAATCGTTTTTCTATCTCTTTTATTTTTCTGTTATTATCTAAGAATTCTTCTTTTAGTTCACTAAATGTTTGATAACTTAACTGGCTTAATTTCCCTGCATCTAAAATCTCAATTAATTTTGTGATAACCTTATTAATGCCTTGAGGAACAATAAAACCAAACTCATGTAGTAGCCCCCTAATTTCATTAGCAAGTGCTGTACGATTTTTTACCAATCTCTCTCTTACCCTATGTATTGATAAAATTTCTTGTTGCTCTATAGTTTTAATTGCAACAAATCTCATATTAGGTCTTGTCACGGCTTCACATATCGCTTCAGCATCTGCTTGATCATTTTTATTAGTTTTAACATATGGTTTGACAAATTGCGGTGCCATTAGTTTTACTTCATGCCCTAATTTAGTTATTTCTCTTGCCCAATAACTAGAACCACCACAAGCTTCCATCCCTACTAAACATTGTGGTAAATTAGCCATAAATGTCAAAACCTGATCTCTCATCAATTTTTTCTTTAATACTGTCTTGCCATTTTTATCTACACCATGAATTTGAAAAATTCTTTTTGCAATATCTATACCAATTGTAGTAACCTCCATATGGACCTCCTTAATTGTTGTTTTAATATGTTAAATATTAACCCTAGAAGATTAGCAACTGCTTTTCATTCTCTATATCAGGAGGTCCATACCATTAGTCCATTATATGTTTGTTCAGTAAAAATTAATCAACCAATACTGTCTGAATATGATCAATTACATTGCTTTAAAACAATGGAGGTTGCATGAGTAAACAGATAATAACTCCGCAACCGCTAAATAATTTACTCAAGAACCTTTGCTTACCTACTTTTGCATCGTGCTATAAATCAGTTGCAGAAAGCTTTGAGCAAGAAAAGAAAACATATATAGATTATCTACAGGAGTTAGCCATACGTGAGTTAGAACATAGACAACAACAACGTATTGCCAGATTGCTGAAGCAAGCAAAACTCTCTCGAGATAAGTTATTAAGCAACTTTGATATTAAGCGTATCCCAGGATTATCGCCAACTAAGATCCAATATCTTGCACAAGGAGAATTTATGGATCGCTATGAAAATATACTTATTTTTGGTAATCCTGGCACTGGCCAAAGTCATCTTAGTATAGGTTTAGCACGTGAGTGGTGTCTTGCTGGTAGACGTGTATTATATACAACAGCAGCTAATTTGGTTCAACAATTACTAGAAGCAAAGCTTAGTTTAAAACTTAAGCAAATTATTAAAAAATTCGATTATTTTGAAATATTGATAATTGATGATATATCATATGTACCATATAATCGTGAAGAAACTGATGTTTTATTTACCTTATTAGCTGAACGTTATGAAATGCGTAGTGTATTAATTACTAGCAATTTAGTTTTTGCAAAATGGAATACTATTTTTAAAGATGAAATGACTACGTCAGCAGTTATTGACAGATTGGTTCACCATTCTTCAATTCTTGAACTCAATACTGAAAGTTATAGAATCGCTACAGCTAAAGGCAAAAAATTAACTATAAAATCGGAGGATAATAATGTAACACTTTAGACAATATTTTTTACTCAAAAATGGGTAATTTTAATATTCGTCATGGGTAATTCTAATGTTCGTTCATCAAAAGTATAAAAAAATTGGAATACATTTCTCCTTATGGAAAGGATTTTGTCAAAACTTCAGTATTTAGTAAGTGGGAGAAAAGTGCTTGATTTGCGATATGGAAAGTTCTATAATTAATTAAGCCAGATATAATCAATTTTTAATCTCTCAGGGTTTAATTCCCCGAAGCTCTGCTTCGTGATATCATAAGAAACAACTAAAACTTTTTTAGATACCTCGTAGCTCTGCTGCGAGGAGCATCATTTAAATATAGATATATCATGGCTCATTTAACGATAGATGAAAGATTTAAAATATACGAAATGAATAAGAGTGGTTATAGCTCGCGATATATAGGGACAAAGATTGGCCGTGATAAAAGCACTATATGTTATGAACTCAAGAGAATGAGGCATAATTATAGACCAGATAGGGCTAACACACTTGCTTGCAGTTTAAGGCAAGGTAAGAGAAAAAGAAAATTAGATATTGATAATAATTTACGAGCAGAAATAATAAAGCAGTTAACACAGGGTATTTCACCAGATATAATTTCAGGTAGACGTAAACTATCACGAGATACTGTCAATATTTCTACAGAGAGTATATACCAGTTTATTTATACATCTCCTATAGCACAAAGGCAAAAATTATATTTATCTTTAGCAAGAAAAAGGAAAAATAGGTTGCATCATGGTACAAGAATCAGAAACAAAAGAATTACAATACCAAATCGAGTTTCCATTACTGAAAGACCAGAGATAAATAGAAAGATAGCAGCAATAGGTCATTTAGAAGGTGATTTAACTTTTAACAAAGGTAATCAAAGTCGTAATATAGGCGCTCTTGTGGATATCAGAACACAAAAAGTGTTTCTCACTTTAAACCGTTCAAAAAGAACACAAGATGTGATTGGTAACATGAATAAAAAACTTAAACAATTGTCGCATATAATCAAAAGCATAACGTTAGATAATGGCAAAGAATTTACCAATCATGAACAACTATTGCCAAAATCTGAACGAAAAGTATATTTTTGCAATCCTTATTCTCCATGGCAAAAACCATTGATAGAGAAGATTAACTCAATGGTGCACAGAGTATACTCTAAATCTTTAGATATAAAAAAATTAACAATAAAGCAATTACAAGAAATTGAGGATTTTTTAAATAATTTACCAAGAAAAGTGCTCGGTTATAAAACACCCAATGAGGTATGGGAAGAAAATATAAATCTGGCTTAATTAATACTGGAATTTACCATGTTATGAACTCAAGAGAATGAGGCATAATTATAGACCAGATAGGGCTAACACACTTGCTTGCAGTTTAAGGCAAGGTAAGAGAAAAAGAAAATTAGATATTGATAATAATTTACGAGCAGAAATAATAAAGCAGTTAACACAGGGTATTTCACCAGATATAATTTCAGGTAGACGTAAACTATCACGAGATACTGTCAATATTTCTACAGAGAGTATATACCAGTTTATTTATACATCTCCTATAGCACAAAGGCAAAAATTATATTTATCTTTAGCAAGAAAAAGGAAAAATAGGTTGCATCATGGTACAAGAATCAGAAACAAAAGAATTACAATACCAAATCGAGTTTCCATTACTGAAAGACCAGAGATAAATAGAAAGATAGCAGCAATAGGTCATTTAGAAGGTGATTTAACTTTTAACAAAGGTAATCAAAGTCGTAATATAGGCGCTCTTGTGGATATCAGAACACAAAAAGTGTTTCTCACTTTAAACCGTTCAAAAAGAACACAAGATGTGATTGGTAACATGAATAAAAAACTTAAACAATTGTCGCATATAATCAAAAGCATAACGTTAGATAATGGCAAAGAATTTACCAATCATGAACAACTATTGCCAAAATCTGAACGAAAAGTATATTTTTGCAATCCTTATTCTCCATGGCAAAAACCATTGATAGAGAAGATTAACTCAATGGTGCACAGAGTATACTCTAAATCTTTAGATATAAAAAAATTAACAATAAAGCAATTACAAGAAATTGAGGATTTTTTAAATAATTTACCAAGAAAAGTGCTCGGTTATAAAACACCCAATGAGGTATGGGAAGAAAATATAAATCTGGCTTAATTAATACTGGAATTTACCTATAATGAATATAATTAAAGAGGACTTGCATAAAGCCGATATAGAGAACAAGATATTTATGCGTCTTAAAGAACCTTACTCTGTTCTTAAAAAAATGCAAAGAAAAGAGGTGGCGGTCCATGAATTGAAAGATTTAATTGCATGCAGAATTATTGTTAAGTCTAAGGATCAATGCTATAACACTCTTGATATAATAAAGGATTCCCCGCATCTATCATTATTGCATACCAAAGATTATATTTGTAGACCGAAAAATAATGGTTATCAATCTATTCATAGTATAATGCAGCTTCAATACTCTAAACGTAACTTCGAAATACAAATAAGAAGCGAAGAAATGGATAGAGATGCCGAACTTGGTAGAGCAGCCCATCTAAATTATAAAGCAGAACAAGATAAGCATTTGAAAAAAGTTTTTGATATTGCTAATGATACAATATTATATAGAGCTAGACAAATGGTAGAAAGTTTTAAAGGTCTAGAAGAGCAAATTATAGAATATGAAAAAGAAATTATGCGTGTTTGGCATACTAGATATGATGAAATGCTAAAATGGGAAAGTGGGGCTAAGTTATTAATATTTAGCCAAGAATAAATCTGAAGTTTTGACAAAAAATTTTTATTAAAAAAAGTGGCGAGTGTATCAATCTATAATTTGTATTATATATCAAATAATTTACTTTAAATTGTAGAAATATCGCTTTTAAGCTGATAAAAGCACTAAATATTTAACTTTAAATATAAATTTTTACTTTAGTCAGAAAAATTAGAATTTTTGTCAAAACTTCAGTTAATGATGCTCCTCGCAGCAGAGCTACGAGGTATCTAAAAAAGTTTTAGTTGTTTCTTATGATATCACGAAGCAGAGCTTCGGGGAATTAAACCCTGAGAGATTAAAACAACAATTAAGGAGGTCCATATGGAGGTTACTACAATTGGTATAGATATTGCAAAAAGAATTTTTCAAATTCATGGTGTAGATAAAAATGGCAAGACAGTATTAAAGAAAAAATTGATGAGAGATCAGGTTTTGACATTTATGGCTAATTTACCACAATGTTTAGTAGGGATGGAAGCTTGTGGTGGTTCTAGTTATTGGGCAAGAGAAATAACTAAATTAGGGCATGAAGTAAAACTAATGGCACCGCAATTTGTCAAACCATATGTTAAAACTAATAAAAATGATCAAGCAGATGCTGAAGCGATATGTGAAGCCGTGACAAGACCTAATATGAGATTTGTTGCAATTAAAACTATAGAGCAACAAGAAATTTTATCAATACATAGGGTAAGAGAGAGATTGGTAAAAAATCGTACAGCACTTGCTAATGAAATTAGGGGGCTACTACATGAGTTTGGTTTTATTGTTCCTCAAGGCATTAATAAGGTTATCACAAAATTAATTGAGATTTTAGATGCAGGGAAATTAAGCCAGTTAAGTTATCAAACATTTAGTGAACTAAAAGAAGAATTCTTAGATAATAACAGAAAAATAAAAGAGATAGAAAAACGATTAACAATGATAGCAAGTAACCTAACTCAATATCAACGATTAAGAGCTATACCTGGTCTTGGTTTAATTACTGCTACTGCTTTAATAGCATCAATAGGTAATGCTACAAGTTTTGAGAATGGCAGGCAATTATCGGCATGGCTAGGATTAGTGCCAAGACAACATTCAAGTGGTGGGAAGGATAAGCTGCTGGGAATTAGCAAGCGAGGTGATGTATACTTACGCACTTTATTAATTCAAGGGGCTAGAGCTGTACTAAATGCCAAGATAAGATTTACATCGGAAGAACAGAAATCTAAAAAAGATTTTAGCCAATTTACGAAATGGATGTTTAATTTATCTGAGCGAAGTAGCCATAATAAAACGACAGTTGCCATAGCTAATAAGTTGGCAAGAGTGGTGTTTGCTGTACTAAGATCAGGAGATGATTATGTAGAGAGTAAAGTTTGTAGCTAAAGAGTGTGTAGCATAGCACTTATAAGTAAAATAAATGGTGATTTATATAATGAATAGGTAAAAGCAAAACAATATGTAAGAGATTCCAACCCGAAATATGCTTGAGATAATTAATATTGATGGTAAATAAGACAAACCTTAGCTTACAAAAAAACTGCGTTTTTCAGTGGCTCTTTTAGAAGCCGATGGACTGATAAGTATATAGTTTGTAAGCCAGCGAATTCCATCAGGGCTGTAGAATAAATTAGGTTGATTTATCAGCTATAAGCCGGATACATGACTGCATTTGTTTGTTTTTATTATTGATGTTATTTTTTTCTTGCATTCTACAGGAGGTCCATACATGAAAAAATTGGACAAAAAAATGAAGGAGTGTGTTTCCGCAATAAGTTAGAATAAATAGCAATAAACTTAAGAGGAAAGATGAAGAAAAATAAAGTAAAAATTTTCAGTGCTTCAGAAAAAACGGGGATAGTATTAGAATTAATAAAAGAGGAGTCGACACTTGGTCAGTTAGCTTCAAAATATGCAATAAGTGTTAAAACAATTCAAAATTGGAAAAAACAGTTTTTAGGTAATGCGGCATTAGCTTTTGAACCAGCTAAAGTTTTGAGTGAATATCAAGAACAAATAAATCATTTACAAGAGCAAAATGATGAACTTGCTAAAGCTCTTGGTAGAATGGTAAATTCCAGTATTAATTAAGCCAGATTTATATTTTCTTCCCATACCTCATTGGGTGTTTTATAACCGAGCACTTTTCTTGGTAAATTATTTAAAAAATCCTCAATTTCTTGTAATTGCTTTATTGTTAATTTTTTTATATCTAAAGATTTAGAGTATACTCTGTGCACCATTGAGTTAATCTTCTCTATCAATGGTTTTTGCCATGGAGAATAAGGATTGCAAAAATATACTTTTCGTTCAGATTTTGGCAATAGTTGTTCATGATTGGTAAATTCTTTGCCATTATCTAACGTTATGCTTTTGATTATATGCGACAATTGTTTAAGTTTTTTATTCATGTTACCAATCACATCTTGTGTTCTTTTTGAACGGTTTAAAGTGAGAAACACTTTTTGTGTTCTGATATCCACAAGAGCGCCTATATTACGACTTTGATTACCTTTGTTAAAAGTTAAATCACCTTCTAAATGACCTATTGCTGCTATCTTTCTATTTATCTCTGGTCTTTCAGTAATGGAAACTCGATTTGGTATTGTAATTCTTTTGTTTCTGATTCTTGTACCATGATGCAACCTATTTTTCCTTTTTCTTGCTAAAGATAAATATAATTTTTGCCTTTGTGCTATAGGAGATGTATAAATAAACTGGTATATACTCTCTGTAGAAATATTGACAGTATCTCGTGATAGTTTACGTCTACCTGAAATTATATCTGGTGAAATACCCTGTGTTAACTGCTTTATTATTTCTGCTCGTAAATTATTATCAATATCTAATTTTCTTTTTCTCTTACCTTGCCTTAAACTGCAAGCAAGTGTGTGAGCCCTATCTGGTCTATAATTATGCCTCATTCTCTTGAGTTCATAACATATAGTGCTTTTATCACGGCCAATCTTTGTCCCTATATATCGCGAGCTATAACCACTCTTATTCATTTCGTATATTTTAAATCTTTCATCTATCGTTAAATGAGCCATGATATATCTATATTTAATGATGCTCCTCGCAGCAGAGCTACGAGGTATCTAAAAAAGTTTTAGTTGTTTCTTATGATATCACGAAGCAGAGCTTCGGGGAATTAAACCCTGAGAGATTAAAAATTGATTATATCTGGCTTAATTAATTATAGAACTTTCCCTCCTTATGGAAAGGATTTTGTCAAAACTTCAGTTTTATTAACTTAGAGTTATTGTTATGCAGATAAAAGTACTTATAAATACTCCTACATCTCAGTATATATATGAGATACTTTTATAATGGAAAAAGACAATTTACAATATACTACTACTAGCTTTTATTAGCTCTTTGAATAGAATTAGGTCTATGCCATTATCATTGACATATTCAGGATGCCACTGTACGCCGATAAGAAATTTATGGTTTGTTGATTCTATTGCTTCTATAATACCGTCTTCTGCTTTTGCTGATATAATAAGATTATTACCAATTTGTTTAATGGCTTGATGGTGAGTTGAGTTAACCATTGTGCTCAGCTTATTATTTGCCATTTTAGCAAGCTTAGTATTTGGCTTTATACTAATTGCATGCGAGACTATATTTTTAGGATGAGGCTGTGTATGGTTTATGATTATAGGCTGTTTTGTCTCTTCAATATAATCTGGAATATGCTTAATAAGAGTGCCGCCTAGAACAACATTTATTAGTTGCATTCCTCGGCATATTCCTAAAACAGGTATATTTTTTTCTAACGATTTCTTTAAAATTAATATTTCAAAATTATCACGCTCTTCATTAGAAATTACTACATCTTCAGCATATTCAGGCTCATAAAATTTAGGGTGTATATCTTCATCACCGCCAGGTAATATAACACCATCAATAAAATCCATGAGATGATCTATTGTTTCAGCTTGGTATGGCAGTAACATAGGGACGCCGCCAGCTTCAATTATTGCATCGGTATAATTCTTACGTAATGCATACCAAGGAAAGGCGGCATAAGTATATTTTTCACAATTTTGAGCTAAATCAGGAGTAATTCCTATTATAGGTTTTCTATTCATGTTTTTCATATAGCAATAATAAAATTAAGTTTCTGATCATGTAATTCAACAGGAAAGTTATCTATAACTTGTTTTTTTAAACAAACACCGACAGTTAATATATCTTTATTATTATTTAGGTATCGATCAAAATGTCCTTTACCGTAACCAAGTCTATAGCCATCTTTACTAAATGCCAGACCTGGAACAATTATCAATTCTGGTTTATAGAAATCATTATTTATCGGTTCTAAAGTTTTAAAACTCCCTAAAACTAATTCATCATTATAATTATAAGCACAATATTTTATTTCATGATGAATATTTAATATTTCAAGGAGGTTAATTTCATATTTTAGTGGATAATATATTCCCACATGCTTTACTTTTAACTGTTTTAATCACATAAAAAGTGATAAATCTAATAAATGCTTCACTACCTTTAAGAGTAGTTCCATTTTGATGAACTACTTTTAAATCTAGTAATTTTTTCCCAATAGAGGCTTGTATTTTTGAAGATTCTAGGTAAGAAAAATAAAATCCTGAAATAATAAAAAATAAAGCAATTTCTATTATAGTGTCTTTTACAAATGCTATAGTCAATGATAGCAATATTCCAATTATAATTTTATCAATCAGGAAAACAAAAAATCTTCTGAGAATCATAAATTATTCCTCAATATGCGGTGGTGTTTCAAATGTATGAAATGGAGGAGGGGAGGTAAGTGTCCACTCAAGCGTATCAGCTCCATCACCCCAAGGGTTATTTAGACAGTCTTTGCCATATTTCAACGTATAGAAAACGATAAACACGAAATATAAAGCAGCTGCCATAGAAATCCCTGCCCCTATCGATGAAACCATATTCCAACCGGCAAAAGCTGCAGGGTAGTCTGGTATTCTTCTTGGCATACCTGCAAGCCCTAAGAAATGTTGCGGAAAGAAAGTTAGATTAACACCGACAAAAGTAATCCAGAAATGGATTTTGCCTAAGATCTCAGGATATTGCTTGCCTGATATTTTACCGAACCAATAGTAAAAGCCAGCAAATGCCGTAAATAAAGCACCGAGCGACATCGTATAATGGAAATGTGCCACAACATAATATGTATCGTGTAGAACTCTATCAAGTGCCGAGTTTGATAAGATTATGCCAGTTACACCACCAATCGTGAATAATATAATAAATCCTATAGAGAATAGCATAGGTGTTGGGAAAGTAATTGAACCACCCCACATAGTTGCGATCCAGCTAAATATTTTGATACCTGTTGGAATTGCGATAATCATTGTGCCGGCAGTGAAATATATAAGTGCGTTGTAAGAAAGTCCAACTGTAAACATATGGTGAGCCCATACAATAAACCCGACAAAGCCGATTATTACCATAGCTCCGACCATGCCTTGATAGCCAAATATTGGTTTACGTGAGAAAGTAGAGATAACTTGGCTTACAATACCAAAACCTGGAAGTATTACGATATATACTTCAGGGTGACCAAAAAACCAAAATAAGTGCTGAAATAATACTGGATCACCACCACCATCAGTTTTAAAGAAAGTAGTACCGAAATTACGATCGGTAAGTAACATAGTAATAGCTCCGCCAAGCACTGGCATAGCTAAAATTATCAAGAATGCAGTAACTAAAATAGACCAGACAAATAATGGCATTTTGAATAGTCCCATCCCGGGTGCTCTCATATTAAAGATAGTAACGATTAAGTTGATTGAGCCAAGTATTGATGAAAGTCCTGTTAAATGCAGACTGAAAATAGCCATATCAACCGCTGCTCCTGGATGTCCGCTTATACTACTTAAAGGAGGGTAGAGCGTCCAGCCTGTTCCTGGTCCGCCATCAACAAAAGCTGACCCCATAAGTAGGATGAAAGCTGGAACTAGCAGCCAGAAACTGATATTGTTGAGGCGTGGGAATGCCATATCGGGAGCACCTATTAGTAAAGGTACAAAGTAATTACCGAAACCACCGAACAAAGCCGGCATAATCATGAAAAACACCATAATCACCGCATGGGCAGTAATCAGCACATTATATAGCTGGAAATCATGATTTAGGAAAGTACCACCTGGCATTGCAAGTTCTAGCCTAAACAGCAGCGAAAACAACCCGCCGACAATTCCGGCAAATATGGCAAATATGATATACATAATGCCGATATCCTTGTGATTAGTAGAAAACAGCCACCTCTTCCAGCCGTGCGGAGTGTGATGGTCATCGTGGTTTAAATCCTCAGTAGTTATATCCATAATTATTATTCTGTTTGTGTTAATTTTTATATTTATTTTTTAAGTTAGTTACCATGATTCATTACCTAGGGCATCATCACTATTTAGTATTTCTTGATGCTTGTTAGAATCAGTTATATCATTTAATAGCTTATTCAATTTAGATATTTTTGTATCAACAATTTTTTGAGTGTGAATTTCCATAAAATTTTTAAATGTAATTATTTGTCATTTTGGCTTTGTTGCATGGCTTTGATGTCATTCCCGCGTAGGCGGGAATCCAGTAACTAAAAGTTTTAAAAACGATAAATTTTTAAAGCTAAAAGCTCGATTTATCTCGCTTTACTCTGGATTCCCGCCTACGCGGGAATGACATAATAAGGTGTTTTTCGATCCATACAACAAAGCCGGACAAGCTACGGTATGACATCAGGATAAAAACATAATTAATCTCTCAGGGTTTAATTCCCCGAAGCTCTGCTTCGTGATATCATATAGCTAACGCGAAAAGGTTTTTACCATAGTTTTTGTATTTACTCACATATTCACCAGATCTAAATCCGGTAAATTCCAGTATTAATCTCTCAGGGTTTAATTCCCCGAAGCTCTGCTTCGTGATATCATAAGAAACAACTAAAACTTTTTTAGATACCTCGTAGCTCTGCTGCGAGGAGCATCATTTAGCTGCCAATTTTGAATTCTCACCATTTGTGGCGACTTTATTCTTACTCGCAATCCAATTATCAAAATCCTCTTTGCTTACTACCTCTATAGCAATCGGCATGAAGCCGTGATTAATGCCGCAAAGCTCGGAACACTGCCCGTAATATACACCTTTTTTAGCGACTCTTGTCCATGTTTCATTTACTCTTCCTGGTACGGCATCTATTTTAAAACCAAGAGACGGAACAGCAAAGCTATGTATTACGTCACCGGCTGTAATTAAAAATCTAACTGTAGCATTCTCGGGTATTACTATTCTATTATCAACATCTAATAATCTTTTTTGGTCAGGTTTTAGATTTTCATCTGAGATCATAACACTATCAAATTCTATATCATTATGATCAGGATATATATAATGCCAATACCATTGGTAGCCTACTACCTTAATAGTTAAATCCGCTTCCGGTATTTTCTCGGCATGACGCAATATTCTAAAAGATGGCACGGCAATAATCACTAAAATTATTATAGGTATTACAGTCCAAATTATTTCTATCAAAATATTATGCGAAAATTTTGCCGGTACTGGATTATTTCTTGCGTTAAATTTAATACATACAAAAACTAATAATCCTGCAACAAACAAAACTATAGCAGTAGAGATATAAAGTAAGAAATCGTGGAATTTATGCAACTCTTCCATAATCGGGCTTGCAGGTGGCTGAAATCCCATTTGCCAAGGCCAAGGCTCAGAAGCAAAGCAAAAGCTACTAAATAAAACTAAGCCAATTAAAGTAATAACATTCTTCATAAAGTACATAATACAAGTTATTTTTATATTAATATAAATGGATATGTATTTTAATTAAAGCAAAAATCGATAAATAAAATAAATTTTATATGCTATTAATAAAAATTTTTTGTCAAAACTTCAGTTTAAATAAAACGATTTAAAACTAAATTATTTTATAATTTTTTATTGTAATTTGTATTTATATAGTTCATATTAATAATAACGAAACCAAGATAACTTCTAAGTAATAATGAAAAACGACACGCTATCTTACGATTTTGATGATGTATTATTAGTGCCTTATCTTAGTGCACGATTCAAAAAAGTTCTTAGCTCTGTTTCCCTATTACTATTTATAGCATTAGTGATGTTTGTATCATTTGCGGTTAATGACTATGTAAATGATACCTTATCTATAACATTAGTACATCCTGAAGCTGAAGAAATTCAAGAAGCAATTTCATTTAAAGAAGTAACAGTTAAGAAAGGTGATACTATAAATTCTATTCTGAGTGGTCAAAATATCCCAAGAAATGATATAGAAAAAATATTAAGCTTAATAAAAGAAAATAAATTATTGCCATCGCTTAAAATAGGGCAGCAAATTACTTTTGAATATGAAACAAAAATTACCGAAAATGATGATGAGGATTTAACTTCTGAAACAGTATTTCTTAATAAGATTATTTTAGCTATAGATAAACTTAAGACTATTGAAATAATAAGAGAGAATGATAATTTTAAAATTACAGAAATTATCGTGCCTTTAACAAAAACAGTGGCTAAGTCATCGGTAAATATTGAGTCAAACTTTATGTCTGCTCTTAAGAAGCTTGGTTTGTCAAACAATAATATAATAGAGCTGATTAATGCTTATGCTTATCAAATTGATTTTCAGCGTCAAATAAAAATTGGTGATACTGCGACTGTTATAACAGAAAAATACGTAACGGAAGATGGTAAATTTTCTCATCACGGTAAGATTTTATATGTCTCGTTAAATCTTTCAGGAAAAGAATATAATATTTATCGTTATTCACATGATAATAATGTAAATAATCATGCATTTTTTTCTGAAGATGGTAAAAGTGTAAAAAGAAGTTTGCTTAGAACTCCTTTAAAAGTTATAAAAGTTTCTTCACAATATGGTATTAGGAAGCACCCTGTACTTGGTTATACCAAAATGCATAAAGGGGTTGATTTTGCAGCACCGACTGGAACACCTATATATTCGGCGGGTAATGGTGTTATTACTGAAATAGGTTGGAAATCAGGTTATGGGAAATTTATCCAGATAAAACATAGCGGTACATTATCTACTGCCTATGCTCACGCATCAAATTTTGCTAAAGGCTTAAAAGTAGGAAGCCTAGTAAAACAAGGTGATATCATAGCATATGTCGGAAGTACTGGTAGAGCTACGGGACCGCATTTACATTATGAAGTTAAAATTGATGGTAAACATGTTAATCCTATGTCCGTTAAAACAACACCAGGTGTAGAATTAAGCGGAAAAAAATTAGAAAAATTCAAGCAGTTTAAGAAAGAAGTTAAAACCTTGAATGTTAAGCTTGATAAAGATTTGCAGGCTAATAAAGTAGCTGAAGTTTCGGTGTAATGTGTTAGGCGTGTGTCATTTCGTGGTAGTTGTCATTGCGAGGAGCATAGCGACGAAGCAATTTCAGGAGTTATATTCTATTTCATGAGATTGCCACGTCGATGCTATGCATCTCCTCGCAATGATGCCCTCCTTTGTTCCCTTATAAAAATCCCTAAATAATTATGATTCTATCATTTAAAAAACTATATCTAACATTTGCTCGTAGTAGCCGTATTATAATAACATTAGTGATTATTGATCAATTGACTAAATGGTGGTTTATCAATAATCTAAGATGGAAGCCTGGCTTGACCTTAAAGGTCACTTATTTTTTAAATATGGTTTATACTTGGAATTATGGCATTAGCTTTGGTTTAATGCGTGATTATTACCAATATAGTAATATTGTGTTTTTAATAACAAATACGATTATTGTTTGTTATTTATATTATTTAATGATGAGTTCTAAAACCATAGGAGGTTTTGCTGGTTATAGCTTTGTACTTGGTGGTGCTATCGGTAATTTAATTGATAGATCCTTTCGAGGAGCAGTTTTTGATTTTATACATTTCCATTATCAAGATTATAGCTTTCCAGTATTTAATCTAGCTGACTGTTTTATTACACTTGGAGTAATTATCTTAGTAGAAGATTATTATAGTGCTAAAAAAAATATTGAAGAAAAAGCTAAAGAGAATTATGATAAAGCCCAAATTGAGGCTATGGCTGAAAAGATTCGTAATGCTCCACAAGGCGATAACGATAAAATATAATCTAAATAATCTATAAGGTATTAAAGTGAGAAAAGTTTTTTTATTATTTACTGTTTTATTAATTACTTCTGCATGTAATAAAAAATTAAAAGAAACTGTAGGGATATCAACAGCTGGTCCTAATGAGTATCAAGTTCAGCGTAGTAAGGCTTTAGAAGTACCGCCTCATTATTATTTACCTGTTCCAACTCACAATCAAGCAGTTTATAATAATGTTAATGATCAGGTCAACCTTAATGAGGGTGAGCAAGCATTGATGCAGGACATTAAATAGGTATACTCGTTTTATTTGAAAAATTGGCTACGTCGTCTTGTAAGTCCTCCGGTCCTCACGTATTAAGTATACGCGTTGGTCCTCGGCTTACAGCCTCCTTGTTCTTTTCCAAATAAAACTTCGTCTACCGTTTCTTCATTAAAATACATTCAAGCTGCAAAATTAACTCATGACTATTCATAAAATACAAAATATAGGTGTTGTTGGGCTTGGTAAAACCGGTATTTCGGTTTATGAAGAGCTGCAAAGCAAATGCAATATAATTGTATATGATGATCTAGAAGTAAATAGGAATAAGTTTGAGGAATTATTCAGTAAAAATTATATTATTCCTATATCTGATATAAAATGGCAAAATTTAGATAAAATTGTATTAAGTCCTGGGATTCCTCTAACACACGAGATAGTCAAAATCGCAAAAAATTTTAATATCCCGATCACTTCCGACATAGATTTATTTTTCGAAAAATCTAAAGATTTAAACCTCCTAGCTGTGACCGGTACAAACGGCAAAAGTACTACCACCGCTTTAATTAGTCATATCTTAAGTGATAATGGTTTAGATTATCCGGTAGCTGGTAATATCGGCGTTCCAGTTTTGCAAGCTAAAGCAAGTAAGGATGGATATGTGCTTGAGTTATCTTCCTTTCAGCTAGATTTAGTGAAAACTTTTGCTGCTAAAATAGCAGTGCTTCTTAATATTACTTCTGATCATTTAGATAGGCATGAAAATATGGAAGGTTATATTACAGCAAAATCTAAAATTTTTGATCGAATGGATAAAGATAGTTACGGGATAATTAATATTGATAATGATTATTGCCATGAAATTTTTACAAATCTACAGCAAAAACATCATATTAAATTAATCCCTTTTTCAGTGACTAAAATTCTTGAAAAAGGTATATCAATAGTTCATGATATAATTACCGATAATTTCTTTGAGCATATTAGTTTTAAACTAATATCTAATAAGAGTCTGCAAGGAATTCATAACCGCGAGAATATTGCAGCAAGCTATGCAGTTGCTAGAATAATAGGTCTTGAGCCTGTAAAAATTATCGAATCTATAAGTAGTTTTCAAGGACTGCCGCATAGGATGCAATATCTAGGCAATATAGATGGTATAAATTTCTATAATGATAGTAAAGCAACGAATGCTATAGCTGCCGTGCAATCAATTAAAGCTCTTGATAATATTTATTGGCTTGCGGGCGGTATTGCTAAAGAGGGTGGTATTGAGGAAATAAAACCTTATTTTAGTAAAATCAAAAAAGCTTATTTTTATGGGCAAGCTAAAGAAATGTTTGCAAATACTGCTAAAGATATAATAGATTTTGTTATATGTGATGATCTTAAACGGGCTTTTGAACTTGCTTATAAAGATGCTTGCAAGGATAACGAGAAAGAAAAGAATATTTTACTTGCACCTTGTTGCAGTTCATACGATCAGTTTAAAAATTTTGAAGAACGTGGTGAATTGTTTGTTAGATTGTATAATACTCTTATTTGTGCCTATGACAAAAATGCCTTATTAATTCCCCGAAGCTCTGCTTCGTGATATCATAAGAAACAACTAAAACTTTTTTAGATACCTCGTAGCTCTGCTGCGAGGAGCATCATTAGCTTGTGATCTTAAAAGAACTATTTAAAAATTAAAAAAGAGGTTTTTTATGTTAGGATGTATTCAGCATTTTTTACGATTGAGAGTAGTAATACAAAAAATGATAAATCAATAAAAGGGAAAATAAAAAATGATGAAGCAATAGTAGACACATTCTTAAACATGAGTCTAGAAAGTATAGAAAAGACTTTCCAAAAGCCTTTCTCTTCTAGTACGCATGTAGAAAAAAAAGTAAATGTTGATGAAAATGATAACGGTATTTTTGCAACATTTTATAATACGGCAGTAAAATATGTATTGGATTTAGTAGCTCCAGTAGTACAATCGGTAGTACAATATGCTCGTGATTATATTGAAGGTGATTATAACAAATATACTCAAGATCGTAGTGTGCAAGGATGTTATAAACAAAATCATGTGTAATAGTTGAGATTATATCTTACATTTAGTAAAATAAATTAATTATTAAATGGAGATAAAGAATGAACTTAAATCAAAAAATAATAAAACCAAAATTAGGTTTACTTGAATTAGCTAAGAGCCTTGGTAGTATATCATCAGCATGTAAAGCGATGGGATATAGTAGAGATAGTTATTACAGATTTAAAGAACTGTATGAAACTGGTGGCGAAGAAGCGTTGTATGAAATTAGTCGAAGAAAGCCAATAATAGCGAATAGAGTTGATCCTGCTGTAGAGAAAGCAGTACTAGATATGGCAATAGAATATCCAGCATATGGTCAGCTAAGAGTATCAAATGAGCTTAAAAAGACAGGTGTACTTGTATCACCTGGGGGAGTAAGATCAATTTGGTTACGTAATGATTTAAACAACATCAGTAAAAGACTTAAAGCATTAGAAGCAAAAATGGCTCAAGATGGTATTGTGCTTACTGAGGCACAATTACAAGTGCTAGAGAAGCGTCGTAATGAAAAAGAAGCTCATGGAGAAATTGAGACACAGCATCCAGGGTATCTAGGATGCCAAGATACATATTATGTAGGCAACTTTAAGGGTATAGGTAAGGTTTATTCTCAGGTATTTATTGATAGCTACAGCAGAGTAGCTGATGTTAAACTATATACTGATAAAACAGCTTTAACTGCTGCTGATATGCTTAATGACCGAGTGTTACCATGGTATGAGACTCAAGGGATACCAATACTTCGTATTCTGACAGATCGTGGGTCAGAATATAAGGGGAATATAGAGCATCATGCTTTTGAATTATTTCTAAGTATCGAAGGTATAGAGCATACTACTACTAAAGCATATTCTCCTCAAACAAACGGTATGTGTGAGCGTTTTAATAAAACCATGAAACAAGAATTCTTTGATACAGCTATGCGGAAAAAGATTTATACAGCTCTTGATGACCTACAATTAGATCTTGATATCTGGCTAGAGTATTTCAATAATGAAAGACCTCATTCTGGTAAATATTGTTATGGAAAAACTCCTATGCAAACTTTTAAGGATAGTAAGAAATTAGCTGTTGAAAAGAATAATGAAATCTTGTATCTTGAATATGTATCTGACAGTCAAAATTTAACTGACAATCAGGGGCAAAATTTATAGTGTCTGTAAGATCAAATCTTAACTTCTACAAATCATGACTCTGAAAACTATTATGCTGAATTGACAGGCACTACAATAATTCCTATGCACAATAACTAAATTGTTCTACAAAAGCATTGTTTTATGCGGATACCTAATCGTCATTGCGAGGATAGGTCTCGATAATCTTATGAAAATGTCTTATAAGATTGCTGAATCGCTATGTTCTTGGCAATGACGTTTTATTATTTAACTGGATTACTCCGTAATTTTCTAGTAATGATGTTAAAACCTGAAGTTTTGACAAAAAATTTTTATTAAAAAAAGTGGCGAGTGTATCAATCTATAATTTGTATTATATATCAAATAATTTACTTTCAATTGTAGAAATATCGCTTTTAAGCTGATAAAAGCACTAAATATTTAACTTTAAATATAAATTTTTACTTTAGTCAGAAAAATTAGAATTTTTGTCAAAATTTCAGTAAAACTGATCGATGCAACAGCATAAATAGAAATTACATAACTACAATATGAATAACGAAATATCAAATAATTTTATAAAATTATGGTGGCGTAGTACCGATCGCCAAATAGTTATTTCTTTAGTTATTTTATTTGCTTTTAGCTTGATGCTTGTGACTACTTCAGGTTCAGCAGTAGCAAGTAGAATAGGGCTTGAAGAAAATTATTTTGCATCTAGACAAGTATTTTATTTAACAGCTGCCTCAGTTCTTATATTGTTATTTTCATGCTTTAATAAGAAATTGTTAAAGCGTTTTGCCATATTGGGTTTTATAGCTAGTGTAATTTTATTGATCGCTGTTAAATTCTTTGGTTACGAAGTGAAAGGAGCAACTAGGTGGATTAATATTGCTGGCTTATCTATTCAGCCGTCAGAGTTTATTAAGCCATTTTTTGCTGTCGTTACGGGCTGGATATTATCGTTAAAATTTAATGATGATTTCCCAAGCTTTACAGTTTGCTCTATACTGTATTTTATTGTTGCTATTCTCTTAATCATTCAACCGGATTTTGGAATGCTTGTTATGATTACGGCAGTTTTTGGTATTCAGCTTTTTATTGCTGGTATGCCGATATTTTGGATTGTTCTAGCGGATTTTTTAGGAATGATAGGAGTAACTATTGCATATTTTTGGTTACCGCACGTTACGCAAAGGATTAACTCATTCTTAGATCCTGATAGTAGTGAGAATTATCAAGTTAGCAAGTCTCTGAAAGCTTTTGAGCATGGTGGTTTATATGGTAAAGGACCAGGTGAGGGGGCAGTAAAGCAGGTATTACCTGATTCACATACTGATTTTATTTTTGCCGTTGCTGGAGAAGAATTTGGGGCTATTATTTGCCTTATTGTTATAGGTATATTTGCGTTTATAGTGCTTAGAAGTCTTGCTAAGCTATTAAATGAGCAGGATAAATTTGTCCAATTTGCTGCTAGCGGTATTATTGCCCAATTAGGGCTTCAGGCAATAATTAATATGGGTGTGACTTTGCATTTATTGCCTACTAAGGGTATGACGTTGCCTTTTATTAGCTATGGTGGCTCTTCAACGCTTGCAATCGCTATAGCTACCGGTATGCTTCTTGGCTTTACTAAATACCGAACGCCGCTTGATTCGTACAAGATAAATAAAATAGAAATATGAAAAAAATAGTTTTAGTGGCAGGTGGAACAGGCGGTCATTTTTTTCCAGCAGTTGCTTTAGGGGAGGAGTTAATAAAAAGAAAATATGAAGTTCATTTTATTACTGATTTAAGGTGTGAGAAGTATATAAATCATGATGCAGGATTAATTTTTCATGTTATAGATTTAAAACGACCAAAAAATATTTTATTATTCTTGCCGTTATTATCGCTTGCTATTTTTAAAGCTATTAAATTGTTATTTAGCCTTTCTCCCTCGGCTGTAGTAGGATTTGGTGGTTATCCGGTTGTTGCTTCAATGTTTGCAGCAATTTTTCTAAAAGTGCCGATTGTAATTCATGAGCAGAATTCTTATCTTGGAAAGGTTAATAAATTTTTTGCAAATTTTGCTAAGAAAATAGTAATTTCTTATAAAAATACTAAAAACTTGCCTGTAGTTGTAAAGAATAGAACAGTAGTTACTGGCGGGATAGTTAGAAAGAATATTAGAGGCTTGGATTCGGTGGTCAAGCGACGGAATGACAAAGACCGTACCTTTAAAATTTTTATCTTTGGCGGCAGTCAAGGAGCTAAATTATTTTCAGAGTTAATACCTGAAAGCATCAAAGCTTTAATGCAAAAGCAGCCAAATCTTAAACTGCATATAACTCAGCAAGCAGCACTTGACGATCAAGTAAAAATAAAAAATATATACTCAAATTTAAATATTAATTACGAATTAGCTGAATTTTTTGATAATATGGCAAATCAGTATAAAAATACTGATTTAGTAATTTCAAGAGCAGGAGCATCTACTATAGAAGAGCTAACTTATATAGGGTTGCCAGCAATTTTTATTCCACTGCCAAGTGCTGCCAATAATCACCAATATCATAATGCAAAATTATTAGAGGATGAAAAATGTGGTTGGTGTATGAAGCAAGATGATATATCAAGCGAAAAATTAGCTGAGAAAATATTCGAGCTAATAAGTAATCCGAAGATATTAGAAAATACCTCGAAAAATCTATTAAAAAGAAGAAAAGAGGGGCATAAGTTGCTAAGTAACCTAATAGAAGAGCTAATTTAAACAATATAAGCTCTTTATTCTTGCAAGTTTGATTATTATGTGGCATTAATCATAATAGACTTTTTCATATGGCTTGTTTTTAAAGATAATTTGTCAAGTTATATAAATAAATCTAATTGAAGTTTTGGAATAATATATGTTGAAAAAAATTATAATATTATTTTTAGGTGTTTTTGTACTATCGGGTTGTACTGATAGCTTTAGAGGTTACTTCCAAAAATCCGCAAATAATAGGTTAGTTGATAGTAAAGGGTTTAAAGGTGGTAAAAGAAAACCTTTATATAATAATAAATATATTAGTTTAGCTAAAAAGAATATAGTTGAAGATAATCTTGACGATCCAGAGGATGACGATGATGATTATGATAATCCTTTAAGAGGGGAGCAAATTGATCCCGTCAAAAGAAATCGTGAGATATATCTTAAAATGATTAGACGAGATATGGAAAAATATAAAGCTGAATCAGGTGAATCTTCAGACGATGATGATATGACTTTAAGTAAAGCTAATAAAAAAGTTAGAAAGGATAATACCGATAAAGAAAGAAAAATGCAAGAAGAGCTAGACCAGATAAAGGCAATGCTAAGAGAAACTAAGCGTGATATATCAAAATATACTTGCCCAAATGCAACAACAAATCAAAATTATGTGCCTCCAGTTTCAAACTATGAACCTGTAGCACCAGTTAAAAATAATAAACCTTATAATAATAACTCTAAGGTAAAGCAAAAATTTATCCGTGAGGATGATGATTATAGTAGCAACGCTTGCTCTATTTAACTTTTCATCTCTGTCACCTCGTGGTGGCATTGCCTGCGTGGATAAGTTTTTCCGTCATTGCGAGAAGAAACTGAAAGTTTCGACGAAGCAATTTTAGGGTTCTTAGTACTATTGCATGAGATTGCCACGCTCATTTCATTCGCTCGCAATGATGGACAAGATCTCTATTTCACAAATACTAAATCACTATTTGATGAATCTTTAGAGCTATATTTATAATCTAGATATGAAAATTCTTTAAGTAATTCAGGGGAGTTGATTAGGTTATTGGCCATAACATTTACCATATTTCCACGAGCTTTTTTAGTCTATCCGCCAAAAACACTTCAAATCCTGATCATTTGTAATGGGATAGAGTTTGGCTCTGTCTCATCAATTGTGTAAATTTCGTGAACCATTAAATTCTACCATCAAATTTGATCATAAAATGAGCCATAGCTTCATTCCAATTGGGGATAGGCATAGACCATTTTTTGGTAATATAATCAATTGTCAGATATAAAACCTTAAATACTGCGTCATCATTTGGAAAGATGCGTTTATTCTTAGTAACTTTTCTCAATTGGCTATTCAGCGATTCTATCGCATTTGTAGTGTAAATAATCTTACGAATCTCCTTTGGATATTGCAAGAAAATTATCAAATTATCCCAATTATTATACCAAGATTTAGCTATATGCGGATATTGCTTACTCCATTTTTGATCAAATGACTCAAGAGCTAATTCTGCTTCTTTTTCAGTAGCAGAAGTATAGATTAGTTTCAAATCCGCTGCTAATTGCTTTCTATCTTTATATGATACATATTTGAGGCTATTCCTGATCTGATGGACAATACAAATTTGATGTTCAGTTTTCGGATATACTGATGCAATAGCATCAGACATACCAGTTAGATTATCACTACAAGCAATTAAGATATCTTTTACTCCTCGATTCTTCATTTCAGTAAAATTACCAAGCCAAAATTTAGCTCCTTCATTCTCACTTATCCATAAGCCTAAAATATCCTTTCTGCCAGATAAATCTATTCCTAAAGCTACATATACTGATTTATTAATCTCTCAGGGTTTAATTCCCCGAAGCTCTGCTTCGTGATATCATAAGAAAACAACTAAAACTTTTTTAGATACCTCGTAGCTCTGCTGCGAGGAGCATCATTCCATTCTGACTTAGTACTGTTTTTAAATCTACTCCGCCTTCTATCAGCAAATCTATTGCTTCATTTATTTTTTTATTCTTCTCTATTTGCATTTCTGTTACCTATATTTTTAATTACCAGGAGTTTCGCACTTAGCAAATAATATGCTAATCTAGAGAAAAATAGTTTTAGATAAAAATGACAAGATCAAAATGTAGCAAAGATTTATATAAATCATTCTTACAAGCAAGTAGTGTAAGATATACTAGCAAAGCATTATCTGAAGTAAGTCCATTAGATCTATCGCACGATAGTGCAAGTCGATGGTTAAAGAGTAAGGATTTTCGCCCTAGCGAAATCTATAGCAAAGTGTCAAAATATATTGATCTGGAAGATCCTTGTTTATTAGTGGGAGATGACACCTTATTGTCAAAGCAATACAGTAAGAGGATCGAGCTTGTAAATTATCAATATTCTGGGGCTGTACATGATGTTATACCTGGTATAGGAATGGTAAACTTACTGCATTACAATACTCAAATTGATCAATCTACTCCTGTAGATTATAGAATATATGATAAAGAAACTGATGGTAAAACAAAGAACGAGCATTTTCGTGATATGCTTACTTTAGCTAAAGAAAGAGGTATCAAGCCTGATGCTATAGTTATGGATGCTTGGTATAGTGGTTTGGATAATTTAAAACATATACGTAATTTAGGTTGGATATGGGTTACCAACCTAAGAAAAAATAGAAAAGTTAATCGTAATGTTAGCTTGGAAACTTTAGAGATTCCCGATGAAGGGCTAAAAATTCACCTACGTGGATACGGTTGGGTTACGGTATTTAAGTTTGTGGCAAAAAATGGTCGCATTGATTACATAACAACTAATTTAGAGAATCCTACACGTGAGCAAATAGAGAAAATTGTTAAGGCGCGTTGGTCTATAGAAGTTTATCATCGAGAATTGAAACAAACTTGTGGTATTGAATGCTGTCAGGCACGCACGGGTCGAGCTCAAAGAAATCATATTTGCCTTGCTGTATTGGCCTGGCTTGATATGAACAAAAGGAGGATAAATGAAAACATTACTTTATATCAACAAACTTGGGAAGTTATAAAAACATCAATTCAGAACAACATTAAATGGCTTCTAACTAATACACAATTTTGCTAAGTGCGAAACTCCTGATTACTTCTAATATAGGCTCAACAAAAATTTACACAATCATTGCAAAAGACTCTTTCTTCCCATACCTCATTGGGTGTTTTATAACCGAGCACTTTTCTTGGTAAATTATTTAAAAAATCCTCAATTTCTTGTAATTGCTTTATTGTTAATTTTTTTATATCTAAAGATTTAGAGTATACTCTGTGCACCATTGAGTTAATCTTCTCTATCAATGGTTTTTGCCATGGAGAATAAGGATTGCAAAAATATACTTTTCGTTCAGATTTTGGCAATAGTTGTTCATGATTGGTAAATTCTTTGCCATTATCTAGTCCGTCCGCCAAAACTCTACAAGCCTTATAGATAATATGGTTTTAAGACAAGAAGTAATACAACAATCCGTAAGAAAATGATAAAATATGGTCATAAACCTTATGGATTTCAGTCAATGCCAATAGACAACATTATCAAATCGCAAGAACAAGGGAAACTGTTTGGTTATAAATTAAAAGAAGAATTAAACCCAAATAATAAGCTATATAAATTAAGAGAATTAATAAATTGGTCTAGGCTCGAAGAGTGGTTATCAAAAAATGTTTGTATTAAGAAATTTGGTAGAAATAGAAAATGTCATAGAGTGATGCTTGGCATAACGATGCTACAAGCAATGTATAATTTTTCAGATTCATTATCAGAGGAAGAGCTAAAAGAGAATATGTATTGGCAGTATTTCTGCGGGTGGGAATATATAGAAAAAGACATAGCTATCTCGGAAACTAGTATACGACGGTTTCGTAGTGTATTAGGTGAAGCTGGATATAATGAGATATTATCGGAGTTGATCAGGGTTGGGATAAAAACTAACACAATTAAAAAAAAAGATTTGGAATTAATCATCGCTGATACGACTGTACAAATTAAGAATATCAAACACCCACACGATGTTTATTTAATGGATAAAGCTAGGCTTAGCATAGTAAAGCTTTGCAACAGTTTGGGTATACATTTGAATGAAACATACGCTAGAACCTATAAACGCGATATAGTAAAGCTATGGAAATATAAAGAACATAGTAAAGCCAAGAAGCGTTGGAAAATAATGAAGCATTTAAAAATATTACTGGGTCGTTTGATTAGAGTATGTGAGCGTGAGATCAAAAATAAGCAATTAAACTTGTCTCTCAAAAATCAAGAAGTATTGCAAAAAATAAAACAAATACATAACCAATCTGTTTTAAAAAGAGAAGCTAAAAACTGAAGTTTTGACAAAATCCTTTCCATAAGGAGAAATGTATTCCAATTTTTTTATACTTTTTTAGTAATAACAAAATTTATTTATTCTATTTGGGTACATAATGTGTCAAAAACTGTAGCAATTTTGTCTAATATTGCTGGTTTATACTTACTAATATTATTTGGTAATTCTAGCTTTTTATTAAATGAGGTTTTGGTAATTTGGTTACTTCCATCAAAACTTGATTTTATTGTAATTTCCAACTTACCGTGTTTATTACTTTTGCGTATTACTGGTGCAAATGGTTTGACCTGATGATTATTTCTAATATTTCTATGATCTGGTATCCCTCTGGATATAGACTTTTCTAATATTTCTTCAAGGGCAATTTGTGGCATAGATCTATAAACTTCACTTGGAGACAACATATTGCTATTGATTTTTTTATCCCATGCCCTTACTTTTCTTGCCTTAACTGAAGATTGTGCATGATACAATATGTTGTACGCTAGCATTACGAATAACATATAATCCTCATCTTTATTTGGATCATTCGTTTGAAATTTATCCATCAATAATTTTGACTTACCAAATTTAAAAAAATGCTCAATATCAAACCTTTGTCTATAGTATTCATATACTTCTTTACCACTGATTTTATCTTTTTGTTGGCCAGAAACACATAACCATAAATCTCTGTTATATTTCCTATTTCCTGATGCATCTAACACCTTAACCTGAATAAAATTCAGCGGTTTATCAGACATGATATGCTGTTTCTTGCCCTTGATTAGATAATTCTTAAATAGTGAAATACTAATTGATATGTCACCATTTTTTGTAGCCTTTACTACAGTTTCTTCTGTATCTGGAATCAGTAAATTATCAGAACTACTACAAGAAATCTTAGCTCCATAAGATCTTTTACGACCTCTTGTTTTTTGCTCCTCTATATATATTTTGTAAATACTGCGATTAATTCTTTGGCGGGTTATTGTTACCGTATTTGCTTCATTGTGCAGCGGGTGAATGAAAGATAGAGCGCTATAACCTGCATCACCTACTGTTATATTTAGAGCCTTTTGTGGTATTTGCTTAACAATTTTCATTATTTGTTTGCTACCTTTGCTATACTTATTCTCATCTGATTTTACTCTATTTATAGATATTGGTACAGACCATTTAGGCTGAGCACCGATGCAAACTACACTATATTCATAACCCGCAACTGGTCGGTTATTAGCATTCTGTCTAATATATGTACGATCAATTGCTTTCTTGGAATCTTTCTTGCTACTCACTGTAGTATCTATTTGCAGTAAGTTTTTACCCTCATTAATCAGTTTACTTATTAAGTATTTTTCTATATCTTCTCGAGTCTTAAAACGTTGCTCATCTCTTATATTTAATGATTCATCACGAGCACAGTAAAAATTCTCTATAGCTCTGTATACACTTGACCAACTACGCTGAAAATATTTATTAGTTGTTAATTCAACAACAGATCTTGCTTTAACGCTATCATTAGTTACTAGTGATAGTATTAATTCTAAAACCACATCTTGATTATAGGGGAAAATTTTTTATTTCTTGCAACATTTCTTGCATAATCATACACACTAAAAACCATTTTGTATTTGAGCGTATTTATATCATACTTTATAAGTTTGGTTATCTTTTTGTCAAAACTTCAGTAAAAAGCAATATAAAGAAGATAACAAAGTATTATATAGTTTTCATGCCCCTGAAGTAGAGTGTATAGGAAAGGGAAAACGCAACAAGCCATATGAGTTTGGCAATAAAGTAGCGGTAGTAGTAAGTGGTCGTAGAAATTTTGTTTTATCCGCAAAATCGTTTCATAATAATCCTTATGATGGTCATACATTGCATCAGAGCTTTGAAGCAGTAGAGAGTGTCACTGGAATCAAGATAAAGAAATCATTTGTTGATCTTGGGTATAGTGGTAGCAATGTAAAGGAGAAGAGTAAGGTATATACCCCAAAAACGCGGAAGAAGTTGTTACAAGAGGACAAGTCTATGATCAAGAGACGCAGTGCCATAGAACCAATAATAGGTCACTTAAAGCAATATGGTCGGATGGGTAGAAACTTCTTGAAAGGTATGATAGGAGATATTATCAATCCAATAATCTCTGCTATTGGTTTGAATTTACGATGCATTGCAAATCATTTACAAATCGTGTCTAACTCCACATAAATCAAAAATATCATCATGCAAAAACTAGATGAACGATAAAAAATCGTTAACAATAGCTCCATATCAAAATTAGACCAACACAGAAATGTATCAGTAAAAATTAACATAACTTATTAATTTTTATTGAAAATCTTAGCAATTTGTTGTCAAAACTCTATCCCATTACAAATGATCGGCTCTGTCTCATCAATTGTGTAAATTTCGTGAACCATTAAATTCTACCATCAAATTTGATCATAAAATGAGCCATAGCTTCATTCCAATTGGGGATAGGCATAGACCATTTTTTGGTAATATAATCAATTGTCAGATATAAAACTTTAAATACTGCGTCATCATTTGGAAAGATGCGTTTATTCTTAGTAACTTTTCTCAATTGGCTATTCAGCGATTCTATCGCATTTGTAGTGTAAATAATCTTACGAATCTCCTTTGGATATTGCAAGAAAATTATCAAATTATCCCAATTATTATAACAAGATTTAGCTATATGCGGATATTGCTTACTCCATTTTTGATCAAATGACTCAAGAGCTAATTCTGCTTCTTTTTCAGTAGCAGAAGTATAGATTAGTTTCAAATCCGCTGCTAATTGCTTTCTATCTTTATATGATACATATTTGAGGCTATTCCTGATCTGATGGACAATACAAATTTGATGTTCAGTTTTCGGATATACTGATGCAATAGCATCAGACATACCAGTTAGATTATCACTACAAGCAATTAAGATATCTTTTACTCCTCGATTCTTCATTTCAGTAAAATTACCAAGCCAAAATTTAGCTCCTTCATTCTCACTTATCCATAAGCCTAAAATATCCTTTCTGCCAGATAAATCTATTCCTAAAGCTACATATACTGATTTATTAATAATAAGTTTATCTTGTCTTACTTTCACTACTAAACAGTCAAAATATACTATAGGGTATAATGATTCAAGAGGGCTACTCTGCCAAATCTTGACCTCATCTATTACTTCATCTGTAATCCTGCTGATTAGGCTCTCACTGATCTCAGCTCCATATAATTCTTGCAATTGTGTTTTAATATCAGACACACTCATACCCTTCGCATATAAGGATATTATCTTTTGGTCTAAGCCATCTATTCTTGTTTGTTTCTTTGAGACTATTATAGGTTCAAATTTACCTTGTCTGTCTCTTGGAACATTTATCTCTATAGTACCATTCTCACTAATCAGATTCTTACTAAAACTACCATTCCTCGCATTCTCAGTTTCAGCTCTATCATACTTGCTATAACCTAAATGTTCTGACATCTCAGCATGCAGTGCTCGCTCTAAAATACCCTTGCAGGAGTTTCGCACTTAGCAAAATTGTGTATTAGTTAGAAGCCATTTAATGTTGTTCTGAATTGATGTTTTTATAACTTCCCAAGTTTGTTGATATAAAGTAATGTTTTCATTTATCCTCCTTTTGTTCATATCAAGCCAGGCCAATACAGCAAGGCAAATATGATTTCTTTGAGCTCGACCCGTGCGTGCCTGACAGCATTCAATACCACAAGTTTGTTTCAATTCTCGATGATAAACTTCTATAGACCAACGCGCCTTAACAATTTTCTCTATTTGCTCACGTGTAGGATTCTCTAAATTAGTTGTTATGTAATCAATGCGACCATTTTTTGCCACAAACTTAAATACCGTAACCCAACCGTATCCACGTAGGTGAATTTTTAGCCCTTCATCGGGAATCTCTAAAGTTTCCAAGCTAACATTACGATTAACTTTTCTATTTTTTCTTAGGTTGGTAACCCATATCCAACCTAAATTACGTATATGTTTTAAATTATCCAAACCACTATACCAAGCATCCATAACTATAGCATCAGGCTTGATACCTCTTTCTTTAGCTAGTCCGTCCGCCAAAACTCTAAAAGCCTTATAGGCAATAGGGTTTTAAGGCAAAAATGCATAGTAAAATCCATAAGAAAATGAAAGGTTTTATATCAAAAGCTTATGGAAATACAAAAAAATGACAATAAAAAAATGAATGCATTTTGGGAAATAGTGTGGTTTTTAATACAAAAATTTAAAATCAGCCCTCAAAATTAGAGTAATTTGCTCTAAAATCGCACTATTTTTGGAAATTAGTGACACAAGTGATATTTTTTAGAGTTTTGGCGGAGGGACTAGCTAAAGTAAGCATATCACAAAAATGCTCGTTCTTTGTTTTACCATCAGTTTCTTTATCATATATTCTATAATCTACAGGAGTAGATTGATCAATTTGAGTATTGTAATGCAGTAAGTTTACCATTCCTATACCAGGTATAACATCATGTACAGCCCCAGAATATTGATAATTTACAAGCTCGATCCTCTTACTGTATTGCTTTGACAATAAGGTGTCATCTCCCACTAATAAACAAGGATCTTCCAGATCAATATATTTTGACACTTTGCTATAGATTTCGCTAGGGCGAAAATCCTTACTCTTTAACCATCGACTTGCACTATCGTGCGATAGATCTAATGGACTTACTTCAGATAATGCTTTGCTAGTATATCTTACACTACTTGCTTGTAAGAATGATTTATATAAATCTTTGCTACATTTTGATCTTGTCATTTTTATCTAAAACTATTTTTCTCTAGATTAGCATATTATTTGCTAAGTGCGAAACTCCTGCCTTGGTTAATTCCTTAATTAATCCATTCTGACTTAGTACTGTTTTTAAATCTACTCCGCCTTCTATCAGCAAATCTATTGCTTCATTTATTTTTTTATTCTTCTCTATTTGCATTTCTGTTACCTATATTTTTAATTACTTCTAATATACAGGAGTTTCGCACTTAGCAAAATTGTGTATTAGTTAGAAGCCATTTAATGTTGTTCTGAATTGATGTTTTTATAACTTCCCAAGTTTGTTGATATAAAGTAATGTTTTCATTTATCCTCCTTTTGTTCATATCAAGCCAGGCCAATACAGCAAGGCAAATATGATTTCTTTGAGCTCGACCCGTGCGTGCCTGACAGCATTCAATACCACAAGTTTGTTTCAATTCTCGATGATAAACTTCTATAGACCAACGCGCCTTAACAATTTTCTCTATTTGCTCACGTGTAGGATTCTCTAAATTAGTTGTTATGTAATCAATGCGACCATTTTTTGCCACAAACTTAAATACCGTAACCCAACCGTATCCACGTAGGTGAATTTTTAGCCCTTCATCGGGAATCTCTAAAGTTTCCAAGCTAACATTACGATTAACTTTTCTATTTTTTCTTAGGTTGGTAACCCATATCCAACCTAAATTACGTATATGTTTTAAATTATCCAAACCACTATACCAAGCATCCATAACTATAGCATCAGGCTTGATACCTCTTTCTTTAGCTAAAGTAAGCATATCACAAAAATGCTCGTTCTTTGTTTTACCATCAGTTTCTTTATCATATATTCTATAATCTACAGGAGTAGATTGATCAATTTGAGTATTGTAATGCAGTAAGTTTACCATTCCTATACCAGGTATAACATCATGTACAGCCCCAGAATATTGATAATTTACAAGCTCGATCCTCTTACTGTATTGCTTTGACAATAAGGTGTCATCTCCCACTAATAAACAAGGATCTTCCAGATCAATATATTTTGACACTTTGCTATAGATTTCGCTAGGGCGAAAATCCTTACTCTTTAACCATCGACTTGCACTATCGTGCGATAGATCTAATGGACTTACTTCAGATAATGCTTTGCTAGTATATCTTACACTACTTGCTTGTAAGAATGATTTATATAAATCTTTGCTACATTTTGATCTTGTCATTTTTATCTAAAACTATTTTTCTCTAGATTAGCATATTATTTGCTAAGTGCGAAACTCCTGATATAGGCTCAACAAAAATTTACACAATCATTGCAAAAGACTCGAAGCTTTATTCCCACGTGCTATATTTCGTCAGGTATATGACCAGCTTATCTCTATATATCCATATAAAGGGCATAAAATATATCTTAAAATATTACAATTAGCAAAAATGTATGGAGAATTGAAATGTAGTTACTGCATTAGAAGTGCTATTAGAAAAGAAGATTGAGCCAATAATTGATCATATTACAGATTTACTAAATAGCCAGACTCAAACTGTTTGTTCAGTAAAAATTAATCAACCAATACTGTCTGAATATGATCAATTACATTGCTTTAAAACAATGGAGGTTGCATGAGTAAACAGATAATAACTCCGCAACCGCTAAATAATTTACTCAAGAACCTTTGCTTACCTACTTTTGCATCGTGCTATAAATTAGTTGCAGAAAGCTTTGAGCAAGAAAAGAAAACATATATAGATTATCTACAGGAGTTAGCCATACGTGAGTTAGAACATAGACAACAACAACGTATTGCCAGATTGCTGAAGCAAGCAAAACTCTCTCGAGATAAGTTATTAAGCAACTTTGATATTAAGCGTATCCCAGGATTATCGCCAACTAAGATCCAATATCTTGCACAAGGAGAATTTATGGATCGCTATGAAAATATACTTATTTTTGGTAATCCTGGCACTGGCAAAAGTCATCTTAGTATAGGTTTAGCACGTGAGTGGTGTCTTGCTGGTAGACGTGTATTATATACAACAGCAGCTAATTTGGTTCAACAATTACTAGAAGCAAAGCTTAGTTTAAAACTTAAGCAAATTATTAAAAAATTCGATTATTTTGAAATATTGATAATTGATGATATATCATATAGCTAACGCGAAAAGGTTTTTACCATAGTTTTTGTATTTACTCACATATTCACCAGATCTAAATCCTATTAAACATTGCTGGACTAACTTTAAAAACTGTTTACATAAAATTATTGATCAATGCCTAAGTTTTTCCTAATCTATGGTAGAAACATTTCCGTGTTAGCTATATGTACCATATAATCGTGAAGAAACTGATGTTTTATTTACCTTATTAGCTGAACGTTATGAAATGCGTAGTGTATTAATTACTAGCAATTTAGTTTTTGCAAAATGGAATACTATTTTTAAAGATGAAATGACTACGTCAGCAGTTATTGACAGATTGGTTCACCATTCTTCAATTCTTGAACTCAATACTGAAAGTTATAGAATCGCTACAGCTAAAGGCAAAAAATTAACTATAAAATCGGAGGATAATAATGTAACACTTTAGACAATATTTTTTACTCAAAAATGGGTAATTTTAATATTCGTCATGGGTAATTCTAATGTTCGTTCATCACGCTCTAAAATACCCTTGGTTAATCTCTCAGGGTTTAATTCCCCGAAGCTCTGCTTCGTGATATCATAAGAAACAACTAAAACTTTTTTAGATACCTCGTAGCTCTGCTGCGAGGAGCATCATTTAAAAAGTAACTATTTTGTGATTAGGTTTGTCAAGGTAGTTTAAAACTATGTCTGACAAAAATCTAAAAATACAAATATAAAGAACAAATAAAATATAGAATAAGCAAAAAATCTTTTTGCCTGCTTATTATCAGCATTATCATAAAATAATGATATAGAATAATATAAAAACACTAAACCAAGTACCGCAGCAATTACTAAATATATAACATTACTCATACCTACAAAAAAAGGCATAAGAGAAGTCAAAAATAAAAGTATGCTGTAAATTAGAATTTGCTTCTTAGTATATAACGCTCCTTTTATTACAGGCATCATAGGCACTTTACAGTTTTTATAATCATCGTTACAAAATAAAGCCAAAGCCCACGAATGAGGCGGCGTCCAAATAAAGATAATGAGGAACAATATAATAGAATCCAAGGACACGCCGCCACTTACAGAAGCATAACCTATTACAGGAGGGAGAGCTCCAGCAGCTCCACCAATAACAATATTTTGGATAGAACTACGCTTTAACCACATAGTATAAATGCATATATAATAAAAAATAGTAAATAATAATAATAATGCTGATAGGAAATTTACGCATAATGCCATAAAAAATACTGAAAAGAATGCCATTATCAATCCGAATGATAACGCTTCGTCAGCTTCTATAGCACCTCTTATTATCGGTCTTTTTTGTGTACGTTTCATCAAGGCATCAATATCCCTATCATACCACATATTAATCGCTCCAGCACTACCTGCACCTATCGCTATACAGATTAAAGCAATTACACTAATGAAAGGATGCAGAGAATTAGGAGCAAGCCACATTCCAGAAAAGCCAGTAAAAACAACCAATGACATTACACGTGGTTTCATTAGTAAAATATAGTCTTTAACTGTACTTTGAGGGTAACTAACTTTATCTAAATTTATTGATTTTGTTAAAGAATTCATATAACAGTTTTTTTACTAAATATAAAAAGTTTTAAGGTAAAAATCAACGATTGACTTTAATGTAAGAAATGTATATATCTTTTTGTAATTATAATTTAAAAGTTAAGGATATTTTCAGTGACAAAAATCGTACGTTCTAAATATAAAGCTAGTAGAAGACTTGGTGTTAGCTTATGGGGTGATGGTAAAGATGCATTTAATACCCGAAATTATCGCCCAGGTCAACATGGACGCAATACCATGGTTAAAACCTCCGATTATGGGTTACATTTAAAAGCTAAACAAAGAATAAAATGCCATTACGGTCGTATCACTGAAAAGCAATTTAGAAATATCTTTGGATTTGCTCAAAAAATGAAAGGTAATACTGGTGAAAACTTCATTGGATTACTTGAAAGTAGACTTGACTCTATAGTTTACAGAATGAATATTGCACCAACTATTTTCTCTTCTAGACAATTAATATCACACGGTCATATTAAAGTAAACGGTAAGAAAGCTGATATAGCAAGTATGCGTCTTAAAGAAGGTGATGTTATAGAGATTAAAGAAGCTTCAAGACAAATGGGCATCATTCAAGAATCAGTTTCAAAGCAAGGTCAAACAACACCTGATTATGTATCATTTGATGTAGATTCACTAAGTGGTAAATATCTAAGAGTCCCAACAATTTCCGACGTTAGATATCCTTTTACTCCTGAAGTTCATTTAGTAGTCGAGCTATATTCTCGTTAATAATATACTCGTTTAATGGAAAGTTCTATAATTAATTAAGCCAGATATAATCAATTTTTAATCTCTCAGGGTTTAATTCCCCGAAGCTCTGCTTCGTGATATCATAAGAAACAACTAAAACTTTTTTAGATACCTCGTAGCTCTGCTGCGAGGAGCATCATTTAAATATAGATATATCATGGCTCATTTAACGATAGATGAAAGATTTAAAATATACGAAATGAATAAGAGTGGTTATAGCTCGCGATATATAGGGACAAAGATTGGCCGTGATAAAAGCACTATATGTTATGAACTCAAGAGAATGAGGCATAATTATAGACCAGATAGGGCTAACACACTTGCTTGCAGTTTAAGGCAAGGTAAGAGAAAAAGAAAATTAGATATTGATAATAATTTACGAGCAGAAATAATAAAGCAGTTAACACAGGGTGTTTCACCAGATATAATTTCAGGTAGACGTAAACTATCACGAGATACTGTCAATATTTCTACAGAGAGTATATACCAGTTTATTTATACATCTCCTATAGCACAAAGGCAAAAATTATATTTATCTTTAGCAAGAAAAAGGAAAAATAGGTTGCATCATGGTACAAGAATCAGAAACAAAAGAATTACAATACCAAATCGAGTTTCCATTACTGAAAGACCAGAGATAAATAGAAAGATAGCAGCAATAGGTCATTTAGAAGGTGATTTAACTTTTAACAAAGGTAATCAAAGTCGTAATATAGGCGCTCTTGTGGATATCAGAACACAAAAAGTGTTTCTCACTTTAAACCGTTCAAAAAGAACACAAGATGTGATTGGTAACATGAATAAAAAACTTAAACAATTGTCGCATATAATCAAAAGCATAACGTTAGATAATGGCAAAGAATTTACCAATCATGAACAACTATTGCCAAAATCTGAACGAAAAGTATATTTTTGCAATCCTTATTCTCCATGGCAAAAACCATTGATAGAGAAGATTAACTCAATGGTGCACAGAGTATACTCTAAATCTTTAGATATAAAAAAATTAACAATAAAGCAATTACAAGAAATTGAGGATTTTTTAAATAATTTACCAAGAAAAGTGCTCGGTTATAAAACACCCAATGAGGTATGGGAAGAAAATATAAATCTGGCTTAATTAATACTGGAATTTACCAATTTGAAAAATTGGCTATAGTACAATGATGCTCCTCGCAGCAGAGCTACGGGCTCTGTTTCATCAATTGTGTAAATTTCGTGAACCATTAAATTCTACCATCAAATTTGATCATAAAATGAGCCATAGCTTCATTCCAATTGGGGATAGGCATAGACCATTTTTTGGTAATATAATCAATTGTCAGATATAAAACCTTAAATACTGCGTCATCATTTGGAAAGATGCGTTTATTCTTAGTAACTTTTCTCAATTGGCTATTCAGCGATTCTATCGCATTTGTAGTGTAAATAATCTTACGAATCTCCTTTGGATATTGCAAGAAAATTATCAAATTATCCCAATTATTATACCAAGATTTAGCTATATGCGGATATTGCTTACTCCATTTTTGATCAAATGACTCAAGAGCTAATTCTGCTTCTTTTTCAGTAGCAGAAGTATAGATTAGTTTCAAATCCGCTGCTAATTGCTTTCTATCTTTATATGATACATATTTGAGGCTATTCCTGATCTGATGGACAATACAAATTTGATGTTCAGTTTTCGGGTATACTGATGCAATAGCATCAGACATACCAGTTAGATTATCACTACAAGCAATTAAGATATCTTTTACTCCTCTATTTTTCATCTCAGTAAAATTACCAAGCCAAAATTTAGCTCCTTCATTCTCACTTATCCATAAGCCTAAAATATCCTTTCTGCCAGATAAATCTATTCCTAAAGCTACATATACTGATTTAATGATGCTCCTCGCAGCAGAGCTACGAGGTATCTAAAAAAGTTTTAGTTGTTTCTTATGATATCACGAAGCAGAGCTTCGGGGAATTAAACCCTGAGAGATTAATAATAAGTTTATCTTGTCTTACTTTCACTACTAAACAGTCAAAATATACTATAGGGTATACTGATTCAAGAGGTCTACTCTGCCAAATCTTGACCCCATCTATTACTTCATCTGTAATCCTGCTGATTAGGCTCTCACTGATCTCAGCTCCATATAATTCTTGCAATTGTGTTTTAATATCAGACACACTCATACCCTTCGCATATAAGGATATTATCTTTTGGTCTAAGCCATCTATTCTTGTTGGTTTCTTTGAGACTATTATAGGTTCAAATTTACCTTGTCTGTCTCTTGGAACATTTAGCTCTATAGTACCATTCTCACTAATCAGATTCTTACTAAAACTACCATTCCTCGCATTCTCAGTTTCAGCTCTATCATACTTGCTATAACCTAAATGTTCTGACATCTCAGCATGCAGTGCTCGCTCTAAAATACCCTTGGTTAATCCCTGTTGGGTTAAATTCCCCGTGGCTTGCCACGATTATTTACTTCTAATATAGGCTCAACAAAAATTTACACAATCATTGCAAAAGACTCATGTGGCGTCAATATAAGAAACTCCCGTAGATTGAGCTGCCTGCATATACCATTCAAGTAATAAAACTAAATAACTCAGAACTCTTGGTTTTAGAGCTATAAAACGAGTATATGATGGAAGAGTTACAAAGTCTGATTTATATAATTGTAGATAGGACATATAAAAATATTTAAAGTTTTTACAAGGTGATTGATGGTATAAAAGCACTATTGTTAACAGCTCAGAATAGCTTATTTCAGGCTTTCTTGTAGGGTTTTTATTAATTAATGGTAGAAATGATTTATTAATCCACTGCTCGCTAATTTTACAAAAATCATCGACAAAACAAAATAATGCAGTAATATCTTTCTTCATGGGGATACTCTTGTTTTTTTGCTAAAAATTATATAGAGTATCTTCTATCCCTTGTAAATACTTACTTCCAAACCTAGATTAATCCAGAATTCAGGTAAGTAGTATATCACGAAGCAGAGCGTCGGGGCATTAAACCCTGAGAGATTAACTTGACCTGGAATAATAAGCTTATCGCCTATCTTAACTGAAATTTTTGCTGAGTTTTTAGTAATTTGAATATTGTCTTGATCTCAAATTAACAAACTTTGCATTTGTTTTCTAAGGCTAAACAACTTGCCATCAACCATTAAAGTAAGGCTTGGTCTGCCGTCATCACTCCCTGCAATCTCAAAGAAGCCTGCATTAATAGCAGCAATAGCATTATACGCAGTGCTATTTCTTCTACTGTTTCTCTGCCTATAACCTGATTGTGAGCTTTTAACTAGCTTTAAATTAAAACGTTTAGGATCAATAGTTAATATATGAATTATATGATTATCTTTCTCAGAAAATCTATAATTACATCCTGAATCTTGATTAGCATAAGTTTTGAAATTGAGCAACATTAGAGATAGTAGGGAGAGTAATAATTTGTTCATGTGATACTCGTTTATCAGATATATACGCTATTCCAGGGCGTAGATCAAGAGGTGTTTTTAATGTCATTCCCAGCAATGGCAGGAATGACATATTAGTCGTCATAACACAGTCAGAAAACTACTTCTCTCTAAATGCCTTAAATGCTGTATCGATTACAGGATCAAGGATATATCTAAGCAATGTTCTAGTGCCAGTAACGATCTGTACTTCGGCTTGCATACCAGGATGTAATTCTAGATTTTTTATTTTGGCAATTCTATTGAATTCATCCATGTCAATCTCTACTCTAGCAACATAGTAATTATCTTGCTGCCCGGGATGCTGTCTTTCATCTTGAACAATATCTGGTGATACACTGACTACTTTACCGGTAAATGTTGGAGTAGTACGTGATTTAAAAGCACTAAAGCGTATTTTTGCAACTAGTCCTTCATGCACTGAATCTATATTTTTTTGTGATACCTTTGCTTCTATAATTAGTGGATCGTTAGTAGGTGAAATCTCCATAATAGGTTGTCCGGTACCTATATAACCACCAATTGTATGATATTTTAGATTATTAATTATACCATCAACAGGTGATTTGATTACTATCCGATTAAGGGAATCAGTTAAAGAATTATATTTTTCTCTTAAACTTGCTGTTTGTACTTGGGCCTCACGAAGTTCGGTTAAAGTTCTCTCAGTATATTTATTTTGTTGAGTTATAATACTGATTTGAGCTTCAGTAATAGAGTGGTGTGTTCCTGCTATTTCCGTGTCAGTGGTTGCAACTTCACTTTTTGCACTAGCAACTCGTGCTTCTTGTTCTAATAAAGCAGCTTTCTGCACGAACCCCTTTTCTTTTAAGGTTTTTAAAGCATTTAAGCGATCTTGGTAAACTTCGGCTGTTTTAGTTGCAGCTACTTTTTTTGCTTCTAAGCCTTCAACTCTCTTTTCAAGTTGAGAAATACGTTGTTGCAACGCATCTTTTTCTGAATTAAATACTTCTTTTCTTGCTCTAAATAAATTTTCCTGAGTGTGTATTATTTTAGCGACTTCTGGTAGATTTATATCTTGCATTAAAAAATCAGAAAATTCGATTTGCTCTAGATTATCACGCTCAGCAATTAAACGATTTTCAGTAGCTAGAGCAGTACGATATTGGCTTAAAGTACTCTCATGCTCACTTTTTATTCTGGTTTCTTCAAGCTCTATTAGCTTATCATCAGCTTTAACTTTATCACCTGGTTTCACGTAAATAGCTTTGATTATTCCACCTTCATTGTGCTGGATTGTCTTTTTATTAGTGCTTGGCATTAATATTCCAACTGCTACAGCTCCACTATCAAGCGGTGCAACAGCCATCCAAACACCACCGATTAATACTAAAAAAACGATAACATAAATACCGAAAAGTATAGGAGACCTTGCAGCTTGTGCGACATTATTATGATCTTTATCAGTTTTTTTAGTAGTAAAATTAACAAATCTATCAAGTTTAAGCAGTAAAAATTCTATTACTTGTGAAGTCTTTTTTAATGTGCTATTGATTAAAGCTTTACGTTTAGAGCTTTGACCTTGAAGGCTTAGTGAATTTTCTCTCAAGGACAGTAATTGCTTTAACTGTTCCGGCGTAATTTGAGGTTTATTATTTTTTAAGTCCTGCATAATATTCAATCATTCATTATTATTTTTTGTCATTGCGAGAAGCGTAGCGACGTGGCAACCTCGTTAAGATAAACTCCTGAGGTTGCGTAGTACAAAACTTACAATTTTTCCTCGCAATGACGATTTTGCACTATTTGTTATTAATATGAATTGTGCCGCCCTTTAGAGTTTTAAAGTGGTTTTGAATTTCATCCGGCGTTCCATGAACTGCAACAGCACCATCCTGTAATATTAAGATCTTATCAACAACTGATAATACGGACGGTCTATGTGAAATTACAACGACTGATATCCCTTTTAGTTTTGCTTGCTTTAAAGCACTCGCAAGTGCTACTTCACCAGCTTCATCTAAATTAGCATTAGGCTCGTCTAAAATTACTAGCTTTGGATCACCATAAAATGCTCTAGCAAGTCCTATACGTTGTCTTTGTCCTCCTGATAAATTAGAGCCGGCAGGACCTATATCTGAATCATAACCGTCAGGAAATCTTAATATCATTTCATGAGCACCAGCTAATTTAGCTGCTTCGATAACTTTTTGAGGGTTAGCATTTTCTTCCATCTTAGCGATATTTTGCTTGATGCTACCACTGAAAAGCTCTATTCCTTGAGGTAAGTAGCCGACATGTCTGCCAAAATCTTCTCTATTCCAACGATAAATTTCAGCCTCATCTAAACGTACCGAGCCTGAGGATTCTCGCCATACACCAACTATGATTTTAGCTAAAGTTGACTTTCCGGTTGCTGATGGTCCGATAATTGCTAAAATTTCACCTGGTTGCACCGCAAAACTAACACCTTTTAAAATATATTTTGGTGTAGGTGGTTGTGGCATATGTTTTGGAATAGGATGAGCATAATAAATATTTTCTACAGTTAAAGGTCCCTCAACATTTGGAATCGGCATTGCTTCGTCACGAGAAGCATAAGTATTAAATAGGTTGTTGATATTTTTGAATGATTTAATAGCACCGCTCATGCTTTTCCATAACTCAATAGCGTTATCAAAAGGAGCAAGTGCTCTACCAACTATTATAGAGCTCATAATCATATTACCAGGCGTCATTGATGCCCCATGAGTTTCTACAACAAGATAAGCACCAACGCCAGTAACTGCCATTTGCATTATGTTACGGATAAACCTTGAAAAGTTAGAAATAACGCCATTACGATAGCTAGCGGTTGATTGTTTATCAAGTGCTGCTAAGTTAAATTTATGCCAGTTTTTTGTAACATTTTTCATCATCCCCATTGCTTCAACTACTTCGGCATTTCTATTAGCAATATCGGCTTGCGTCATACCTTTAATCGAGAATTCTGTAGCTTCACCTAAGGTTTTGTTAGTAGCTGCCGCATTAAAGAAAGCGGTTGAAACTATTACAATTGCACCAAAAACCGTAATAAAACCGATATAAGGATGAATCGAAAAAATAACCGCAATATAGATCAAACTCCAAGGTGCATCGAATAAGGTATTAATTCCGGTACTTGTTAGGAATGTTTTAACGGATTGAAAATCACGTAATAGCTGGCTAGATCCCATATTTACACGTGTTGCTGCCGCTGAAATCGAAGAGGCAAAAATTACAGGTGCTACCGTTCGATCAAGCCATTCTCCCACTTTTATAAGAGTAAAAGAACGAGCAATTTGCAGTAACCCGTAAACAAAATAAATATAAGCAATTATTATCGATAAATATAATAATGTATATAAATTACCGCTGCCAAGTACTCTATCTAAAACTTGTAGTGAATAAAGGGGAGTAATTAACATTAGTAAATTAATTACAAAGGCAAACCCAAAAACTATCCAGAAAGCTGTTCGGCACTCTCCTAGTGCTATCATCAAAGGATTTTTTTTATTTAAGGCAGTATTTTTATTATCCATATTAATTATTTTATAAATAAATTTTAATTAATTCTTCAGCGATTTGCACGCTATTTAAAGCAGCTCCTTTACGTAAATTATCGCATGTAATCCATAAATTTATGGCGTTCTCTTTACTTGCATCATCCCTAATGCGTGAAACATATACAGCGTCTTCGCCCACTACTTCAGTAGGTGAAATATAGGCTAAATCTTTAGTCTGCGAAATCATAACAACCCCGTCAGCATCTTCTAGTATTTCCTCAACTTCTTTAGCATCCACTTTACTACTAAATTCTATATTAACGGATATAGAATGACCAACAAATACAGGTACTCGTACAGAAGTTACGCTAACTTTAAGATGATCACCAATAATCTTCTGTAGCTCTAAAGCAATTTTTGATTCTTCGCTTGTATAACCATCTTTATTTAAATCACCTATGTGAGGAAATAAATTGAATGCAATTTGTTTTGGAAATATGTTGGGGCTTTTTTCTTCAAAGATATACTTAGATTTTGTTTGATCATAAAGTTCATCCATTCCTGCTTTACCTGCTCCGGATACTGATTGATAAGTAGATATTACAACTCTTTTTATACTTATTTCATTATCTAGCGGTTTAAGTATAACTGCAAGAGGAATCGCAATACAGTTAGGATTCGATATAATATTTTTAATGGCAAAGTCTTTAAGTGTTGATAAATTAGCCTCAGGTACAATTAAAGGTATATCTTCACTTAGTCTAAAAAAAGAAGATTTATCAATAACCACACAGTTTCTAGCAATAGCAATTGGTATAAACTTTTTTGATACTTCCGAACCTGCTGAAAAAAATGCAATATCTATTTCTTCAAAATCTAGATCATCTAAGCTACTTATTTGTAATACTTGCTCGCCAAAACTAACTTTTTTTCCAATAGAATTATTTGAAGCAACAGCATAAATTTTGTTAATAGGAAAATTGCGTTCTGCTAGAATATTTAAGGTTTCACGACCGACATTTCCGGTAGCACCGATAACAGCAATATTATATTTCTTAGTCATTTTTATTTAATTAATCCAATAAGTTTTTCACCACCAATAATATGAAAATGGAAATGAAAAATAGTTTGTCCGGACTTCTCGCCTTTATTGGTGATTAAGCGATATCCGTCTTTATCTAGTCCTGCTTTATTTGCTATATCAGAAATCTTAGCAAAAAAATGTTTTATTTCTTCCACTGAAGCTTTAGAAATAAAATCGGCGTAATCGATATATTCATTTTTAGGTATAACAATAATATGTACTGGTGCAACAGGTGCTATATCTTTAAATGCTAAAACCTGCTCATCTTCATAAATTACTTCTGCCGGTAAATTTTTATTGATAATTTTTGCAAAAATATTTTCTTTATTGTACATAATTATTACGCTCCAAAAATTTTAATTCAGCTTCTACTTGCGAACCCGCAACTACTATATCTTTAAGCGTAAAATCATTTCTGTTTAAATGATTTTCTCTAATATCGGCAGCAAAAAAACCGAATGCTAACATGACAATTAGCTTTAATGCAAGTGTTAACTCAGATATATTAATTGCCATTGCTATTAAATTTATCGTTACAGCTATAATAACAGGTAACCACATTTTATGGTATAATGCCCAAAATACACTTAAAAGTGCTGCTGTCCATGAAAAACTTTCTTTAATGACAATAAAATTATTATTTTTTTGTGCAGGGTTAATGTATATTGCGTATATATTCATTATTTAAACCTTGAAAATTCAAAAAAAGATAATTAACTATAACTGGATTACTCAAGTAATAATTAACATTATTTAATTATTGTAAATAATGAATATATTACTTAATCAGCAAATTAATATCAATAAATTTTACATTATGTCAGATAATTTAGCCTTACATGGCACTACAATACTTTGTTTAAAAAAGAACGAAGAAATAATTATAGCAGCAGATGGACAAGTTTCACATGGCAATACAGTATTAAAATCTACTGCTCGAAAATTACGAACTATAGCAAATAATAAAATTATTGCAGGTTTTGCTGGTTCTACTGCTGACGGGCTAGCTTTATTTGAAAAGTTAGAAGTAAAAATAGAGCAACATAAGCATAATTTGCTTAGAAGTGCGGTTGAGCTTGCCAAAGATTGGCGTAGCGACAAATATTTACGTCGTTTAGAAGCAATGATGATTGTGGCTGATCGCAATCATATACTAATTTTAACTGGTAACGGTGATGTTGTTGAGCCAGAGAATAATGTTGCAGCAATAGGCTCAGGTGGTCTATTCGCCTTATCCGCAGCACGTGCTTTAATGTCTTACGATAATCCTCTAACTGCTGAAGAAATTGCTTTAAAATCTATGAATATAGCAGCAGATCTTTGCGTATTTTCTAACCATAATATTATAACGGAAAAAGTTGTATGAAATCTACTAAAACTACTAATACTAATAAAAAAGACCCTATGGGGCTTACACCTTCTCAAATAGTTAACGAGCTTAACAGATTTATCGTAGGTCAAGAAAAGGCTAAAAAAGCCGTTGCTATTGCCCTTAGAAATCGTGGTCGTCGTAAAAGAGTAGAGGGAAACTTACGTAATGAAATAGTACCAAAAAATATCTTAATGATAGGTTCAACTGGAGTCGGTAAAACAGAAATTGCAAGAAGACTCGCTAAACTTACTAATTCTCCTTTTTATAAAATAGAAGCAACAAAGTTCACCGAGGTTGGCTATGTAGGGCGTGATGTAGAATCAATAATTCGTGATTTAGTAGAAATAGCTGTTAATAATCAAAAAACGATAGCTAAAACGGAAGTAGATATTAATGCACGTGAGAAAGCAATCGAGAGAGTATTAGATAGTTTAGTAGGTAAGACTTCAAGTAGTGAGACAAGAGAAAAGTTTCAAGAAAAAATCTTAAGCGGTGAGCTTGATGATACGGAAATTGAAATTAGTGTAGCTGATACAGTACCTGTAGGCGGAGGTAGCTTTGAAATACCTGGCATGCCTGGGGCATCTATGGGAGTGCTTAATCTTGGTGATATGATAGGAAGAGCTTTTGGAACGACTAAAACAAAGAAAATGTTAGTTAAAGACGCGATGAGTATAATTTTATCAGAAGAGTCTGAAAAATTAATTGATCAAGAAAAAATAATCCAGCAGGCAATTAATTTAGTTGAAAATGATGGAATAGTCTTTATTGATGAAATTGATAAGATTGCCTCAGTAGCTAATTCTGGAGCAAAGAATTCAGAAATAAGTAGAGAGGGTGTGCAGAGGGATTTACTACCTTTGATTGAGGGGACAACAGTTAATACAAAATATGGTCCTGTTAAAACAGATCACATATTATTTATTGCTTCAGGAGCTTTCCATATAGCAAAACCCTCAGATTTATTACCTGAATTGCAAGGAAGATTACCTATTAGAGTAGAGCTGAATTCATTCACTAAAGAGGATATGATAAAGATACTACTTGAGCCTGAAACTAGCTTAATAAAGCAATATTCGGCTTTAATAGGTACTGAGACAGTAGAACTTGAATTTACGAATTCCGCTATAGAGAAAATTGCAGATTACGCTACTACAGTTAATCTAGAAATCGAAGATATAGGAGCAAGAAGATTGCATACTATACTTGAGAATTTACTTGAAGATATAAGCTTTAGAGCTAGTGAAATGCAAGGTGAAAAAATATCTATAGATGATAAATTTGTAGAGAATCAATTATCAAAAATACTAACTAATCTTGACTTAGTAAAGTTTGTTCTGTAGTATGCTTTTCCAACTAAAAGTATTACTATTAAAAGATGATAATTCATTATAGCAAGTCTTACATTCAACGGGATTGATATCACTGATATTGATGTGCAGGTACAAATATCGCCTGGTATACCTGCTTTTACCATAGTAGGGCTTGCTGATAAAACTATTGCTGAGTCAAAAGAGAGAGTTAAAGCAGCTTTATCTTCTATAGGGCTTGCATTACCCACCAAAAAATTTTGATAAGGCTCTGTCTCATCAATTGTGTAAATTTCGTGAGCCATTAAATTCTACCATCAAATTTGATCATAAAATGAGCCATAGCTTCATTCCAATTTGGGATAGGCATAGACCATTTTTTGGTAATATAATCAATTGTCAGATATAAAACCTTAAATACTGCGTCATCATTTGGAAAGATGCGTTTATTCTTAGTAACTTTTCTCAATTGGCTATTCAGCGATTCTATCGCATTTGTAACGCTAATTTAGGATAAGGGATAGATAGAAAGCTTATAGATAAAGGGTTTAAAGGAGATTAATGTTGAGTTATGATAGATTTTTTTAATAAAAGATCAGTAACTCAACATCTGAAGTTTTGACAAAATCCTTTCCATAAGGAGAAATGTATTCCAATTTTTTTATACTTTTTTAGTAATAACAAAATTTATTTATTCTATTTGGGTACATAATGTGTCAAAAACTGTAGCAATTTTGTCTAATATTGCTGGTTTATACTTACTAATATTATTTGGTAATTCTAGCTTTTTATTAAATGAGGTTTTGGTAATTTGGTTACTTCCATCAAAACTTGATTTTATTGTAATTTCCAACTTACCGTGTTTATTACTTTTGCGTATTACTGGTGCAAATGGTTTGACCTGATGATTATTTCTAATATTTCTATGATCTGGTATCCCTCTGGATATAGACTTTTCTAATATTTCTTCAAGGGCAATTTGTGGCATAGATCTATAAACTTCACTTGGAGACAACATATTGCTATTGATTTTTTTATCCCATGCCCTTACTTTTCTTGCCTTAACTGAAGATTGTGCATGATACAATATGTTGTACGCTAGCATTACGAATAACATATAATCCTCATCTTTATTTGGATCATTCGTTTGAAATTTATCCATCAATAATTTTGACTTACCAAATTTAAAAAAATGCTCAATATCAAACCTTTGTCTATAGTATTCATATACTTCTTTACCACTGATTTTATCTTTTTGTTGGCCAGAAACACATAACCATAAATCTCTGTTATATTTCCTATTTCCTGATGCATCTAACACCTTAACCTGAATAAAATTCAGCGGTTTATCAGACATGATATGCTGTTTCTTGCCCTTGATTAGATAATTCTTAAATAGTGAAATACTAATTGATATGTCACCATTTTTTGTAGCCTTTACTACAGTTTCTTCTGTATCTGGAATCAGTAAATTATCAGAACTACTACAAGAAATCTTAGCTCCATAAGATCTTTTACGACCTCTTGTTTTTTGCTCCTCTATATATATTTTGTAAATACTGCGATTAATTCTTTGGCGGGTTATTGTTACCGTATTTGCTTCATTGTGCAGCGGGTGAATGAAAGATAGAGCGCTATAACCTGCATCACCTACTGTTATATTTAGAGCCTTTTGTGGTATTTGCTTAACAATTTTCATTATTTGTTTGCTACCTTTGCTATACTTATTCTCATCTGATTTTACTCTATTTATAGATATTGGTACAGACCATTTAGGCTGAGCACCGATGCAAACTACACTATATTCATAACCCGCAACTGGTCGGTTATTAGCATTCTGTCTAATATATGTACGATCAATTGCTTTCTTGGAATCTTTCTTGCTACTCACTGTAGTATCTATTTGCAGTAAGTTTTTACCCTCATTAATCAGTTTACTTATTAAGTATTTTTCTATATCTTCTCGAGTCTTAAAACGTTGCTCATCTCTTATATTTAATGATTCATCACGAGCACAGTAAAAATTCTCTATAGCTCTGTATACACTTGACCAACTACGCTGAAAATATTTATTAGTTGTTAATTCAACAACAGATCTTGCTTTAACGCTATCATTAGTTACTAGTGATAGTATTAATTCTAAAACCACATCTTGATTATAGGGGAAAATTTTTTATTTCTTGCAACATTTCTTGCATAATCATACACACTAAAAACCATTTTGTATTTGAGCGTATTTATATCATACTTTATAAGTTTGGTTATCTTTTTGTCAAAACTTCAGCAACATGAAAAGATGTATCATAACTGTATATTATTTAGTAGATAATTTTTGTAAAATATATGAAGAATGGATCTGAAGTTTTGACAAAAATTCTAATTTTTCTGACTAAAGTAAAAATTTATATTTAAAGTGAAATATTTAGTGCTTTTATCAGCTTAAAAGCGATATTTCTACAATTTAAAGTAAATTATTTGATATATAATACAAATTATAGATTGATACACTCGCCACTTTTTTTAATAAAAATTTTTTGTCCAAACTTCAGATGGATAGAACACCGTCTATTATCAACAAATCAGCAAAGGCATAGAATAGGAAAATTAAGTCTTGCAGAATTGATGACAATAGTCATATATTTTTATCTATCGCCTTGCAAGGACTTTAAAAACTATTATTTATACTACTTACCGCATAAATATAAGGGTTACTTTAATTTACCATGTTATAGTAGAATAGTGCAATTATGGCCAAGGTTAATATTGCCATTGTCAATAATGTTGCAATTACTACGAGGTGAAGATACAGGAATATATTTTATTGATTCAACAAAACTATCTATTTGTCATGCTAAGCGCACTTCTAGTAATAACCTGAATTCTGGATTAATCTAGGTTTGGAAGTAAGTATTTACAAGGGATAGAAGATACTCTATATAATTTTTAGCAAAAAAACAAGAGTATCCCCATGAAGAAAGATATTACTGCATTATTTTGTTTTGTCGATGATTTTTGTAAAATTAGCGAGCAGTGGAATGATGCTCCTCGCAGCAGAGCTACGAGGTATCTATCCAAAAAGCTTTAACTGTTTTTGTTGAAATGCTTTATAAGAAGGTTTGCCTGAACCTTGATTCTGTACATAATTACGTAATTTCTGCTCATCACCATGTTTACCTACTGTGCTCATAAAATATCCTTTACTCCAAAACTCACTTCCCCATAATTTTTCTTTAAGATTTGGATATTTCTTAAACATTTTCTTAGAAGTAATACTTTTTATGATTTGAGTTATTTTTGTTGGGCTATACATTGGTATTGACTGTAACAGGAGTTTCGCACTTAGCAAAAAGTATGTTAATCTAGAGAAAAATAGTTTTAGATAAAAATGACAAGAACAAAATGTAGCAAGGACTTATATAAATCATTTTTACAAGCAAGTAGTGTCAGATATACTAGCAAGGCATTATCTGAAGTGAGTCCAGTAGATCTATCTCACGATAGTGCAAGTCGATGGTTAAAGAGTAAGGATTTTCGTCCTAGCGAAATCTATAAGGAAGTGTCAAAATATATAGATTGGGAAGCACCGTGTTTATTAGTGGGGGATGACACCTTATTATCAAAGCAATACAGTCAGAAGATTGAGCTTGTACGTTATCAATATTCTGGAGCTGTACATGATGTTATACCTGGTATAGGAATGGTAAACTTACTACATTACAATACTAAAATTGCTCAATCTACTCCCGTAGATTATAGAATATATGATAAAGACACTGATGGTAAAACAAAGAATGAGCATTTTTGTGATATGCTTACTTTAGCTAAAGAAAGAGGTCTCAATCCTGATGCCATAGTCATGGATGCTTGGTATAGCGGGTTGGAGAATTTAAAACATATACGTAATTTAGGCTGGCTATGGGTTACCACCCTAAGGAAAAATAGAAAAGTTAATCATAATGTTAGCTTGGAAAGTTTAGAGATACCCGATGAGGGGCTAAAAATTCACCTACGTGGATACGGTTGGGTTACGGTATTTAAGTTTGTGGCAAAGAATGGTCGCATTGATTACATAACAACGAACTTGGAAAATCCCACACGTGAGCAAATAGAGAAAATTGTTAAGGCACGTTGGTCTATAGAGGTTTATCATCGAGAATTAAAACAAACTTGTGGTATTGAACGCTGTCAGGCACGCACGGGCCGAGCTCAAAGAAATCATATTTGCCTTGCAGTATTTGCCTGGCTTGATATGAATAAAAGGAGGATAAATGAAAACATTACTTTATATCAACAAACTTGGGAAGTTATAAAAACATCAATTCAAAACAATATCAGATGGCTTTTAACTGATTCGCAACTTTGCTAAGTGCGAAACTCCTGTGTAATAAAAAATGTACGTGATCTTTATCTACTCCTATTTCTAAAAATCTAATTTCATAACGATCTTCTATGTGCTCACAAATTTTACACAAATAATCATCTAGATATTACTCTTCTATACTTTGCCGGCGTTACTAAATGATATATTAGTACTGTGACATTATGACTCTTATGTATATAACTGCTTTCTTCCATTCAAGTAGTATATCACGAAGCAGAGCTTCGGGGAATTAAACCCTGAGAGATTAATTACTAGCAATTTAGTTTTTGCAAAATGGAATACTATTTTTAAAGATGAAATGACTACGTCAGCAGTTATTGACAGATTGGTTCACCATTCTTCAATTCTTGAACTCAATACTGAAAGTTATAGAATCGCTACAGCTAAAGGCAAAAAATTAACTATAAAATCGGAGGATAATAATGTAACACTTTAGACAATATTTTTTACTCAAAAATGGGTAATTTTAATATTCGTCATGGGTAATTCTAATGTTCGTTCATCACTATTTAAAATACTTAATTTATTTATACTCATCTCCTTGGATTTATAGTAGGCTGTAGATCGACTAATCTTTAATACCTGAATTCTGGATTAGCTAATTTTGAGATATAGCAGGTTTGTTAGGTTTCATACAGTATGCAATTAGGGCGGATAAGATATGTACAAAGGCATTCCAAATTGATCTATGTCTTGTATGTTCGATCTCGAAAGCACCCTTCAGCACACTAAATACTGTTTCGATAATTGAGCGTTTGCGTAATAATATTTTTTCAAATAATGGCATAAGTTTATTCTTCATTTTCTTCTTTATGCCAGTTACTAACTTGATTCCTTTGCTGTATAGATCATCAAAGAGCTCCTGTTTGATATAACCCTTATCGCCAAACAATAATCCCGTGATATGTTTGGTGATTATCGAAACCGGCGCTCTATCATCTACATTACCAGGCGTTAGTTTTAGACCTTGAATCTCACCTTTTTCGTTAATAACCAAATGTAATTTTAGACCAAAAAACCAACTTTTTGTTGTTTTACCCAAAGCAGCAATACCGGCAAAGACTTTATTACGAGAGATTCTTTTTCGATGACAAACCTCTAAAGATGTGGCGTCAATATAAGAAACTCCCGTAGATTGAGCTGCCTGCATATACCATTCAAGTAATAAAACTAAATAACTCAGAACTCTTGGTTTTAGAGCTATAAAACGAGTATATGATGGAAGAGTTACAAAGTCTGATTTATATAATTGTAGATAGGACATATAAAAATATTTAAAGTTTTTACAAGGTGATTGATGGTATAAAAGCACTATTGTTAACAGCTCAGAATAGCTTATTTCAGGCTTTCTTGTAGGGTTTTTATTAATTAATGGTAGAAATGATTGATTAATCCACTGCTCGCTAATTTTACAAAAATCATCGACAAAACAAAATAATGCAGTAATATCTTTCTTCATGGGGATACTCTTGTTTTTTTGCTAAAAATTATATAGAGTATCTTCTATCCCTTGTAAATACTTACTTCCAAACCTAGATTAATCCAGAATTCAGGTTTAATAGTTCACACTGTCTTGATTTTGAGAGTTGATTTAGCTTGGAGTGTACAAGACTCTTTTTATTTGATAAATCCAAGCTTTTGAGCTTTCCCACGGCCCAGTCCCTCTCAACTGTGATTCTACCAAGAGCTTTAGCAAGTTCATCATTTTGCTCTTGTAAATGATTTATTTGTTCTTGATATTCACTCAAAACTTTAGCTGGTTCAAAAGCTAATGCCGCATTACCTAAAAACTGTTTTTTCCAATTTTGAATTGTTTTAACACTTATTGCATATTTTGAAGCTAACTGACCAAGTGTCGACTCCTCTTTTATTAATCTCTCAGGGTTTAATTCCCCGAAGCTCTGCTTCGTGATATCATAAGAAACAACTAAAACTTTTTTAGATACCTCGTAGCTCTGCTGCGAGGAGCATCATTTTTCATAAAAGTACAAAAGTGAAAACGTTAATTGAATCTGTTGGTTGCAGTATTTTATTTTTACCAACTTATTCTCATGATTTAAATCCTATTGAGCATTACTGGTTTAAAATCAAGAATGAAATTAGGAAAGTTGCAGGAGATTTTGAAACATTCTATGATGCTGTTTACTATGTTCTTAAAAAAGTCACTACCTTATCGCATTAAGCTATATATAGCTAACGCGGAAAGATTTTTACCATAGTTTTTGTATTTACTCACATATTCACCAGATCTAAATCCTATTAAACATTGCTGGACTAACTTTAAAAAATGTTTACGTAAAATTATTGATCAATGCCTAAGTTTTTCCTAATCTGTGGTAGAAACATTTCCATGTTAGCTATATCAAATAATTTACTTTAAATTGTAGAAATATCGCTTTTAAGCTGATAAAAGCACTAAATATTTAACTTTAAATATAAATTTTTACTTTAGTCAGAAAAATTAGAATTTTTGTCAAAACTTCAGTAAATTAGCGTTATGACTCTTATGTATATAACTGCTTTCTTCCATTCAAGTAGTATAGCTAACACGGAAATGTTTCTACCACAGATTAGGAAAAACTTAGGCATTGATCAATAATTTTATGTAAACAGTTTTTAAAGTTAGTCCAGCAATGTTTAATAGGATTTAGATCTGGTGAATATGTGAGTAAATACAAAAACTATGGTAAAAACCTTTTCGCGTTAGCTATATATCACGAAGCAGAGCTTCGGGGAATTAAACCCTGAGAGATTAATTTTCATAAAAGGGTAAATTCCAGTATTAATTAAGCCAGATTTATATTTTCTTCCCATACCTCATTGGGTGTTTTATAACCGAGCACTTTTCTTGGTAAATTATTTAAAAAATCCTCAATTTCTTGTAATTGCTTTATTGTTAATTTTTTTATATCTAAAGATTTAGAGTATACTCTGTGCACCATTGAGTTAATCTTCTCTATCAATGGTTTTTGCCATGGAAAATAAGGATTGCAAAAATATACTTTTCGTTCAGATTTTGGCAATAGTTGTTCATGATTGGTAAATTCTTTGCCATTATCTAACGTTATGCTTTTGATTATATGCGACAATTGTTTAAGTTTTTTATTCATGTTACCAATCACATCTTGTGTTCTTTTTGAACGGTTTAAAGTTAGAAACACTTTTTGTGTTCTGATATCCACAAGAGCGCCTATATTACGACTTTGATTACCTTTGTTAAAAGTTAAATCACCTTCTAAATGACCTATTGCTGCTATCTTTCTATTTATCTCTGGTCTTTCAGTAATGGAAACTCGATTTGGTATTGTAATTCTTTTGTTTCTGATTCTTGTACCATGATGCAACCTATTTTTCCTTTTTCTTGCTAAAGATAAATATAATTTTTGCCTTTGTGCTATAGGAGATGTATAAATAAACTGGTATATACTCTCTGTAGAAATATTGACAGTATCAGGAGTTTCGCACTTAGCAAATAATATGCTAATCTAGAGAAAAATAGTTTTAGATAAAAATGACAAGATCAAAATGTAGCAAAGATTTATATAAATCATTCTTACAAGCAAGTAGTGTAAGATATACTAGCAAAGCATTATCTGAAGTAAGTCCATTAGATCTATCGCACGATAGTGCAAGTCGATGGTTAAAGAGTAAGGATTTTCGCCCTAGCGAAATCTATAGCAAAGTGTCAAAATATATTGATCTGGAAGATCCTTGTTTATTAGTGGGAGATGACACCTTATTGTCAAAGCAATACAGTAAGAGGATCGAGCTTGTAAATTATCAATATTCTGGGGCTGTACATGATGTTATACCTGGTATAGGAATGGTAAACTTACTGCATTACAATACTCAAATTGATCAATCTACTCCTGTAGATTATAGAATATATGATAAAGAAACTGATGGTAAAACAAAGAACGAGCATTTTTGTGATATGCTTACTTTAGCTAAAGAAAGAGGTATCAAGCCTGATGCTATAGTTATGGATGCTTGGTATAGTGGTTTGGATAATTTAAAACATATACGTAATTTAGGTTGGATATGGGTTACCAACCTAAGAAAAAATAGAAAAGTTAATCGTAATGTTAGCTTGGAAACTTTAGAGATTCCCGATGAAGGGCTAAAAATTCACCTACGTGGATACGGTTGGGTTACGGTATTTAAGTTTGTGGCAAAAAATGGTCGCATTGATTACATAACAACTAATTTAGAGAATCCTACACGTGAGCAAATAGAGAAAATTGTTAAGGCGCGTTGGTCTATAGAAGTTTATCATCGAGAATTGAAACAAACTTGTGGTATTGAATGCTGTCAGGCACGCACGGGTCGAGCTCAAAGAAATCATATTTGCCTTGCTGTATTGGCCTGGCTTGATATGAACAAAAGGAGGATAAATGAAAACATTACTTTATATCAACAAACTTGGGAAGTTATAAAAACATCAATTCAGAACAACATTAAATGGCTTCTAACTAATACACAATTTTGCTAAGTGCGAAACTCCTGTTAGTAAGAATCTGATTAGTGAGAATGGTACTATAGAGATAAATGTTCCAAGAGACAGACAAGGTAAATTTGAACCTATAATAGGAAAGTTCTATAATTAATTAAGCCAGATATAATCAATTTTTAATCTCTCAGGGTTTAATTCCCCGAAGCTCTGCTTCGTGATATCATAAGAAACAACTAAAACTTTTTTAGATACCTCGTAGCTCTGCTGCGAGGAGCATCATTTAAATATAGATATATCATGGCTCATTTAACGATAGATGAAAGATTTAAAATATACGAAATGAATAAGAGTGGTTATAGCTCGCGATATATAGGGACAAAGATTGGCCGTGATAAAAGCACTATATGTTATGAACTCAAGAGAATGAGGCATAATTATAGACCAGATAGGGCTAACACACTTGCTTGCAGTTTAAGGCAAGGTAAGAGAAAAAGAAAATTAGATATTGATAATAATTTACGAGCAGAAATAATAAAGCAGTTAACACAGGGTATTTCACCAGATATAATTTCAGGTAGACGTAAACTATCACGAGATACTGTCAATATTTCTACAGAGAGTATATACCAGTTTATTTATACATCTCCTATAGCACAAAGGCAAAAATTATATTTATCTTTAGCAAGAAAAAGGAAAAATAGGTTGCATCATGGTACAAGAATCAGAAACAAAAGAATTACAATACCAAATCGAGTTTCCATTACTGAAAGACCAGAGATAAATAGAAAGATAGCAGCAATAGGTCATTTAGAAGGTGATTTAACTTTTAACAAAGGTAATCAAAGTCGTAATATAGGCGCTCTTGTGGATATCAGAACACAAAAAGTGTTTCTCACTTTAAACCGTTCAAAAAGAACACAAGATGTGATTGGTAACATGAATAAAAAACTTAAACAATTGTCGCATATAATCAAAAGCATAACGTTAGATAATGGCAAAGAATTTACCAATCATGAACAACTATTGCCAAAATCTGAACGAAAAGTATATTTTTGCAATCCTTATTCTCCATGGCAAAAACCATTGATAGAGAAGATTAACTCAATGGTGCACAGAGTATACTCTAAATCTTTAGATATAAAAAAATTAACAATAAAGCAATTACAAGAAATTGAGGATTTTTTAAATAATTTACCAAGAAAAGTGCTCGGTTATAAAACACCCAATGAGGTATGGGAAGAAAATATAAATCTGGCTTAATTAATACTGGAATTTACCATAGTCTCAAAGAAACAAACAAGAATAGATGGCTTAGACCAAAAGATAATATCCTTATATGCGAAGGGTATGAGTGTGTCTGATATTAAAACACAATTGCAAGAATTATATGGAGCTGAGATCAGTGAGAGCCTAATCAGCAGGATTACAGATGAAGTAATAGATGAGGTCAAGATTTGGCAGAGTAGACCTCTTGAGTCAGTATACCCTATAGTATATTTTGACTGTTTAGTAGTGAAAGTAAGACAAGCTAAACTTATTATTAAGGAAAGTTCTATAATTAATCTCTCAGGGTTTAATTCCCCAAAGCTCTGCTTCGTGATATCATAAGAAACAACTAAAACTTTTTTAGATACCTCGTAGCTCTGCTGCGAGGAGCATCATTTAAATATAGATATATCATGGCTCATTTAACGATAGATGAAAGATTTAAAATATACGAAATGAATAAGAGTGGTTATAGCTCGCGATATATAGGGACAAAGATTGGCCGTGATAAAAGCACTATATGTTATGAACTCAAGAGAATGAGGCATAATTATAGACCAGATAGGGCTAACACACTTGCTTGCAGTTTAAGGCAAGGTAAGAGAAAAAGAAAATTAGATATTGATAATAATTTACGAGCAGAAATAATAAAGCAGTTAACACAGGGTATTTCACCAGATATAATTTCAGGTAGACGTAAACTATCACGAGATACTGTCAATATTTCTACAGAGAGTATATACCAGTTTATTTATACATCTCCTATAGCACAAAGGCAAAAATTATATTTATCTTTAGCAAGAAAAAGGAAAAATAGGTTGCATCATGGTACAAGAATCAGAAACAAAAGAATTACAATACCAAATCGAGTTGCCATTACTGAAAGACCAGAGATAAATAGAAAGATAGCAGCAATAGGTCATTTAGAAGGTGATTTAACTTTTAACAAAGGTAATCAAAGTCGTAATATAGGCGCTCTTGTGGATATCAGAACACAAAAAGTGTTTCTCACTTTAAACCGTTCAAAAAGAACACAAGATGTGATTAGTAACATGAATAAAAAACTTAAACAATTGTCGCATATAATCAAAAGCATAACGTTAGATAATGGCAAAGAATTTACCAATCATGAACAACTATTGCCAAAATCTGAACGAAAAGTATATTTTTGCAATCCTTATTCTCCATGGCAAAAACCATTGATAGAGAAGATTAACTCAATGGTGCACAGAGTATACTCTAAATCTTTAGATATAAAAAAATTAACAAGTCCGTCCGCCAAAACTCTACAAGCCTTATAGATAATATGGTTTTAAGACAAGAAGTAATACAACAATCCGTAAGAAAATGATAAAATATGGTCATAAACCTTATGGATTTCAGTCAATGCCAATAGACAACATTATCAAATCGCAAGAACAAGGGAAACTGTTTGGTTATAAATTAAAAGAAGAATTAAACCCAAATAATAAGCTATATAAATTAAGAGAATTAATAAATTGGTCTAGGCTCGAAGAGTGGTTATCAAAAAATGTTTGTATTAAGAAATTTGGTAGAAATAGAAAATGTCATAGAGTGATGCTTGGCATAACGATGCTACAAGCAATGTATAATTTTTCAGATTCATTATCAGAGGAAGAGCTAAAAGAGAATATGTATTGGCAGTATTTCTGCGGGTGGGAATATATAGAAAAAGACATAGCTATCTCGGAAACTAGTATACGACGGTTTCGTAGTGTATTAGGTGAAGCTGGATATAATGAGATATTATCGGAGTTGATCAGGGTTGGGATAAAAACTAACACAATTAAAAAAAAAGATTTGGAATTAATCATCGCTGATACGACTGTACAAATTAAGAATATCAAACACCCACACGATGTTTATTTAATGGATAAAGCTAGGCTTAGCATAGTAAAGCTTTGCAACAGTTTGGGTATACATTTGAATGAAACATACGCTAGAACCTATAAACGCGATATAGTAAAGCTATGGAAATATAAAGAACATAGTAAAGCCAAGAAGCGTTGGAAAATAATGAAGCATTTAAAAATATTACTGGGTCGTTTGATTAGAGTATGTGAGCGTGAGATCAAAAATAAGCAATTAAACTTGTCTCTCAAAAATCAAGAAGTATTGCAAAAAATAAAACAAATACATAACCAATCTGTTTTAAAAAGAGAAGCTAAAAAGCAATATAAAGAAGATAACAAAGTATTATATAGTTTTCATGCCCCTGAAGTAGAGTGTATAGGAAAGGGAAAACGCAACAAGCCATATGAGTTTGGCAATAAAGTAGCGGTAGTAGTAAGTGGTCGTAGAAATTTTGTTTTATCCGCAAAATCGTTTCATAATAATCCTTATGATGGTCATACATTGCATCAGAGCTTTGAAGCAGTAGAGAGTGTCACTGGAATCAAGATAAAGAAATCATTTGTTGATCTTGGGTATAGTGGTAGCAATGTAAAGGAGAAGAGTAAGGTATATACCCCAAAAACGCGGCAGAAGTTGTTACAAGAGGACAAGTCTATGATCAAGAGACGCAGTGCCATAGAACCAATAATAGGTCACTTAAAGCAATATGGTCGGATGGGTAGAAACTTCTTGAAAGGTATGATAGGAGATATTATCAATCCAATAATCTCTGCTATTGGTTTGAATTTACGATGCATTGCAAATCATTTACAAATCGTGTCTAACTCCACATAAATCAAAAATATCATCATGCAAAAACTAGATGAACGATAAAAAATCGTTAACAATAGCTCCATATCAAAATTAGACCAACACAGAAATGTATCAGTAAAAATTAACATAACTTATTAATTTTTATTGAAAATCTTAGCAATTTGTTGTCAAAACTCTATCCCATTACAAATGATCAGGATTTGAAGTGTTTTTGGCGGATAGACTAACAATAAAGCAATTACAAGAAATTGAGGATTTTTTAAATAATTTACCAAGAAAAGTGCTCGGTTATAAAACACCCAATGAGGTATGGGAAGAAAATATAAATCTGGCTTAATTAATACTGGAATTTACCTATGTTCTATAGCTAACACGGAAATGTTTCTACCACAGATTAGGAAAAACTTAGGCATTGATCAATAATTTTACGTAAACAGTTTTTAAAGTTAGTCCAGCAATGTTTAATAGGATTTAGATCTGGTGAATATGTGAGTAAATACAAAAACTATGGTAAAAACCTTTCCGCGTTAGCTATAACTCACGTATGGCTAACTCCTGTAGATAATCTATATATGTTTTCTTTTCTTGCTCAAAGCTTTCTGCAACTGATTTATAGCACGATGCAAAAGTAGGTAAGCAAAGGTTCTTGAGTAAATTATTTAGCGGTTGCGGAGTTATTATCTGTTTACTCATGCAACCTCCATTGTTTTAAAGCAATGTAATTGATCATATTCAGACCTGAAGTTTTGACAAAATCCTTTCCATAAGGAGAAATGTATTCCAATTTTTTTATACTTTTTTAGTAATAACAAAATTTATTTATTCTATTTGGGTACATAATGTGTCAAAAACTGTAGCAATTTTGTCTAATATTGCTGGTTTATACTTACTAATATTATTTGGTAATTCTAGCTTTTTATTAAATGAGGTTTTGGTAATTTGGTTACTTCCATCAAAACTTGATTTTATTGTAATTTCCAACTTACCGTGTTTATTACTTTTGCGTATTACTGGTGCAAATGGTTTGACCTGATGATTATTTCTAATATTTCTATGATCTGGTATCCCTCTGGATATAGACTTTTCTAATATTTCTTCAAGGGCAATTTGTGGCATAGATCTATAAACTTCACTTGGAGACAACATATTGCTATTGATTTTTTTATCCCATGCCCTTACTTTTCTTGCCTTAACTGAAGATTGTGCATGATACAATATGTTGTACGCTAGCATTACGAATAACATATAATCCTCATCTTTATTTGGATCATTCGTTTGAAATTTATCCATCAATAATTTTGACTTACCAAATTTAAAAAAATGCTCAATATCAAACCTTTGTCTATAGTATTCATATACTTCTTTACCACTGATTTTATCTTTTTGTTGGCCAGAAACACATAACCATAAATCTCTGTTATATTTCCTATTTCCTGATGCATCTAACACCTTAACCTGAATAAAATTCAGCGGTTTATCAGACATGATATGCTGTTTCTTGCCCTTGATTAGATAATTCTTAAATAGTGAAATACTAATTGATATGTCACCATTTTTTGTAGCCTTTACTACAGTTTCTTCTGTATCTGGAATCAGTAAATTATCAGAACTACTACAAGAAATCTTAGCTCCATAAGATCTTTTACGACCTCTTGTTTTTTGCTCCTCTATATATATTTTGTAAATACTGCGATTAATTCTTTGGCGGGTTATTGTTACCGTATTTGCTTCATTGTGCAGCGGGTGAATGAAAGATAGAGCGCTATAACCTGCATCACCTACTGTTATATTTAGAGCCTTTTGTGGTATTTGCTTAACAATTTTCATTATTTGTTTGCTACCTTTGCTATACTTATTCTCATCTGATTTTACTCTATTTATAGATATTGGTACAGACCATTTAGGCTGAGCACCGATGCAAACTACACTATATTCATAACCCGCAACTGGTCGGTTATTAGCATTCTGTCTAATATATGTACGATCAATTGCTTTCTTGGAATCTTTCTTGCTACTCACTGTAGTATCTATTTGCAGTAAGTTTTTACCCTCATTAATCAGTTTACTTATTAAGTATTTTTCTATATCTTCTCGAGTCTTAAAACGTTGCTCATCTCTTATATTTAATGATTCATCACGAGCACAGTAAAAATTCTCTATAGCTCTGTATACACTTGACCAACTACGCTGAAAATATTTATTAGTTGTTAATTCAACAACAGATCTTGCTTTAACGCTATCATTAGTTACTAGTGATAGTATTAATTCTAAAACCACATCTTGATTATAGGGGAAAATTTTTTATTTCTTGCAACATTTCTTGCATAATCATACACACTAAAAACCATTTTGTATTTGAGCGTATTTATATCATACTTTATAAGTTTGGTTATCTTTTTGTCAAAACTTCAGTTTTTATCTAAAACTATTTTTCTCTAGATTAACATACTTTTTGCTAAGTGCGAAACTCCTGAAATAGATAGTTTTGTTGAATCAATAAAATATATTCCTGTATCTTCACCTCGTAGTAATTGCAACATTATTGACAATGGCAATATTAACCTTGGCCATAATTGTACTATTCTACTATAACATGGTAAATTAAAGTAACCCTTATATTTATGCGGTAAGTAGTATAAATAATAGTTTTTAAAGTCCTTGCAAGGCGATAGATAAAAATATATGACTATTGTCATCAATTCTGCAAGACTTAATTTTCCTATTCTATGCCTTTGCTGATTTGTTGATAATAGACGGTGTTCTATCCATTCTTCATATATTTTACAAAAATTATCTACTAAATAATATACAGTTATGATACATCTTTTCATGTTGAGTTACTGATCTTTTATTAAAAAAATCTATCATAACTCAACATTAATCTCCTTTAAACCCTTTATCTATAAGCTTTCTATCTATCCCTTATCCTAAATTAGCGTTTATAGCGATATTTAGTCACCCATACTATATGATAAGTGCAATCGTAAACTGTGTGGCTTAGCTTCTTGTAATACTGCATCTCTTCATTCTATATGTTAAAACGACGCACTGCAAGTGCGGGGTTTTTCTCCCAAATTTGGGACAATAAAATTTGTTTTGGATTTTAAATATGCTATATTCAATATCTGAAGTTTTGACAAAAAATTTTTATTAAAAAAAGTGGCGAGTGTATCAATCTATAATTTGTATTATATATCAAATAATTTACTTTAAATTGTAGAAATATCGCTTTTAAGCTGATAAAAGCGCCAAATATTTAACTTTAAATATAAATTTTTACTTTAGTCAGAAAAATTAGAATTTTTGTCAAAACTTCAGTCAATATAAAAACGATATTTATGATTTCTAATATTCCTTTTTTACAGGATTTTGCTGAGTTTATTGTAAGTAAATTTGGTAAGGAAAATTTGCGTAAAGAACTCAAAATAATATTACCGAATAGTCGTTCTTGCATCGAATTAAAGGAGCTTTTGACTGGCAATTATAATGTAAAGAATTTACCTATTATTATCCCATTCAATGCTATTATTTCACAAAAAGATTCTTCTGAAGATTACATGTCTAAAATGGAAGAATTATTTACCCTATCAAAAATAATTACCGAATATAAAAAATTCGATTTTACTCCTGAGGAAGCATTAAAAGCTGCTGGAATTTTAAATAAGCTATTTGCTGATTTAGTAAATCATAATGTCGATATAAAATTAATTGAGACTTACAATAATTCAGAATATTGGCAGAATATTTATAAATTCTTAGAAGATAGTTTTTTAAAATGGCAAAAAAACGAAAAGCAAAGCAGTAATAATTATAAATTAAAATTGCTTTTGGAAGAGATAGCAAGAACCAAAAACAGCCATAAACAGGTAATATTAGCCGGCATATTTAAGCCTGATTCTTTCTTAAAGAAATATGAGCAAAAACTGCAAATAATTAAATATGATGAAATAAAACTAGTTCGCAATAACATATATTATTACGAAGCAGCAGATATCTATGAAGAGGCTGACCAGATAGCTCATATATGCCAGCAAAATGCAGATAAAAAAATAGCTATTGTTATAAATAATGACAAATTGAAAAGGATATATTGTAACTATTTAGATAAATATGGGCTAGTATTTGAAGATTTAATAGGTAATGATCTCAAGCTGACAAATGTAAGTAGCTTACTAATATCTATTATCAATATATTATGTAATAATTTTGATTTAAAACTTTTATTTTTATTACTTAAAAACCCTTTAATAAACTGCACTAATGTTCAAGAACTTGAGTTATTATTATCAGGTAAAAATCGTTTTATATCTTCACCAAAATATTTACTACAATTACAATTTGATAGTGAGGAACTAAAAATTTATTGCCATAATTTAGTAGATATTTTATTTGCTACAAAACCTTATACTATCAAGGATATATTAGTGCTTTCTAAAGAAATTTCTGAGAAGATTTTACCGGATATTTGGGAAAAAGAGGGAGGAGCTGAGCTATTAGAGTGCTTAAATAATTTAGCAGAGTTTAGCGGTAGTATAAACGTCAGTAAAAAAGACTTTCCTAAAATTTTTGCTTTATTACTTTCTAACGTTAAATATTATAAAAATATTGAATCTAAGATAGTTATTGGCTCACCTGAAGAACTTGTTTTATCTCGTTTCGATTTAGTTATATTACCACATTTTAATAGCGATAATTGGAGTACTACTACCACTACTCATCCTTATTTAAGTAAAGAAGCAAAGCAAATATTGAATATAGATTATGATGAAATTACTCCCAAACTATATTCAGATTATTTTGATTTGTTATTACAAAATGAAAAAGTAATCATATTAAATGCAAAAAAATATGCCGGAAAATTATCCACTCCTTGTAATTTATTTTTAAAGTTATCAAACAAAAATGTCATCCCGAATAAAAGTGTCATACTGCGACTTGATCGCGGTATCTCTGGAGTTATATTTCTGGATTCCACTACAAGCACGCAAGATGACATAGAACAGGCGGCACATAGTACTTTTTTCCCAAGCATATTATCCGTAACTGATATAGAAACTTTAATCAGGAATCCATATGGTTTTTATGCTAAGAAAATTCTAAAGCTACGGACTCAAGATAAGATATGGGAAGAGCCAAAAATATCAGATTTCGGAAACTTTATTCATAAGGTTCTAGAAGAATACTCAAAAAACTACGACCAGCAAAATATGCTTGATCAACAGCAAGCTCTGCTGAATATTGGCAATAATATTTTACATAGCACTATTCTACCGACATATACAAAGAAAACTTGGCAAACAAAACTAACACTACTTAGCAAAGCTTTTATTTTATTTGATATGGAACGCAGAAAAAATTGCAGCAATATTTATTTTGAAATTAAAGGAGAACTGAACTTAAACATAGCAGGACAGGATATAAAAATCGTCGGTATAGCTGACCGAATTGAAATCAGTAAATCAAACCGCATAACTATATTAGATTATAAAACTGGTACTATCCCAACTAAAAAGGAAATAGAGCTAGGGCTTTCACCTCAGCTTATTATAGAAAGTTTGATGATACTCGAAAACGGCTTTAATGTAATATGTCATTCCCACGAAAGCGGTAAGTCAATTGAAGACATTACCATTGCCTATGTAAAAATAACTAGCACCGAGCCTTATGTACAAACAACAGAAATAAGTTTAAGCATGGAAACACTAGAAAAACATAAACAAGGATTAATAAGACTGCTTGAATATTATGTTAAAAACAAGTCCTTTGTTTATGACTTAGATTTATCAAAATATAATGATTATTTGCATTTGAGGGGGTAGTATTTGTTATTATGATGAAAGCGTTATTACATAAATCAAACTCTGTCATCCCGCGACTTGATCGCGGGATCCAGTTAAAAATATCAATTTTATGAGTCTTTTGCAATGATTGTGTAAATTTTTGTTGAGCCTATATTAGAAGTAATGATGCTCCTCGCAGCAGAGCTACGAGGTATCTAAAAAAGTTTTAGTTGTTTCTTATGATATCACGAAGCAGAGCTTCGGGGAATTAAACCCTGAGAGATTAATCTAGGTTTGGAAGTAAGTATTTACAAGGGATATAAGATACTCTATATAGTCCGTCCGCCAAAACTCTACAAGCCTTATAGATAATATGGTTTTAAGACAAGAAGTAATACAACAATCCGTAAGAAAATGATAAAATATGGTCATAAACCTTATGGATTTCAGTCAATGCCAATAGACAACATTATCAAATCGCAAGAACAAGGGAAACTGTTTGGTTATAAATTAAAAGAAGAATTAAACCCAAATAATAAGCTATATAAATTAAGAGAATTAATAAATTGGTCTAGGCTCGAAGAGTGGTTATCAAAAAATGTTTGTATTAAGAAATTTGGTAGAAATAGAAAATGTCATAGAGTGATGCTTGGCATAACGATGCTACAAGCAATGTATAATTTTTCAGATTCATTATCAGAGGAAGAGCTAAAAGAGAATATGTATTGGCAGTATTTCTGCGGGTGGGAATATATAGAAAAAGACATAGCTATCTCGGAAACTAGTATACGACGGTTTCGTAGTGTATTAGGTGAAGCTGGATATAATGAGATATTATCGGAGTTGATCAGGGTTGGGATAAAAACTAACACAATTAAAAAAAAAGATTTGGAATTAATCATCGCTGATACGACTGTACAAATTAAGAATATCAAACACCCACACGATGTTTATTTAATGGATAAAGCTAGGCTTAGCATAGTAAAGCTTTGCAACAGTTTGGGTATACATTTGAATGAAACATACGCTAGAACCTATAAACGCGATATAGTAAAGCTATGGAAATATAAAGAACATAGTAAAGCCAAGAAGCGTTGGAAAATAATGAAGCATTTAAAAATATTACTGGGTCGTTTGATTAGAGTATGTGAGCGTGAGATCAAAAATAAGCAATTAAACTTGTCTCTCAAAAATCAAGAAGTATTGCAAAAAATAAAACAAATACATAACCAATCTGTTTTAAAAAGAGAAGCTAAAAAGCAATATAAAGAAGATAACAAAGTATTATATAGTTTTCATGCCCCTGAAGTAGAGTGTATAGGAAAGGGAAAACGCAACAAGCCATATGAGTTTGGCAATAAAGTAGCGGTAGTAGTAAGTGGTCGTAGAAATTTTGTTTTATCCGCAAAATCGTTTCATAATAATCCTTATGATGGTCATACATTGCATCAGAGCTTTGAAGCAGTAGAGAGTGTCACGGGAATCAAGATAAAGAAATCATTTGTTGATCTTGGGTATAGTGGTAGCAATGTAAAGGAGAAGAGTAAGGTATATACCCCAAAAACGCGGAAGAAGTTGTTACAAGAGGACAAGTCTATGATCAAGAGACGCAGTGCCATAGAACCAATAATAGGTCACTTAAAGCAATATGGTCGGATGGGTAGAAACTTCTTGAAAGGTATGATAGGAGATATTATCAATCCAATAATCTCTGCTATTGGTTTGAATTTACGATGCATTGCAAATCATTTACAAATCGTGTCTAACTCCACATAAATCAAAAATATCATCATGCAAAAACTAGATGGTCCGTCCGCCAAAACTCTAAAAGCCTTATAGGCAATAGGGTTTTAAGGCAAAAATGCATAGTAAAATCCATAAGAAAATGAAAGGTTTTATATCAAAAGCTTATGGAAATACAAAAAAATGACAATAAAAAAATGAATGCATTTTGGGAAATAGTGTGGTTTTTAATACAAAAATTTAAAATCAGCCCTCAAAATTAGAGTAATTTGCTCTAAAATCGCACTATTTTTGGAAATTAGTGACACAAGTGATATTTTTTAGAGTTTTGGCGGAGGGACTAGATGAACGATAAAAAATCGTTAACAATAGCTCCATATCAAAATTAGACCAACACAGAAATGTATCAGTAAAAATTAACATAACTTATTAATTTTTATTGAAAATCTTAGCAATTTGTTGTCAAAACTCTATCCCATTACAAATGATCAGGATTTGAAGTGTTTTTGGCGGATAGACTATATAGTCCCTCCGCCAAAACTCTAAAAAATATCACTTGTGTCACTAATTTCCAAAAATAGTGCGATTTTAGAGCAAATTACTCTAATTTTGAGGGCTGATTTTAAATTTTTGTATTAAAAACCACACTATTTCCCAAAATGCATTCATTTTTTTATTGTCATTTTTTTGTATTTCCATAAGCTTTTGATATAAAACCTTTCATTTTCTTATGGATTTTACTATGCATTTTTGCCTTAAAACCCTATTGCCTATAAGGCTTTTAGAGTTTTGGCGGACGGACTATATAATTTTTAGCAAAAAAACAAGAGTATCCCCATGAAGAAAGATATTACTGCATTATTTTGTTTTGTCGATGATTTTTGTAAAATTAGCGAGCAGTGGATTAATAAATCATTTCTACCATTAATTGGCTCTGTTTCATCAATTGTGTAAATTTCGTGAGCCATTAAATCCTACCATCAAATTTGATCATAAAATGAGCCATAGCTTCATTCCAATTGGGGATAGGCATAGACCATTTTTTGGTGTAGAAGTTAAGATTTGATCTTACAGACACTATAAATTTTGCCCCTGATTGTCAGTTAAATTTTGACTGTCAGATACATATTCAAGATACAAGATTTCATTATTCTTTTCAACAGCTAATTTCTTACTATCCTTAAAAGTTTGCATAGGAGTTTTTCCATAACAATATTTACCAGAATGAGGTCTTTCATTATTGAAATACTCTAGCCAGATATCAAGATCTAATTGTAGGTCATCAAGATCTGTATAAATCTTTTTCCGCATAGCTGTATCAAAGAATTCTTGTTTCATGGTTTTATTAAAACGCTCACACATACCGTTTGTTTGAGGAGAATATGCTTTAGTAGTAGTATGCTCTATACCTTCGATACTTAGAAATAATTCAAAAGCATGATGCTCTATATTCCCCTTATATTCTGACCCACGATCTGTCAGAATACGAAGTATTGGTATCCCTTGAGTCTCATACCATGGTAACACTCGGTCATTAAGCATATCAGCAGCAGTTAAAGCTGTTTTATCAGTATATAGTTTAACATCAGCTACTCTGCTGTAGCTATCAATAAATACCTGAGAATAAACCTTACCTATACCCTTAAAGTTGCCTACATAATATGTATCTTGGCATCCTAGATACCCTGGATGCTGTGTCTCAATTTCTCCATGAGCTTCTTTTTCATTACGACGCTTCTCTAGCACTTGTAATTGTGCCTCAGTAAGCACAATACCATCTTGAGCCATTTTTGCTTCTAATGCTTTAAGTCTTTTACTGATGTTGTTTAAATCATTACGTAACCAAATTGATCTTACTCCCCCAGGTGATACAAGTACACCTGTCTTTTTAAGCTCATTTGATACTCTTAGCTGACCATATGCTGGATATTCTATTGCCATATCTAGTACTGCTTTCTCTACAGCAGGATCAACTCTATTCGCTATTATTGGCTTTCTTCGACTAATTTCATACAACGCTTCTTCGCCACCAGTTTCATACAGTTCTTTAAATCTGTAATAACTATCTCTACTATATCCCATCGCTTTACATGCTGATGATATACTACCAAGGCTCTTAGCTAATTCAAGTAAACCTAATTTTGGTTTTATTATTTTTTGATTTAAGTTCATTCTTTATCTCCATTTAATAATTAATTTATTTTACTAAATGTAAGATATAATCTCAACTATTACATATAATCAATTGTCAGATATAAAACCTTAAATACTGCGTCATCATTTGGAAAGATGCGTTTATTCTTAGTAACTTTTCTCAATTGGCTATTCAGCGATTCTATCGCATTTGTAGTGTAAATAATCTTACGAATCTCCTTTGGATATTGCAAGAAAATTATCAAATTATCCCAATTATTATACCAAGATTTAGCTATATGCGGATATTGCTTACTCCATTTTTGATCAAATGACTCAAGAGCTAATTCTGCTTCTTTTTCAGTAGCAGAAGTATAGATTAGTTTCAAATCCGCTGCTAATTGCTTTCTATCTTTATATGATACATATTTGAGGCTATTCCTGATCTGATGGACAATACAAATTTGATGTTCAGTTTTCGGGTATACTGATGCAATAGCATCAGACATCCCAGTTAGATTATCACTACAAGCAATTAAGATATCTTTTACTCCTCTATTTTTCATCTCAGTAAAATTACCAAGCCAAAATTTAGCTCCTTCATTCTCACTTATCCATAAGCCTAAAATATCCTTTCTGCCAGATAAATCTATTCCTAAAGCTACATATACTGATTTATTAATAATAAGTTTATCTTGTCTTACTTTCACTACTAAACAGTCAAAATATACTATAAGGTATACTGATTCAAGAGGTCTACTCTGCCAAATCTTGACCTCATCTATTACTTCATCTGTAATCCTGCTGATTAGGCTCTCACTGATCTCAGCTCCATATAATTCTTGCAATTGTGTTTTAATATCAGACACACTCATACCCTTCGCATATAAGGATATTATCTTTTGGTCTAAGCCATCTATTCTTGTTTGTTTCTTTGAGACTATTATAGGTTCAAATTTACCTTGTCTGTCTCTTGGAACATTTAGCTCTATAGTACCATTCTCACTAATCAGATTCTTACTAAAACTACCATTCCTCGCATTCTCAGTTTCAGCTCTATCATACTTGCTATAACCTAAATGTTCTGACATCTCAGCATGCAGTGCTCGCTCTAAAATACCCTTGGTTAATTCCTTAATTAATCCATTCTGACTTAGTACTGTTTTTAAATCTACTCCGCCTTTTATCAGCAAATCTATTGCTTCATTTATTTTTTTATTCTTCTCTATTTGCATTTCTGTTACCTATATTTTTAATTACTTCTAATATAGGCTCAACAAAAATTTACACAATCATTGCAAAAGACTCCATTAATTAATAAAAACCCTACAAGAAAGCCTGCAATAAGCTATTCTGAGCTGTTAACAATAGTGCTTTTATACCATCAATCACCTTGTAAAAACTTTAAATATTTTTATATGTCCTATCTACAATTATATGGAAAGTTCTATAATTAATTAAGCCAGATATAATCAATTTTTAATCTCTCAGGGTTTAATTCCCCGAAGCTCTGCTTCGTGATATCATAAGAAACAACTAAAACTTTTTTAGATACCTCGTAGCTCTGCTGCGAGGAGCATCATTTAAATATAGATATATCATGGCTCATTTAACGATAGATGAAAGATTTAAAATATACGAAATGAATAAGAGTGGTTATAGCTCGCGATATATAGGGACAAAGATTGGCCGTGATAAAAGCACTATATGTTATGAACTCAAGAGAATGAGGCATAATTATAGACCAGATAGGGCTAACACACTTGCTTGCAGTTTAAGGCAAGGTAAGAGAAAAAGAAAATTAGATATTGATAATAATTTACGAGCAGAAATAATAAAGCAGTTAACACAGGGTATTTCACCAGATATAATTTCAGGTAGACGTAAACTATCACGAGATACTGTCAATATTTCTACAGAGAGTATATACCAGTTTATTTATACATCTCCTATAGCACAAAGGCAAAAATTATATTTATCTTTAGCAAGAAAAAGGAAAAATAGGTTGCATCATGGTACAAGAATCAGAAACAAAAGAATTACAATACCAAATCGAGTTTCCATTACTGAAAGACCAGAGATAAATAGAAAGATAGCAACAATAGGTCATTTAGAAGGTGATTTAACTTTTAACAAAGGTAATCAAAGTCGTAATATAGGCGCTCTTGTGGATATCAGAACACAAAAAGTGTTTCTCACTTTAAACCGTTCAAAAAGAACACAAGATGTGATTGGTAACATGAATAAAAAACTTAAACAATTGTCGCATATAATCAAAAGCATAACGTTAGATAATGGCAAAGAATTTACCAATCATGAACAACTATTGCCAAAATCTGAACGAAAAGTATATTTTTGCAATCCTTATTCTCCATGGCAAAAACCATTGATAGAGAAGATTAACTCAATGGTGCACAGAGTATACTCTAAATCTTTAGATATAAAAAAATTAACAATAAAGCAATTACAAGAAATTGAGGATTTTTTAAATAATTTACCAAGAAAAGTGCTCGGTTATAAAACACCCAATGAGGTATGGGAAGAAAATATAAATCTGGCTTAATTAATACTGGAATTTACCTATAAATCAGACTTTGTAACTCTTCCATCATATACTCGTTTTATAGCTCTAAAACCAAGAGTATAATGGACTAATGGTATGGACCTCCTGATATAGAGAATGAAAAGCAGTTGCTAATCTTCTAGGGTTAATATTTAACATATTAAAACAACAATTAAGGAGGTCCATATGGAGGTTACTACAATTGGTATAGATATTGCAAAAAGAATTTTTCAAATTCATGGTGTAGATAAAAATGGCAAGACAGTATTAAAGAAAAAATTGATGAGAGATCAGGTTTTGACATTTATGGCTAATTTACCACAATGTTTAGTAGGGATGGAAGCTTGTGGTGGTTCTAGTTATTGGGCAAGAGAAATAACTAAATTAGGGCATGAAGTAAAACTAATGGCACCGCAATTTGTCAAACCATATGTTAAAACTAATAAAAATGATCAAGCAGATGCTGAAGCGATATGTGAAGCCGTGACAAGACCTAATATGAGATTTGTTGCAATTAAAACTATAGAGCAACAAGAAATTTTATCAATACATAGGGTAAGAGAGAGATTGGTAAAAAATCGTACAGCACTTGCTAATGAAATTAGGGGGCTACTACATGAGTTTGGTTTTATTGTTCCTCAAGGCATTAATAAGGTTATCACAAAATTAATTGAGATTTTAGATGCAGGGAAATTAAGCCAGTTAAGTTATCAAACATTTAGTGAACTAAAAGAAGAATTCTTAGATAATAACAGAAAAATAAAAGAGATAGAAAAACGATTAACAATGATAGCAAGTAACCTAACTCAATATCAACGATTAAGAGCTATACCTGGTCTTGGTTTAATTACTGCTACTGCTTTAATAGCATCAATAGGTAATGCTACAAGTTTTGAGAATGGCAGGCAATTATCGGCATGGCTAGGATTAGTGCCAAGACAACATTCAAGTGGTGGGAAGGATAAGCTGCTGGGAATTAGCAAGCGAGGTGATGTATACTTACGCACTTTATTAATTCAAGGGGCTAGAGCTGTACTAAATGCCAAGATAAGATTTACATCGGAAGAACAGAAATCTAAAAAAGATTTTAGCCAATTTACGAAATGGATGTTTAATTTATCTGAGCGAAGTAGCCATAATAAAACGACAGTTGCCATAGCTAATAAGTTGGCAAGAGTGGTGTTTGCTGTACTAAGATCAGGAGATGATTATGTAGAGAGTAAAGTTTGTAGCTAAAGAGTGTGTAGCATAGCACTTATAAGTAAAATAAATGGTGATTTATATAATGAATAGGTAAAAGCAAAACAATATGTAAGAGATTCCAACCCGAAATATGCTTGAGATAATTAATATTGATGGTAAATAAGACAAACCTTAGCTTACAAAAAAACTGCGTTTTTCAGTGGCTCTTTTAGAAGCCGATGGACTGATAAGTATATAGTTTGTAAGCCAGCGAATTCCATCAGGGCTGTAGAATAAATTAGGTTGATTTATCAGCTATAAGCCGGATACATGACTGCATTTGTTTGTTTTTATTATTGATGTTATTTTTTTCTTGCATTCTACAGGAGGTCCATACATGAAAAAATTGGACAAAAAAATGAAGGAGTGTGTTTCCGCAATAAGTTAGAATAAATAGCAATAAACTTAAGACTGAAGTTTTGACAAAATCCTTTCCATAAGGAGAAATGTATTCCAATTTTTTTATACTTTTTTAGTAATAACAAAATTTATTTATTCTATTTGGGTACATAATGTGTCAAAAACTGTAGCAATTTTGTCTAATATTGCTGGTTTATACTTACTAATATTATTTGGTAATTCTAGCTTTTTATTAAATGAGGTTTTGGTAATTTGGTTACTTCCATCAAAACTTGATTTTATTGTAATTTCCAACTTACCGTGTTTATTACTTTTGCGTATTACTGGTGCAAATGGTTTGACCTGATGATTATTTCTAATATTTCTATGATCTGGTATCCCTCTGGATATAGACTTTTCTAATATTTCTTCAAGGGCAATTTGTGGCATAGATCTATAAACTTCACTTGGAGACAACATATTGCTATTGATTTTTTTATCCCATGCCCTTACTTTTCTTGCCTTAACTGAAGATTGTGCATGATACAATATGTTGTACGCTAGCATTACGAATAACATATAATCCTCATCTTTATTTGGATCATTCGTTTGAAATTTATCCATCAATAATTTTGACTTACCAAATTTAAAAAAATGCTCAATATCAAACCTTTGTCTATAGTATTCATATACTTCTTTACCACTGATTTTATCTTTTTGTTGGCCAGAAACACATAACCATAAATCTCTGTTATATTTCCTATTTCCTGATGCATCTAACACCTTAACCTGAATAAAATTCAGCGGTTTATCAGACATGATATGCTGTTTCTTGCCCTTGATTAGATAATTCTTAAATAGTGAAATACTAATTGATATGTCACCATTTTTTGTAGCCTTTACTACAGTTTCTTCTGTATCTGGAATCAGTAAATTATCAGAACTACTACAAGAAATCTTAGCTCCATAAGATCTTTTACGACCTCTTGTTTTTTGCTCCTCTATATATATTTTGTAAATACTGCGATTAATTCTTTGGCGGGTTATTGTTACCGTATTTGCTTCATTGTGCAGCGGGTGAATGAAAGATAGAGCGCTATAACCTGCATCACCTACTGTTATATTTAGAGCCTTTTGTGGTATTTGCTTAACAATTTTCATTATTTGTTTGCTACCTTTGCTATACTTATTCTCATCTGATTTTACTCTATTTATAGATATTGGTACAGACCATTTAGGCTGAGCACCGATGCAAACTACACTATATTCATAACCCGCAACTGGTCGGTTATTAGCATTCTGTCTAATATATGTACGATCAATTGCTTTCTTGGAATCTTTCTTGCTACTCACTGTAGTATCTATTTGCAGTAAGTTTTTACCCTCATTAATCAGTTTACTTATTAAGTATTTTTCTATATAGCTAACACGGAAATGTTTCTACCATAGATTAGGAAAAACTTAGGCATTGATCAATAATTTTATGTAAACAGTTTTTAAAGTTAGTCCAGCAATGTTTAATAGGATTTAGATCTGGTGAATATGTGAGTAAATACAAAAACTATGGTAAAAACCTTTTCGCGTTAGCTATATCTTCTCGAGTCTTAAAACGTTGCTCATCTCTTATATTTAATGATTCATCACGAGCACAGTAAAAATTCTCTATAGCTCTGTATACACTTGACCAACTACGCTGAAAATATTTATTAGTTGTTAATTCAACAACAGATCTTGCTTTAACGCTATCATTAGTTACTAGTGATAGTATTAATTCTAAAACCACATCTTGATTATAGGGGAAAATTTTTTATTTCTTGCAACATTTCTTGCATAATCATACACACTAAAAACCATTTTGTATTTGAGCGTATTTATATCATACTTTATAAGTTTGGTTATCTTTTTGTCAAAACTTCAGTTAAGAGGAAAGATGAAGAAAAATAAAGTAAAAATTTTCAGTGCTTCAGAAAAAACGGGGATAGTATTAGAATTAATAAAAGAGGAGTCGACACTTGGTCAGTTAGCTTCAAAATATGCAATAAGTGTTAAAACAATTCAAAATTGGAAAAAACAGTTTTTAGGTAATGCGGCATTAGCTTTTGAACCAGCTAAAGTTTTGAGTGAATATCAAGCACAAATAAATCATTTACAAGAGCAAAATGATGAACTTGCTAAAGCTCTTGGTAGAATCACAGTTGAGAGGGACTGGGCCGTGGGAAAGCTCAAAAGCTTGGATTTATCAAATAAAAAGAGTCTTGTACACTCCAAGCTAAATCAACTCTCAAAATCAAGACAGTGTGAACTATTAAAGATTAGTCGATCTACAGCCTACTATAAATCCAAGGAGATGAGTATAAATAAATTAAGTATTTTAAATAGAATAGATGAAATATATACAGATAATCCTGAATTTGGTTATCGCTATATTCATCAACAGTTACTAGAAGATGGTTTTATTGTCGGTAAAGATCGAGTACTGAAATATATGAGGATGATGGGTATAGAAGCTATTTACCCACATAAGAAAAAATCTACTTCTCGAAACGATAGTGAGCATAAGATCTATAGCTACTTACTTGATCAATATTGGACTAAATCTGGCTCAACAAAGCAAGTGTATGTGCCTAATGTGAATGAGGTTTGGAGTGGTGACATTACTTACATTAGAACTAATGGTGGCTTTATGTATATGGCAGCTATTATAGATTGGCATAGCAAGGCCATATTGAGCTATAAACTGTCAAATTCTATGGATGCATCTCTTGTAACTGATGTCTTGAAACAAGCTCTCAGTAAGTATAACGCTCCACAGATATTTAATAGTGATCAAGGTAGCCAATATACCAGTTATGACCACATAAATATTCTCAAGGAGCATGATATCCAAATTTCAATGAATGGCAAAGGTAGAAGTATTGATAATATAGTAATAGAAAGGTTTTTTAGAACTTTAAAATATAATTGTATCTTTATTAATGATTTTAACAATGTTAAAGAGTTAAAAGAGGGGATTGATCATTATCTGAATAAATATAATTATCACAGATTTCATTCAAGTATTGGTTATAAAAAGCCTATGAATGTATATCTGAATTATATGCAAAATTATCAGCAAATTGCTGCCTGATAATCGAAAAATTAGGAAAACATACTACTCATTTTTTTGTCTTGATTTTTCATGTATGGACCTCCTGTAGAATGCAAGAAAAAAATAACATCAATAATAAAAACAAACAAATGCAGTCATGTATCCGGCTTATAGCTGATAAATCAACCTAATTTATTCTACAGCCCTGATGGAATTCGCTGGCTTACAAACTATATACTTATCAGTCCATCGGCTTCTAAAAGAGCCACTGAAAAACGCAGTTTTTTTGTAAGCTAAGGTTTGTCTTATTTACCATCAATATTAATTATCTCAAGCATATTTCGGGTTGGAATCTCTTACATATTGTTTTGCTTTTACCTATTCATCAGGAGTTTCGCACTTAGCAAATAATATGCTAATCTAGAGAAAAATAGTTTTAGATAAAAATGACAAGATCAAAATGTAGCAAAGATTTATATAAATCATTCTTACAAGCAAGTAGTGTAAGATATACTAGCAAAGCATTATCTGAAGTAAGTCCATTAGATCTATCGCACGATAGTGCAAGTCGATGGTTAAAGAGTAAGGATTTTCGCCCTAGCGAAATCTATAGCAAAGTGTCAAAATATATTGATCTGGAAGATCCTTGTTTATTAGTGGGAGATGACACCTTATTGTCAAAGCAATACAGTAAGAGGATCGAGCTTGTAAATTATCAATATTCTGGGGCTGTACATGATGTTATACCTGGTATAGGAATGGTAAACTTACTGCATTACAATACTCAAATTGATCAATCTACTCCTGTAGATTATAGAATATATGATAAAGAAACTGATGGTAAAACAAAGAACGAGCATTTTTGTGATATGCTTACTTTAGCTAAAGAAAGAGGTATCAAGCCTGATGCTATAGTTATGGATGCTTGGTATAGTGGTTTGGATAATTTAAAACATATACGTAATTTAGGTTGGATATGGGTTACCAACCTAAGAAAAAATAGAAAAGTTAATCGTAATGTTAGCTTGGAAACTTTAGAGATTCCCGATGAAGGGCTAAAAATTCACCTACGTGGATACGGTTGGGTTACGGTATTTAAGTTTGTGGCAAAAAATGGTCGCATTGATTACATAACAACTAATTTAGAGAATCCTACACGTGAGCAAATAGAGAAAATTGTTAAGGCGCGTTGGTCTATAGAAGTTTATCATCGAGAATTGAAACAAACTTGTGGTATTGAATGCTGTCAGGCACGCACTGGTCGAGCTCAAAGAAATCATATTTGCCTTGCTGTATTGGCCTGGCTTGATATGAACAAAAGGAGGATAAATGAAAACATTACTTTATATCAACAAACTTGGGAAGTTATAAAAACATCAATTCAGAACAACATTAAATGGCTTCTAACTAATACACAATTTTGCTAAGTGCGAAACTCCTGTTCATTATATAAATCACCATTTATTTTACTTATAAGTGCTATGCTACACACTCTTTAGCTACAAACTTTACTCTCTACATAATCATCTCCTGATCTTAGTACAGCAAACACCACTCTTGCCAACTTATTAGCTATGGCAACTGTCGTTTTATTATGGCTACTTCGCTCAGATAAATTAAACATCCATTTCGTAAATTGGCTAAAATCTTTTTTAGATTTCTGTTCTTCCGATGTAAATCTTATCTTGGCATTTAGTACAGCTCTAGCCCCTTGAATTAATAAAGTGCGTAAGTATACATCACCTCGCTTGCTAATTCCCAGCAGCTTATCCTTCCCACCACTTGAATGTTGTCTTGGCACTAATCCTAGCCATGCCGATAATTGCCTGCCATTCTCAAAACTTGTAGCATTACCTATTGATGCTATTAAAGCAGTAGCAGTAATTAAACCAAGACCAGGTATAGCTCTTAATCGTTGATATTGAGTTAGGTTACTTGCTATCATTGTTAATCGTTTTTCTATCTCTTTTATTTTTCTGTTATTATCTAAGAATTCTTCTTTTAGTTCACTAAATGTTTGATAACTTAACTGGCTTAATTTCCCTGCATCTAAAATCTCAATTAATTTTGTGATAACCTTATTAATGCCTTGAGGAACAATAAAACCAAACTCATGTAGTAGCCCCCTAATTTCATTAGCAAGTGCTGTACGATTTTTTACCAATCTCTCTCTTACCCTATGTATTGATAAAATTTCTTGTTGCTCTATAGTTTTAATTGCAACAAATCTCATATTAGGTCTTGTCACGGCTTCACATATCGCTTCAGCATCTGCTTGATCATTTTTATTAGTTTTAACATATGGTTTGACAAATTGCGGTGCCATTAGTTTTACTTCATGCCCTAATTTAGTTATTTCTCTTGCCCAATAACTAGAACCACCACAAGCTTCCATCCCTACTAAACATTGTGGTAAATTAGCCATAAATGTCAAAACCTGATCTCTCATCAATTTTTTCTTTAATACTGTCTTGCCATTTTTATCTACACCATGAATTTGAAAAATTCTTTTTGCAATATCTATACCAATTGTAGTAACCTCCATATGGACCTCCTTAATTGTTGTTTTAATATGTTAAATATTAACCCTAGAAGATTAGCAACTGCTTTTCATTCTCTATATCAGGAGGTCCATACCATTAGTCCACTATCGTTTACAAAAAATGTCTAGAATCAGCAATGGCTATGTTATTGATTATAGACATATTATTGATAGTTTAGTACGTAAACCTGGAGCATTTGTTCAATATCAATATTATGAAGCTTTATTCCCACGTGCTATATTTCGTCAGGTATATGACCAGCTTATCTCTATATATCCATATAAAGGGCATAAAATATATCTTAAAATATTACAATTAGCAAAAATGTATGGAGAATTGAATGTAGTTACTGCATTAGAAGTGCTATTAGAAAAGAAGATTGAGCCAATAATTGATCATATTACAGATTTACTAAATAGCCAGACTCAAACTGTTTGTTCAGTAAAAATTAATCAACCAATACTGTCTGACTGAAGTTTTGACAAAAATTCTAATTTTTCTGACTAAAGTAAAAATTTATATTTAAAGTTAAATATTTAGTGCTTTGATCAGCTTAAAAGCGATATTTCTACAATTTAAAGTAAATTATTTGATATATAATACAAATTATAGATTGATACACTCGCCACTTTTTTTAATCTCTCAGGGTTTAATTCCCCGAAGCTCTGCTTCGTGATATCATATAGCTAACGCGAAAAGGTTTTTACCATAGTTTTTGTATTTACTCACATATTCACCAGATCTAAATCCTATTAAACATTGCTGGACTAACTTTAAAAACTGTTTACATAAAATTATTGATCAATGCCTAAGTTTTTCCTAATCTATGGTAGAAACATTTCCGTGTTAGCTATAAGAAACAACTAAAACTTTTTTAGATACCTCGTAGCTCTGCTGCGAGGAGCATCATTTAGAAAAATTTTAAAATAACAATAATTTAAAAAGTTATACACTTTTTAAGAAACAATAAGTTTTTTTTGTAATATAATAAATTAATATATATAATAATTATTATTAATCCCTGTTGGGTTAAATTCCCCGTGGCTTGCCACGATTATTTGAATCAAAGCAGGACGGTCCGCAGGAAAATTTGCCGTAAATACCCCGTAGGCTTGCCTCGGGGATAGGCGAATTTATTGATGAGATATATTATGTACCCACTTATTAGACTTAGAAGAAATAGAAAAGCTGCTTGGCTTCGTGATTTAGTTGCTGAAACTACTCTTAGAGTAGAAGATTTGGTATTACCTTTATTTGTTGTGGAAGGGCATAATCAGCGGCAAGAAATTAAAACTTTGCCAGATATATATCGCTTGTCTATAGATCAGGTGATAGAAACGGCAAGAAAAGCAGCGGATCTCGGTATTAAAGCTATAGCACTATTTCCCTGTATTGATCAAAGTTTAAAAAACAAGAATGGTGACGAAGCTTATAATCTAGATAATTTAATGTGCCGTACTATAAGAAGCATTAAAAATGCTGGTATCGATATTGGAATAATATGTGATGTTGCACTTGATCCTTATACTACGCACGGGCATGATGGCGTAATACATAACGGCGAAGTGGATAATGATAAATCAGTAAAAGCCTTATGCAACCAGGCTTTAACTCTTGCAAAAGCTGGTGTTGATATTGTTGCTCCTTCTGATATGATGGACGGTAGGATTATGGCTATAAGAGAATATCTTGATGAAGAAAGTTTTGTTAATGTAGGGATACTTGCTTATGCCGCAAAATATGCTTCAAGTTTTTACGGTTTATATCGTGATGCAGTCGGTAGTACTAAGAAAATTTATTTAGATAAGGCAAGTTATCAATTGGACATACGAAATATTAAAGAAGCAATGCTTGAGATTGAACATGATATAGCAGAAGGAGCTGATATGGTCATGGTTAAGCCCGGTATGATGTTTTTAGATGTTATCCGTGAAGCAGCTAATAACTTTAATACTAAAATCTTTGCTTATCAAATTACTGCGGAATATGCCATGTTAAAATTTGCAGCAAATGCCGGAGCTATAGATTTCGAAAAAGGTTTATTAGAATCATTCATTAGTTTTAAAAGAGCAGGGGCAAGCGGCATATTTACTTATGCAGCTCTTGAAGCAGCTGAACTATACCTTTAATATTTCAAGATTTGGCAAGCCAAATTGTGGGATTTGTCTTTGCTCACGTAGTGTATCTACGTTCCGCAGACTCACCGCTTATTTGACTTACCAACTTTTGAAGTATCTGCGGTATACTTAAGAAATAAAATGATGCTCCTCGCAGCAGAGCTACGAGGTATCTATCCAAAAAGCTTTAACTGTTTTTGTTGAAATGCTTTATACTGAAGTTTTGACAAAAATTCTAATTTTTCTGACTAAAGTAAAAATTTATATTTAAAGTTAAATATTTAGTGCCTTTATCAGCTTAAAAGCGATATTTCTACAATTTAAAGTAAATTATTTGATATATAATACAAATTATAGATTAATACACTCGCCACTTTTTTTAATCCCTGTTGGGTTAAATTCCCCGTGGCTTGCCACGATTATTTGAATCAAAGCAGGACGGTCCGCAGGAAAATTTGCCGTAAATACCCCGTAGGCTTGCCTCGGGGATAGGCAAATTTAGTTCTGCGAATTTATTAACAATTTTTTGTCAAAACTTCAGATTAATAGATAGTTTAGCTAAAAATGATAATATACCCATTAATTGGTGGTATCCTGATGGAATCCCTTTTGAATCTAGTAAATACTGTAAATTATTAGGAGAAGACTTTTATGCTTAAAAAACTATACAAATGAAAAAATAACTCTGGAAATTCTTTTAATTAACTGATATAAAATAGTTCTGCATAAATGGAGAGATGGCCGAGTGGCCGAAGGCGGCGGTTTGCTAAACCGTTATACGGGTCATACCGTATCGAGGGTTCGAATCCCTCTCTCTCCGCCAACTTAGCTATTTATTATAATGCTCAGTATATTTGTCTAGCAAAGCATAAAATGCTTTCTGAAGCAAAATAAGAATATACAAATACTATTTGAATTGTCTGGTATATTCTAAAGTGCTTAAACCTCAACAATTAGAGTAGTCTTTATTCTTAAGCAAAACAGCTACAGAAGTAGTTATTAGCTCTGCCTAAAATACTTTCTAGGCTCTGTTTCATCAATTGTGTAAATTTCGTGAGCCATTAAATCCCACCATCAAATTTGATCATAAAATGAGCCATAGCTTCATTCCAATTGGGGATAGGCATAGACCATTTTTTGGTAATATAATCAATTGTCAGATATAAAACCTTAAATACTGCGTCATCATTTGGAAAGATGCGTTTATTCTTAGTAACTTTTCTCAATTGAGTCTTTTGCAATGATTGTGACTAACGAATATTAGAATTACCCTCAACGAACATTAAAATTACCTATAAAAAAGAAGTAACTATGGACAGTAAAATCGAATAAAAATTTATTTTTAAATATTTAAATATTATTCGAGAATTACTGATGACATGTACAAAGAACCAAGTAGGTATTTTAATGCAAAAGATCAAAAAATATAATCAGATAATTTCTGCTGCAAAAGCAGGTATGAGTGTAAAAACGGCACGTAAGTATTTACGTATTAATAAGTATCCAAGCGAATTACGCACAATACGTAAATATAGGACACGTAAGGATCCATTTGTGAAGCACTGGGATGAAATAGAATCAATGCTAGAATCAGCACCGGAGTTGCAAGCAACTACCATATTAGCATATTTGACAGAAAAGTATCATGGGAATTATAATGGGAAGCAATTACGCTGTTTGCAGAAAAGGTTGAAACAATGGAGAGCTGCACATGGTAAGGATAAGACAGTAATCTTTTTACAAAATATTCTTCCTGGCAAACAGAGTCAGTCTGATTAGACCAATATGAATCAATTGGGTATTTGTATTGGTGGGCAACCATATCCTCACTTACTATTTCATTTTATGTTGCCTTATTCATGTTGGGAAACTTTTAGCATATGCCATAGTGAAAGTTTTGATACATTAGCATCAGGGTTTGAAAAAGCTGTATGGGAGTTAGGTGGAGTTTTACCAGAGCATCGTACAGATAATTTAAGGGCAGCTACCAAGCAATGTGGTAATAGTAGACAATTTACAGAAAGATGGCAAGAATTGCTTGGTTATTACAATGTTGCACCATCGCGAAATAATCCAGGCGTCAGTCATGAAAATGGTTCTGTTGAAAAAAGTCATGATACATTTAAGCAAGCAGTGAATCAACATCTGCTATTACGTGGATCACGTAATTTTGTTGATTTAAAAGCTTATGAATTATTCCTTACACAAATTAAAGAAAAGCGAAATAGCTGTAGAAAAGAAAAATTAGCTGAAGAATTAGTTCATTTCAAAGAGTTACCAATCAGGAAATGGAATGCACCTACAATATTATCAGTACGTGTTAATCCAAGCAGTACAGTTAGTATTTTATCTGTAGCTTATTCTGTGCCTAGTCGCTTAATACTGAAGTTTTGACAAAAAGATAACCAAACTTATAAAGTATGACAGGAGTTTCGCACTTAGCAAATAATATGCTAATCTAGAGAAAAATAGTTTTAGATAAAAATGACAAGATCAAAATGTAGCAAAGATTTATATAAATCATTCTTACAAGCAAGTAGTGTAAGATATACTAGCAAAGCATTATCTGAAGTAAGTCCATTAGATCTATCGCACGATAGTGCAAGTCGATGGTTAAAGAGTAAGGATTTTCGCCCTAGCGAAATCTATAGCAAAGTGTCAAAATATATTGATCTGGAAGATCCTTGTTTATTAGTGGGAGATGACACCTTATTGTCAAAGCAATACAGTAAGAGGATCGAGCTTGTAAATTATCAATATTCTGGGGCTGTACATGATGTTATACCTGGTATAGGAATGGTAAACTTACTGCATTACAATACTCAAATTGATCAATCTACTCCTGTAGATTATAGAATATATGATAAAGAAACTGATGGTAAAACAAAGAACGAGCATTTTTGTGATATGCTTACTTTAGCTAAAGAAAGAGGTATCAAGCCTGATGCTATAGTTATGGATGCTTGGTATAGTGGTTTGGATAATTTAAAACATATACGTAATTTAGGTTGGATATGGGTTACCAACCTAAGAAAAAATAGAAAAGTTAATCGTAATGTTAGCTTGGAAACTTTAGAGATTCCCGATGAAGGGCTAAAAATTCACCTACGTGGATACGGTTGGGTTACGGTATTTAAGTTTGTGGCAAAAAATGGTCGCATTGATTACATAACAACTAATTTAGAGAATCCTACACGTGAGCAAATAGAGAAAATTGTTAAGGCGCGTTGGTCTATAGAAGTTTATCATCGAGAATTGAAACAAACTTGTGGTATTGAATGCTGTCAGGCACGCACGGGTCGAGCTCAAAGAAATCATATTTGCCTTGCTGTATTGGCCTGGCTTGATATGAACAAAAGGAGGATAAATGAAAACATTACTTTATATCAACAAACTTGGGAAGTTATAAAAACATCAATTCAGAACAACATTAAATGGCTTCTAACTAATACACAATTTTGCTAAGTGCGAAACTCCTGTATGATATAAATACGCTCAAATACAAAATGGTTTTTAGTGTGTATGATTATGCAAGAAATGTTGCAAGAAATAAAAAATTTTCCCCTATAATCAAGATGTGGTTTTAGAATTAATACTATCACTAGTAACTAATGATAGCGTTAAAGCAAGATCTGTTGTTGAATTAACAACTAATAGATATTTTCAGCGTAGTTGGTCAAGTGTATACAGAGCTATAGAGAATTTTTACTGTGCTCGTGATGAATCATTAAATATAAGAGATGAGCAACGTTTTAAGACTCGAGAAGATATAGAAAAATACTTAATAAGTAAACTGATTAATGAGGGTAAAAACTTACTGCAAATAGATACTACAGTGAGTAGCAAGAAAGATTCCAAGAAAGCAATTGATCGTACATATATTAGACAGAATGCTAATAACCGACCAGTTGCGGGTTATGAATATAGTGTAGTTTGCATCGGTGCTCAGCCTAAATGGTCTGTACCAATATCTATAAATAGAGTAAAATCAGATGAGAATAAGTATAGCAAAGGTAGCAAACAAATAATGAAAATTGTTAAGCAAATACCACAAAAGGCTCTAAATATAACAGTAGGTGATGCAGGTTATAGCGCTCTATCTTTCATTCACCCGCTGCACAATGAAGCAAATACGGTAACAATAACCCGCCAAAGAATTAATCGCAGTATTTACAAAATATATATAGAGGAGCAAAAAACAAGAGGTCGTAAAAGATCTTATGGAGCTAAGATTTCTTGTAGTAGTTCTGATAATTTACTGATTCCAGATACAGAAGAAACTGTAGTAAAGGCTACAAAAAATGGTGACATATCAATTAGTATTTCACTATTTAAGAATTATCTAATCAAGGGCAAGAAACAGCATATCATGTCTGATAAACCGCTGAATTTTATTCAGGTTAAGGTGTTAGATGCATCAGGAAATAGGAAATATAACAGAGATTTATGGTTATGTGTTTCTGGCCAACAAAAAGATAAAATCAGTGGTAAAGAAGTATATGAATACTATAGACAAAGGTTTGATATTGAGCATTTTTTTAAATTTGGTAAGTCAAAATTATTGATGGATAAATTTCAAACGAATGATCCAAATAAAGATGAGGATTATATGTTATTCGTAATGCTAGCGTACAACATATTGTATCATGCACAATCTTCAGTTAAGGCAAGAAAAGTAAGGGCATGGGATAAAAAAATCAATAGCAATATGTTGTCTCCAAGTGAAGTTTATAGATCTATGCCACAAATTGCCCTTGAAGAAATATTAGAAAAGTCTATATCCAGAGGGATACCAGATCATAGAAATATTAGAAATAATCATCAGGTCAAACCATTTGCACCAGTAATACGCAAAAGTAATAAACACGGTAAGTTGGAAATTACAATAAAATCAAGTTTTGATGGAAGTAACCAAATTACCAAAACCTCATTTAATAAAAAGCTAGAATTACCAAATAATATTAGTAAGTATAAACCAGCAATATTAGACAAAATTGCTACAGTTTTTGACACATTATGTACCCAAATAGAATAAATAAATTTTGTTATTACTAAAAAAGTATAAAAAAATTGGAATACATTTCTCCTTATGGAAAGGATTTTGTCAAAACTTCAGTTAATAGGTTATACTTTAAAAGCTTATATTTATTCTGAAGAAATAGAGCTTTACTATGGTAACAAATGTTTACAAAAAATGTCTAGAATCAGCAATGGCTATGTTATTGATTATAGACATATTATTGATAGTTTAGTACGTAAACCTGGAGCATTTGTTCAATATCAATATTATGAAGCTTTATTCCCACGTGCTATATTTCGTCAGGTATATGACCAGCTTATCTCTATATATCCATATAAAGGGCATAAAATATATCTTAAAATATTACAATTAGCAAAAATGTATGGAGAATTGAATGTAGTTACTGCATTAGAAGTGCTATTAGAAAAGAAGATTGAGCCAATAATTGATCATATTACAGATTTACTAAATAGCCAGACTCAAACTGTTTGTTCAGTAAAAATTAATCAACCAATACTGTCTGAATATGATCAATTACATTGCTTTAAAACAATGGAGGTTGCATGAGTAAACAGATAATAACTCCGCAACCGCTAAATAATTTACTCAAGAACCTTTGCTTACCTACTTTTGCATCGTGCTATAAATCAGTTGCAGAAAGCTTTGAGCAAGAAAAGAAAACATATATAGATTATCTACAGGAGTTAGCCATACGTGAGTTAGAACATAGACAACAACAACGTATTGCCAGATTGCTGAAGCAAGCAAAACTCTCTCGAGATAAGTTATTAAGCAACTTTGATATTAAGCGTATCCCAGGATTATCGCCAACTAAGATCCAATATCTTGCACAAGGAGAATTTATGGATCGCTATGAAAATATACTTATTTTTGGTAATCCTGGCACTGGCAAAAGTCATCTTAGTATAGGTTTAGCACGTGAGTGGTGTCTTGCTGGTAGACGTGTATTATATACAACAGCAGCTAATTTGGTTCAACAATTACTAGAAGCAAAGCTTAGTTTAAAACTTAAGCAAATTATTAAAAAATTCGATTATTTTGAAATATTGATAATTGATGATATATCATATGTACCATATAATCGTGAAGAAACTGATGTTTTATTTACCTTATTAGCTGAACGTTATGAAATGCGTAGTGTATTAATTACTAGCAATTTAGTTTTTGCAAAATGGAATACTATTTTTAAAGATGAAATGACTACGTCAGCAGTTATTGACAGATTGGTTCACCATTCTTCAATTCTTGAACTCAATACTGAAAGTTATAGAATCGCTACAGCTAAAGGCAAAAAATTAACTATAAAATCGGAGGATAATAATGTAACACTTTAGACAATATTTTTTACTCAAAAATGGGTAATTTTAATATTCGTCATGGGTAATTCTAATGTTCGTTCATCACCTAACAAACCTGCTATATCTCAAAATTAGCTAATCCAGAATGCAGGTTATGAGGATGATGGGTATAGAAGCTATTTACCCACATAAGAAAAAATCTACTTCTCGAAACGATAGTGAGCATAAGATCTATAGCTACTTACTTGATCAATATTGGACTAAATCTGGCTCAACAAAGCAAGTGTATGTGCCTAATGTGAATGAGGTTTGGAGTGGTGACATTACTTACATTAGAACTAATGGTGGCTTTATGTATATGGCAGCTATTATAGATTGGCATAGCAAGGCCATATTGAGCTATAAACTGTCAAATTCTATGGATGCATCTCTTGTAACTGATGTCTTGAAACAAGCTCTCAGTAAGTATAACGCTCCACAGATATTTAATTCTCTCAGGGTTTAATTCCCCGAAGCTCTGCTTCGTGATATACTACTTGAATGGAAGAAAGCAGTTATATACATAAGAGTCATAATGTCACAGTACTAATATATCATTTAGTAACGCCGGCAAAGTATAGAAGAGTAATATTCAATCAAGAACTAGATGATTATTTGTGTAAAATTTGTGAGCACATAGAAGATCGTTATGAAATTAGATTTTTAGAAATAGGAGTAGATAAAGATCACGTACATTTTTTATTACAGTCAATACCAATGTATAGCCCAACAAAAATAACTCAAATCATAAAAAGTATTACTTCTAAGAAAATGTTTGAGAAATATCCAAATCTTAAAGAAAAATTATGGGGAAGTGAGTTTTGGAGTAAAGGATATTTTATGAGCACAGTAGGTAAACATGGTGATGAGCAGAAATTACGTAATTATGTACAGAATCAAGGTTCAGGCAAACCTTCTTATAAAGCATTTCAACAAAAACAGTTAAAGCTTTTTGGATAGATACCTCGTAGCTCTGCTGCGAGGAGCATCATAAAGCAGAGATTATAGCTGTTAAAATAACAAAAGCAAATAGAGCTGATTTATCTGTTCTTGAATCTATAACTCAGAAGATAACAGGTAAGGTATTTGGTGATAAAGCATATATTTGTAAAGAGTTATGGTTTAAACTCTATTCTAGAAATTTAAGAATGATAACTAATATTCGCAAGGATATGAAGAATTATTTAGTCTATCCGCCAAAAACACTTCAAATCCTGATCATTTGTAATGGGATAGAGTTTTGACAACAAATTGCTAAGATTTTCAATAAAAATTAATAAGTTATGTTAATTTTTACTGATACATTTCTGTGTTGGTCTAATTTTGATATGGAGCTATTGTTAACGATTTTTTATCGTTCATCTAGTTTTTGCATGATGATATTTTTGATTTATGTGGAGTTAGACACGATTTGTAAATGATTTGCAATGCATCGTAAATTCAAACCAATAGCAGAGATTATTGGATTGATAATATCTCCTATCATACCTTTCAAGAAGTTTCTACCCATCCGACCATATTGCTTTAAGTGACCTATTATTGGTTCTATGGCACTGCGTCTCTTGATCATAGACTTGTCCTCTTGTAACAACTTCTTCCGCGTTTTTGGGGTATATACCTTACTCTTCTCCTTTACATTGCTACCACTATACCCAAGATCAACAAATGATTTCTTTATCTTGATTCCAGTGACACTCTCTACTGCTTCAAAGCTCTGATGCAATGTATGACCATCATAAGGATTATTATGAAACGATTTTGCGGATAAAACAAAATTTCTACGACCACTTACTACTACCGCTACTTTATTGCCAAACTCATATGGCTTGTTGCGTTTTCCCTTTCCTATACACTCTACTTCAGGGGCATGAAAACTATATAATACTTTGTTATCTTCTTTATATTGCTTTTTAGCTTCTCTTTTTAAAACAGATTGGTTATGTATTTGTTTTATTTTTTGCAATACTTCTTGATTTTTGAGAGACAAGTTTAATTGCTTATTTTTGATCTCACGCTCACATACTCTAATCAAACGACCCAGTAATATTTTTAAATGCTTCATTATTTTCCAACGCTTCTTGGCTTTACTATGTTCTTTATATTTCCATAGCTTTACTATATCGCGTTTATAGGTTCTAGCGTATGTTTCATTCAAATGTATACCCAAACTGTTGCAAAGCTTTACTATGCTAAGCCTAGCTTTATCCATTAAATAAACATCGTGTGGGTGTTTGATATTCTTAATTTGTACAGTCGTATCAGCGATGATTAATTCCAAATCTTTTTTTTTAATTGTGTTAGTTTTTATCCCAACCCTGATCAACTCCGATAATATCTCATTATATCCAGCTTCACCTAATACACTACGAAACCGTCGTATACTAGTTTCCGAGATAGCTATGTCTTTTTCTATATATTCCCACCCGCAGAAATACTGCCAATACATATTCTCTTTTAGCTCTTCCTCTGATAATGAATCTGAAAAATTATACATTGCTTGTAGCATCGTTATGCCAAGCATCACTCTATGACATTTTCTATTTCTACCAAATTTCTTAATACAAACATTTTTTGATAACCACTCTTCGAGCCTAGACCAATTTATTAATTCTCTTAATTTATATAGCTTATTATTTGGGTTTAATTCTTCTTTTAATTTATAACCAAACAGTTTCCCTTGTTCTTGCGATTTGATAATGTTGTCTATTGGCATTGACTGAAATCCATAAGGTTTATGACCATATTTTATCATTTTCTTACGGATTGTTGTATTACTTCTTGTCTTAAAACCATATTATCTATAAGGCTTGTAGAGTGTAGAAGTCAAGATTTGATCTTACAGACACTATAAATTTCGTACCTGATTGTCAGTTAAATTTTGACTGTCAGATACATATTCAAGATACAAGATTTCATTATTCTTTTCAACAGCTAATTTCTTACTATCCTTAAAAGTTTGCATAGGAGTTTTACCATAACAATATTTACCAGAATGAGGTCTTTCATTATTGAAATACTCTAGCCAGATATCAAGATCTAATTGTAGGTCATCAAGATTTGTATAAATCTTTTTCCGCATAGCTGTATCAAAGAATTCTTGTTTCATTGTTTTATTAAAACGCTCACACATACCGTTTGTTTGAGGAGAATATGCTTTAGTAGTAGTATGCTCTATACCTTCGATACTTAGAAATAATTCAAAAGCATGATGCTCTATATTCCCCTTATATTCTGACCCACGATCTGTAAGAATACGAAGTATTGGTATCCCTTGAGTCTCATACCATGGTAACACTCGGTCATTAAGCATATCAGCAGCAGTTAAAGCTGTTTTATCAGTATATAGTTTAACATCAGCTACTCTGCTGTAGCTATCAATAAATACCTGAGAATAAACCTTACCTATACCCTTAAAGTTGCCTACATAATATGTATCTTGGCATCCTAGATACCCTGGATGCTGTGTCTCAATTTCTCCATGAGCTTCTTTTTCATTACGACGCTTCTCTAGCACTTGTAATTGTGCCTCAGTAAGCACAATACCATCTTGAGCCATTTTTGCTTCTAATGCTTTAAGTCTTTTACTGATGTTGTTTAAATCATTACGTAACCAAATTGATCTTACTCCCCCAGGTGATACAAGTACACCAGTTTTTTTAAGCTCATTTGATACTCTTAGCTGACCATATGCTGGATATTCTATTGCCATATCTAGTACTGCTTTCTCTACAGCAGGATCAACTCTATTCGCTATTATTGGCTTTCTTCGACTAATTTCATACAACGCTTCTTCGCCACCAGTTTCATACAGTTCTTTAAATCTGTAATAACTATCTCTACTATATCCCATCGCTTTACATGCTGATGATATACTACCAAGGCTCTTAGCTAATTCAAGTAAACCTAATTTTGGTTTTATTATTTTTTGATTTAAGTTCATTCTTTATCTCCATTTAATAATTAATTTATTTTACTAAATGTAAGATATAATCTCAACTATTACAGATAAAGCTATGTTACGTAAACGATCATTAATTGAATCAGTATTTAATATACTAAAGGCTCTGTCTCATCAATTGTGTAAATTTCGTGAACCATTAAATTCTACCATCAAATTTGATCATAAAATGAGCCATAGCTTCATTCCAATTGGGGATAGGCATAGACCATTTTTTGGCTCTGTCTCATCAATTGTGTAAATTTCGTGAACCATTAAATTCTACCATCAAATTTGATCATAAAATGAGCCATAGCTCCATTTCAATTGGGGATAGGCATAGACCATTTTTTGGTAATATAATCAATTGTCAGATATAAAACCTTAAATACTGCGTCATCATTTGGAAAGATGCGTTTATTCTTAGTAACTTTTCTCAATTGGCTATTCAGCGATTCTATCGCATTTGTAGTGTAAATAATCTTACGAATCTCCTTTGGATATTGCAAGAAAATTATCAAATTATCCCAATTATTATACCAAGATTTAGCTATATGCGGATATTGCTTACTCCATTTTTGATCAAATGACTCAAGAGCTAATTCTGCTTCTTTTTCAGTAGCAGAAGTATAGATTAGTTTCAAATCCGCTGCTAATTGCTTTCTATCTTTATATGATACATATTTGAGGCTATTCCTGATCTGCTGGACAATACAAATTTGATGTTCAGTTTTCGGATATACTGATGCAATAGCATCAGACATACCAGTTAGATTATCACTACAAGCAATTAAGATATCTTTTACTCCTCGATTCTTCATTTCAGTAAAATTACCAAGCCAAAATTTAGCTCCTTCATTCTCACTTATCCATAAGCCTAAAATATCCTTTCTGCCAGATAAATCTATTCCTAAAGCTACATATACTGATTTAATAAATTCGCAGAACTAAATTTGCCTATCCCCGAGGCAAGCCTACGGGGTATTTACGGCAAATTTTCCTGCGGACCGTCCTGCTTTGATTCAAATAATCGTGGCAAGCCACGGGGAATTTAACCCAACAGAGATTAATCCATTCTGACTTAGTACTGTTTTTAAATCTACTCCGCCTTTTATCAGCAAATCTATTGCTTCATTTATTTTTTTATTCTTCTCTATTTGTATTTCTGTTACCTATATTTTTAATTACTTCTAATATAGGCTCAACAAAAATTTACACAATCATTGCAAAAGACTCGAACCTAGAGCATACAAGGCATAGATCTCCTGTTAATTTCTTGGTGCATATTCTAGCTTGTGTTACTTCTTATGCTATCACTCAATCTCGTATAAAACTTGATGCTTTAGCTCCAGAACAACTGCTCTTATCCTAAATTGGCGTTCTCAAGGAGCATGATATCCAAATTTCAATGAATGGCAAAGGTAGAAGTATTGATAATATAGTAATAGAAAGGTTTTTTAGAACTTTAAAATATAATTGTATCTTTGTATAATAATTGGGATAATTTGATAATTTTCTTGCAATATCCAAAGGAGATTCGTAAGATTATTTACACTACAAATGCGATAGAATCGCTGAATAGCCAATTGAGAAAAGTTACTAAGAATAAACGCATCTTTCCAAATGATGACGCAGTATTTAAGGTTTTATATCTGACAATTGATTATATTACCATTACACAATTGATGGAAACAGCGCCAATTTGATGGTAGAGATGAAACAGAGCCCTTGTATCTTGAATATGTATCTGACAGTCAAAATTTAACTGACAATCAGGTGCGAAATTTATAGTGTCTGTAAGATCAAATCTTGACTTCTACACATAAATATGCATTCGTAGCTCAGCTGGATAGAGTATTGCCCTCCGAAGGCAAAGGTCGTTGGTTCGAATCCAATCGAATGCACCAATAGGATGGTCATAGGTTTGATAAATTCTTATTATCTCCAAAGCTCCTTATACTGATTGTGATTTCCGTTATTGCTTCTATTATTTGCATTGGCACGCTTAATGCTTGGGTACTAACTAACTAGTGGGCAGATTGCTTTAGGGCTTGCCGAAGATGGTTTATTACCGAAATATAGCTTATTTCACTAAGGTCCTTACATCTGAAGTTTTGGCTCTGTCTCATCAATTGTGTAAATTTCGTGAACCATTAAATTCTACCATCAAATTTGATCATAAAATGAGCCATAGCTCCATTTCAATTGGGGATAGGCATAGACCATTTTTTGGTAATATAATCAATTGTCAGATATAAAACCTTAAATACTGCGTCATCATTTGGAAAGATGCGTTTATTCTTAGTAACTTTTCTCAATTGGCTATTCAGCGATTCTATCGCATTTGTAGTGTAAATAATCTTACGAATCTCCTTTGGATATTGCAAGAAAATTATCAAATTATCCCAATTATTATACCAAGATTTAGCTATATGCGGATATTGCTTACTCCATTTTTGATCAAATGACTCAAGAGCTAATTCTGCTTCTTTTTCAGTAGCAGAAGTATAGATTAGTTTCAAATCCGCTGCTAATTGCTTTCTATCTTTATATGATACATATTTGAGGCTATTCCTGATCTGCTGGACAATACAAATTTGATGTTCAGTTTTCGGATATACTGATGCAATAGCATCAGACATACCAGTTAGATTATCACTACAAGCAATTAAGATATCTTTTACTCCTCGATTCTTCATTTCAGTAAAATTACCAAGCCAAAATTTAGCTCCTTCATTCTCACTTATCCATAAGCCTAAAATATCCTTTCTGCCAGATAAATCTATTCCTAAAGCTACATATACTGATTTAATAAATTCGCAGAACTAAATTTGCCTATCCCCGAGGCAAGCCTACGGGGTATTTACGGCAAATTTTCCTGCGGACCGTCCTGCTTTGATTCAAATAATCGTGGCAAGCCACGGGGAATTTAACCCAACAGAGATTAATCCATTCTGACTTAGTACTGTTTTTAAATCTACTCCGCCTTTTATCAGCAAATCTATTGCTTCATTTATTTTTTTATTCTTCTCTATTTGTATTTCTGTTACCTATATTTTTAATTACTTCTAATATAGGCTCAACAAAAATTTACACAATCATTGCAAAAGACTCGAACCTAGAGCATACAAGGCATAGATCTCCTGTTAATTTCTTGGTGCATATTCTAGCTTGTGTTACTTCTTATGCTATCACTCAATCTCGTATAAAACTTGATGCTTTAGCTCCAGAACAACTGCTCTTATCCTAAATTGGCGTTCTCAAGGAGCATGATATCCAAATTTCAATGAATGGCAAAGGTAGAAGTATTGATAATATAGTAATAGAAAGGTTTTTTAGAACTTTAAAATATAATTGTATCTTTGTATAATAATTGGGATAATTTGATAATTTTCTTGCAATATCCAAAGGAGATTCGTAAGATTATTTACACTACAAATGCGATAGAATCGCTGAATAGCCAATTGAGAAAAGTTACTAAGAATAAACGCATCTTTCCAAATGATGACGCAGTATTTAAGGTTTTATATCTGACAATTGATTATATTACCATTACACAATTGATGGAAACAGCGCCAATTTGATGGTAGAGATGAAACAGAGCCCTTGTATCTTGAATATGTATCTGACAGTCAAAATTTAACTGACAATCAGGTGCGAAATTTATAGTGTCTGTAAGATCAAATCTTGACTTCTACACATAAATATGCATTCGTAGCTCAGCTGGATAGAGTATTGCCCTCCGAAGGCAAAGGTCGTTGGTTCGAATCCAATCGAATGCACCAATAGGATGGTCATAGGTTTGATAAATTCTTATTATCTCCAAAGCTCCTTATACTGATTGTGATTTCCGTTATTGCTTCTATTATTTGCATTGGCACGCTTAATGCTTGGGTACTAACTAACTAGTGGGCAGATTGCTTTAGGGCTTGCCGAAGATGGTTTATTACCGAAATATAGCTTATTTCACTAAGGTCCTTACATCTGAAGTTTTGGCTCTGTCTCATCAATTGTGTAAATTTCGTGAACCATTAAATTCTACCATCAAATTTGATCATAAAATGAGCCATAGCTTCATTCCAATTGGGGATAGGCATAGACCATTTTTTGGTAATATAATCAATTGTCAGATATAAAACCTTAAATACTGCGTCATCATTTGGAAAGATGCGTTTATTCTTAGTAACTTTTCTCAATTGGCTATTCAGCGATTCTATCGCATTTGTAGTGTAAATAATCTTACGAATCTCCTTTGGATATTGCAAGAAAATTATCAAATTATCCCAATTATTATACCAAGATTTAGCTATATGCGGATATTGCTTACTCCATTTTTGATCAAATGACTCAAGAGCTAATTCTGCTTCTTTTTCAGTAGCAGAAGTATAGATTAGTTTCAAATCCGCTGCTAATTGCTTTCTATCTTTATATGATACATATTTGAGGCTATTCCTGATCTGCTGGACAATACAAATTTGATGTTCAGTTTTCGGATATACTGATGCAATAGCATCAGACATACCAGTTAGATTATCACTACAAGCGAGTCTTTTGCAATGATTGTGTAAATTTTTGTTGAGCCTATATTAGAAGTAATTAAAAATATAGGTAACAGAAATGCAAATAGAGAAGAATAAAAAAATAAATGAAGCAATAGATTTGCTGATAGAAGGCGGAGTAGATTTAAAAACAGTACTAAGTCAGAATGGATTAATTAAGGAATTAACCAAGGGTATTTTAGAGCGAGCACTGCATGCTGAGATGTCAGAACATTTAGGTTATAGCAAGTATGATAGAGCTGAAACTGAGAATGCGAGGAATGGTAGTTTTAGTAAGAATCTGATTAGTGAGAATGGTACTATAGAGATAAATGTTCCAAGAGACAGACAAGGTAAATTTGAACCTATAATAGTCTCAAAGAAACAAACAAGAATAGATGGCTTAGACCAAAAGATAATATCCTTTATATGCGAAGGGTATGAGTGTGTCTGATATTAAAACACGGAAAGTTCTATAATTAATTAAGCCAGATATAATCAATTTTTAATCTCTCAGGGTTTAATTCCCCGAAGCTCTGCTTCGTGATATCATAAGAAACAACTAAAACTTTTTTAGATACCTCGTAGCTCTGCTGCGAGGAGCATCATTTAAATATAGATATATCATGGCTCATTTAACGATAGATGAAAGATTTAAAATATACGAAATGAATAAGAGTGGTTATAGCTCGCGATATATAGGGACAAAGATTGGCCGTGATAAAAGCACTATATGTTATGAACTCAAGAGAATGAGGCATAATTATAGACCAGATAGGGCTAACACACTTGCTTGCAGTTTAAGGCAAGGTAAGAGAAAAAGAAAATTAGATATTGATAATAATTTACGAGCAGAAATAATAAAGCAGTTAACACAGGGTATTTCACCAGATATAATTTCAGGTAGACGTAAACTATCACGAGATACTGTCAATATTTCTACAGAGAGTATATACCAGTTTATTTATACATCTCCTATAGCACAAAGGCAAAAATTATATTTATCTTTAGCAAGAAAAAGGAAAAATAGGTTGCATCATGGTACAAGAATCAGAAACAAAAGAATTACAATACCAAATCGAGTTTCCATTACTGAAAGACCAGAGATAAATAGAAAGATAGCAGCAATAGGTCATTTAGAAGGTGATTTAACTTTTAACAAAGGTAATCAAAGTCGTAATATAGGCGCTCTTGTGGATATCAGAACACAAAAAGTGTTTCTCACTTTAAACCGTTCAAAAAGAACACAAGATGTGATTGGTAACATGAATAAAAAACTTAAACAATTGTCGCATATAATCAAAAGCATAACGTTAGATAATGGCAAAGAATTTACCAATCATGAACAACTATTGCCAAAATCTGAACGAAAAGTATATTTTTGCAATCCTTATTCTCCATGGCAAAAACCATTGATAGAGAAGATTAACTCAATGGTGCACAGAGTATACTCTAAATCTTTAGATATAAAAAAATTAACAATAAAGCAATTACAAGAAATTGAGGATTTTTTAAATAATTTACCAAGAAAAGTGCTCGGTTATAAAACACCCAATGAGGTATGGGAAGAAAATATAAATCTGGCTTAATTAATACTGGAATTTACCCACAATTGCAAGAATTATATGGAGCTGAGATCAGTGAGAGCCTAATCAGCAGGATTACAGATGAAGTAATAGATGAGGTCAAGATTTGGCAGAGTAGACCTCTTGAATCAGTATACCCTATAGTATATTTTGACTGTTTAGTAGTGAAAGTGAGACAAGATAAACTTATTATTAATAAATCAGTATATGTAGCTTTAGGAATAGATTTATCTGGCAGAAAGGATATTTTAGGCTTATGGATAAGTGAGAATGAAGGAGCTAAATTTTGGCTTGGTCATTTTACTGAAATGAAGAATCGAGGAGTAAAAGATATCTTAATTGCTTGTAGTGATAATCTAACTGGTATGTCTGATGCTATTGCATCAGTATATCCGAAAACTGAACATCAAATTTGTATTGTCCACCAGATCAGGAATAGCCTCAAATATGTATCATATAAAGATAGAAAGCAATTAGCAGCGGATTTGAAACTAATCTATACTTCTGCTACTGAAAAAGAAGCAGAATTAGCTCTTGAGTCATTTGATCAAAAATGGAGTAAGCAATATCCGCATATAGCTAAATCTTGGTATAATAATTGGGATAATTTGATAATTTTCTTGCAATATCCAAAGGAGATTCGTAAGATTATTTACACTACAAATGCGATAGAATCGCTGAATAGCCAATTGAGAAAAGTTACTAAGAATAAACGCATCTTTCCAAATGATGACGCAGTATTTAAGGTTTTATATCTGACAATTGATTATATTACCAAAAAATGGTCTATGCCTATCCCCAATTGGAATGAAGCTATGGCTCATTTTATGATCAAATTTGATGGTAGAATTTAATGGTTCACGAAATTTACACAATTGATGAGACAGAGCCCTACAAGCAATTAAGATATCTTTTACTCCTCGATTCTTCATTTCAGTAAAATTACCAAGCCAAAATTTAGCTCCTTCATTCTCACTTATCCATAAGCCTAAAATATCCTTTCTGCCAGATAAATCTATTCCTAAAGCTACATATACTGATTTATTAATCTCTCAGGGTTTAATTCCCCGAAGCTCTGCTTCGTGATATCATAAGAAACAACTAAAACTTTTTTAGATACCTCGTAGCTCTGCTGCGAGGAGCATCATTAATAAGTTTATCTTGTCTTACTTTCACTACTAAACAGTCAAAATATACTATAGGGTATACTGATTCAAGAGGTCTACTCTGCCAAATCTTGACCTCATCTATTACTTCATCTGTAATCCTGCTGATTAGGCTCTCACTGATCTCAGCTCCATATAATTCTTGCAATTGTGTTTTAATATCAGACACACTCATACCCTTCGCATATAAGGATATTATCTTTTGGTCTAAGCCATCTATTCTTGTTTGTTTCTTTGAGACTATTATAGGTTCAAATTTACCTTGTCTGTCTCTTGGAACATTTAGCTCTATAGTACCATTCTCACTAATCAGATTCTTACTAAAACCTCGCATTCTCAGTTTCAGCTCTATCATACTTGCTATAACCTAAATGTTCTGACATCTCAGCATGCAGTGCTCGCTCTAAAATACCCTTGGTTAATTCCTTAATTAATCCATTCTGACTTAGTACTGTTTTTAAATCTACTCCACCTTCTATCAGCAAATCTATTGCTTCATTTATTTTTTTATTCTTCTCTATTTGCATTTCTGTTACCTATATTTTTAATCTCTCAGGGTTTAATTCCCCGAAGCTCTGCTTCGTGATATCATAAGAAACAACTAAAACTTTTTTAGATACCTCGCAGCAGAGCTACGAGGTATCTATCCAAAAAGCTTTAACTGTTTTTGTTGAAATGCTTTATAAGAAGGTTTGCCTGAACCTTGATTCTGTACATAATTACGTAATTTCTGCTCATCACCATGTTTACCTACTGTGCTCATAAAATATCCTTTACTCCAAAACTCACTTCCCCATAATTTTTCTTTAAGATTTGGATATTTCTCAAACATTTTCTTAGAAGTAATACTTTTTATGATTTGAGTTATTTTTGTTGGGCTATACATTGGCATTGACTGTAATAAAAAATGGGTAAATTCCAGTATTAATTAAGCCAGATTTATATTTTCTTCCCATACCTCATTGGGTGTTTTATAACCGAGCACTTTTCTTGGTAAATTATTTAAAAAATCCTCAATTTCTTGTAATTGCTTTATTGTTAATTTTTTTATATCTAAAGATTTAGAGTATACTCTGTGCACCATTGAGTTAATCTTCTCTATCAATGGTTTTTGCCATGGAGAATAAGGATTGCAAAAATATACTTTTCGTTCAGATTTTGGCAATAGTTGTTCATGATTGGTAAATTCTTTGCCATTATCTAACGTTATGCTTTTGATTATATGCGACAATTGTTTAAGTTTTTTATTCATGTTACCAATCACATCTTGTGTTCTTTTTGAACGGTTTAAAGTGAGAAACACTTTTTGTGTTCTGATATCCACAAGAGCGCCTATATTACGACTTTGATTACCTTTGTTAAAAGTTAAATCACCTTCTAAATGACCTATTGCTGCTATCTTTCTATTTATCTCTGGTCTTTCAGTAATGGAAACTCGATTTGGTATTGTAATTCTTTTGTTTCTGATTCTTGTACCATGATGCAACCTATTTTTCCTTTTTCTTGCTAAAGATAAATATAATTTTTGCCTTTGTGCTATAGGAGATGTATAAATAAACTGGTATATACTCTCTGTAGAAATATTGACAGTATCTCGTGATAGTTTACGTCTACCTGAAATTATATCTGGTGAAATACCCTGTGTTAACTGCTTTATTATTTCTGCTCGTAAATTATTATCAATATCTAATTTTCTTTTTCTCTTACCTTGCCTTAAACTGCAAGCAAGTGTGTTAGCCCTATCTGGTCTATAATTATGCCTCATTCTCTTGAGTTCATAACATATAGTGCTTTTATCACGGCCAATCTTTGTCCCTATATATCGCGAGCTATAACCACTCTTATTCATTTCGTATATTTTAAATCTTTCATCTATCGTTAAATGAGCCATGATATATCTATATTTAAATGATGCTCCTCGCAGCAGAGCTACGAGGTATCTAAAAAAGTTTTAGTTGTTTCTTATGATATCACGAAGCAGAGCTTCGGGGAATTAAACCCTGAGAGATTAAAAATTGATTATATCTGGCTTAATTAATTATAGAACTTTCCATGTACGTGATCTTTATCTACTCCTATTTCTAAAAATCTAATTTCATAACGATCTTCTATGTGCTCACAAATTTTACACAAATAATCATCTAGTTCTTGATTGAATATTACTCTTCTATACTTTGCCGGCGTTACTAAATGATATATTCGTACTGTGACATTATGACTCTTATGTATATAACTGCTTTCTTCCATTCAAGTAGTATATCACGAAGCAGAGCTTCGGGGAATTAAACCCTGAGAGATTAATAAAAACCCTACAAGAAAGCCTGAAATAAGCTATTCTGAGCTGTTAACAATAGTGCTTTTATACCATCAATCACCTTGTAAAAACTTTAAATATTTTTATATGTCCTATCTACAATTATATAAATCAGACTTTGTAACTCTTCCATCATATACTCGTTTTATAGCTCTAAAACCAAGAGTTCTGAGTTATTTAGTTTTATTACTTGAATGGTATATGCAGGCAGCTCAATCTACGGGAGTTTCTTATATTGACGCCACATCTTTAGAGGTTTGTCATCGAAAAAGAATCTCTCGTAATAAAGTCTTTGCCGGTATTGCTGCTTTGGGTAAAACAACAAAAAGTTGGTTTTTTGGTCTAAAATTACATTTGGTTATTAACGAAAAAGGTGAGATTCAAGGTCTAAAACTAACGCCTGGTAATGTAGATGATAGAGCGCCGGTTTCGATAATCACCAAACATATCACGGGATTATTGTTTGGCGATAAGGGTTATATCAAACAGGAGCTCTTTGATGATCTATACAGCAAAGGAATCAAGTTAGTAACTGGCATAAAGAAGAAAATGAAGAATAAACTTATGCCATTATTGGAAAAAATATTATTACGCAAACGCTCAATTATCGAAACAGTATTTAGTGTGCTGAAGGGTGCTTTCGAGATCGAACATACAAGACATAGATCAATTTGGAATGCCTTTGTACATATCTTATCCGCCCTAATTGCATACTGTATGAAACCTAACAAACCTGCTATATCTCAAAATTAGCTAATCCAGAATTCAGGTAATAAGTCTGATATTGCTTTTATTCTATATTTAGAGGTTTTGTGAAGACTGATTACCCTATCTCTTAAATCCTGACTGTATGCTTTCATCTCTACCGTAGTTAAAATCATTATCTTACATTATTCTAAGGAATAATTCTAGTCGCGTTAGCTATAGATGCATCAGGAAATAGGAAATATAACAGAGATTTATGGTTATGTGTTTCTGGTCAACAAAAAGATAAAATTAGTGGTAAAGAAGTATATGAATACTATAGACAAAGGTTTGATGAATAAGTTAATCACCCTGCATTGTAAATGCAGGGCTTAAGATTACGGCATAAATGCCTTAGCTATAGCTAGTTTTCAACTTGAAAGTTTCCAAACTTATCATCTCTCGATTCATGTTTATCAATATAATCCTTAATCATTTTGTCAGTCACATTGCCTGTGGTTCTGACAAAATATCCAACAGCCCATAAGTGTTTACCCCAATACTGTTGCCGTAATTCTGGAAATTCATGCTGAATCTTCCTTGCACTCTTTCCTTTTAGATACTGTACCCCCTTACTAATACTTTGATAAGATGGCACAGATACATAGATATGTACGTGATTTGAAGCTATCTTCCCTCTTAATATCTCTACACCATTATTCTTACAGATCTCTTGGATTAGGTCCTTGACTCTCCTACCAATATCACCAACCAATATATTATAGCGATATTTAGTCACCCATACTATATGATAAGTGCAATCGTAAACTGTGTGGCTTAGCTTCTTGTAATACTGCATCTCTTCATTCTATATGTTAAAACGACGCACTGCAAGTGCGGGGTTTTTCTCCCAAATTTGGGACAATAAATTTTGTTATTACTAAAAAAGTATAAAAAAATTGGAATACATTTCTCCTTATGGAAAGGATTTTGTCAAAACTTCAGTTTAACACTTATTGCATAGGCGCTGTTTCATCAATTGTGTAAATTTCGTGAGCCATTAAATCCTACCATCAAATTTGATCATAAAATGAGCCATAGCTTCATTCCAATTGGGGATAGGCATAGACCATTTTTTGGTAATATAATCAATTGTCAGATATAAAACCTTAAATACTGCGTCATCATTTGGAAAGATGCGTTTATTCTTAGTAACTTTTTTCAATTGGCTATTCAGCGATTCTATCGCATTTGTAGTGTAAATAATCTTACGAATCTCCTTTGGATATTGCAAGAAAATTATCAAATTATCCCAATTATTATACCAAGATTTAGCTATATGCGGATATTGCTTACTCCATTTTTGATCAAATGACTCAAGAGCTAATTCTGCTTCTTTTTCAGTAGCAGAAGTATAGATTAGTTTCAAATCCGCTGCTAATTGCTTTCTATCTTTATATGATACATATTTGAGGCTATTCCTGATCTGATGGACAATACAGATTTGATGTTCAGTTTTCGGATATACTGATGCAATAGCATCAGACATACCAGTTAGATTATCACTACAAGCAATTAAGATATCTTTTACTCCTCGATTCTTCATTTCAGTAAAATTACCAAGCCAAAATTTAGCTCCTTCATTCTCACTTATCCATAAGCCTAAAATATCCTTTCTGCCAGATAAATCTATTCCTAAAGCTACATATACTGATTTATTAATAATAAGTTTATCTTGTCTTACTTTCACTACTAAACAGTCAAAATATACTATAGGGTATACTGATTCAAGAGGTCTACTCTGCCAAATCTTGACCTCATCTATTACTTCATCTGTAATCCTGCTGATTAGGCTCTCACTGATCTCAGCTCCATATAATTCTTGCAATTGTGTTTTAATATCAGACACACTCATACCCTTCGCATATAAGGATATTATCTTTTGGTCTAAGCCATCTATTCTTGTTTGTTTCTTTGAGACTATTATAGGTTCAAATTTACCTTGTCTGTCTCTTGGAACATTTATCTCTATAGTACCATTCTCACTAATCAGATTCTTACTAAAACTACCATTCCTCGCATTCTCAGTTTCAGCTCTATCATACTTGCTATAACCTAAATGTTCTGACATCTCAGCATGCAGTGCTCGTTCTAAAATACCCTT